>CM052545.1:75757612-76047259 GCA_028533065.1 Trachops cirrhosus
CTTGCCTTCAGCTCGAAATAATTCATGCGCCACAGTAGCACATTTTGGGGTGGCCTGTCCTGGACCCCTTTGCTATGCAAGGTGTAGACATTGGTACAGGCTGGGTGAAGAGTGCATGAAACCTCCCTTTTTGATTTTCTGTGAAGCTTTATTTATTTTTAAATTAAAAGTAAGGAGGAAGAAGCAGAAAACAATCTTTGGGATATAAAGGGGAGATCGGGGGAGTTTGTGTCAAACAAAATACATTGGCTCAACCTTCGGTAAACAATTTATAATGTACCTAGGACTTGGTTTGTAGTCTGGTGTGGTGAGTTCAACAGATCAGGAGGTGATGGACATTGTAAAGATGTTTTGTAACACATGGTTCCTAAGAGGAGGGGGCAGGAGCCATGCTGGGTAGACCATGTGGGTACCAAGGCCAGTCTAGCGTCAGATGGAGGAAGAGGAGGCATGGACATAGCCTTTACTGCGGTTTTAGCAGGAAGAAAGGGGTGAGACAGCGTAAATAGCTAAGCAGATTTAGGATTGGCTAGTTAGAAAACTTGGGGCAAGCTCTGGCAGAGAGGGGTGGCCCAAGATGTTCTGAACTTGGCCTTGGGCTGATGTAAAGAAGAAGAGTAATGACTCAGTGTGTGAGAATTTGAAGAAGGAGGTGGTTGGGAGGATGGACTCCAGATTGGTTGGTTGGTTTATATACTGTGTGCTCACAGGCAAGTTGTTTGCTATCTCTAGAAATTACCTAACTCTGCTTGGGAGGGCCAGTCTCTTCTCTCCTGGGCTTTGCAGAGCCCCAGGAATCAAAGCATCATCAAATATAGAAAATTTAAAAAAACATTATTAATAGAATATACCATTTCCAAGTGGTTTTTCACACCAGAATGTTAGGTAACTCTTCAAGATTCAGTTAACCCTTCTTTGTAATTTGAATAATAATAACACTTAACTCATAAAGTTGCCTTGAAGACTGACTAGGAAATAATCTATATAAAGTACCTACAACAGCGCCTGGGCATCTTAAGTACTTGATAAAATGTGCTAACACTACACAGCCTTGGACTCCTGACATAGCACAACTGGTAAAATCCTGGGTGGGTGTGGAACTTTCAATAAGTCTTTGCTCAAATAAGAATTCATATAATCACTAATGTCATTTGGAGAATTTTGTTCTCATGAAGCAAGACTCTCTTATTCTATTTAGTTCCATTTTATTGTTACTTGTACTAAATTCCAGGCTAAACTCCAGAAGGGAATAAAGTTTGGTAGCAAAGAAAAATTCAGAACTCTTGGAAGCTCTAACGTATATATTGAAATTCACTGACGGAAACTGATTAGGAACTGACCTGCTCGAAGTGCACTAAAGCTGGGTAATCAGACTTTGAACGTTAGTGTTCCACTGGGTGCTTTTGTGGTGAGCGCTAACTCCAATCCATACTGTATGTCTAGAAAATGGTTGATTTTCAGATGCAGTGTACTTAGGTGACATGCAAAAACTGGTCTGTATTCAAAGGCTGAGCTCCTTTTCTTTGCATGAAAATAAATCATATTTTGTCAGCTAAGAAGGTTAAAAGCCAATTGGTAAATGGAGGGCTTCAGCACTGATCTGTGGAACTTCTCAGGGGCATCCAGCTAAGCAGGACACCCCTCATCACTTCATAAATTACAAACAATCCATAAATAACGACCTACTGCAAATTAGATGGGAGAATAACATTTCAGAAGGTGTGGAGATGGGAAAGGTGGGCTGTGCCCTAAAAAATGAAAGAGCCCTCTTGAGCGATCTCCTAAGTATTGCTTAATTTTAGTCAATGTGACAAGCTGAACACAGGCCTGATAAAAGCCAAAGACTATATAAATTGTCTAAGAAAATTGAGATACAAGTGATCCACTTAAATAATAGTCTGAAGTCAGGTAAGTTTACCATAGTACTATATTTTCTGCAATATGATATGCAATTAATTCTTCCTTAAATAAACAAACTGATTAAAATTTCATTATGCCGACATCTCACAATAAACCTGGATCCAGTGAACCCCTTTCTTGTTGTTTATTTAAGTCTTTATAATTAATTCTGGATTTATGTCATTTGCTGGTCAATGTTACAGTCACCTTACTAACTATTTAAGCAATTTGAAAGCTGTCGGAGCTCACAGGAGTCACCGAAGCAGTGGGTGATAGGCTACAGTTTTAATCTAATCCTTATTTTGTGAAGGTTTATTTTCCCATGCTATGGCTTTTTCTTTCAGGCAAGTAATTAAATGTTAATGTCTTCATTTTATTCACCACAGTTTAGATTGCAGCTGGACAGATGTGGCAGTATAATTTGGTTCAATACACAGTCTATAACACTTTTTCCTTTTAATTATTTTTTTTACTTCCAGCCCCCCAAATTATTTTGTCATAATTGATAGACTTAAACAATTAAGTTATACAAAGGTCCTAAGAATTCTCCGTGTAATTTGTTTACCTTATATGTGTTGGGACTTCATTCTCTCGACAGCCATTGGCTGAGCTCTGATGGTATTTTAGGGTCAGACGTGGAAGGGGCAACCGCAGCATCGCCAGGAATTTAGGAACATTTTAAGGACCAGGCAGAGATTCCCATCAGCCAGGTAGTATGTGAAGGGCAACCAAATTCAAAGCCTTCCTGTGCTCCTGAGTCTTGTAGTTGAGATGACATTCCCTTTGACAGCACTGGAAAATGCAGGATTTTCACCAACTTTTAAAATTTGTTAACATATATAAAATGTTTTAAGGGGGACTTTTGAGAGTAGATCTTAAATGTCTCACCACAAGAAAGAAATGGTAATTATGTGAGGTGATAGCACTGTTTGCTAACGATACAATTGTAATCGTCTCACAATGTGTAAGGGTATCAAATCAACACACCGCACACTTTAAACTTACACCACGTTGTATGTCAATTACATCTCATAATGCGGTGGGGGGGCTTTTCATAGAAGTAAAGCAAAACAAAATCAAATAAAATATAAACTTGTAATTCATGCTTTCGTCTCATGCAGGTAGGGAATTATTATGAAGCAGATTTTTTTCTGAATTGTCTTGTGTGTTTACCCCTCAAAATAGGTGGTGAGAGAAAGCTACTTCCAAGACCTGTTATTTGCAGGACACCCAGGATCACAGGATCTTGGAAAGAGGAGTGTCTTCCAAAAGCAGTAAGAGAATGAAGTGGCTACAATTATTTTCATTTTCTTAGCTGAGACATCAAACTCTCCATCGCCTAGCCAGAATGAACTCAAACAAAATAAACATTTCTTCAGCCAGATTCCTCGCCCCTCCATATTCTACTGCCTTCATACCATGTTTACCTTGTTTTGTGGCCTGAATTATTTTCCCAATTCCTCCTTCATTAATCATATTTTTTGTGTTAGAGACCTGAAATAATACTTAATGTTTATCCTTCTTTTTTTCTCCTATTTTTATTCAAAGTTTTCTTGATACTCCTCTCCACAGAACTCTCAATATTATTATTATTATTCAAATATAATCAATCACACGATGGTGTGTGAACAAATATGCCTTTGGCTCTGCTGAGGCCATGAAGTGCATGGCTGGCCTTCATCTATTAAGAGATTAAATTCTCTTTGGGGACAAGAGCCATGTCTCATATTGTGATCTTTATTTCTTCCCTCAGAAGCCTGGCAAGTACTGGACACTATGTAGGTTATAGGTGTGCTGTATTGATTTAGGTAACACCTCACCTTCCTTCCCCTGAAAAACATACCTGCTACCACAGGAAAAAGGCATCTTTTCAAATAAGCCTGAGCACACCGTGATAGAATGACGTAACTAAAAAGCAAACAAACAAATGACCATTCATCACCCATGATGCATGTTTTCTAGATATTTTGGAGGGGAAAGTTACAGAATCATGAAATGTTACCAGATCTCTTGTAATGTTGTCAGGAAACTGTATCTTCTTTAGTTATCTAAACCTATTTTCCATTGTTGTCCCCATCTCAGAATCATTCCATGTTTGAGGACAAATATTCATTGCAGAAGAAAATCATTCTGAAATTAGTCAGACCTGGGGTCAAATCCTGGGGCTTCATCATTCCCCAGATGTGCACCTTGAGTTCCATGCTGGCGAAGGGTGACTCTCAGCCTCTGTCACATGGAGATGTAGCAATGCCTTCCACATCAGGAAGCGGTGAGGCCAAGTGGAACACCCGATCTGACTTTCTTCTCCATGCACCTTTCTCATTTCAGAATTTCCACTCCTTCCTCACAGAACTACACTTTTGTCTTCCATCTCCTGCAATGGCCAGACGTGAACATGCATGCTTGATCCTTTTCATCTGGAAGTCTTATCTCAGAAAGATGTCTTTTCTGGATTTCCCAAGTCCTCCCTGTCAAGGCCAGTACCATCGTACCTTTGAGATCCACATGGAGCTTCCAGGATTGTTGAGTTCCACAGAGATGTTTCCTTTCTTAAAAGAATCCCATTGCCCTAAATTCAATGTCACGTTTTCTAGTTAGAGATGCTCTTTTGGGTATGATTGTCTCTTCATTCCATAGGCATCACCCTTAACCCTAAACCATGTGTAAGTGCTTCCAGGGTGAGAGCCAAAAGGTGTTTTTTTTCTTTTTGTTCTTCTTCTTTTTAAAAACCAATTTTGTCCCTTACTGTGCATAAGTTATGTAGGCTAGGAACTCATGATACAACCAGAGGGAACTATTGTATTTCCTCTATCATTTATTATCTCATTTTGTTCTAAAAAGACTTCAAGGTGGCTTCCAAGGCAGCGTATCTGAACCTGAATAACAAATTATGTTGTCACCAATAGCTTTGCACCACGCTCTCCCACATGACTCCATAGCATCTTCATTCTGTTCAACTGCGTACCACTTCTACACAGTGAGAGTTTGTATGGCATTGCCGTCCGGGTTACAGAAAAACAGAGCCTGCTCTGAGATAGTAGTTTTCTCACCTGCGCTGCCTCCACAACATGCTTCTCATCACTTGGGAGGAGTACTCTTCTGTTTCCCTGGGCTGGCACTTTCATCCCACATCTTTAAGCAGTCTATTGCCAGTTTATTGGATGCACCAAATTGCATGATTGTGGAAAGCAAACAGATTGGTGGCGAAGTCATATCCCAGCTAGATCCCATGTGTTATCAAATGCTGATCCTTGCAGTTACTGGTGAATTGCAGTTTGAGTTACCTACGTATGGATTAAAGGGAGATGATCTTTTTAATGTGGAAGACCAATGGAAAACAAAATCCAGCAAGGAACTGTCCGTTGATTGAAATGTAAAGTGATGCTTCTCCGTTCTCTGATGGTATTTAGGATGAAAGCAGGCTGATGGCAGCCAGTAACTTCCGATCCCCTAGAAAGAGCAGTAATGCAAAAATATGTCTACCCGAAATAGGAATTTAGAAAAGATTTATTAAATAGCTTAACTTTGTTTGCATTGATAAATGAGTCTTTCTAAAAAAAAAAAAAGATTTTTTTCTCTTTTAAACTGGGTTCCTAAGTGAGCCAGCTGCAGACAGAAGCCTTTAGGGAATGTTGCATTGTCATTATGAGAAACCGGCTGTCTAGCTTTCGTTCCAAATCTCCCAAGCTCTGTCCAGGTGTTGAGATTTAAGGATGTGCAGTTCCTTCCATCAGCTGCACAGGATGGCCTGACACCCGTGCTGTCAGCGCCTGAGAACAAGAAAAGGCTCTCTTTGTGTGCTTCCTCAAGGCACCTCAGTGTAGCCATCTCATTCTGTTTCAAATTAACATCGGTGGTCATTTCCGCTGGTTATCCTGTGTAAAAGGAACTTTATAGCCTTCAACTGTTCTCCGTTTGCAGAGCACCGTGGGAGGCTGTAAAGATATGCAAATTAAGTTTTCTCAGTGTACTCTCGGGGGTAATTCCCCCCCCCCTTCCTCTTAGGAAACCTAAAAAACCAAAAAACAAAAAACCTGTTAGAGTTTGGCTTTTAATACTGGAGGGAAAAAGAGCAGTGACTGAGGGTTCTCCCTACGAATCTTCTCTCAAGGGCAGATTTTCCAATTTGGTTGAACGTTACAGGTTAGGAGTGTGTCAGGGACGTGTAAAATTGTGTAGTGAAGTCACTAAAGAATTATTTAGTTATACTGAGAAACTGTCACGGTTGTTTACATCTGTACCAATTATTTTGCTAGAAATGAAATCTTGCCAGGAAATGAAGGCTGCAAATACAATCTTTAAGTAGTTTTAAGTTGCTGTGATGAATGGTTCCGCCTTATTTCTGTGACCTAATAGTTACAGATAGAATAGGGGGCAGATTGGCCCAAGCTCAAATTTTCTCTTCCATTGACTATGTGATCTAGGTTACTTAAAATCTCTAAATTCAGATTTCTCACTTCTAAAATTGAGATGATAATACCTAGCTCATGGACTGGTATAAGTCTAGCACAAGATAATGTCTCTGTTACATGGCCATCATTCATTCTAGGAAGGCTATTATTGTTACTGTTATTTCATGGCTTTGGGAAAATAAGCAGTTTATTTAATATTGTACATCCTAAGTAGTATTTGGCAATTCTTAATGACACACATCTGCATCATGGATTGGCTCAATTGCAGCTGAATTCACTCCATCAACATGTGATTGCTACGTATATTTAACAGATAACTTAATCACAACTTTTCCTCTGGTATTTAAGCCAGCACAATAATTCTGTACCTTAGCAGCAATAGATAAAAAACAAAAACAAAACAGACACAGATTTTAGTAAAGAGATCGGCCTGGAGAAACTCAGATACTGAAGTCAAGACACTCTAGACCAGGGGCCACCAAACTCAGATCCACACGTCAAATCCAGCTGGCCTCCCGTTTTGGTCAGGCCTATGAGTTAAGATTTTTTTTTCCATTTTAAAACAGTGAGTAAAAGCATTAAAAATCTAGTTTTGTGAGATGTGAGTTTTATAAAAATTAAAACTTAGTGTCTACGGATAAAGTTTGTTAGAATAGAACCACATCCATTTGTTTGTGAAATCAGTCTGCTTTTGCCCTACAAATTATATATGTGTAGCTGCTAGAGTCCTATTTGAAAAGTTAGTTTTCATTTGTTAGTTTGTTGTAATGCCAGAAGAAACTGCTTGTATTGCACAGCTAAGGAAGTCAAAGCACCATGGGAAATTACATAAGTGTAATGATTATGTAAAAGTTAAATGAGTAAATTACTTAAAAAGAAGTATGCTTAAATATTAACAGTATTTGACTTTAGATTGAAATAATACACAATCTGCACCCCCTTCCTGCTTTGTGGGTATGTCTTTAAGCTAGAAAATCAGAGGAAAGGTAATAAAAAAATGTTTAAATGAAACTGATTTGTATGACATTCTGTTGAATTGTTTCCACACTTTGGCCCTGGTATGTTAAACAAGGGATTCATATTTTATAACTGTGTTTTGTGAATTAAGGCTCCAAAGACTATCCCTAGCCAACTTTATCTCTAAAATCCATATAAACATATTTTTCCAAATTAACTCTTCAATTATTAAAATACATTTAATAAAAACCAAATGATAATCTAACTTCAGTATTTCTACATCTCATCAGTAAAGTAGATGTGGATAGATTACTGTTATTTTGCTAAACTGGAAAAAGCAATGTTAATAAGTTAGTTACCAAGTATAAATTTAATGTGTGAAATGTAATTGTTGAGTTAAAGAATACATTTTAAGTTTTGAATGATTTATTTGACTGTCTAGTTATATATGGAGAATTCTACTTAAATAAATATTAATTATATGGTACAAATTTTTCATTTTCATGTTTTTATAAATGAAAAATGATAAAATAATACCAAAAGTCAAGCTCTTTGCTATAATTCAAAGAAACTCAGAACGATATAGTTCCAACAGATGTTTACCTATTGTGCAAATGAAATAAGGAGAGGTGGATGGAGATTGATAAAGATGTCCACATATGTGCATATATTCAAGGCCAGGTAACTCTAAAGATTTATGTATGATTAATTGTAGTTAAAAGAATTGTACCTTATAGATTTGTTTTTCTGATCAAGATTTGCATTGTCAGTAATTTTGTAAACGGCTATCCAGAGAGGACATTTGTTTTTGGCTAGGCTGATGTATTGGGCCATTTGGGTCATTCTTCATTTGAAAAGCATTTGTTTGCCTCCATTTGCTTGTGGCAGATGGAGGCAAACAGAAACAGGCTTTCTAATCATTCCAAAGCCAAGTAGTTTTGCATTGAACTGCATGATGGACAGAGCTTTAGAGAGCCAAGTGAAAAATTGATGGCTCTAAGACAAGCTGGCCCTTCTTCCAAAATACAGTCATCACTTCTCGATTATGGTTCTTTCATGTCTCCTTTACAATTTCCCAATTCCTTTTTATGAAATTGAAGAAAATAGTGTTTTGGTTGGAAAGATAATACATCAACAATGAAGCAAATTTCTGTCTGAATATTCCCTGCAAATAATTCAAATAGATAAACCCTATGGATGAATGAGGATTACATTACATTAAGTCATAAACCTATTTTTTAAGGGAGATGATTGGCTTGTAAAAATAAGTCATTAAAATGTTAGGTATTTTTTATCATCTTATTAGGCCAAGGATGAAAATGCATGACACATATGACTATACCCCCTTCTACACTCACAACATGCTTTTTTCCCCCTCTGAACTTTAATTAAATCCTCAGGATACTCAACGATCAGCAACCAGCAGCTACTACTGCCTATTGAAGTCAACACATGAGACAGAAGGAATCCATGCCTCTGATGGGTCAGGATGATGCCTCCTCAAGGGTCAGGCATCCTTGCATTCAACCTGTAGATAATTATTAGCAGTAGGAGCTGGCTATTAAACAGTGCTTGCCAGGCACCTTTCTAAGAGCTGTCATTGATTAAGTCATGGGTGCTTCACAACAACCGAAGGAGACAAGGGACTATAAGCCCCATTCCACAGAGGAAAACACAGACCTGTGGGTTTGGTTAATGTGCCCATGGTACACAGCTGTAAAGTGAAAGAACAGAATGCAAAGCTGAATTCAAAATAATGACAGTTCCAAAACCTCTCCCTGCACAGCATCCTCAGCACCAGGCAGTTGCTTCTCTTATGTGCTGAAAGAAAGAAGAGCTATACATGTGTTCTTCTAGTTGTGAAAGGAAGCACACGGACACGATAGATTTGCTCTTAATAACCCAGTATTTCCACACCCTTGTCTGCCCCACCCCAACCTCAATCCCATGCCTTTGTCCCCATCACTGTTGTTCTCTGAAAGTGATTCCACTGAATTATGCATTAATTATGAGTCATAATTAAATTTCCATTGCTTATCTAACCATTTCAAATATTTTAAATTTAAAGGCTAAATTAAAGTTCATCCCAGAGGAATCAATTACTAATGACATGAAAGATTTTTGAGAGGTCAAGGCAGCTCTGTAGTGTTGCTCCGGAACCCTAGCCACCGAAAGTGGTTCTTACTTCATGGGACCTAGTGCTCAGAGGAAACACAGGGGACAGGGGATCAGGATCCATAACCATTTTACAGGCTCACAAAACTGTTTCACATTATTTTAGAATCAGAAAAAGCAAAATGTACTTCAAGGTCAAAGAAAATGCTTCAAAACATAATACTAATATTCATTTTTATATCAGTTCAATGATCAAATATGATTTTATACCTCTGTCTCTCCCCCTGATTTCCTCCCTCCCCTCCCTCCCTCCCTCCCTTCCTCCCTTCCTTCCTTCCTTCCTTCCTTCCTTCCTTCCTTCCTTCCTTCCTTTATATCCTTATTTAATGGAAGAAAGGAACCATCAAGGCAAAAATCTAGAATCCTGAGAGTCACAATGTGGCCCTGGTTGCTGATGGAGGGGGAATAACTCTTCGCTTCCATTATTTTAGTCTCTCCTAACAAGTAACTGAATCTAAGAAAAAAGAAAAGAAAATGCAGAACAGAGCAAAACAAAACCCCTTTTTGGTCTTAGTAAGAATTAAGTCTAAAAATGAATTATTTTTTTCTTGTAAAATGATATCCTTAGTTTCATGAAGAGAATAGATGAAGATTCTCACATTTCTCTGGTTGGTTATTTTGAGAGAAACTCAGAAGTTTTATTTTTCTGTGTGCCTCATTTATTCTATTAAATAACCAAATAGTGATAAGAGCAAAAACAAAAATAGCATTTTATTCGTGTGTTGTAAATGATAATTTTCTGACTTTGTTCTGAGCAAAAATGTATACATTTGTTTAACCTGTCATATGATGATTTTGAGAAACTTTCATTGTTCAATAAGAAAAGCATTGACAACTTGCCACCAATTGGTAAATTAACAAAATGTGAGTGCAAAAATAATGACAGCTGCAAAAGATTTAGCTACTAAATAAACGTGGAACAACTAAATCTTTAGAATTCCAGAGATCCTCAGGAATCACACATGAAGAGCATAGGCTTCGGGATATTGTAGGCCAGGACTTCTAGATTTTCTCCTATCCAGTACAGTAAGGCACACATGGCTGTTTAAATGTAAGTTAATCAAAATTAAATAAGATTAGAGATTCGGTGCCTCCGTTGTCACTCCTGCCACATCTCTAGTGCTCAGTCATCTCCTGGAGCAGATGGCCACCATATTGGAATGAGCACAACTAAACCATTTCCTTCACTACAGAAAGTCTTGTCCCACTTGTCTCAGAGGTTAGCGCATAAACATTTTAGATATTGTAGGACAGCTGGTGTTGTTGGAATACTTCACTTCAACATAAACAATATATATAAATGAATCAGTGTGGTTGTATCTCAATAAAGTCCATTTACAAATATAGACAGGGGTGTGGATTGGCTTGCAATAGGTAGTTTGCCCTCTTCCCAGCGACATCATCCAGAGGGGGCACTGAGCACTGTGTTGGACACGTCGTAAACATTCAATAAATAGTAGTCTTTTCATTGTAACTTTTTAAGATAAAACAAAGGTAACTAGAAGACCAGAAATGACTTAAAAGTCTGACAGTTGTGGTAGATTCTAGAAATGTAATTGCTGGTATTGATTTAACATAATGCTGTTTTAAAAAAAGAAACTGAAAAGTATTTGCTAGAAAGGAAAAGTGCTCCTCGTCCATCTAACATTTTAACGAAATATGTAGGTCATGAGCCTCATCTATTTAATTTAAAAGAGGACAGAAACATGTACATGAATATCCCCATACCTCTGCAGTGACTTATGTAAGTATCAGCTCATTATCTTTGTTTCTCTATGCTTTAAAACATTTTTCTCCCCATAATCTTTATCATCAGAAGAACAAAAAACACTAAACAGGCAAAAGTAACTGTTGTTTCAGTCTTCCTCTTCCTAGGACACATTCCTCGTATCAGGCAGGGAAAGGTGCTGAGCATGTTCTGTTCTCACTGAAGCACAGCCTGGTCCAGTTCTATTTAGTCTGTCTCTATATACACCTTTCATAAACACCAATGGTATGAGACAAAATAATAATAGTGCGAAGGTGGCCAAGCATGGAGATCTTGAGTAATTTAGGGATATGGTTTAATGGACCACTGGATTGTTTACGACTTCAAGATAATCATTTGAAACTTAGGGGGAAATTCCTCCTTTCCTCACCAGTTTTATCTTCTTGTTTACACAAAGGCAAACATTTAAAAATCTTTCCCTATATGAACCATGCAATTTCTTCATCAGCAATGAATATGCACATATTATACAGGGATGTGTGGTAAATAAAATTAAAACAAGCCAACTTGTTTCAACAGTGATTCCACGTTCCCTGAGAATTTGTAACTTAAGGAGATGTCCGCAGCAAGCTATGAAGTATAAAATGGACCCATATACTACTTGGATTTGGGTTATAATATAGATAAAACATACAAATGTTAAACTGAGTTTTTAAATGTACATTCCAGAGTTTTATTTTTTAAAAACAGATAAACACACACGGCATATATATGTATACACACATGCACACTGAAGATAAACAGACAACTTTTGCTTGTGTGTTAAGTAAATGCACAAGTAGAGAATTTGAAATGTACCTTCAAGATAAATAATTCTGCGCAAATATTTAGTACAGCAGGAAATACAGTGTTATCACAACTTCTAGCAATATTTTTATGGAAATCTAATGCTACCTCCCCCGCCCACTGCATTTCTGTTTTAGAATGAATCAAATGAGGGCATTTTAAAATGATTAAAATTTTTCCTCAGCTGAAAATATTCTATTTTCTTAATTTTGAGAGCCTGATTCCTGCAGCTTGAATTGTTATGAAATTGCTTCTGATGGCAATTATTTAAAGTAGCAAAACATGTCTATGTTTTTATCTTCTTGTTGGGTGAAAACCTGTTAGAATGTAGGTTAGTGTGTATAAGAAAGGGAAACCTGTTTCCCTTTGGAGTTGAAAGAACTTCATTTGGGTAATGGTGCAATTTTCCATCCAAGGTGGTTATGTAGGCATTAGCCAAGGAGCCTTATAGGACAGGACAAGATGTTAAGTTTTACCTCAAGATACATTTACAAGTCCTGTTTGGCAGCATTTTCTCTGAGAACAAGCTCAGCTATATATTTCAGAGAAATTGAAACCATATGTTGACACCTAAAAAATCTTGAGAAATACCACTGGAGTTTGCAAGAAAACATATAAATATAATCAAATCGTTGTAGAATATGTCTAGTTGGACTAACTATAATACTTTGCTTGTTTTTCAAGGAGGTGTATTAGTGATCTTAATGCTATTAACGATAATACACAGTGACCTAAATGAAACAGACTGATTGAGTTAATATTAAACTCTTCATCTTGTATTTCCAAATTGAAATGAAAAGATTTAATAGTCCCTGCTTCAGTTTTAGTAATAATTATGTTTCCTTGCTGATGCTTGGCATATAGAGCCTTCCTGTAGAAAGACTGGGGTTTTAGAATGAGATTTAGGCCAAAATGAAGCCTCAGTAGGAAAACACTGTTTGGGGCATATTTGGGCTGGCTGCTAACTGATGAGCTAGAAAACAGCCATTCCAATTTTCCTAACACTCTGACTAGTCACTTGTGTCCCCGTATATTAAAAACAAGCTTCCCAAGGCACAAGCTTCAATCTTAATTTAAAGATGGACACCTGACACAAGTTACCTGTCACAATTAAATCTTAATTTAAAGGACAGTTCTTCTGAGATACCAGAAATAGACCTAGTTGGAAGTAATTCAGTAATAGGATATTGAGTGTTAATTGCCTGGAGAACATTCGTCACTCAAATAAAAGCATCATCCATGGCATCATTGCCATGATGTGATTTTAGCATTTTATCCACATGGAAAACACAAAAGAAAAACACAGCTATCACTCATAAGAGGGATGTGAAACTGAAAGCAACAAATGAACAAAGAAGAGAAGCAACAACTCAAAGACACAGACGATGGTATGGTGGTCACCAGAGGGAAGAGGGTGAGGGTAGTGAAAGGAAAAGGGGGTCAGCATATGCTGATGGAAGAAGGTTTGTCTTTGGGTGGTGAACACACGATGCAATCGTGTGTATAATACAGATCGTGTATTATAGAATTGCATGCTTGAAACCCATATAGTTTTATTTGCCAATGTCACCCCATAAATTTAGTTAAAAAAGAAAAACATAGTTATGATTTTTTTCTGATCAATTTGAATTGGAAATTCTGTGAGAGGGATCCGGGGAAAGGAAAACCCTGTTACCCTGTGGGTTGTCGCTATACCTACCAGGGATTCCCATTCACTTTGTCACCAGCAAGTCTCCTGATCCCCAATCTATCCATGATGACTGTCACAGCTGGTGCTCATTCTGCTCCCCATCTCTGTGCCTCTTTGTGCTGTTAGCTTAATGAATTTTTCGATAGTTAATAAAAGGCAATTTTGGTCATGCAGTTTCTCAAATGTTTTCCCATACCCTTTTCCTTTTCTTTAAATTGTAATTTATGAAGATTACAAGTCTGGGCCACAATGATAATATTCTGAATTTGGAATCCCTCTTAATGATCTAGAGTTTTGTTTTTGTTTTATTTTTGGTGGTGGTATGTATCCACGTGGAACAAACAATGCATTTTTACCTCAAGAAGTTTGGAAGGGAAAATATCCCTCACACACACACACACACACACACTACCACCACCACTACCCAAGGGGCAATATAACTTCTCATAGTGCAAATTTATAAAAAGATTGCATTTCATGGAGATTTCTATAATTCTTTTTAATATCCTCATGAGAGAAGATAGAGTTCTGACCACACACACACATACTCACACATGCACACACGCACCTTGCACAGAAGTTTGGACTCCATACTTCTCCTCTTAATTCACAATGACCCTGATGCTTTGCAAAGCAGTTTTACTGCTATCAACAAATAAAATCAAGAAAATACAAAACTTTTGAGACACAAGGGCTTTGTCAGTCAACTTTACATGTCAACTCAACTGGTCAGGGGTGTTCAGATATCTGGGTAACATTTTGGGATGTGTTTCTGAGGGTGCTTACAGACACAGCATACGGATCTGTGGATTTAGTAGATGCCCCCTCCCCACCATGTGAGTGGGTAGCATCCAATCTAGAGAGGAAGGACGAATTTGCCCCTTTTTCTCTCTGCTGTTGAGCTGGGTCAAGTCTTTTGAACTCAGATTGGGACTTATGGCATGAGCTCCCCTGGTTATCAGGCCTGTGGACACAGGCTGGAGCTAGTTTTCCTGGGTCTCCAGCTTGCATGTGCTGATCATGGGACTCCTCTGCCTCCATAATCGTGTGAGCTGGTTCCATATAATAGATAATTACATATGAATCTATCTCCTATAGATTCTGTTTCTCTGAAAAACCCTGACTATTATAGAGTGATAGTTTACAAGAAAGGAAATAGACAAGCACAGATTTTAAATTGCCTTGTTGTCAGAATTCTTCTTGGACGTTTCAAATCAATAGACAGCACTATGAAATATTTTTTAGTATATTTGTGGTTACTGTTTCCTGATGAGATGCTTAGTAGTTTTTCTTAGATTCTGTAAGTGGTTCTTGATAAGTGTTTATTTATATATTTATTTATACATTATTGAAAACAAAAAATGAATTCATTTCTATGTAGAATATATAAATATAATGATATCATTAATGGTTTTTGTTCATTTTATCTATCTCTCATATATATATGTGTGTGTGTGTATATATATATATATATATATATATATATATATAGAGAGAGAGAGAGAGAGAGAGAGAGAGAGAGATACACCCTTTCCAGAACAAGGAGGGTTTTTGATTCTTATAGGAACTATTTCTGATCCTTCTTTTGGTATCTAGACTCCAAATGTTCCTCTGATCCCAGATAATAGTGAAATTAAAAAATATATGCCATATCTTTCTTGGCTCTGTATTAGATCTAAATTTGTAGACATGGATATGAGAATGGAAACGTTTAATATGGATTTCTTCCCCACTTTTCTTAGGTTTCCAATTTTATAGTATTAAAATAATGTTTTGATCATTGTCTTCACTGTTCTTAGAGACCTGGGAATGCTAGGCACCTCTCCCCAAATCTCACAGTCACTCAGCCTATTCCTCTAGGATTTTGGTTGACCCAATAGTATACTCATTAATTAGCTGTTTGATTTCTTTCAACCTTGGAATAAACTCAGGTTCCATAGCTGTTTTTGACACTGGTCCCTGGTTTCTCCTTCAGTCTTGAGAGCTTCTGGTAAACACATTCTTTCATTGGACTCACGTACATGGGTTGCCCTTCAGACTCACAGGCCGATGCCCAATATCTTGTTTCTTTGGGGGCTGTCCACTAAATCAGTTTTTTTTAGTAACAAGCACCTTTGGCCTCTCAGGTAACTTACAGCCAGAAATTCCTGAACTATCCCAGGACCAGTAATCGAGGTGGCAGTAAGCCAGGAACCTTTACCTAATCACTGCTCACTCAGTTTGTCCAAGGTGACATTTTTACAGGATGTAGCATTATAATTTTGAAACCCAAATAATGTTATCATCCTTTCAGTAACAAATGAAATTCCCACCACGTGTCAAACAAGTTCACTCTTCTGAGGCTCACCAATGAATCAGTGCATTTACCTCAATGCATTTATTTGGAACTCTGTGATTTGATTTACCAAATACTAAGGAAGATACCTTAGGTTATTAATCTTTGATTAAAAACAAGAAGAAGAATAGCAATAAAAACTTCATCTAGGGTAAAGTTAAAGTTGTACATGCTCTATTTTCAAACACAGTAAGTTTCTTTATTTATACCCAATGACAACATGCTCTCACCTCTTTTTTACATCACTAACAATTGAGTGAGTATTGGATTGTTTTCAAAAGACTGTTTCCTTTAGTCAGTTTGGCATGCATTTAAAATCAGGACCCTCCCTTACAAGTTGAACAGTTTTATGTAGGTGCCCAATTTTCAGAAGCCTATTTTCCTAATTCATGAAATAGGAATAATAACACAGCACACCCCATGGAGTATAGTTTTAAAATGAGGAAACATGTGCAACTCATTTCCCACAGCGCTTGTCATATCATAAATGCATTTAATGGATTTGTTTAGTATTGCTCTAATTGCTTTTTGTTAAACAGAAATTGAAATCATGAACCACAGAAACCAAACCACCACACAAAAGCTGTTGCATATAATAATTCAATGTAGATAACAAGAGTGGAAAACAAAAAGTAAAACAAAAGCAGCGAATGACTTGGATAACCTATCAATAATAACTGAATGGGCCAATAAGTAACAATTCAAAACCATACTTGTACATTTTTGTTTCTAGAAATGTATATACTTACTGTATATGTATATAAATACATATATGTAGATATCTATCTATCTATCTATCTATCTACCTATTGTTATCTATCATCTATCTCTGAGCAAAATGGAGGTGACTCTTGGCCACTTAGTCATTGTCACACCAGTTTACTCTTGGGTTAGAATTGTAAACCAACTGCTGACTTTAAGAAACATGAAAGGAAATTAAAGGACTAAATGTTGAGGCTATTGAGATTAGAGCATCATTTTCCAGTTCGAATGAAGAAATGAAGAAATGAATGATATAAAATTGACTTCCGCCTTGGTTCTTGCAGATCTCATACTATTCTCCCCTCATCCCACTGAGCAGACAACCTATGTGAGCTCCCAGTGTTTTCACTTCCAATAGCATAGGGTGGCCCACTGCCCAACTTTCCCTAAAGAAGTTAAATAATTTAGGGTCAAAGCCTGGGTAATAATTAATGTGCTCTAGACTTTGTAAGCTCTAGGCTCTGTTATCATATGATCGGATTTCTGAGTGGCAGTATCCATATTCAATGAAATGAGCTACTGTGTAGCCCCTTTGAAGAAGCTCATAAAACAGTGGGTTTAATTTGTCTGGGAAATAGAGACTAAAATATGGTGCAGGTCCCCGATGGAAAATGTGACTCCGTTATGCAGCATTCCCACCAAATATCTTGGAAAATGGGCAGTGTTAACATAGCTCTCTGGAGTGGGGCCAGAAAGAACAGTGGATGTTCTCTTGTAAAAACCCTGAAAGCAGCAAGCAACCCATAAACAGTATGCAGACTGAGTCTGAAAATGGACCGTTTTATGTTCCCTAATGGAAGGATAGCTTATTTGTTCATGGATTTATAGCAACAATGTGATGTCATCAAGTGATTTATAGCCAGAAGCATAGCAAGTGTCAATATACAGTGGTGGGTGGAAACATCCTATTCTCACCAAGACGCTGATCCCCTCAGGAGTTTGTCTTTGCCGGAGGGTGGGGCGGATGTAGGAAACCCCAAGTTGTTAGTGTTACTGGAAATGGTTCGAGGGAGGTGAGGAATTACTGGAGCCATTCGTCTTCAGAAAGGATTTGAGGAACACAAAATTAGTTTATTTAGACATAAAATGATGATTGCAAACCAGATCGTCTCCCTAATTCTTGACTCACTCACTGACTGGTGTTTGGTGCTCCACAGGAAGGTGGGAATGTTAATCACAAATCCCGACCACACAGGTAGTGGCTATTTATTTTCAGTAAAAAAAAAAAAAAAAAGATACTAGTAGAATGATGTTGTAGAAGCATGGAATTCTTTTCTTTTTAAATGTATACATAGTAAAATGTATTCTTTTTGGTATGATTCTACAAAATTTAAGAGAAAGTTAAAAATCGTGTAACTATCACTAAAAACAATACAATCCTTCTGTGGCATAAAAAAATAAAACCCCTAGTGCTGCTCCTTTGGAATCAAAACCTTCCTCACACTAAACCCTTCCAGCCACCACGGTCTTCTCTACTGAGTACTGCTCTTTCCAGAACATGTTTTCAATGTAATCATGGAGTAGGTAGCTTTTTAAGACTATATAGTGTATGTATTTGAGATTCATGCATGTCATTGCATTTATCAATAGTTTGTTCTCTTTCATTAGTGAGTAATAGTCCACCACATGGATGTACCATGTTTTGTTAATCCACTCATGAGTTGAAGGACATTTGGACCATTTCCAGTTTTTGATGATTGCGACTAAAGTTGCCAAAACTATCCATGTACGATTTTTAAATGACTACAAATTTTCATTTTTCCTGAATAAATACTGAGAAGGAGGATTGCTGATTCCTATGATAAAACGTGTGGTTAAATTTATTAGAAACTGACAAGCTGTTTTTGCAATGTCGCTGTATCATTTTCACCCACATCAGTATCCTCATCACACACCAGTCTAATAGCTATGTAGTGATAATTCATTGTGGTTTAATTTTAACTAATCCTTGGAATTCTCTATAGATGATATCAGCTGTGAAGAGTGTTATTTCTTTCTTTCCAGTATGTATTCCTTTTATTGTGTTATTTCTTTAGTATTTCTTTTTCTTGTGTTATTTCATTGGATGGGACTTCTGGTACAGTGATAAATAAAAAGGGAGCACATTCTTGTCTTGTTCCCAAGTTTAGGGGGAAAACATTAAGGAAATTCTTTTTTTTTCTTAATTTGCTGAATTTGATCATAAATGAATCTTTTTAGCCTTGTCAAATGCTTTCCCATACCTATTAAAATAATTAGTTTTTTTTTACTTTTATTTTGCTAATACCGTGAATTATAGTGATTGACTCTTAAATGTCAAACCAGCTTTGCATTCCTGAGATATATTATACCTCATTTATTAGGTGTAGTGTACATTAAGGACAACCTCCATTAGTAAGGGTGCCTCCCTCTCTGTTCTAGGGAGATGAGGATGACTCTAAATCTCTAGAAATTGTTATCAAAGGAGAAGGCAAAGATTTAACCATGTGTATCAACCTTACCTTTGTATACTAGTAGTGCTTTTCCTGGTAACCTCCCATACGTGGTCTTCCCCCCACCTTAAAAGATCTTCATTTTGTCTTTAGCTGGAGATTATATTTAAGATGGTGGCTTGCGCCATTTGGGGGAGTTACTCAGTTTTTCGGAGGATCTCCCATGTATACATGCTATTAAACTTCTGTTTTTTTTTCTTCTGTTAATCTATCCTTTAGTCCAGGGTGTCTTAGCCAAGAACCTAGAAAGACAGAATGAGAGTTAATCCTCCTCCATATCCTATCTGTGGCAAAGCTCTTCCGAAGAGTTTTCTACACACACTTCCTTTGGTACCTCCTTTACCTCTAACACTGCCCCACTGATGTAGCTCTTGCCAAGGTAACCAGTGACACCTGCAGATTTACATCCAGTGACTAATTCTTAGTCTTCAACATACTTGACCACACAGCAGCCCTTGACATTGGTGGCTATTCCCTCCTCCTTGACACACTTTCTTCACCAGACCCATGGGCAAAAAGTATGATATGTATACTTTTTCTCTAGTTGACCTCACACATGCTCCTGCCTTTCCACACAGACACCAGTGATGTTTAGATTTCTATCTCAAGCCTGGTACTTTCTACTAGACTCCAGATAATTCTAGATAAACACTGACTTGACACCCCTATCCCTCTATTTATTATTCATTTCGTATCTAACTAGTACCCAGAGTAAGAGCATCTTCAACTCTCTCATTTTTGTTTTGTTGACACCAACCTTCATCAATAAATGTAATAGCATAGGTGATAGCATTTAACCTTAGCATACACTATGTTCTAGGCACGGTTCTCAGACATTTCCATATGCTAACCCACTTAATCGCTTCCACAATCAATGAGGAATAGGTCATGATCTAATTTTAGAGATGAGGAAACAGAGGTCCAGAGATGTGAACATTGTTCGCGTATTCAGGCCACATAACCACCTAAACCATGTGTCCATTTTACGAGTGTTGGGTTGGTTAAAAGTAGACATTATAATCTGTAAATCCATCTCTCTAAGCATATTTAAAATTTATATTTTTAGAATGCCTTACAATTACCAGAAAGAAAGTAGGTGATGATGACTCTTTTGCACTGTGGGCCCCACACTGTTGCCTTAGGACACCTTTTGGACTTTACATGACATATGACTGTCTGCTGTATACTCACACTAATTGATATATTACAACCATAACTGACACATGAGATTGGAAGATAGTCATATCCCATTATACATTAAGTATTAATACACAATCATTTCTTCCTTTATAAATAAAATAGGAGCATGAATACAGATTCTCTTTTCTTGCTGGACACCAGTGGGTTTTGCTGCTCAGTGTAGGACACAATCCTGCTGCAACACCCCAAGTCCCTTGTGGTCCTCAGCAATGTCAAGTCCTCTCTCACCATCATGGTTCTGGACAAGCTTTACCCTCCACTAATCTCCTGTTGCTTCTTAACACTGTACACCATGTTTGAAAAATAGAACAAAATATAAAAATTTAACTTCACATTGTGAGGACTCAGTGCCAAAGATGGATTCTAAACAGTTAAACAACTGTGTAGCATATGGCAGCACTATTGTGGCCTTTCCATGGACTCACTGGGTCACAGAGCCCTGAACTGCTCTCGCAGGTGCCAATCAATGAGTAGGTCTCCGAAGGAGACTCACAGTCTACCAGGGAAGGAGAATCTCTACATGGTGTAGCATCTATGCATTTATAATACATTCCTCTCATAAAAGTACATAATCTTGGAATCAGAATTAGATTTGAAACTGGGAATACATCACTTGCCTCTAAGCTTTTTAGGTTATTGTAGGAAAATAATACTCACTCTGGGTAATTTTTCTCTATATAATTCATCCCCTGAAATAAAATAAACTAAAAATTGGGTTGTCTTCTAAACATTTTAATACATTTACTTAAGTTACTTTGCAAATCATTTTAAAGATTATCCCCAAATAAATATTTTTTGGAAGGACCAGTATAGTGTTGGATAGTTTTCATATTGTATTAATGGCTAGTTTTTATATATAAATGATGAAACTAAACTAACTAGACACTGTGAACTCTGGCCTTTTTTCCCCCAAGCATGTGTATAGACACACTAATGGCTCCTAAAACTAGTAATGGAAATGTATTGTCTTCTTCACAGAGTTCAATGCTACAAAGAAAATATGCACAGGAGAGGTATACAACAAAAGCCAAATACATTGCCAATGCTCAAACATTAAAATTAAAGCAGTCCCATTTTTCTTTCTTACAATCACAATCTGTTTGACACCTATTACTGTTTAGCCACTTTTTAGAAATGCATGAGTGCACTGAACTCACACTTCTCAGGCTTTTATCTACTCAATGGCATGTGTGGGGGAAAGAGTAAAAGACAGGTGTGTGGCTAAAACCAAGCTCAATTTTGAATAGCAATTTTGAGAAGGAGGAAGAATGCAAAAATGAAGCTTATTCATTCAGTGGAAGTTACCTTTTCCCTTCTGATTAAAAACATCTTCAACCCTCAACCTCTTTCCAAAGTTGTCCATTATGTTGCGTGGAGGAAGGCTGCAGCTGCAAAGAAAGAACAGTATGAAGCGTGAAGGCCAGAACATCACGGATGGAATAGGGATTTCAATGTTTGTTGTAGAAAAGCCACTACAGGACACTCAACAAAGGCATCAACGTGTTACTCAGCTTCCCTTCTTTTCCTGCCCTTGAAGATAGAGCCCACACATAAATCAACTAATCTCATACATATTGTTCTCAGATTTTACAGAATCAGTGAAAGTGTATATGAGCTTACCTCAAAGTTGTGTGTTTGAGTCATGTAAACAAAAAATAAGCTCTTTCTTCCTTCAATGATTCCACATATTTAAACCAGGTTACAAATACGCTAAATGCTGAAAATTTTTTGCAAAGCCAACATCACACAAATAGTAACCATTAAATATATTTAAAAATTTTGTTTGCATTCATTGGTGGAGTTACAGTGTGGGAGTTCTCACCTCTTGAATTTTGCTCTAAAATTTGTTGATTTTAGATTTTGTTTTCCTTATTAGCTAGGTCTTAAAATGTTTTAATGAATTCTTTTATGTCCAAGAATCATATATATCGCTCATGCATTGTCACAACTGTGTGCATTTTTAAGACACATCATAATTAAGCTACAAGCTTCTCTACATGGTACCAAAAGGACATGTACAAAATTAATATGAGAAATCCATCACGTGAATGAATACTTCTAAACTTCAAAATGCGCACAAGGACTTGAAATGATTACATTATTTAAGTGTTGACATGTTGACACAATCAGTACTTTTAAAAATGATTTTTAATTTTTCAATTATAGTTGACATACCATATTATATTAGTTTCAGTTATATAACATAGTTAATTAGACAGTTACATAATTTGTGAACTGATCACCCTGATAAGTCTAGTATCCACCTGGCACCATGCATAGTTATGACAATATTATAGGCCATATTCCCGATGCTGTACTTTACATCCATGTGACTATTTTATAACTACCAATTTGTACTTCTTAGTCCCTTCCCTTTTATTACTCATTACCCCAACCCATCCAGCAGCCATCAGAATATGCTCTGTATCTATAATTCTGCTTCTTTCTTAGTATTTGCATATCCACCATGCATGTCAGTTCCCCCCTTGACCCCAGTGTCAAAAGCAGGGTATGTACAGGTATTTCACCCCATCTTGTGGGAACACAGGACCCTGTGAACAATGTGTAAAGGACTCAAAAGGGAAAAAGAGTGGAAGCTAAGATTAAAATTGGGCTTGTGAGGAAAACTAAAAGGGCCATAATTATTTAGACAGGAGAAAGAGACCATTTAAAGAGTTACTCAAAGAGGAATAATTTGCTATTTTGTTGTTGTTTACAATCTTAAAAATAAGTTAAGCCACAATTCTATTGCAGGTAGTTGATATATATGCATGTATTGATGCTAGGCTTGTTTCCTGAGCAAATTGTGGGTATGTTTTTCCGCGTGTGTGTGTGTGTCAAGAATGCAATCTATCAATCATATAATCCTCTTTCAACTGACCATTAATTAGTACCTGGTCTAGAGCAGGTACGACATGGAAGATTCTAGAAAATTTCCCTTGACAGAATCCTAAGTATAACAGACTCAGAGCTAGGCTAGCATGTGGACTGACATGATGGCCTAATCCTAATGCTGGAATTTTAAGAGAGAACCAAACCCCTTACTCCGAACCAAAAAGAAGCAAAAAACACATAAAATTGTCAAGTTCTGTATTTGCAATTCAATGTAAAATAAAGCATCAAAAACCTTGTCAAAATCTGACACTTTTTTTTCCTAGGCAGCAATAGTTTACTTGTAGAAAGAGACCTTGAATCTGTTCTAATGCATTTCGAAAACTGCAAATCAGGGTCAGTAATTGAAACCTTGGCATGGATGACCCAGCATTTACAGTCCTGCTTAGTCATCACCATTCAGGAAAACAATGCCTGGGCTTTTTAATCATTTTTATCTTTTCCTTCTGTTTCCTGAAAAATAGATGTATTGATATGGGAGCCAGCTAATTGAGTCATTCAGTTTTTGCTCCTTTCATCTGGGCCAATGAAAATGCAAAAGATGAAGTGTTGAAAAATAGCTGTTAGGTAATTTCAGAAGGTGAATTTCTCTTTTCTGTCAGTTGGCTGATACCAAGCTAGTGATAATAAGACCTCTTCAGAGGAACATAAATGTCAGTTTTGCGTCAGCTTGTGACCCGAGGAAACGTGTGAAGAGGCAGCGCACACACACAGCCCCACCCTCAATTTAAACTTGGTAAAGGGGCTTTTGACGGACTTTCTTGGTTTGTGGTTTCGGGATCTGGACCATTGAATGTTTCTTTGTGGGTGTTCAGGCGAGGAGAAGCTTATCTGCAGACTCACATCCCCACCCCGTGGCTCTGGCCGACCCACGACTCCAGGTTAGAAAGAATCTCTTAATGGTGACAGCCTATTTCAACACACAGACCTTAAAGCAGCATGTTCAGCCCATACTTGAAAAGGGGCCTTGTTATTTAACTTAAATTCTGGAAAGAAAAGGCATATTCGTTTCTACCCAATAACTCATCTAAATTTTTCTTGAATCGTTCTGGAAACATAAGGAGTAGGTTAGATCTACACTGAACAGCAAAGCCTTAGTAATGTGCATTAAAAAGTAAAAATTTGTTCAAATGAGAAATAATTCAGATTTAATTTTGAATCACTAACTTTTGATTTTTTATTTAGGAAAACTGATGAAATAATAAAGATAGAAAACTAAAGCTAGTACAAAAGATAGAGTAAAATAAGATAGTGGAAAAGAAAAATATGATTTGTAGAATATTGCTATAAATATTAAATTTATAAATTTGTTAGGTTATTTATTTCAAATATTACTTTACTATCATTTATTTATGCCAGATACTTATATCTTAACCTATGATTAATTTTTAATCATTGGAGTTCATTTAATAAAATTTAAAATTTACTTTTGTTTGATGTTCTATTACTGTTGATTTTTATTTTTATTTTATTTTATTTTTTCCACTGTGATTAAATTTTCAGAGCTAACTGATTTAATTTATCCCTTTAGCTGCCATTTACTTAGTCTCTCTATGGAACTCAATTGTATCATTATGGGAGCTAGGAATTTTTCTTCCATTGTCCTGACTTAGCTTGGGAAGTAAAGAGGCTTAGGGTAGATATACTTCTGATTACTTCTTATATCCCTAAAATGGTTTCCTGTTCCACAAATCTCCCACAGATTCTTGTCTTATGATTACTACAAACAAGTAACATTAGTGAAAACAGATATTGCAAGGGACAGGCTAGAAGAAAATTTGGTGCCTTCAATAAGAGGCTGTTATACTCTGCACTGTAATAGCAACCTTTGTTTTATTTTTAAATTTCATATTAAATTCTTATGGATATCAGCAAAATATCAATCTAAAATAAGCAGGAAAACATACGGTATTAGAATTCCGTGCCTTTCTTTTCCTTCTTCCTGCTTCTGTGGCCTGGGGGCTATTTCACTGCTCATTAGCACCTTTTCCTGAACCCTCACCTGAAGGGAAGGAAGGGCCCTTGAATGAAACTCAAGGAGGCAATTTCTGTTCCTGCTAATGTAGCCTTGGGAGGAAAAGGTAGAGAAGGGGCAGGATATAGCCGGATGAAAAGAATATTCCAGGTCCTAGAAGAAGGTAACACACCTTTCTTACCAATGTGTCTTGATAAATGAGAAACAGATTATACTCAAATAAACACATGCCCATGTGAATTTTATTCTGGGATAACTAGAAAGCTTTGTTTGTTGGTGAACAATGGATGGTTCATGGAGGAAGTGATGTAGGATTCACTGAATGCCTATATGGAATTCTTGTATATGTAATCAAGTTTGCACAAATCTCCCCCTCTCGTTACCACAGTCCTTACTACCATTCTATGATAAGTGAATTGCCTCCATACTCCAGAGCTCCCTTTCTCAGTTACAAGCCTTAAACATTACAGGTCTTCCTTGCCACTCCCTCCCCTCCCTTCTCTCTTCCCACTATATTGAACCCATAATCAAGATTTGTTAGTTTTCACTAAGTATGTGTTACAGGCAAGTATCTTCCCAAATCCCTCATCATGACGCTGGGCTAAGCTACCATCCCTCTTCTGAGTAATCAAAATTCTCCTAAGTGTCTCACTTGGACTCTCAAATCTTGAAGGAGCAGACCAAGTTGAGTTTTGGTCCCCAGCCTTTAGGATAGGACCTGGCACTTAGTAAGGGAGAGAAAATGGCAGTAGCTATGCTCAATAAATTTCAACATTGTAAGTAGAGAAGATGGCTATACTTTTAATACTTTAATTTCTTTATCTACTAACAACACACACACATATACATATATACACAAATACACTATGAACATTTATTCTTCTACAGATACACTGTGTGGAATGTAGGTAAGGAGCACAGTAGACAGATTTCAAGACCACTAATTCCAGATACTATTAACACATATTTCTTCAGGCAGGTCTAATAGAAAAAGTCCCCTCCATCTTGTGTGGTCTGCACAAAACTATGAAAATGACCCAGGATGAGCTGAAACTGGAGGCTTAGATCCCAGCAATAGGTTCATGTATATTCTGTGTAGTGAATGATTAGCACCCAGTGTTTCATTTGGATCAGCCAGTCCTGGGATCTGATACCACTTAGACAAGTCCTTTCAGCTTTCTGAGATTTGGTTATTGCTTTTATGGAAAAATAAACATACATCACTTTCAAGGTTCTTGTGGGGGTTCAAGACAATACAGTACAATTCCTCCCAAAGGAGAGAGGTGTGATGACTTTTACTTTGAACTTTCAAATAACCATGGCTTTAAGCTACAAAATAACTTGTGCTGATACTCCTGGTGAAAACTGATGCTGCAATTATAGAGCATTTTAAATTTTTATTTTTTAATATTTAAATTATTTTTACAATTTTATAATAGATCACCTGTTCATTGTATTGTGTGCTCACCACCCTGTCAAGTCTCCTTCCATCACCTTTTTATAAAGCATTTTTATGCTTCCAAAGGCACTTTGCAACTATTCAATAATCTGCATAGATATAACTGAGAAGCTGATAGGAAAGTTTTTATTAGTCTCATTAAAAAAAAACTAAAACAAAAACAGAGACCTAGATAGTTGTATGACTTGTATAAGGCCATTAAGTGAGTTAGTAATTAAGCTTGGAAAAGAGTCTAGACTTTGGGATTTCTCATCTTTTTTTTTTATTCCTGCCACCCTATTAATAAGAATTTTAATTCATTCCAAAGCAGCTTAGATGGTGGGTGTTGATTGTTCAATATTTCAAAACGTTTTTGGGACTGTGAATAATCAGAATACTTTAAGATACGAGAACTATGCTATCGTTTCACTACCTGTGCAGTACAGCCTTTCTGTGTTGGGTCCCCCATTCGTTTAGTCATGAAACGTTGCAGAGTCAAGACTAGATGCAAGGTAGTGAATGCTTCCAAAGGCTCTTTGCAACTATTGCGTGATGAAGAGATGTGAGGATGGATGTGCCCTGCAGTCAAACACCCGCTTCTTTAGGTTCCAGCCAAGAATAAATCTGTTAAAATCTCCAGCAGCCACTGGGAGGAAAGACCACCGGTAAAGTTGTCCCCTTCCAGTGGGATGACCCAGTATTTTCTGCCTCCTAGAGGTGAGAGGTCAGTCTCCACGCCTGATAGAAAGAACAATTTGCCTTTTAACAATTATCTGACCCTATTGCCACAGAATCTCATCAAATGGAGACAATCTTTTTAAAAAGAGAAAGAAAGAAATCCTAGATAGAAATGAGACCCAGAAAATATTTCTGGGTGGCAGCATGCTGAAATCCAGATGGAAATTTAGCATTAATTTGGCTAACACTATTTTAGTCACAGCACATTTTCAACTATTTATTTTTGTACTGAGCCTCTCCTAGTAAGGTGGGTATCGAATGGAAATTTTTTTCTAAGGTGGCATTTCAAATAATAACAATAATAATAAAATCCTGGATCAAGAACAATTTTTCCATTAGATGCACAGCAGGGACCTTGAATGGGGCTATATTTTTTGCTAATTTAATCTGTGCATATAAATGACATCTTTCCATTTCTTTTTTTTTCTAGGCTTGTTTTTCCATCCTTTTAAATGATTGGCTCTAACTTTGAGTTGCTTGTTTCTTTAGTGTTGATACCCAAATATGAATGCAGTCCTTCTAATTTATACCATGAGGAAAGGAAGGCTGGAGGATGGGAGACGTGGATTTTATCCATGCCACGGTTACATATACAGAAAATTGATTTTCTAACCATACCAAATGATAAAGTCCATCTTTGATATATTCCTGTCTCACTGCTTTCCAGGTCTTGAGGCATCTGATCTCAGGTCAACTCCCCTTGGAGTGTAATTCAGAACACAGTCCCTTCCCTTCAGAGATCCCATGCCACAGGGCATGGGTATGTTTTCTTTGGCTACGACAGACCTTATGAAAGAAATTATTCTGCCGCCTAACTGACAGAGTTGGGCATGGGGTACTGAGAAATGGAGCCTCTCCCAGTGGCCCATTGCCTGGAATTTGTCCTAAAAGCATGAAACTGAGCAGGGTTTGTAGCAGACAGATGTGGATAATATATGCACCACCTTTCCATTCTGGTGTCTGTTTGCATGAGAATGAAAGAATGCAGGATTGTAAATGTGGCCCTGGGTGCCGGTGCAGCTGTGAACTCTTGGAGAGACTGGGTCCCAGGTTGGACTGCCGAGTCTCTTACGGATGGATCCCCTTGGCCACGTCAAAAAGAAACTCTCATGGTGCTGTATCTGCTGGAGCGTGTTTTCTGAGGACAATAATCTAAAGATTTTTAGTAGTTCACAAAAAAGACATATAGAATAAACAGGGACAGCAGTTCAGTGCTACAGCTAGTCGACAACTTACCTGAAGACAGGATACTCAGCAGACCACAGGCATCTATTCAAACAGCCCTCATTGCCATGTGTTTCCAAAATGAAGGGGGAATAACAAGCTCACCTTAACCTGGAATTATCAAAGGGTCCAACATTTGATACAAGTGGCGGCTACAGTGAGCGGAATGTAAAAGAGTTGAAAATTAGCAATTTGTACTTTTATTGCCTGAAGATGAGTGGTTTAAAAGAAATATACATTATTGATCATATTTTAAAATGTTTATTTCATTTTTCCCCCTGGAATTTAAATTGGAGGTGAAATCTAAGATTTGGCATGATCTCTTTCCTTATATATCTCCAACTACTGGTACCCTTCCTCTCGGCCAAGAACCGAACTTCTCCTGTGGGAGATGGTAGTAAGGTGAGGTTCCTGCTTAAAGCAGCAGTCAGCAAACTGTTGCCTACAGCAGAGACCTGGCCCTCCAACCTGTTTTTGTAAGACCAAATGTTACAAGTGTCTGTTTTTAAATGGTTAAAAAAAAACATCAAAAGAAGAATCTTCCATAACATGTGAGAATGACATGAAATTGAAATTTCTGTGTCTGTAAATAAAGGTTTATTGGAACATAGTCATACCATTTGTTTATTATTCTTTCTGAGTGCTTTCATGCTGTGAGGACAGAATCAAGTCTTTGCAACAGACAGTATGGCTTGTAAAACTCAAAATATTTACTGTCTAGCTGATTACAGAAAAAATATGCCAAGCTGTTGCTTAGAGTCAGGGTATGAACAGTTGGAGAAATATTAGTGAAGGTGTGAAAAGGAAAAAGAAAAACCAAGAAGAATAACATAAAAATAATGGTCACTAAGTTGTAATTCCACTAATGTTAGCAATATCTCCTGAGACCCAACACTACTGACATTTTCAAAATATAACACATACATTATTTTATTTATTCAGGCCAAAAAAATCACGAGGAAGTAATACAAGTCTGATAGTTTCCATTTTACTGAAAGATAGTGAAATCTCAAAAACCGTGATGACTTGTCCAATCACAGAGCTAGTGAATCAGATGACTGGGCTTGAAATCTAACTTCCTTAAGACATACAACTAAATAAGCCTGATTGAAGGGGATGAATCATTTTTTGGAGAGTTATATCAAAGTCCTTTGAAAAACTGAAATGTAATTCTTATTACTGAATACATTTAAGACATAGGGTTGGCCATATTATCTCATGTGTTATATTTAAAGTGGTACACATACATACAATATGCAAAACATTAATTGACTTTATAAGATTCACTCAGAAAACATTAACACACAAACTATTTGTTTTAGACAACACTATTTCTATTGCCCACATAACTACTGAGTGATTTCATTATTAGAAATAATGTATTATAAACATTATAATTCTAGATACTATTATTACAGTTATATATATTTTATTTACATGTAAATGTTACATATAATTATACATATATATAGGTATAATGGTATATATAATACCACATTATTATATAAAACATAGTAGGAAAGAAAAAGTACAATAAAGTCTTGATCTCAAGATTTTTTTAGAAAAACTGACCAAAGACCAAATTAAAAATAAAAAAAAACTAACGAAATAACCTATCTCACTAGTAAACTCTACTAATGCCCTGACCCATACTCCCCGACCCCTACATTTTGTGAAAAAGCCACCAGCACATGCAGTTACCATCCCTCCCACCTCAGCAGTCACCGTCAGACCCCAACACAGAGCAGCTGATGCCATTTAGTGGCCCAGGAAGAGACCACATGTGGAAAAGCAACTCCTGAAATCCAATTGGATTATGGAGTGGAGACTTTTGTGATAAAAGGGACTTAGTTTTACAGCTTAGCTGGGCGGGGGTGGGGAGAAAAACCAAAGAAGAAAAATCACCCTGGGTCTCTTTGGTTAAGTTGTTTTGCAGATTTATTGAAACGTGCACGTGGTAGAAAATGACTTCCAGAAGTCAGAATTTTAGCTAAGCCATACCGCGGCCGGCTCTCAAGTGCAAACATGGCTTCAGGCTCCGAGGTGACGTGAGGTGACTGTTTACAGGCAGGGGAGACTTGACAATGTTAATTGCAGGATGCCTCAGGCCCACACTGGCATGGGGCTCCTGGATCCTCCACTCTGATTAGAAATTTATGAAATATAACAGGTCTTGCCAGGGACATTCGCATTTGGGTCAAGGCATTTCTAGCAAGTAAAAAAAGAAAGTGAAGATATATAATGGAAATACATATACACACACAGTAGGTCATAGTCGCCAAGGCTGATTCTACACAGACTTACCTGATTAGCTATTTTAAGTGATCACGACATTCAAAATGATCAAGCCATTCTTCATGGGAGATGTAGCATTTGGTTATATTTGGTCCTGGCTTTTCTTCAAATATGCTCTCCCTGTGGTTAGTGTTTGCTGTGGAACACGGAGCCTTGCTTGCTGATAGTTGGAAACACTTTATTAAATGCTAATGTACTGATGAAGTTAAGCAGTTTCACTAATTTCTTGGCTTCCTAATATACAACCCCAGAGTCAACAAACAGACATTAGTATCCAAGCTAGGCATACAAGAATCCAAAGAAGCCCATGAATTTTGTTGAATCTACTTCATCGGTTTGATCGAATTCACAGGTGGTTTAGCGAGTCTGGGTAGAAATAGCCACAAGTTTAATTCATAATAAAACAAAACCAATGTCAATTTAACCAACCCATAATGGAAGATAGAGCCAAGCCCGCTGTTTGCAGGGAGGTGGGGCAAGAGGCAGATAACTTTGTACAATTTCACGATGTCTTTTGGCTCTGTGTGATGCTGGGGACAATGTCTTCTACTGGAATCTCCTAGAATTTCATACAATACCCTTTTGTGAGTTGGATATTCCCCATGTATAAGTATTGTGTGTAATTTTGCCTTCCTTATTCATTTATAAGTTTCTGGAAGTAAGGGACTATGATGCATTTCTGTATCACACACAGCAAAATGTCATCCACAGGCTAGCTACTCTAGAAATATGTAATAAAAAGGAATTTAAGAAATTCATGATTGATAGGCAATCCTCTCATATTTCTTTGGTCGCTTCTGCTGTCCTTAATTCATTCCACACACGTTCATAACAGATACATCCTGTGTTCCAGGCATGGCCTCTGTCCCTGCAGGGAGTCAAATGCCAACACCACACAATCTCTGCCTTCAAGTAATGTAGGGGAAACAAAATGTGAGAAAATAGCATTTCAATGCAATACAGCATATAACAAATGTTATTAGAGAGGTCCAAACAAAAGGCTGTGATGGACTCAAAGAAGAGGCTTTCTTATTTTATCCATTCACTTGCTCTTTATTTATTAAGTGCCTTTATTTATTAAGGCTGGCCCTCCTAAAACTGGCAAGTGATAATACTAGCTGTTATGTATGCAGTGCTTGTTTGCTATGTACTATAAGCTATTTTCAGTACATTACAGATATTAATTCACTGAATCTTCACAGCAAATTGATGAGGTTTTCCTATTTGCCAGATGAGGAAACTGAGGAACAGAGACATTAAGGAACTTGCCTGAGTTGTATATGAGCCACTTAGACACACTTACTAAACAGTTTCTCTTATTGTGAATTAATCCCAAGGTGAGACCCAGGACTCTCCATAGCTGAATGCGGATCAGTGTAGTATGAGCTTTAAATGGATATTTTAGATACTATTTTGAAATCAGTTCATCTCAAATGTGTCCTAAACTGACCAGCATTGGTCAGGTCAAGGAAGTGAATATGTCATTTAGGATTTGTAAATGTGACCCTGTGGCAGTGGAGCCCAAGTGCAAAAGTATACACTATTAGAAAATAATTCAATACGAGACAGATCATGCTGGTGCTACCCAAATTATAGTCCACCATTATTGTAATAAAACAGAATTGTTAACATAATATCATCTATAATTATAAAATGAGCCATGAGGGGGAAAGGCTGAATATTTAAGGATGATGGGAGGCAAATTCTGTAGCATAAGCAGATTTCTCAGAAAATACTTCATCAACATTTCATCTGGGATTTAAAATATAATGCCAAAGAAGGATGGTGTTTGCAAATAAATTTGTTTAGCTCATGAGAAGAATAATTTTCTTCCTTGATAGTGACCTTAGCAGAGAATAATCTGAAGAACTATACCATATATATGTATATATATTCATATACTTATATGAATAAGCCTTAAAATTCTACACAATTATATCTGCTATAGAATGCAGTGAGACAACCCAGTTCAATTAATTTTATTTGCAACATACACTTTGAGCATGGTGCATATTACAAAAAGTAGAAACTTGAGACTAATTCTTGTTGGGTATGAGTTTTGAATCCTGTGTAATAAATACATAACGAAAATTGCCATGAGTTGTGAAAATCCTTTTCTTCATTTCAACCAGGAGATTTGTTCTTTAAAATGATAATGTGGTGTTAAAAGTTTGATTGCAAAATGGCCTTGCTCTGGGGCCAGCTCCTGTGCTGCCTTTGCGGTTTCTGCTGATATAAATTTGATATTTTACAAATGCAGAATATGAAATATATTCCTAACATGTGTTTCATACACTTATAATACACCCAAATGAAAAACAGCATAGACTCAGGACATTTCTTGGCTGTGGGCTTAATGCACTAGATCTGGAACATGTTAAATGTTATTATAGAAATAATTGAAACATTTCACACAGTTTCATGCAGTGAATTTTGCATGTTAAGCACATACTCCTTCCCTCAGTTATGGAGGACCTTACATGCCTGATACACAAATGTTTCCCTTAGAATTGGGAACCCGGATATAGTGGTGTTTTTTTTAGGAACCGATGTTAGGTAAACTTTGGAAGTATTTCAGATTTAATTGTGCCAACAACCACCTATCACTGAATAGATTTATGAAGAGAGGTTTTTCTAAAAGTGAATTATTGAGAAACCATAGACAATTTCTACTTTCACAATTTAAAGTGACATCTTTTATTCCACGCAACTCATCCTTATTTTTCCCTCTCATTTCTTTGGAGGACATTCTTTGCTTGTCCTGGTACCATCAGTATTTTCTCACTAATCAGCTGTACACGTTTAGTCATTCAAAAATAACCCCTTTAATTTCATGTGCTGAGTATGGTTGGTTTCTAACAAGATGTCCTGTTTCAATTCAAGTAAGTTGGAAGCGTCTCAGTTCCTATGGAGAATTCAGGGATAAATGGCCTGAGAGTTAACTTTTTTCCTTACTTTTTAATCCAAAGTTACATTGAGTGCCTGATTAGGTTGCTCCTAGTTACAGAAAGACTTAACATGTCTGAAGTTATTCAATCAGCATATGAAATGATTATTCAATATTAGTCTTTTAGTTTGTCCTGAGAATGGAATGTGACAATTATTTGTAGATCATTTGTTCATTAACTTAACAATATACACCACTATTTATTTATTCATATTTAACTATGACCACTGAAGTATATTATGGATCTATGTATGCCGTTAACTGCAGTTAAGTGTCCCTCTATGGCAGTGGTTCTCAAAGTGGGTCCCTAGGGCAGCATCGATGGCATCTCTCTGGAACTTGTCAGAAAAGCAAATTCACAGCCCTGCCTCAGTCCTACTGAAATAGGAACTGGAGAGCCCCGTAGCCTATGTTTTAGCAAGCAAACCTTCCAGGTGATTCTGCGTATGATCAACTTTGAGAACCATTGCTCTAGAAGAATGCATGCATTTTACTGTCTACTAAGATGAGGAGCATCTTCAGCCCACTAGAATCTTTGTCCCCTGACAGGGTCTCTGGCTGGTTGAAGGGATAACCTGTACATTAAGCTTAAATAAATATACCAGAGAGCTAACAGAAACATTAATGATCAGGCAATAGACACCCAGTCTCAAGATTCTGGGTAAAATATTATTTTTGCTTTTCCTCATTCTCTGCTATGCCCCATTTTTCCACTACCAAAGTATACTCATATGTACACACACAGACACACACACACACACAATCCCTAAAGAAACAAAATCAAGATAACTTTTTTCATTTTCATTTCAGCAACAATATTATTGAAAACAATTATACTTCCAAAAAAAAGTGGAAATATTGTTGTCAAGTGAATGCATGAATATTATCTGGGTCACTCAAAATGTTACAGAAAAATTCAGCCAAGATAGGAACTGCTAAATATGTTATCACCATGTTTTAAATCTGTAAGTAGATATAACTTAAAATTGGACAAGTTTAGTATACACACATCAATTTGTCTACAGAAATGTATAGTGTACCTAGTGGGAAAAATAGTTTGATTTTATTTTTAGAGGTCTTGGCAAGTAAAGCATCACACACACCTGTCTTAATGTATTCCTACCTCTGTCCGACAATTGTCAAAGTCATGTAACGTGGTTTTGTGTGCAATCTAAAGGATGAGGTTCATTTGTGACTTTCCATAGCTAGTGTCAACTGCTTGATTTTTAGTTTTCTCAATTGTAAAATGAAAATAATAATATGATCTACCTCATGGTTATTTTGGACAAAGTAAACAGGAGCATGTATGCAAAATACTTGGTATGTAGTACTTAATGAATGTTAGGTATCTTTCAGCTGGATTTTTGTTTCATGTCTCTCTTCAGATGACTTCCTTATCTTTATTTTATTTTCTTGATTAATGTGCTAAAACATTACCTTTGCAAACATACAGCGTAAAGTTTCCTTTCCACTGCATTTTCAATAAATTATGAGCTTTCAATGTAATGATATGCATTTACCCTAATGCCCCCCCTTAAGAAAAACAGCCTAAACATTTATATTAATGAGTCTTTTCAGTAGTCATGAGTCTGGACTATGCTTCTCCAAAGAAGTTTCCTCATAAATTAGCATTAATTGATGTCCAGTTTTTGGAAAATGTTAGCATACGTTATTTATGGCACGTTCTGTTCGTGTGGCGCCTCTTAATGTGAAAAAAAAAAGTTTTCAAAGGAGGTTCAAATGCTGTTTCCTTTGCTTGCAAAATGGGGAAAGCTACAGCCTTTGCATTTTTGGCAAACCCTCAGCAATATTTCCAGTTGCAGTGCATGTAGGCGATATGAAGTCAAGGGTAAATTTGTGATTGCTTTTAGAACAGTGGTTCTTTCCACTTTCGATTCTAAACTGTGTGAGCTGTAGATTGTGTGCAACTGAGAGACACCGGCACTTTCCTCCAACTTTAATACAAATGCTTAGTATCCAAAACAAAGCAAAATTTCAGAAAAACTACCATCACTTCCACAACTCTTAGGTTATGAGAAAAATACCCAAAGCATACAAATATTAAAAATATTTAATTTGATTATCAATGGTGTATCTATATGCTGTCTGTACTTTTATAAGTATCTACATAGACCAGGAAAAAAGCAAGATTCCATAAAAAATAACGTTATGGCTTTGATATATTTTTTGACTCTATAGGGAGAACATGATGTAAGAGTGTAAGCAGAAATGTTCCTAAGAGTTGGGAAGTTTTTTCTTCATGTTAAACACCTTGAACTAATGTGTGTTGACTAAAGGTTTGGACAGATGTGCTAGAAAGCTGCCCCTTGGAGACACGAAATGGGTGGTTAGAATCTAACACATAATAAATTTTCAATTAATCATACCTGTTTTTATTTTTTCTAGTATTCAATATTTGGTGATTTTTGTTTTGTTCTCTTTGCAGTTCTATTGAATGTTTATTGTTTTGGGAGGGACTAAAGACTTCAGAAGATTATCCCACTTAGAGATAATTGATTTTTTTGCTATAAAAAAATCTAGAGTTAGTCACTTTCTTTAATAAATCAGTCATGTAAATATAAATCTATACAGGCTATTCTTCAGGAGTTACCATTAATTGATGGTATTCCATTAATATTTATGTCAACAAAATAAACGTAGGATGCTATTTGCATCAACTGAAAGCTCCAACTGAATACATAACAAGTTGAAAAGCAATTCAAAGTTCCACTGTAAGCCCAACTTTGGAATCATACACATGTCTACAGATTGCACCCTTTCTCTAAAGAATTCATACTTTTATTGGGGAGACGGCACATATACAGGGAGAACGAGAGAACTAGAAACATTGTATTGGAGACTATGGAATTTGTTGCCTGGTTGCATTTATAACTATAGAAATACAGAGGAAGTAAACAGTATTTTCTGCAGTCTACAGCTTTTCAAGATTTGAGTCAGGAGAGGGGCTGGTTCGAGGAATGCAAGACCCTCCCCAGGGCATATTGTAAAGCATGGTCTCAAAGTCAAGGAGCAAAGGAAAGCCACCTTCACAGGCAGCAAACCAAATGTTAGGAAAATTGAGAGAGAAAAACATTCCTGAGTTAAAAGCAAAATGACTGGTTAGAAGCAGATCAGACAATCCACCGAGGTGTGGCTGGTGGGGAAGCTACAAGGGAGACCCAGTGAGAAAAGGAGGCTGGGCTGAGACGCTGACATGCGGAGGTGGGTGGAGTGGCAGGGCTCATTCCGCAGACCTTCTGAAGTGTAATTAGTCATGGTCTGAGAGAACTCGGACAGGTGTTAGACATAGCATCGGGGGGAAAGAGAACACCTTAGTCAGCAGGAAAAGATACTGTTCATTGTCAGATTTTTTAGCATCAATGACTGTCAACATAAAATGGAGACTTTGTAGACATAAGGATTTGGATTAAACACTGGTTTTGTATCCTCTAATATTTTAACCAGGGGCAGAGAAGCTGTACAGGGTTCTTGACCTTCTGTTTCCTCACCTATGGGATGGGATAAATAACACAAATGTTCTGAAATTCTTGTAAGGGTTAGCAATAACATGTATTGTTACTACAAGACCTAACACAAAATATGTTCTTAGCAAATAATGCCTGTTATTATTTAGCTCAATTTCTAATTCAATGCTTGAATCCTCTCGATAACATACACATCAGTTTGCATTATGATTAATGCTTGGATAATAATTAGAATATTAATTGAATGGGACTTAGAATTGAATAATGCTAGTTTGGTTTTATTTCCCCCCAATAAAGAGCCCATTCCACCTACAGAAAACCTACTGAAGTAAAATATTCTCAGCCTGTAACTCTTGTGCATTGGTTTCAGTTCAATCATGGGTAGATAATAAAGTTACTTTACATAGTAGCATGTCTATACTTGCTTGTGCTCTCAAAGTTTTGCTTCTCCAGACCAAATATCACTGTTATTTCATTGCTCAGAGGGATCTCAGAGGTTCCTCTCTCCATAAGTGAGTCCTTCTGTTTGAGAGAGGGAGCTTTGGAACAAACCCTTGGTTTGATTTGATCAACACAGAATAGATCTAAAGGGTTACTTCTCTTACTCTTAGATCTTGTCCTTCTAACTTAAGTTTGGTTTATAAGTCATACTAGCAATTCACAGGACTGGTGACAGTATACTGTCAACTTAAAACTCTTTCTAGAAACAAATCCATAAATCAATTCTTTTACTGACTGAGTCATTTGAGAATGGTACATTTTGTTATTTCACATACAGCCAGTATGAAAAGGCCTTTCTACTGGATTTGCATGGATGTGAGAAACCATGGGAGATTCCTTCTCACACCAGGTGGATACCACCCAAACTCCTGATGGTAGATAGGTGGACCCTGTTGTTTTTGTTTGTTTGTTTTCTCCTTTGGCCCAACCGTGCAAATCTTCTTTGTATCATCTAAGCATCCTTCTGAAACTTAGACAGTAAAGAGCCCACTATTTAAAAGAGAATGTAGATGCAGGGGGACTATGAAAATATTGTTTATATACTTTTGCTTTTTCATTCATTTTCTCCATGTTTCTTCAGCCTTTGCTTTCCAGGCTCTATTTTCCCTTTTACCTTCAGGACTAGCCATGTGAAAGAAATTCAGTAATTTCAAATTTTAGTAAACGGCATTTCAACCGTAAACAAGCAAATGTGACCACATCAGTGTCATGTTCCCAATAAATATTAGAGTTTGACGTAGATTGGGTTTTTCCCTGACTGCTCTGGGAAGTATTGATGTTCTAGTAATCAGTCTTCACTAGATTCTGTGACTTATTCACTAGATGTTCTCCACTCAACTTTGTGGGGTTGCATTCACTGTTAAATGACATGGCAAAAGCTGGCAGCAGAAACTTGTGACTATAACCATGTTTAAAGAAAACAGGAAAAGCCATTTCAATGAATTGATTTCCTCATCATTAAACAGTGAATATGCACAGCCAACTTCTCACAGTTTGTTACCCTCATGCTTAGAGATAAATTATCTGTTAACAAAATAGACAGGGGTCAACTGTGAAGAGCTTCAGAAAAGTTTTGTGTTAAAAAGCACTGATCTCCAAATGATGGAATTATTCTTTCTATAGCTGTGTTTGCTCTGCCAAAGGCTAAAAACAAATAATAGAATAAAATACCAGTAGTTTTATCACCCAGGAGATGATGCAGGTATAGTTCAAGGTGACTGTACATTTCCAATTCATGATATTTACCATCCAGTGCAATTTTAGGGCCCAAATGTCTGCTCCCTCTCCTTTCAAGAGATTTATTTCCCATGTTGTTTAATAGCCCCATTGCCTGGAATCAAGTTCAACCCACAATGTCTAATCTAGCAAAAATGTTAATGTAAAAGAAATACTGACATTTTCTCAAGTGTTCATAAAAGACAGACTCCAGCAGAATTTCACCGATAATTATGATTACTCATCAGTCAGTGCTCCCTAAGTAGCGTGCTTATAAAACTTCTGAAAATAGTTTCCCTTGGAGTAAATGATTTCAGAAAAATAAAAAAACTAGACTATAAACCAGATGGCACTCTGAAAATAAACTAGGTAAAAACCACTCATGTATGGGGTACATTAGAGAGAGAGACATAACTCTGGAAATCTGAATCATAAGCCATTTACAAAATGACGTCTTTTTATTTTTAGGGATATACAATAAGAAGAAAAAGGAGTAATAACAGACATGCTTAAATAGATGAAATGTAGTTAATAAATAGCATCTTAGCTACACATGGGTACAGTTGGTTTAAGAATGCTTGAAAAATAGTTTTTTTAAATAAAACTTTCTGTCCAATAAAACAATATTTTCAAGATGACATAAAACCCAATTCAATCAATTTTCAAAATATTAAATTCCAAGTGAGTACAAAACAATTTAGTTTTCACCACACTTACATTTTTATTCCCCCTCCCAAAAACCTGAAAAAGATCATTACCATAAGCAGGATGCACATATTGAAAGATGAACAAATGTGAGCACAAGGACATGGACTTCACTGACCTGAGGCCATGGACACGTAAGGTGAAACTGGGCATGTGATTCCTCCCACCTTTCCTGGTGTTGCCTGCCTCTTAGGTGAAACTCCTTGCAGCATTTATACCTACATGTACAGCCCTTTGATCAAGACTGCTGAGAGCAGTGGTTAAACTCAAGGTCTTTCCAAACCCTGGAACTGACTTGTATAACTGTGACCTTGGGTAACTTAACATCTCTCTGAGTGTTTATAAATTGGGGATGAAAATAGTACATTTTTTTCTCATAGTCATGTAGATCAAATGAGATAATGCTATTAAAATGCTTAGAGAAATGTAGGCCACGTATTAAGTCCTGAAGAATTTAATTATTGTTTCCCTAAGTCAAATAGCCTAGAACAACTACTCTAATATTCCTTTCGTTCATCCAGCACTCCCTACTTGCAAAGTATTATGCTCTGCAGTATGAAAGATGCAGAATTTCATGTAAAAATTTTCATAATTTGAAGTAATTGTAAATTTAGTGGAAGAGAACAAATTTCTGCAAATGTCTCTGAGTAGTGATTGTTGATTGGATCAACAGTAGATCCAATTCTGTGATTGGATCTACTAGCCAAAGTTTCTTCGGTGCTATGTATATACCATTTAGAGCAAGACAAGTGAAAATCATGGAATTCACTGAGCAAATCATGGGGTTTCATTGAGCAACTTCCATCTGCCAGGCCATATGCTTGCTGGAGGAGGTATAATGTAAATAAGATATAAAGCAAATAATTGTACTACACTAAGAGACAGACTGGAATTAGGATGTGTTCAAGGGGAGGCAGAGCGAATTCTTCTTGTGGGGAGACGAGGGGCTCAAATTTCAGAAATGAAGAGCTCTGACCTGGTTTGGAGGAACCAGTTGAGGCAGGGACAGACAGGTACACCAGGCAGGTGAACCATATGTATAATCACAGAGAGGTGTAGGAATCAGAGTGTGGAGCACTAAGCACCTGCCAGTAGTCCTGCATGGCTAATGGAGAGGGGGGCGTCCTGAAGATGAGTCTGTAGGTAGACAGTCATTCAAAATGATTATTTGTAATTTGTATTGCAGATTGCTGCAGGTGTGGGAAATTATAATAAAAGACTAATTTAGAGTCTTTATGTCCGTTAGAGTAATTATGTCCGTATGTCCAGAAGTACTGAAGCACTCACCATACTGCACACTCACCAGACACTATCATTTGAATCTGTCTTCTCTGATCTTATTTAAATTATGGTCTTACGGCTGCCTCAAGAAAACTTCCTTAAAAATAGACATTGTTATAAATAAAATGATTCAAAGTTATTCTCTTTTTCAAAGGAAAAGCTCTATGTGCTTTTCATTTCAGACACTTTCCTTTTGGCAAGATTTTTAGAAAAGCTCTCTTAAAAAAACTATATATATAGTATATATATATATATAGTTTTCCTTCCTAGAGGCACAATACTCAGACATGAGGAAATATCCATCAAGAAGACAAAATAAACATGTAATTCATAAGAGCCTTGAGCCAACTGGAATATTTTGAATTCTGTAATAAGTTTGAGTATGTGAAAGAGAGACAGAGAGAAAGAGGGAGAGAAAAGACAAAGGAAGGAAGAGAGGGAAGGAAGGAGGAAGAAATGGAAAGAGAAAAAAGAAACAAAGAAAGAGGTGAAAGAAAGAAAGAGGGAAAGGAAAGAAGGAAGGAAAAAAGAAAGAAAAGAAAGGAAGGAAGGGAGGGAGGGAAAGAGAGAAAGAGAGAAAGAAAGAAAGAGAGAGAGAGAGAGAGAGAGAGAGAGAGAGAGAGAGAGAGAGAAAGAAAGAGAAAGAAAGAAAGAAAGAAAGAAAGAAAGAAAGAAAGAAAGAAAGAAAGAAAGAAAGAAAAAGAAAGAAAGAAAGAAAGAAAGAAAGAAAGAAAGAAAGAAAGAAAACCTCCTTTAAGACTTACAGTCTATGATGATGTGAATTATTAGGAATGATAACCCCATTCTCTCCCAGACTCCAGCAGGACAGTGTTAGTCAGCCGACAATCCCTCAAGGGATTGAGGGTTGGCAAATGATTGTTGCTTTAGGTTTTGCTCTGTGGTCTGACTCCAATCCAATCTAGGCTAGCATGCATGTCTCTAGTTATATAGAATCCACCATTAGTGCTGGTTTCACACATAGCAAATGACATGAATGCATTACCCAGAAATGGAAGGGCTGAAATGGGGTGGGAAATTGAATAAACTACAAGTCCTTTCCTCATTCCAGACATCTCCAAGTTCAACATGACAATTTCCATTAAGCATTATCTGAGTTGTAACAATAAGGTGACTAAGGTCTTAGAAAGAAGTTTGAGGGACATGGTGTGTACTGTAGGGAACAACAAAACCTTAAAATCTACACTAATAAGGTCACCATCTGCATTTACTCATCTCTTTACGTTAATTCAGTTTCCTGGCAGAAAAGAATCTATTTCAGGACACAGAAGGCACTTTCAACCTGGGCTGACCATTCTCCCTTGTCCTAGAGGGAGACGATGAATGCCAACGAACCCCAGCATATCCCACAATTACAAGATTGTGCTTCAGTGGGGTCAGCTAATGACATCATTTCTATTTTATGAAGAACAGCACTTCCAAAAAATGAATAGAATAAGTAGTATAGCTTATTGAAAGGAGAACAGATTTTGGAATTCATGCAAACCAGGTTTATTTTTCATCTCTGCTATTGGTGCAGACACCTAATCACAAAGACATACTTTAAAGATCAGGGGAAAACAGCACCAAAAAACTCATGTCAAGTGCCTGTTAGAGTATCTGACACATGATAGGCCCCAAATTCTAGCCCTTTGTCACACACTTAATAAAAAAAATATGATGTAATGAATTCAAAGTGAATGCAAAGTTAATTTTCCCTGATAGGAAGTCAAGGACAAATAGATTATGTGGTCTGCAGGAACTGAGGCAAAGGAAGAAGAGTTATACTAACGTAAAAAGGCAGTTTAAAGAATTTTGCAAAGACAGGGCCAGAGACAATAGGTGAAACAGAAAGACCACCCATCCTCCACAAATCTGCCCTCCCTAAGAATCTGCTCAGTTCCTTAAAGGAGTTCTAGCCCCACATGTGGGTAAAATTTCTCCCGCACTGCCCCCTCCCTCCAGCCCCCAGTTTTATTTAAATGAAAAGACAAGGATGAACTTGACTGACCCCTTGGCTATGTCAGTGAAGTGCTGGCAGTGCCTCTAACACAAAATGCTAAGATGTCAATGGGGAGGTTCCCCAGCATGGTCATTCATTCTTTGTATGGTTTTGAATGTGTGATGGTGATTTAATTTCTCAAGACCTCACCTTTTGTTTTTAATTGGTGAAGTGAGAGGATATGCAAAGTTATCTAGAAGTTCACTGAGCACTAAGGAAGGATGACTCTGCTATCAAGGATCAGGAGGGTATATGATAGGAGAATGATAGAAGTAGGATGGGACAGGAGCCTGTATACAGCCCAGTTGAGAATGAAGCAGCTGTCAGTCAAATCCAACATGCTGCTAACTCATATTGTAGCAAAGTGCTATTGCCCATTTATCTACATACCCATAGAAAATACTTGTTTATTTTAAGCCTATTCTGTCATATATACTTCATGTGCACATAAAAGTATATATCATATATTATGTGACCTACAGTCCTATCTAAATGTACAGATTTTGTTCAGTTGGCAAGAAAAAGAAGAAAAATAAAATATTCCCATTTGTTTTATTTAAAAGATTTGGACTTTTTTCATTTATTTATTTATTTTAATTCTAGAGAAAACCAGCAAATTCAGCCAGACAGTAGCTGTGTCTTTTGGCAGTAGAAATAATCTAATAAAAGCATCACATTTCAAAAGGAAAGGTTGGGGGAAGGGGAAGAAAGAAAACCCATCTCAGACATCGGTAACGTCATTTCAGCCCGAAATATATTTCACTCTGGGTTTGTGTTTTTTGGACTCGCACAGCTTACAATGGTTTTTATCCCAAGTTCATGCCACCAGAGTTGGAATTCCTAACATAAACATTGAGACCAGGCAGTGATTGACAGTTCTGACTCTGTTAATACCCCGTAGTAGGTCTTCTACCACGGTCAGAAGTTAAGATTTATTTTGACAAGCTTTCTCCTGGTTTTGTAGACTAGAAGCTTTATAATGGGAGTTAGCCCATGACTATAGTGTATCTGGCATAGATTATCAAAATCCATATAGCACAATGGTAGACAGCCTCGTCCCCTGCACACCAGACCCCACAGAGCCTAGAACTTGGTTTTAATTAAGTCATTACCATCTTTAATGGGTAGGACCTGGATCATGTTTTTGAGGTGAAACCAGACAAGAAGTGATCACAAATGTAAGCTTCTCAATTAAGAAAGACTCCCTGATTTTTTAAAAAGACTTTGAATTTTTCCAGAGGTCACTGTCCATTTCTCACCTTCAAAACAACCATTTAGAATCATTTTCAAAAAGAGAGTTTACATAGCTTTTTTGGATGAAGGTCACTGAGATTTTTCAAGAATGGGTAAATGAGGGTGATGTTCCTTCGTGATGATTGGAAGTGGCCTCATTAATAGAGCACTTAGGTTTTGAGAATAGGCTGATATGTAGAGCAGGGTAGAGAAAGGGCTCATACTGTGATTCTGATGATAAGAATACTCATGCATTTCTTTTTAACATAAAGGGGTCGGCAAAAGTAAGTTTACAGTTGTAAACAGGAAACACAGGGTTTATTTTTGTATCATTATTTATTAACTTTTGTATTATTTGCCATATGAACAACCATAAACCTCCTTTTGCCTATCTCTGTATGGGGTCCAGTCTTTAATGGGGTCTCTATTGAAATATATAATATATTTCAATTTATATATATAAATATATAAATTCAATATATATATATAAATTCAATTTATATATATATATATAATCTAGAAACCAGGTAGTGATCAACAGATTAACTTAGTCATGACTTTGCTGTCATTAGACATAAATTGGTCTGTATTCTTTACTTCACAGAAATATATAAGAATCTGTTGATGACCCCTTGGTAGTATCCAGGGTCGACTGAGTCGCCCCTCAAATGATGATGATGAAATTAAGTGTTGCTGGGGTCCATTCTATAGTTGCTGGCTGTTTATTCACAGAACAGACTGGCACACTATGCTTCATGCAACCAAGGGTGCATTCTTTAAAAAAGGAATAAAAGACCTCTAAATGTGTTTAGACAAGGTAATTTTTATGCCTTCAAACACTTCTGAGACACAAGATGCTAAAGGCTTTATAAAAAAGATATAATAACATTTCGTAGTTTTGATCTGCCTATCAGTGATTATAACTGATTTCTTATTCATACTGGAGAAATCAAACAGAATGAATCTCATAGTCATTCAATAATTCTTTAAAAAATATGTTTTGGTTGCTTGTCTCTGTGCAGGCTCTGCATCAGCTGGGCTTATACCTACCAACACATGGAACTTACAGTTCATGTGAGGAGACCAAACATTAAATTGGCACCTCTTACTACAGACTGTGGCAAGAACAATAAATGACACAGTAAAATACTAGAATAGAAAATAAGGGAGGCTGAGGACAGGATAGTAAGGGAATGCTTTTCTAATGAGGGTAAAAATGAGCCAGCCATGAGAAGGTCTCAGAGATGAAGCAGCGAGTGATGATATGCTAAGACTAAAAAGATCTGACCAATTTGAGCAAGAAAACGGTGAAAATAGAGACAGCTCTTTCTGATGGTAGAGTGGGTGGGAAAGGGGTGGTCCAGGTTAAAGAGGAAAACTGGACCCAAGTCATTCAAAGCATTTTAGGCTGGAGTAAGATTTTTTAAGACATAACTGTAGTACAGTAAGTAGCCTTTGAACAGGACATTGTCCCTTTTGTCCACTGTTCATTTAGTTTACTTGAAAATAAACAGTGTAACTTCATCTGATTATAACCAGTGAGCCATTGACTCACATGTTCTCTTCCATCAATGCATTAAAAATTAGGGGGAATACCAAAGGGAAAGGGGGTTGGGGGACCTAGGGGAGGTAGACAAGAGTAAAGGGGGATAAATGGTGATAGAAGGAGACTTGACTTGGGGTGGCGAACATACAATACAGTGCAGAGATAATGTATTATAGAATTATACACCTGAAACCCATATAATTTTATTAACCAATGTCACCCGAATAAATTCAATAAAAATATTTCATCTGGACATAGTTTAATGTGTGAGCAGCCAATAAGCAATATTGCAATCTCAAAAGGGTAACTGAAAGTTTATTCCTTACATTACCAATCCCAATATAGACATTATGCTTTTAATTCATTTTTCTGTTGTCTCAGGCTAGAAGTTTCACATATACTGAGATTACCATAAGTGTCCCATTACTTAATATCTTAAATAAACCTAGTGTTTTTTTATTGCTTTTTGTCAAACAGAATTTTCTATCAATTCCCAAAGCATCCAGATTCAGATAAATTACGATCCATTCCCTTAAAAGGAGTTTTTACCTTATTTAGTGTTGTTTTCCTCTAAAGTTATGAGGTAGTCCTAGGGTCTTTCAGACTATGAGTCCTCCAATTATTTTTACACAAACGTCATGGCCTTTCCCAATGTTAAACTTTCTGTTCCAAAACAAACTTCTCAGATCCTTTCCAGTCTTTTAATCATCCTCTTTATTTAACTATGGATTTGTACAATATGGTGAGGGTTGTGGAGAGTGATAAGTCATTTTCTTTGGAGTTTTTAATGGCAAAAATATAAGAACAAACATGGAATTCCCATAAAAATTACAATTATTTGGAATAACAACTTTAGAAAATTACTTCTGAATCAGGAAAATGAGAAACTATTCACAGAAGATATATGCACAGTTATTCTAAATTTGAAATGAATCCAATTAATACTTTGCAATTTGCAATTTTTTTTCTGTCCACATGTGTAGAGCAAATCCTGACTCTGTCCTGGTCTCCAAGGCAGCTCACTATCACCTGCTGTAGCCATGCTTCTTCCCGCTTCCCAAGAAAATAGCTCATTTTCATGACAGAAGTTGGTAAGATTTTGAAAACAACGTTATGGAGTCTCCCGTCTTCTTAATTATCTAAAAGTAAATTGTATCATCAATCAGATTTTTCATTTTTTAATTGAACCTCTTCTCACAGCTTTTTCATGTACTCTTAATGTATATATACACACATATATTCTCTCATATTTATTATATGTTATAAAAGTATGTACTCTTGATCTATATACACACATACATTATCTCTCATATATATATGGGTGAGTGTATATATATATGTGATCCCTACCACCATATTATTATCTTCTCTCTCATATATGTGTGTGTGTGTGCTTTGTAAATAAGGTATGTAAGTTAAAGAATTCCAATTGTACTAAATCCAACAATCATATTTCAGTCATGGTTTCTTTATCCTGCTGCTTTGGGAGGGGAAAAAAACTCTATAAGCTCTCAGTCTGCAATGACAAATGTAGACTTCATCTTGAATTCATGTATGGGTGACATTTGCATGTTGATTTCTTTGCCGCCCTAATGGTTAAATTTCAAAGCACATCTTTCCTTTTATCTTCAGCTGAATGAGACATCAAAATAAGGGCCAGATAAAGGCGGAAGTCCTTTGTCTGAAACTGCCCAGGCCGGGCCAGCTGTGATGAAAACTGTCTGAGGTTTCACAGGCTCCTTGTCTGGCCTCAAGCTGGTGTTTGCCTCTTTCGTTTTGGAGATTTTAAAGGAATATTTCATTTTAGCACACAGTGTTGTCAGGGACAATGGAAGGCATGCCTTAGTGATGTCTGAACATATACGTTAAATTAAATCATTTATTAGATAATAAATCACTGATTACACAAGATATTTCTAGTGTCTTTTATTGTAATCATGCTGGTGTGTAAGGGTGGCCTACTCCTGGTTATGTCACAATGGGAAACCCTTAGGAGATGGTTTGTCCCCACTTTGATAGATCTCACCTTTTATGTATTTTTAATTTTGTAATAGTTCCGTGTAAGTGATGAGATCAAGTGTTTTGTTTTAGTTTGTTTCTTTTTAAATATAAAACCTATTCATAGCAGCATCTACAAATAATATCATGGTAGGGGAGAGGGGTAAACAGACTAAATAGAGTTGTTAAGAGATAAGCTGAGGTTATTAAGAATTTAAAGAAAAATGTTAAGAGTGTATCTGGTCAAAAATTACTTGGAATCAGGCGGCACCAAACCAGAAGTGGTCAGGAGCGCTCCTCTGATCAGAGCCAGAGGAAAGACTGCAGAGGAAGTGCTGAAGCAAAGAAAGGAAATGATTTGATTGGCTACGGCTTAAATGGTCATTGGTGCTTTGTGGTTGGTTGTCCTTAGCATTTTGATTTTGTAACCTTGAGGCATTTACAGGCTTTGATTTGGGTTCGCTTAGGTGGGCTGCCATGGCATTCAAGCCACAACAGTCTAATGGCCTCTTCGTTTAGTGAACTTAACAGAATGTATCAATTGCATTTGGTCGACTTTGAATAAGAAAAAATGGTGATGTGATCTAATCAGCAAGTAATTTCTCCAACTTATTTTTTTTAAATCGGATAAACCAGTGGTTGGACATTAATACTATAAAACAACCTTTAGGTTTTTTTCTTCATTGAATATTTCCTTAATTTGGGAGAGAGAGTAAAAATATGCTACAGTTATATGAGCCTATAGCATTATTTATATTGCTTAACATTGTTTTAGAGAAAAACCAATGTTCATTTCAGAATATTTTGTTTCCTAAAACAGCATAAAGGCAAGTATATATAGCACATCATAAAATATCTTGAATCCAAAATAGTCAGGAAACTTTGGTAATTATACGTATAGGGTCTCCAGCTAGTTTTAGATCTAGCTCTTGATGTGTTATTGATGAAATCAGATGAACTCACCTCCTTATACTCTCCCATGTTATTTTCATGCCTGAAAGTCCAATCTACTTAGCCTGACCTCAATGCCTGGCACTCTGCCTCCACCGAGTTCCTGCTCCTACAGCCCTGCCTCTTCTGCACATCATACATCTGTCAATCTGGATGGTTCACTCTTCCCAGAACCTCCCCTGTGCCTTTGCACCTCTGTGCCTTTGCTCAGGATGCCCCTACAGCTGGAATGCTCATCAGCCCCATCTTTGTCTGTTATAGTCCCAACTGTTCTTTGAGTCCATTTCAATTGCCTGGTCCTTCATGATGCTTCCCACAACCCCTCTTTTTTCTTCTTTATGTTATCATAGCCTTGTTTAGGATTCTTTCAAAGCCATGATTTCATGCTCCCTTCTAGTTACATCTTCTTGATGAAACAGTGAACATCTTGACAATACTGTGTTCCATTGATAGCTTAATTCACAATCCAGTGCCTTACAGATGTCAGAGGACACCAGATGACTGCAGCCACAAAAGCCCAAAGATAATGCCAACACTTTTGGGTTTTTGCAATGACAGCAGCCCACTCCCAGGTACCAATTTCTATTTAAGTTCTCTGTTGCAGTTTAATAGACCAGCTCAAAACTCAATGGCTAAAAAAATAATAATTTATTGTTTTTCATGATTTTGTGCTTTGACAACATGGGACATTCTCCTTTCTCTTTCCTGGGATCATTCATGTGGCTATAGTCATCTGATGGCTAGACCAGGGCTGGGGGTTCCAAGCCGACATCACTTGCAGGTTTCGCCACTTTGGCTGACCCTAAGCTGGGGTTTCTTGGTTTTCCTCCAGTTGACCTCTCATCCTCCACTAGATTTGATGGAATTTCTTCACCTTATGATGGTTTCAGGGTTCCATGGCAGCAAAAGTCAAAAGTTAACAATCTGTCAAGACCAGGCTTCCGAATTCACACATTATGTCTGCCACAGTATAATAGGCAAAGCAAGTCAGAAAGTGACTGAACAAGGTGGTCAAGTAGACTACTTCTTGATATAAGGAGCTACCATGTCACATTACACAGATACTGGACATAAAAAGGCAGGATTTATTGGGACTCACTGCTGTAACCATCTATCATGCTAGCCATCTCTTTCAAAGCACCTCTGCAAGTGGATGAAATTACACTATTTTTTATTACCCCTAAGCTTCTCTCTTTGCTTCTCTCTCATCAGAGAAATGGGGATGATTGTACCTGCCTCATAAGTTTCATGAGGATGAAATGATTAAGTATTTCTAAGTAGAAAAAATAGTACTTGTCACATAGTAACTTTTTAGTCTTTGCTATTATATTAATCATTGTTATTACTTTTATGAATCATTAAGTAAACAAGAATGCATCTAGCTCAGTGATCAGATTAAGTGGATTGACCTTTTACTCACCATTTGTTGGCTGAATAAAACTTACCCTCAAGTCGGCAGCTAAAGAAGAGGTGGTATGAGAGCCTTGGGCATCTTTTTGTGAACAATTACAATCCACCTCAGGCTGTGTTCTCTCCTGAGCTTTATTTCTGGGTGGAGGACTAAGCATTTCACTGTCAGCCCCCACTTCTGCTCTCCTCTCTCTCTTTTTATACATGCAGCTTTTGGAGTTTCAGATTCTTGAAGAACATACAGGATGAATGGGCTGAGGAGGGAGGGAAGAGAAAAGAACATGACCTACAGAGATTCTTGGCCAGTGCAGACCCTGCTTCTTGGCCTGAGCCTGAGGGAGTGTGAGTCAGGTTTGCTATCTTTCCACCATCTCTCATTCTGTGAGGGCTGGTCTGTTTTATGAGATGACACACACCCAGGGCACCAGTTGGTTAATATACTCAACTCTGTCTGACTTCCAATTATTGAAAATGCCTTCCAGATTCAGGCCTTAGGTTGTCTGTCAATCTTAGTTTTTCAGGTCATAAATTTACATCTTTTCTGTCTTTTTATGGTTCTTTTAGTGGGAGTTTAGGTGAAGATTTGTACAGGGCTTCTAGACAGAGGCCATTTTTAAACCAGAAACTTGGTTCACCTAATTGCCAAGTTTATTTGGCTCTTGTAGTCATTCAACCTAAAAATTTGGACATGAACATTATCCAGGAATAACTACTCCTTAAGTAAATATAGTATGTTATTGAATAAGAAACACATAGAATTTTAAACTAAGAATTCTAAGGTTTCCAGAAAACAGGTTACCGTCTCACGGAGTTTTCTTTTTGAGAGTAAGTTACTTGTGACCCTCAAATAAAAACAAACTCTAAGATGCCAGTGGTAGAAGTTGGGTATTATTTTTGTTTAAGAATTTTGAATATTGTAGGTATAAAACCCTTGTAGCACAAGGAATATTATTTAATAATTGCATGTCTCTGGATTATGGTTTTTTTTTGAGGTAGGGGGGTAAGTCAATAAAAGATGGAAAATATATCTTCCTGGATGAATATTAAAATCCTAAAATAGATATTTTGAAGTTAACGGTTTTTAGTTTTTATATCTTTCACTAAATGGGGAGTCATTTCTGTGTGTGTCTGGCTGTTATTTATGAAGAAGTTATATTTCATAAAATTTTTATTTTGCAATATTATTTGACATGTTTCTTTGGAATAGTATTTTTGACCCTGCACTTATTAAACTAGTCAGGAAGAGGCAACTTAATAGAAAAAAAAGGCATTTGTAAAAAATGTCCATAAGTTGCTTAATCTAAAAGAAAGGAGACCAAAGTAATTCCAAAATTTGCATTTAAGTAAATGACAGAGTATGGACTCCTGCCTATTGTCTAGCTACCAGTATTTCTCCAGTTGCAAATTGATAAACCTGAGAAAGTAGACTTACTGAGAGGTATATATTTGTTAAATATGATTCTTAGAAACTTGTCCTTTATAGGTGGGGAAACAAGAGCTGATGGATGGATAAGTTCAACCAAATTTAAGTAATTGAGGTGTATTTTGTTATTTATTTTATTTTTAAGTATATTTTATTGATTATGCTATTACAGTTGTCCCAATTTTTTCTCCCCTTTATCCCACCTCCACCCTGCACCCCCTTACTCTCCAGCAATGCCCTCCTTAGTTCATGTCCATGAGTGGTAATATAAGTTCTTTGGCTTCTCTTTTCCTATACTATTCTTAATCTATCCCTGTCTATTTTATGCCTACCAATTATGCTTCTTATTCCCTATTCCTTTCACCCTCCATTCTCCGTCTCCTCTCCATTGATAACCCTCCATATGATCTTCATTTCTGTGATTCTGTTCCTGTTCTAGTTGTTTGCTTAGTTTTTGTTTCTATTTTGTAGGTTCAGTTGTTGATAGTTATGAGTTTATTGTCATTTTATTGTTCATAGTTTTTGATCTCCTATTTCTTAGATAAGTTCCTTTAACATTTCATATAATAAGGACTTGGTGATGATGAACTCCTTTAACTTGTTCTTATCTGGGACGCACTTTATCTGCCCTTCATTCTAAATGATAACTTTGCTGGATAGAGTAATCTTGGATGTAGGTCCTTGCCTTTCATGACTTCAAATACTTCTTTCCATCTCCTTCTTTTCTACAAGGTTTCTTTTGAGAAATTAGCTGATAGTCTTGTGGGCACTCCTTTGTGGGTAACTGTCCCCTTTTCTCTTGCTGCTTTTAAAATTCTCTCCTTTTCTTTAATCTTGGTTTACTTAATTATGATGGGCTTTGGTGTGTTCCTCCTTGGTTCCAAATTCTTTGGGACTCTCTGAGCTTCCTGGACTTTCTGGAAGTCTATTTTCTTTGTCAGATTGGGAAAGTTTTTCTTCATTATTTGTTCAAATATGTTTTCAATTTCTTGTTCTTCCCCTTCTCCTTCTGGCAGACCAATGGTTCAGATGCTGGAGTGCTTAAAGTTGTCCCATAGGTACCGAAGCCTCTCATCATTTTTTTTGAATTCTTGTTTCTTCATTCTGTTCTAGTTAAATGTTTATTTCTTCCTTCTGCTCCAAATCATTGATTTGAGTCCTGGTTTCCTTCCCTTCACTGTTGATTCCCTGTATATTTTGCTTCATTTCACTTTGTGTAGCCTTCATTTCTTCCTTCATTTTGTGACCAAGTTCCATCATTTCTGTGAGTATACTGATTATCACTTTTGAACTCTGTATCAGATAAGTTGGGTATCTCCTCATTGCTTAGCTCTCTTTCTGGATTTTCGATCTGTTCTTTCATTTGGGCCATATTTCTCTGTCTGGGCACACCTATTATGCCGTAGGGGGTGGAGCCTTAGGTATTAGCCAGGGTGGGGCAACCCTCTTTGCTGCCTTGTTGCACTGTCTAGCGGGGAGGAGTCAGAGGGAACAATGACTCTTGTTGCTCCACTCTAGCCCCACTTTTCAACAACTTCTCCTATAAGACTGGGAGTTTCTCCCGCCTTTGAAACCCCCACAGTATTTTACAGCTAGAGGTTTTGAGTCTTTAGTTTCCCAGTGAGCCAGCCCCTCCTCACCCACGTGGTCCCCCACCTTGCTCTGGGTCCTCTCCACCCACTGAGCTTCCTGTCTCAGCCCCTCCTACCAGTCTGGATGAATGCTCCTTTAACTCCTTGGTTTTTGGAGTTCCATGCAGTTTGCTATCCTGGCAGTTCTGGTTGTTTATTGTTTTTAAATCGGTTGTTATCCTTCTTTTGGTTGTGTGAGGAAGCGAAGCATTTCTACCTATGCCTCCATCTTGGCCTGAACTGTCATTTGATCTTGAGGTAAATTTGAAAATACAATCACCTATAAAGTTGACAAAACACATCACCATTATCAACAAAAAAAAAACTAAAACCACCATTGAAATTAGACTGACCTTGAAATAAATTGCAAGTTTTCTATAACTTAGTTAAATATTACCAAAAACCCCTTAAATTATACACAGTTAACATATGCAGGTTTATAGAACTTCTCTCTGAAACAGAATTGGACAAGATCTAACAGTAATTTCTGAACAAATATAATTGTGTGTTCACTGGCAATGAAATAATTGAAACAGTTTTGGAGCTTTGAAAATTCATTAATGTGTTTATACTTTTCATTAATACTTTCTGCATGAGTGCTATGCTCATTATACTGTCTTATCTGAGGATCTTCAATGTGATCCCTACTAGGCAGGATTAATGCACTGATCTGCTCACTCACTTTTGCAGAAAAATTGTTAATCCATCATTCTATACTTTCATACTTTCTAGTCTTTTCAAATAGAATGATCTTTATCTGTCCAGTTTATAATAATTATATTTAAAGTTGGTCTGCCCTATGAATTTTTATTAATTACCTTGACTGCATTGCTATATACTTTAATTCTTATTTCTTGGTGTTATTCATTGCATTTTCTGGGAATTATCCTAATTTCCTTGACATAAAGCACAACTTTGAAAGTACTTTTAAGTCATATTTTGGTATGCAAAAAACCTTTTTTTGTTACAGTGGTCATATTTCGTGAACCAAGAGAAAAAAGCATTTACATAGTTTGGCAACCACATGTGTATTTCTGGGAACAATAGGGGAGGATATATGAAATTGGAATGTGTTGGGAAATCTATACCATGTACTCACCATAATTACAGGGTTTGGTTAAAGAAACCAAAGCAACTGACTGACTGAAAGGCTTGTAAACCATCGTATTAGGTATTTGCATTGGTTTTTGCTTGGAATTTGGTCATAGAGGCTGTATCTCCTGGAAGAACTGTTTAACAGAGAGAGAATCTTCAAATAAAAAGTAATTTTTTAGAAATAATTTTCAAGCTTTAGAAATCAACCTCATATTCTTGCTTTTACCTTTAAAAAATTCACCTAATCAGTTACTGCACACCTATCGTGTTCTATGTAATTTCCTCAGCAATGGAGATTTGATGATGAATAAAACAGATGTCATTCCTTCACAGGGAAGGTGCCCACTTACCTGTGTCATCAAAAGTCTCTGGAAAAATAGGTGAAAACTAATCTCTGAATCCCATCATCATGTGATTCTAAATCAAAGAATGCATACTTTAAAGACAATTTTTTTAGAAGTGAGAGAATTAAATTGCAGAAGGCAATGATGGGGACTTAACAATTTACATAAGAATACTATGTATGTTAAAGAATATTATAATTCTGCAAGATGTAATATCGTACCACAGATTTTAAAAAACAAGTAATATACTAAGAACTTGACAAAACAGAGGAAAGTGCTAAATAAAATTCCTCTTGGTCTCCACAGGTTGTTCCTGGGTCCCCCTCTCTAGCGATAGCAAGTTTTCTCCATTCTGTTGTTATTTACAAGACTGATTCAAAACCACAGGTCTGCCTGAAGCTGATGAAGTCTATAGCTTAGCATTCTGTTCTCTGTTCCCCCTGTTTTCCTTCTCCTTAGGTTTCCCATTCTGCCCCAAACAGTTAGTTTTTCAGTAATGCTTTTCTTTTAATCAGTATTATTTCAATAGTGATTTTGGAGCTAACATTTCTTAAATAATATGTCTTTATTACCCTTGCTCTTTTCTTCAGCTAAGCTCTGGAAACCATTAGCTTTATGGTAGAAGAGTTGACCATCCCTATGGAGAAAGTTATTCCAAGGTTTTGGTTCAATCCCCCCTGAAATATGTATATACATATATATCACAAGAAAATAGCATTAAAATATTTAACCGAAGGCATGTGCACTTCAACTTAAATGCAGAACACAAGTTGACCTGACTCATAGAGAATACCACACACACACACACACACACACACACACACACACACACTGCAAAAACCTGCTGTGATTCCTCTCTAGTGGCCTAGACCTGTCACTTATGTCATCAGTATTATTAAATCTTCAAATCATTGGGGGCGTTGTCATTATGGAGGCTAATGACTGTGTGAAGCTAAGCTTCTTTAAATTACAAAATAATGCATAGAGATAATTACATAATACATTAATGGGACAATGATTTTGTCCCACTTTATTCCCCAAACTGAAATGGTTTCTCTTGGAAAATGGTGGAGAAAAGAATGTAATTTTGATGTGAACCATAATATTCTAGATGTATTCTGTTACAGAAAAGTAATACTAGTTAGATAAATTATTGTAGCAATTTCATTCAAGTCTTTCCCTGCTTTCATTTTGTTCATGGGATGGAGATGGTCCCATCTGATATTTTTGTTATGGGGAGAAATTTGACTTCTCTCCATGCCTCTTCCTTAGACCTGGGGAGGAGGACATTTCGCTTTTATGAGGACCATATTTCAAGTGAGTAGGGCAAAGGATACATCATAAAATATTCAATTACTTAATTGATTAGTGAGGTGGGCTCTTCTAGCCTTATGCCAAAATAAGCTCAGAATAATAAATCCTGTGCAACATAATGCATCAACAGCTCTATTCTGTAAAAACAAAACTAAGCCTTTATAGTTCAGAAAGATGGCATAAGATGGTGTTTGTCTCTGATAGTGTGTCATCAATCTTTTAATATCTATTAGAGTTGATGAAGCAGGGTGTATAAGTAATAGATTATTGATGGATTTATTGAAGATAATTATTTTAATCTGCTTTCTGTCAAGTCTGAATCAAAGTTGTTAATTAGGAGCCAAATGGCCAATTTAAATTTCCTCTCCCTTTTTGCACTTTCTGCTTTCTAAAATAAAAATAATCATAGATTAGGCAAAAGGTAAAGAAGAAATGCAAGGAAAAGTCTTGGCTATCTCAGACGCTGTATTCTTGAATTAACAAAACATAAATTATGTTTCTAGTTTTCCAGTGAATATTAAATTTCTCATAAACCCAAGCCCTCTTAAAATGCAAATAATAAAATCAAAGATAAAAGTCAATAAAACTTAGCTCTAATTTCCCAGAAGTTCATTTTCATTATTTATCACCTTCCAAATATGTGCCATATTAGCTGCTTTAATTTTAGGTTAAATATATTTTTGTAATTTCCTACATAATCTGTTCCAAATAGTTATAGCATATAGGTCTGGGTAGCTTATCTCCTTTCTTGATTCCCTTTCAGATTTTCAAACAAGGCTTATAATTAATCACTTTTTTTTGGCTTTTACTTTTTTGTTCTACTTCTTTGCTTTTAATTCACTTTCCTTAGATGTCTCAGCCAAGAGCTGCATCATATTGACACCAACTGAACTCTCATGAATGCAAGCTGGGTTTCCAACCCATTAGTGCCCTCCACCAGTCAAGTGTTGGACAGCTAGAAATGGAGAAGCAGAGCTTTGTTTTACACATGTTGACATGAACAACTCAGTTGCACCAGTTATGAGAGTAACTGCTCAGCTCATGATGAGTGAATAGGTCATCCAACAAGAAATAGAAAACATAGAAATGGGCCCTCCATGGGAGCAGGGTAGCAAGGTGCTGACAGCGTAATGAATGACTTGTCTGTTATGACAGTAGGACACCTTGCAATGCCAAGAGCAAATATTTGAACGAATATGCAATGCAGGAAATGTACGTATGTTCTATATATAGGATACTTAGATTGCCTGTATCACTAACAGATGGGCAGAGTTTGAGAAATCTTATTTTATAATGTGCAACATCACCCTTGTCAGATACACTTTGAGATCCAGAGATTAATGGAGCATGACACTCAGAGTAAAAGGGGAATTCCACTGTATTTACTGAGGGATTGGGGGCCTTATGGACAGATGAGCTCAAGACAGAATATTGCCTATATTTTTTATAGGGCTGAATTTGATCTCATTTATAATTTAATAATACACAGCTCCAGGCACCATGTCAGATGAAATGGGTAGGTAGGAAACTTTGTGAGATACCTTTTGATAAGATTAAATAGTGAAACCATAGCTGAGAAGTTCAGTGACCAGATGAATAAGAGGTTCACTTCTTTCTGAATTAAGAGATCACTTACATCAAAGTTGAAGGACAATAAAATAGCTAAATTTGTAAAAAATGAAATTACTTTCAAATAGGTGCACTTTAGAGTTATAACTCAGATCATTTTAAATTAAATCACCATAGATAAATGACTAATAGTTTCTTAAATAGATCTTGACACACTCATCCACTCTTGCATGCCCTCTTACAAATATATTTGTTAATGATAATAAATATCATGGAGACAAAGAATTGAATTCATCAGATTCAGAGTCTGATGGTCATTTTAGGGTCTCATAGGTTGAAAGGGTATGCATGGTAGACTAGAACCTATGATATTTCCTATTATACAAAGTAAAGAAGGAGGTGGGCAACCTGTAAGTACCTGAGACCCCAAGATATCCATACTATTGAAATTTCATTAGATTATTTTGGCTATAATCTAACTCTGCCAGATTTTACCACGAGACATCTCCCTCTTGCGTGATCATTATGGCCATTCCCACCCATTATCCATCTGTTTTACTGGCAAATAGCTCAGTATCAGGTACTTCTCAGCACATTCTAGTTAATGGCATGCTGCCCTCAGAAATGGTCTGTGTCACAACCTTAAAAGAAAGAGTCTGAAGATTCCTCATCTTAGCTTTCTGTTCATTCTCTGGCAATTGTCCCAACAACATGGGCTTCTCAGAGCCCTGCTGAGAAGGCATTACTTCCCAGCCACAAAACAATTCTGAAGAGATAAAGGGTCCAGGTCAGTAAGGACTCACATGAAGCTGGCAAAAGAAGGGTCTCCCCTAGCTGTTCAGCCTGCCTCATCTGTGTAGCCAGGTCTCCACGTCTGGTGCCAATGACTTGGCTGAGATAACAGAACACAGTGTCTGGCTTTCACACCATCAGAGCACCATCACTTGGCCTCATGAAAGGATCCAATTAGATAAGGCATCTTGATAGTATGAAACATGGTGGCTAGAACTTGTTGCAAAGTAGTATGTCCCTGTAGTTCAGGATAAACGGTCTGCCAAATGTTTGTGTTTCTTAGTTGGGTTTTCGATATATGACTTAAGTAAACTGATTCTAAATATGAGCACATGTTAAGCATAAAAGGTATTTTATATGAAAAAATTTGCCTCTCCCTTTCTCACTGGCTGAGATCCTTACCTTTTCACAAGGAAATCTCTGCCACCTCATTACTTCAAAGCTCCCACCCTGGAGTCTCCCCAGATGCTCACTCTGTCTCTGTGTACAGTCCTGATCCATTTCTGAGTGCTGCCAATTATTTATAAATATTGCCCCTCTCATGCATCCCTGTGTTTGCATTCTCTCTCCTTTCATTCCAGGTCAGGTCTCCATAATCAGTGACTTAATTAATGGTCTGTGTGGTTGCTTCATTTCAGCATGCTTAGAAAGCCTAGTGGGAGAAAAATATGGTAAAAGACTATTCAGAGTTTTCAATTATGCCAAATGAAGACTTAAGCCATGTATACATACGAATATACATATATGTATATATGTGTGGCATACATGTGTGTATATGTATATATGTATATACATGTAGATATGTATGTGTGTATATCCACACATATATAGAATCTGGCAGATGAGAGTTTGGGGTGATGGCTTTCAATGATTGTGACCCCCTTAAATGGAGGGGCTCTTGTCAAAAAAGACTGAGGAGGATCTGTATGTACCAACATGGACCAACTTCCAAGATAAAGTGAAAATTGCAAGGTGGACTAGTGTGCATGAATTTCCAGTTGTGTGAAAAGGGAAGTTGTACACATTTTCCATATGTCCATATTTTCTGTACAATTTTACATGAACACTTAGTAATGGTGATTGTATCTGGGGTGTGGAAAGCATGTGATTGGCAGAAAGAAAACATGATTCTCACTGAATGCTTATTTGTGCTCTTTAGCTTTTTCACTTTTGCATGAATCAACCTTTTAAAAATTAAAACAGATGTGTAATACATATTTATGTACATAGGATATATTAAGTATGCTTATATATTTATCAGTTAATTATCCAGTTCTATAAAACAGTTTTCTCAAAGTTCAAAATGCAAAGGCCAGGATTTAACTGGGGGTTTTGCTCAGAGGGCGCTTTGCAACGCAGCTGCTCCAGGACCACCCTTCCTGCAGGATGACAATAGATGCCTCCAGGATCCTTGGTGAGATTTCAAAAGCAATTTTCAAAATTGAGAATAACTCGTGGTTATTTTTCATAGCTTGCCCCCAATTGTTTTGAGAGAACTTCTAACCCTAATGTTGTTAACCCAGTCACCATGGTTGTATTGAGCACTGGCTGTGCGGGGCTTATTCTCCTACATCGAGTCATTGATCCTTTGTTCTCGTAAGAGTAGAGATGAGGAAACTGAACTTTAAAAAGGTGAAGGTTTCTTGTGGGCCAGACCGATAAAAAATAAAAGTGGTTTTATAACAATGGTTTAAGCCACCATTATTATAGTAACGAGAGCCCATATCTCTTAAAATATTTTTAATTTAACGCCAGCTCCCCTTTTACGCATTACCTTACTTTTCTACCCTATTTTATCCTTCACTGACATGACTTAGAGTTAGAAAGTAACCTTCTTGCCTTTAGAGAGAAAAAAACATCTCCAATTTTCCTACAGAATAGGGATGCAAGCAACAAAGCATTTAACTAGGCAATGTGCTTACAAATGAAAAAATTTGGTTCTGAGATCAGACTTATTAGTTTAAATCATGGCTTTGCTTCCTAATGTGAATAAATTACTTAACCTCTCTGAACCTCATTTTTTTTTAGTAAGAGGCAGGGAAAGAGTAAAACCCTTCTCATTAGTTTTGGTAAAGTTGAGCTCAAACCTCTAAAACACATGTAAAATAAATCAATACATGGCAAGGGATTCATACGTGTCAGTAGTAGTTGTTGTTATTGTTGTTGTTGTTATTAGTTATGCTTTTAAAAACTCCTGTTCCTGGGATGATAACGATGATTTCCCTATTGAGACTGAAGGATGTTATTCAGCCAAGAGATCTATCATTTGGTTTGTTAGTTCAGTTCACAGACTGAGTCAAAAATCCCCTGGTACTTGAAATTCTACAGACTAGTTTCTCCCCCATCTCTAATCCTCTCCATGAAGATAGGACAGTTAATGAATTAGCTTGATCTGTCTCCTTAAGCTTAACTGTCATCAGCAAATTACCCCAAAGAATATTATGAATGGACTTTACAAATTAGAAATCATGTCCTTAAATTGCTTCCTTCCTCCCTTTATTCTCTTATTTCAAAAACTTGTAAATCAACTACCAATCAATTTAGCTCTGCCAGACAGAATTTAATCAGGCATTTCTTATCCAGAATTGTGTACAAAAAAACTCTTTAGTAGAATTTGTAGTTTTGTTTGCTAGGATTATCTAGTGACTTCAATTGTAACAATTATTTAAAGGAAAAAAAAAAAACCTCAATCACCCTACTATCAAAGAATTACTGTACAATTAGAATCACTGACTTTTTAAAATTTCTGTGATTCTTATTGATTTTATTTGGTGAATTGCCTGAATTGATATAATTGACATGCGAACATTTATTTTTTTACCCACTTGTATAAAGATTATTTCTATATGCACAAGAAATGTTTTTAATACTTATGAAGATATAAAATTTAGTGATGATTCTGTTACCAAAGCAGAAAGTGATTTCTTTGTACCAACACATTGAAACAAGTTCATTTTTTTGACAGATTATGAATTTGTGAAGCTAGGATTGACCTTGAAGATAGTGAAATAGAAGGCTAAACTTTTTTCACTCACTGAGCCTCAGAAAGCTTGTGATACGCATTATTGCGGAGGGGCAGTTAGTGCAGAAACAGTAGAGCTTTGCTTCTTTCACCATGGTAACGCCACGTCTGCCCAGGTTTAATTTGACTTCATTTTAGCTATCATCCACAATCTGGGATCAAATCGCCTTAGCAAAGGAATGCATAAGGACCACTGTCATTTACTTTTAATGAACATGTGGTTTGTATTATTGTTTTGGCGAGGTGCATTTTGTTTACAGCTTCCTTACTTCAGTGGAGGCTGCCTGCACAAAGATCTCCACATTAGCACAGCTCTGGCTGCTCTGTCGTGGCCCACGCCTGCCCTCCGGTTCAGATTTCAAATGTTGCTGCCTGTGTACATTTCCTTTACATGAATATCGTTAAATGTGGAGGCTATGTCTGGTTAAAGATGGAGGGAAGGACACATGCATATACTATACATCCTTCCAGAAGCCCCCAATATAATAATTTAACAGGATAGAGGAGAAAAATGAATAATTTTTACAAGAATAAAGAGATATGTCAAGAGACAGTAGCATTACAATGGTAAGGTGTCAACGAGATAGATTAGTGATAACTGACTTAGCAAGATCAAAGACGCTGAATTCTAATTTGATTTTGGGAAAAGCTGTGAAGTTACCTCATGTACATTACAGAACCTCCCCCTCCCCCCGCACCCCCCACCCAGGCAAATCTAGAATTAGTAGTAAAAGGAATTCTTGAGATGAGGATAGAGGAAGGGTTGCCACAGAGGAACTGGTGAACAGTTTCAACAAAAAGAAATATTTAGACAGCCAGGTCCTCTTGTCATTTTGCAGAGCCAGGAGCCTGTCCTGCATCACCATTTCAATTGAATGCTGGAGGTCCATTCTCAGGAGGGAGTAAACCAAAGGGGCTCTGGCCTTGGAGGCGTCAGTCAGCAGTGCGGGCTTCATGTGGAAAACAGGCATTGAGGATAAGTTTATACTGTGAATGTTTAGGTTCCCAGTTTTCCACCCCACTGGCTCCCAGAATGCTAGCAGCACCTGTGTATCAGTTAGATTCTGCTGCATATCAGAGTGAAAAATAACAAAACAAAGAGTGTAAGAATTTCTCTTAAGATATAGACTGGGATCAGTGAAGTTTTTCTGTAAAAGGTCAGGTAGTAAGTGTAATAAATATGATAAGGTTTGTGGGTCACTTATCATCCATTGCACATTCTTCTTTGTTTGATAGTTTGCTTAATTTTACAATTATTTTAAAATGTAAAAAACTGCATTTTTAGCTTGCTGGCTGTACAGAAACATGCTGCAGGCCAGATATGGCTCTGATTCAGGCTGTGGTGCACAAAGTCTGGCATGGGGGGATCAAAATCTTCATCCTGCCACTGCAATGACACAACTACTCCAGTAATACGAACAGCAGGCATCTCACAGATCAGACAGACTACAGGTGTCTTCTATCTGGAAATGCACAGAAATGTGAAGGAACTAAGTCCCACAGGAAGCTCACTTCCTGGAGGAGCAATAATCAGAAGCATCTCTTCCCTGGGGCCATTGTCAGTGGCTGGACACATTCCTGCGGAGCTTCAGACCTGCCGAAGGCAGGAGGCTCTGCTGGGCAAAGGAGAAATCACTAGAAGTTTTAACAGCTAAGCTAGCTGGAGTGACCTGTTCAAATCCAGAGATATGCTAAAATCAGTGCTACATTTCTCTGCCCTTATATCTCATGCACAAGGTTTCTCTAAGTATGGAATAGAGGGAGTGGAGGGTCAGGCTGGAGTATGGCTAGAAAGGCATAGAGAAATCTCGAGCATACAATGTAAAACCATGAGAAAAAGAGAAAGTGAAGAGAAACTGCTCTACATTAGCCATGATATTGCAATCAGCTAGCAGGAATTTGAAATAACTAATATAAGTATGTTAAAGAAATAAGAGAAAATATGTATCAAATGAGGAAAAGATGGATGGAGGATTTCAACGGAGAAAAGGAATCCTTTCCAAAAAGCACCAAATGGGAACTCTAGAACTGAAAAGTACAGTCCTTAAATTAAGAGGTAGTAGAATAAACTGAACAACAGACTAGGTGCTACATAAGAAAGAATAAGTGAACTTAATAATGTGACAAAATGAGGAAATTGAGGAAAAAAGAAGTAGTAACAAAGCCAAATGGTTAAGAAGCAGTGTTTTTTGTGAAGCTGAGTGTTTATTCTTGTGAAAAACTGCACATTTTGTCCATTATGGTAAATCAGTTTTATAACATCATTGCTCATTTGATTGTGAATCTCCCTGTGTAACTCTCATCTTCCTATTTATGTACTAAATGAAGAGAACCAAGCAAGTATGCGGACCGTTTTGTATTCAAATAGACCTCATTCACCTGAAACATCTGGGTTATGGAGGTGAACTTTTCTTCTATGGGGAGAATTAACCAGATGATAGACTATTTTTTTTCACAACACATGTCAAATCTGAATCTGGCCTCAATCTTAACACAGTGTTTCTTGGTCATCTCTTTTCAAACTATTGCTCAGTGCATGGACTGTTTTAAGACCTCTCCATGTTTTCTATTCTTCAAAATCTGTGCTCATACCACTTACAAGAAACCATGTAAAACAGCTCAATGAGAAACGCGAAAGAGGGGAAAGTGAGAAACTATCTCACCTTGAACTCCACACATGGTTCAGGGGAGCAGTTGCTGGAGTCACTTCTCATTTTATTTTGGTGGTTTTTCCAGTGCAGGAGACCCTGGTTCAGTCTCCTCAAGCAGAAGGTAAACATCTGAACTGGACATGTCTCAGGCTAGGAAAGAATTATCAGCAATTCACAATCACCCTATAAAAGTTTTATGGAAGATGAGCAATACCCCTTGAGCTTGACCAAAGATCCTAACACCAACCTTCAAATAACAACCTATAGGAACAACCTAGGGAGGCTGTTCCTCCCTGGTGAGAGCTAGTTGACTATTAAATGCACTGTCCTGGCTTTGGCTATGGTTTATATGAATTCTTAGGAGAAATCAAAGGCTGGAGGCCATTCCCTGCTTGTCGTTTATGAAAGAGCTGCTGGTCTTGCAGGAGATAAACCCCATAGCTATGTGCCTCTTACTCACTGCTCTTCATGTTCTCATCAAACCCCACCCCCAGTGCGATGACATCGATATCATCCACCAAAGATGCCCACACCTGCTCCTCAGGAGAGAAGAAAGGCCCTCTCTCTGGGAAGTCCTCTGCTACAGTCTTGTCTTATCTTTACACACCACCATCCTGACCCTGTGGGACAAGGACTATCGACTGTGCTGGGCACTGGTAAAGCCAGCACCCCCCTCTCAAGCTGATAACAGGGCGATGCATGAATTGGCCCTTTAAACCAGCCTCATGGTGTCCAGCCAGAGCTTATCTTCAGTTTTAAGGAAGGAAAAGCTGAACTTGGCTAAAAGCTTTTCTTGACTCTGTCTTTCCTTGATATGCAGTAAGTCACCAGGGGAGCTGAATATTGCAAAATCCTGTCATGAAACAGCAGGCTGATAAACTGAAAAATAAAAACAGATGTGAAGCAGAGAAGGTTTTCTGGACATTTGTTTCTTGCCTTGGACTGGTTCAGGCTCTGGGTCTCTTTAACACTACTCCCACTCAGAAAAATCTAATATTTCCTCTGCTTCTGACTATCGCAATCCTCGGATAATTCACATCTTTGGATAATCACCTCTCCCACATTGAAGTCAAAATAAAGTGATGGGAAAATGCAAAATAAAAATAATATGTGACATTTATTGCATGCGTATGTGCCAAACACTCTGCAGGCAATATTTCATTTAAACAGAGAAGGGGCACGGAGCACACATTCTACAGCCAGACGGCGTGGAGTCACATCCCAGCTCTAGCTGTCACTAGCTGAGCAGCCTGGAGCAAGGGGATAACAATACCAGTGCCTCCCTCTTTGACAGTTAATATTTGTAAATTGCTTGGAACCGTGTGGGCACAATAAAACCCCAGTATGCATACGCTATCGGTCCTATGATAATGCAATGAAAAAGGTAGTCTTAGCAATCCTAGTATTTCACACAAAGAGCTGAATCTCTGTGACATTAACTCACATGTGAAATATTATGCAAAACTGGAGTTGGAGCCCTTATCTGTTGGACTCCATAGCCCAAGTACTGAACCAGGATGCCACAGCATAGACCTTTCAAGTCAAAACCAAAGTCTAGACCCCACCAATCTGGGAACACCACAGTGGTTTCTACATAAAAGTGGGCAGAGTATATAATTCAGACCCCAATCTCTGATGCTTTGTATTCACAGATTTGGACATGAATTGTACAGATTACCTTCAACTTGCTATTTATTCCAAGAAGGTACAATTAGTTTGATCATCCTATGATTCAAGGGACAGAAACTACATCAACTTTACGAAGGAATCAATCTTTCATACCCTAAGAGTGAAAAAAAATAACTCATTAGATGGATGAACTGGAGAGGGTGGATGTTGCTTTCACCCTGTTTCACCTGATATTTATCAAATAGAAGCCTATTGGGTGCAAGTTAGAGAAGATCAAACTCATGATGGATGAAGTATGAAGTGTTTATTATCCGCATGACAAGAATTCCCAAGAGAGGATGTTTCCATGGTTGGGTAATTCAGTAACTCAAGGCTTTCCACATTTTCACATTACTACTCTTAGCATATTTCCTGTTATTCCCAGTCTTGTTCTCATGTGATGGCTGTAAGATCAGTCTGATTTTTAACTGGGTCCATGACCTCCCTTACAGCCAGCTTAGACACGGAACTTGTTTCTGACCACTGGTGCATGAAAGTGACACAGGCAACCTTGAGAAGGGGCCTTTCCTCTACCTTCCCCTCTCCTTCTTGTACCGTTAGGGTTAGCAGAATGGAAATCTGGAAACAATAGATTCAACATCAAAGGATCTACCATATCAACACTCAGTTGCTTGCTATTATTACATACAAGAATATGACATTTTTAATCCCCTTTAAGCAACTACAACTTTGAATTTCTTTCACTTGTATCCCATGCATCCTAATGACAGTGCCTCTGCTAAGTTTCCCCAATAACCCACATTTGACACTGCAGTGTGAATGATGGTCTAAGTATAAATCAGTCCATTTCACTGTCCAAGGGCTGCCATTGTGTCCATTGCTCTGATGTGTTATCTAGTCCCTGCTTACTTCCAATGCATATCATAGTCCTCTCCTCTGTTCTGACTGCATCCCATCAGTCCTGACCGTATTTCTGTTCCCTGAAGGAGGGGAACAAATTACAGGACAAAACATCAATAGAAATCTCTTCCTCACTCTAGGGCTTTATGCTTCCTACTCATTTTCTCTATCCTCTCTTTCCAAAGAGCCTTATATGGTTGCCTTCTTCTCCTTCAGTATGGACCTTAGCTGCCATCTCCTAAATAAGATGTTTCTTGACCATTCTGGAACCCTCATCACCACTCATAACACTCTTTTATTGTCTCATGGCTTTTAACAGTACCTGAAATTTTCTTGTCTAGTTATTTGGTTACTTGTTTAATATATGCCTTCCACCATTAAAATGTAAGCTCCAAGAGAGCTAAGATATCATATACAGAGACAGATCAGCCTTGCAAAGGCACAGCTCTGTGTAGTTTATATTTTCTCCAGCTTTTAGCTGAATTTTCTGGATCATTCCATAAGCATTCAGATTGCTTGAGGGTGCCTGTTAGCTGGAGTCTTATTACATAAATGATTTTGTGTTCCCCTTGTACATGTAATGAAGATTTCCAATAGACCACATTTAAGTCACTCTAGTAATCAGAAACTAAGAGAATTTTTAAATAAAATCCTAGAAACTTAGAATCATTAGGAAAGAGGCAGCTAATTGGGAGAATAAACATCCAAAATGATGTCTAATTTGGTTGAAAATAACCAGGATCTCCTTCATGACGCTGGGAAAAGATTACTGAAATTCTTGACTGCTGGCTTAATTTGCAGCCTGACCTCAGGGGGACTTGTAAAACTCTCCTAAGTCAGATGGACACTTTCTAACAAATGCATCGAGCATCTTAGGAGACAACAATTTCAAGCCAAAGTTGGAAAAGTTTTCTGTATGTTTCCAGTTATCTTAAAAATTAAAAACAGCTCTGCCTGCAGTGCACTTGTTTTGTTTGAATCTAGAAACACTCCCGGCAAGTGCTTGTATGAAGGCAAAATAATAATTGGGAATAAATTATCAATGAAAATCAACTGTGTCTTTATTTGCATAATAACAATCCATCAGTTGTGCTGATTTTGCAAGATCAATGTTGTTATTATAACTTAAATGAAAAATAACCTATTCTTTAGTGTTCTCATTTTTGATTGATTCATTCGAAAACTGGTTTTTATCCACATGCTGTGTTACATAGGCAACATGGAGCTATAGCTTCAATATTTGGGTGATAAATGGATGAAGGGATGTTGAATCTAGAATGAATTTTTTTCCTTGGAAATTTGACATACCTGCATTAAGTCACATAATTCTACAGATATTCTCTGCCAGCTTTCTAGTGTTTCAAGCCTGTTTTCACTCCATTATTTTTCTCTAAGCAGACTTAACCTTACAAACCAAATAATGACATCCTTCCTAGAAGAAAAAAAAGTTTCCTCAAATTACTTCAGCGGACTTCCGTTGATGTTTTATTTTTAATAAACCTTGAGGCAAAGAGCCACTTTTGAACTTTGCCCTTTGCCCTCTGAGTTTCACAACCTGGCGAAAGATCAATACCAGAGTCAAAAGTGTCCACAAAAATGAAAATGATATGCACAAGTTGTTATTTATATAAGTCCCTGATTTTGTTTACTGGGTTTAGTATAAACTTTGCGTTTTGATTAAAAGCAAATGTTCAAGTTTTCTATAGGGACCTGCTGTTCTGGATGATTATATCTTAAAAACAAAACTGCAAAAGGCAAGAATTAACTGAGAAAGGCAGAGCCCCAGCAGGAATTCCTTTGGTATAAAATAGCAGAAGATAATGACTCGGCCATGTGGATATGTGGGGCAAAAAGGGAAGGGAGAGAAGCTCACAAAAGACATCATGCTTTACCTAGCAAGATCTTCCAAAATACATATCATTCAAAACAATTGGTTGAATATACCAAAACTAATAAAAATTATTATCCTTTGAATTATTCTACTGATTGAAATTTACCAAAATGAAATCATCAAAGAAGCGTGCACGGATAGTGTCTTAGGTGGTTATGGCACTTTATTCCTTAAAGAAATAATGTTAAAAGTAAAAAAGTAATAATAATAGGAGAATGAACAAGTAAATTATATTAATTTCTTATAGAAAATAGATCCACTTAAAATGTTTTATAGAATATCAACTTAACTAAGAAAATCATTAGTGTGTGCATGCACGTGAAAGAAGCAGGGTACTAAAACTGCCTACCAATGTGATTCACCATTTGCACAATCTGTGAATAACATGTAGATTACTATATAAAAATTAATTGTTCTATTTCTGTGGTGTCGGGTCTACAGATAACTCACATTGTTCTTATTTTATGTTTTTATTTTTAAAAATTTTTCTCAAAGAATTGCTTTGATAACAGATCAGTTATTTTTTTAAATGGGTGCCATGCTATTTATATTTATTTCTAGGCACATGTACACAAAAAAAGTATTGAGTTTATCAAGATGCTGTATATTTTACAGTGTCTAAAGAAGCATATGGCAATAAATTCTGTGCTCATTTGTTTCTTACTCATTTTTGCTGTTTCCCACTAGCACGAGAGGAAGCCTTTACTCAATCAAAACTATTAATAAACACCCGTGAGAAAGTCAACTTGGCTCTCTAGACATTGGTAGGAATTTTAGAAGTTTATAATTCTTGTCCTCAGGGAGTTTACTATCTTGCTGGAAAAAAAACCCACATTTACTATTTGAAGTATTTACAGAATAATTAATGGACAATTTGTGTGGTCCCTAACCAATTGTGTGGTCAGTTTGCTGAGTTTATTCCTCTTCTCAGACAAAGTTAAAACTTCAGAGAGTAGCCAGGGATCTTTTAGAATTAATTAACAGCAACAAATACAGTAAAACCACAATTAAATTTATTGCATTGTATTTAGTACAGCTCAAATTAAGTCACTAAAACATGGGAATGATATACATACATCTCTTTGATTTTAGCTATTGGGGAATTAAAATAAAAACATCATTCAGCACATGTGAAGGTGTTCCAATGAAGACAGAATATCGAATAAAGATTCAGTCTCAAACTCAAACCAATGTAGGCACTGTCAACTGTTTGCTGATTTATTTTGACCCCAGATAGGATTGTTGTGGCCCAGTGGAAAGAATGTCCTTCATAAGTGACTCTTCTAAATCATGTCCTCACATCTTCATACAACTTCTAACTTAAAAACAAAACAAAAAACAACTGAAAAATGAAAGAATGGAGACAAATAAAAATTAGTGGAAAAAAGGCTCAATATCTGTAAGTAATTAAATTTCACTTTGGTTCCTTGGAATTTAGCAGGCAACAGATCATGTTTCACTCCATTAATTTGTTCTTTTTACTGCCCACTATAGGAAGCCAAGCATGGAAACCAGTCCCCAGATTTCTGTCTTAATAAACTCATAGCATCCTTACCAGTAAGATGTTCTTCCATTATCAACTTTTTGATCAAAGATGGCAACTTCTTCGGTAATGATGCCAAGAAGTGTTTCATAATAAAATCATGGTAATATTTAACTTGCACCTGGGATAGAAACAACTATGGGTTGACCAGTTGTATAGCTAGAGTATAGCAGTAAATGACTACCTTATGACAATTTCAGAATACAGTGTCATACGTGTTATTGTGCTTAGGATACCAAAGGGAATGATGATACACACATTTAGCAACCTGTTTATAAGTAGCCTTTATTTGCTTAGTTGTCATTTTTTTTACTTTTAGTTCACATAAATGCAGGGAAGTTTTATTGCCCCAATATCTTAATGACAAGAAAGAGAGATTTAGTTTAACATTTCTATTTTTCTATGCAAAAAGCAGTAAGTGTAGTTATAAACATGCACTGATAGCAATAATGATAATTTCTCATGAACTTCAACTTACCTCTACTTATACAGAAGTCACTCTTTGCGCCAAACAATAAGTCAGTTGCAACACTAAATGTACAGCTGAAAATTCATTTCATTTATTTTAAATGAAATAGGCAGCTGGCTATTCCCATGAGTGACATTATGGGGTCACTGAAGCATTAGGTGGTGGGGCCGCCCAGAGAAAAGCTTTTCAGCTTCCTCTGTGAAAGCCTCACTTGGACACACCAGGACCCAGCTCCTTTCCTTCTAGAGATTGCTTAAAAACATCTACCGTAGACTAAAGAGATTGCCATATTTTATTTTATTCCACTTATCATTTTTGAATATCAGGGTGATTTTTAAAATAAGAGGCAAGAGTGCTGGGAATAAACCCCATACAAATAAACGCAATGAAGGAGGGTCACGTGGCATACATTTCAAGGTACCAACAAGTACTTAATGTTTCAGGATTGCTTTGCCTCTTACTAGGAAAGAAAGTTGCTTATAAAATAAACCACACACACTGACGGAACTCACAATTGAAACATTTAAATGATTATTTGCTTCTCTTTCTACCAGCTTGTAAAACATTATTTTCTTATTCTTCCTTAAATGGCCTGTGCTAATTACATACCATGACCCTTGCCCTGCAAGTGCCTTCATTTATGGCAGCACATTCCTTTCCAGGGCAACACATCGGCCAGGTTTATAGGACGCTGCTACCAGGCCTTCCACTCCGGACTTCTGCTTCCCTAGGTCACGAGTCTAACTCCACAGACAACTCAGCAAAACGACTCATTTTTCTCAGTGGAGGTACGGGACTCACCTGACTCCCAAGGAATCAATGCCGAAGAACATAACTTTGATATTTCCCTTTAGAATACCAAAACATGTCATAAACAAATTACTTGTGGTTGATTTCTCTCCTAAGAGAAAAATGACATTTGAACCTAGGAACAGAGAGCTGAAGGACTGTCACAGTGCCATTTCTGGAAGGGATGTGGAAATGGCTTCAGAGTTGACTTTTTTAATGGACTGCAGGTTGGAAGTTTATAAACTATTTTGAAACTTCCCATCTCAGTCTTGTGTGATTCTAAACTGGCTGGCAAGGAGAATGGAAGGAAGATCCCACGTCAGTCTAAAGGCATCTGAGTAAAGTGTTTTAAAGATGATGTTGTACTTGTCTCACATTATCCTCAGATCTAATAGAAGTTTGGAACTCTTTCAGTTATTATGTATTTAGCTAATTGTTGAATATAGCACTACTTGATTTTAAGTAATTATCTGGATAGTAGACTGATTGAGACAAATTGACCTAACAAATAGAGATTGGAATTAAAACAGAACTGTATAATTGAATCATTTAGGAACAAACTCAACATTTCTATGCACATGGGCATATAATTTAAGGCATTATTCCTATCATTCAAGGTTCTGATAAATGAATACCAATTATTTATTTATTTGTTTTAGATTAAACTACAGGGGTGGGCAAAAGTAGGTTTACAGTTATGACCACATGAAACACAGTGTTTATTCGTGTATTATTATTTATTCCTTTATTATATATTTTTCCATACCAACAACTATGAACCTACTTTTGCCCACCCCTTCCTTAACTGTGTAAGAAAGCTGAATTATTTAGGAAATACTTATGTCCCTTAATACATTTCCAATAACTGGATGTGTCTATAACAAAGTATGACTAAATATTCATGTCAATTGCTAAGTGAATAATGTTGGTACTTTTCCTGCAACAGTGAGTGAGAAAGAAATGTATAAGAAAGAGTAGAGAATGTGTGACTTCCTGTTGTACTAATGTGTACTCATATATACTAATATTGACTCATATGTACTAATGTGTAAAGCTCTGTAATGTTGGTCATTTTAATAAAACCTCTATTATAGTTAATACCTCTCTTAAGAAAATTAGAATAGGGGAATATTTGAAGTTAAATTTAATTAACCAGATTGTTTTGTACAAGGAATAATATAATTCATATAAAAGTATTTTTATTTAAGTATGTTGAAATACAGATTTACACAAATGATAAGTAAGGACTAAATAACAATTTATTTACAAAAGAATGACTGGGTTATCTCACTAAATAGTAAATATTTGATTGATTATATTTAAAGACATATGCCTGTATATAGATTTAAATATATGTTTAAATGTACGTATGTAATTTACAACAATTTGATTTTTCAGCAAATTTTCTATGCAGGGCATCATGTGCATGTTAAATGTCTTCCCTGTGGCACTTGACATTATGTTAAATGCTTTATCATAGATAAGATTTTAACATGTGATAGCTTTCTACAGGTAGAGGAATCTTTGCTCGTCATCTCCTTGAATGTGGTTAGGATGACAAGCACTAAATTTCTGGGGTACTGTTCTACTTATGATGGCTCGGGGTCCTCTCCCCATCCGTGCACCAGCCATGTGGACCCTCCGAAAAGAGAACATTTACTTGACCTGTTGTCAGCGCATCTGGAAGCCTTGTCAAAACAATATAATTTTACTTTGTAACTTTTTGACATTGGTATTTATTGCACCTGTCTTTGGGCATGATTTATGACCTGTCTGGTGAATATTTCTCCTCAAGCTGGAGTTTACAATATGAGATAAGTGAAGCATTGAAAGGTCTGTGTATGCTTCAAAACGGGGCATGGACATTTCGCACACGCAGCTCCCGGTCTCTCCCTTCCCTCCACTCCATCCCCACCCAACAGCCACTGGGATACGCCATTCACTCAGCCCTTCAGATAGAGAAGAGCAAGACTGTGGGAGACTGCATTTTCACCATCTCTTTTGCAGGAGAATTAAGTGTCAATAAATTCTAATGAGTGGCAAGAAAATGCACCATGGGGGAGGCATGCAATGGAAAACATGTGCTCGCCGTAAGGGGAGCCCCGTGACCTTTCGTCGTCTCTGTAACGGTATCCTGGCTGGGACTCATCAGTGTCTCTATCTATCACCAGGACACACACTTCCCATTGGCAAAATTGCACATATCTGAAAAACAGCCATGCTAATTAAATTGCTTAACTAGCCTGCAATCAAGAAAACATTCTTGCCTTGACTATCCCTGCTGGGTCTTGGTATTTGTTTAAAATTGTTTAGCAATCTTCTTAATCTCATAAAGTACACTCTAAACATGTTTGTTGTATGTTTTCATAGTCAAATATTTTAAGCCCTTCAAATTCTAGTTTCCAAAGTGCATATGTCTATAATTTATTTGGGAGAAATTCTGTAGTTACTAATGAAATCTAACATTTTCTCCTCCGAAGCTTAAATATGTACATTGAACCTGTTTCTTTGTCTCTTTCTTCAGACCAGCAAACTCTTTTTCTGCACTGGATCTAATGGAAAACTACATTATCTTAAAATAACATGCAATGTAGTTTATGTCATTTCACAAGTGTGAACTTTTTGTACTTAAAAATTAAGGGAAAAATTAAAATCTAGAGCCTTTTATATGAAACTTTAAAAGAAAACATGCAATATACATGCCTAATGTTACATTAGCAATGCTTGCGTACATGTCCGAGATGCACCTAAAAACTCACAGTTGTTTACTTTGTCATTATATTATTTAATTGCATTTACAATTGGCATCGGCTTCTGTAGAGTACCCTTACTTTAATCATATAACAAATATACACTTTAACGCATCTAGTCTATTAATTAGAGGCACTTCACATTTTCATTATAGGACACCTTAAATCATAAATAAGCTGAACTTCATTGACTCAAACAATTTGATTTGAAAGTTGAAACCTCCCACACAAAGTTTCAAGCAGATACAATTTTGTGTACACCAGTAATTCAGACAGAAACACTACTTCAAAAAATAGCATGAATTTTGGCTTTCTTTGCTAATCCTTAAAGCTACAGCAGTTTTTTAAATCTTTTTTCTTTTTCTTTTTTTTAAAATGTGTATAAAAAATAGTTTCTGCAGCAAAGCCTCTTATATGTCTCTTCATTCCTTTACTGCTCATCTCCCCAACAATGCCCCAAGTATTTTAACATTTTATCCCAGAAAGTATAATCTAACTCCTTAATCACTTTTGTTGTGCTCCTCTGAATTCTCTCAAACTCCATATCATTTACTTTTTACTGCTGTTATTGTTGTCTTTGTTGTTGGACTCTAAAAAGGATACATCTGTCAGGGCTGGCATAGATGGATGATTACCTTATGGTTCCTACATCCAACATATATGTATCTCAATAACCTTGTAGTTTATATGTTGTTAATCAATCTTAGAGACTCCCGTTTGACTTCCTCAGTTTCTCTTGGACACTTAAGTGAAAGACAACTCCTTACTATCTTCATTTGTTGCATTTTATTCCCACGGAAGCTTCTGGAACATCTTCCTTTTTCCAAGACCAGGACTTCATTTCTTGACAAATGCAAATGAGACAGGGATGCATTTGTAAACCGTAATGCTTATGTCATTGCAGTGGAGTATACTCCAGTCATTCCAGTGTCGGCTCTTGCCATTTCTTGTTAGGCCATCTTCAATCCGGAAAACAATGAGAAGTCCCTTTCTACTCAGTGATATAATTTCCTCCTGAATCCTACTCATCCTTAACAAATTGGAGTCTGCCAGTGTGTTGCCAAGCCAGTGACATCAGCACTGGCAGGACATTCAATCGAGATTAGAAATGGCCCCATGACATCACCCTCTTGTTCCTATCGAACAGATGGTTTCTGTATATTGTGCAATTTTAGATCATTATTCATGGTTTGGGTCAGTATAATTCAGGAAGCCAAAAAACTGCCAAGAAAAATTGACCTGGAACCAGTTCAAAGACTCAGAATTATTTTATTTATTAGTTGCCTGAGTTCTCATTTTTTAGAAGAACATCATGAATCCTCCATACGTGATAATACCTGAGTCACTGTAGCAGGCATGATGTTTGGCACTTCAAAACGAGATCATCTTTGAGGGGTTAACCTTAAAGAAGTGTGATAATAAGACAGCTAAGGAGCTCTGTTGGGTACAACTGATCGGGGGCCAGAAACTATTGACTGAGGCAAGTGGTTTGTTTGAACTGGGTGGTTATTTATTTTCACCTTATGCTTGTGGACTTCATATCCTCCCTTCAGCTCAGCTCAGAGACAGTGAAGAGGTATGTTTTAAACAAGCCAGACAGGAAGCTGTTTGGAAAGGCCTTGTTCAGGCATTATACCAAGCAAGAAGATAAAGCACAGATTTGGCTGGCTGAGAACTTGGAGAATAAAGTCATGTCCAAAACAAAACCAAACCTAAATGTGCTCAGAGAAAGTTTTACAAGATACCACAAGCTCATATATTCTTTCTCTAAAAAAATGGGAAGGAATTTTACTAATAATGTGCTTCATTTAAAAATTACTATTAGTTATTTTTGGAAGATATATCCTGTTATATAATCACTGCTATAGGGCAGATATCTTGCATAGGAACTTTGTTCCTAAATAAATCAATGCTATGACTCAAGCCCTTTCCATTTCTGTCTCCATCAACCACATGTCCTGCTGTCTGAGTACGGTTCCACAGTCTGATTGTGTTACAATCATTAAAATTATTAAGGTTTGGGTTGCCACCCACTTACTTGAGTTTAAATTTTACATTAAGGATGTATTATCTGTGTCTGTTTCTATGTGGGCTTCTTCCTCCCTCCTCCCACGACAGGCACATGCCCTGCAAAGTTGCGCACACTTTCAGGATTATATAAGGAAGGTTAGCAAGCCTATGTTGTGAAGATTCATCCCCAACATCACAAGCAATGCAGCTTTGTTAGAAATTTGCAGGTAATTGAACTCTCTCAATGTGGGTTTATTGCTTGCCTTTGTTTCAAAAGTTTTTAACTTATAATTGGGTGTATGAGACACATTGTCATAGAACAAATCCTACGGAGACATGCTTCATGGTTTATGTAAGTGAGTTAATGTATTGTTGTGTTTCATGTTCTATCATGATTTGCATAGTTAACATCTTCTCCCATTCTCCATGATTAGCACTTTATTTATAAGGAGGGAAGTATTAAAATGAAGAGGAGGGGCTGGAGAGCGGGAGTAGATAAATACTGGGCAACCCATTTGAAATTGTGCAACTGCTGAGTTGTGTCTTCTGCACCAGATTTGGAAGTAAACCTTAATCCTTAGTGCTTAGTACAGTACCTGTACATATTAGCAACCTAGTAGAGGTTTGTAAAAAGAATGTTAAATTGGCATTTTAGTGTTACATCTAAGTGGGAAGGCTCTGGAGTGAGTCTCTCCAGCTGTGACGCATTATCAGGTGACACCTGGCAGATCACTTATCCTCTCCAAACCTCAGGCTTCTCATCTGCAGGCTAGGAGAGTGTAGTATGACAGGCCACATTCACTGCATGTGGACTGTATGCCAGAGATCATCCTTGACATTTTACATGCATTAACTTAGCCGATGTCTACAGAAGTCCTAAGATGCAAGTGTAACGTTCTAATCTACATTTATATCTGAGGAAACCAAAGCTCAGATATGTGACTCGCCCAAGCTCAAGAGCTGAGGTGCAAACTCAGGCAGTGTGACTCCAATGATGGGACTTGGACTGTGTGCTACACTGCTTTGTGGTAGGGTTTAAATGCAACATACATGTAAATCATTTGACACCTAATGCGCTCAAACATATGAGCTATTATTATTGTTGAATTTCATTATCTAACAAATCAATATGGGATAAACCCCGCCCCCAGACAAGTTCTTACATTCTGTATACTCAATTATATGTATGTAATTAGGATGTTATAGTAGCAGTGACACAGGAAATGAACTAATTGATGGAGGTCATCCCTGGTGCAATTTATCTTCTTCTAGTTTTCCTCAACACCAGTATCATGGATAAACTATATGGTCTCTTTACAGATTCTGAATGCTCATGATTCCATCCACTTTATCAGTATATTTATAAATAACCCATCTTGCAGAGGGCTGTCATCAGATGACAATGAACTGGAGAGTAAAAAATGAATTCTATGTAACTATAGCTTAGTCACCACACTGCAAAACTTTCATTCTTTCTATCTTGTATTTTGAATCTCATTTCCAGGTCCTATGAGATAGAAATTCTGGTAGTTACAGGAATGTTTGAAAATAATACAATTTCCTGTAGTAATGATGAAAATATATCTCATAAGCTTATGTGAAGGAAGCTTTAATTCTAGATAGTCATAGCCTCAGAAATGTCCAGTTTTTAGTGCAAAATGACACATCACCTTATATAACTATACTGTGCTGCAGTCACCGTATACTAGCAACTTTCTTTTGTTAAGTAATCGAACATTTCGATCCTTCTGGTAGCTCATCACCTGTGCACCTCCCACCTCCCTGCAGTGATGTAAGCAATGGTAGCATTGCATTGAACTGATACACGTTCCAGAATGAAGTCCGTCTGAAAGAGAAGCTCACTACTGTATGTGAATGGTGATGGTGAGCGGGGAGGGGGAGCGTAGGAATTCTAACAGCTTCCTTTGGTGCTCTGTTTCCAGAGGCTGACCTGGCTCTTGGGGGGATTGAGCATATGCTTATGATTCATTGTTTTCCTTTTTTCTTTTCTCAGTTATGGCAGAAAGAACACAGTCTGAGTTTGTCTCATCTCTCAGCTCTCTACCTCTCAACACCATAGTTATTACAGTTGTCGTTAGAAACTGCACCAGGAAATTTGTTTCCTGGGATGTTCTTTGGGTCTCTCTGGAATATGGAGGTTTTATGTATTTATTTATGTATGGCCTTCCTACATCCTTAAAACACTACTTTTGGGATTGAATTTGAATGGGAATATTGTTGCTTTGGAGTGCATCTGCTCGGTGGCTTTTAGATAACTTGTACAACTTGCTAAGTGCCCTTTTCTGATTTCCTTCTTTTCCGCTCAAGTGACATGTACCTGTCAGTCTTCAGAATGTAACAGGTACTGCGCAGACCCTGGTCTCCGTCTCTCACTTCTGCAGAAATCAAAGCATGCAGCAAGCTGTAGTGGCACTGGGCACCGAGCACGTCCCCTTGTTGGTAACTTGGTGTGACAAAGAAACTGATGAGAAAAGAAAGAGAAACACATGAATGAGGTGTGCCTGTGAATGGCCTCTTCAGGATTCCCAGCTAGGGATGCCCCAGAAATGTAACATTCTGTGTGCTGGAGGGAAGAGAGCTGTGTTGGCATGTCACTTTCCCCCTGATGACCTACTGATAGATCTCCTAGATCCTGCTTGTTGTTAAGCTTCACATTTTGAGGCTTCAAAAAGGAAGGGCTTAGCAGAGGGGTGTTTTATGTCACATCTCCCACAGATCCATGAGTAAGTCAATATAAACTGTAATACTTTCCTTCTAGGTACAAAGAAAGCCCCTTACATCCTGCAAAAGCCTTGTTAACACTCACTGCTCTGAATGGTCAGAGTAGAGAAAATTTTCATTACAGGAGGAATCCCTCTCAAAGATATCTGAGATTTTATCTTATGATCCAATTCATGCTGAAATTATAGAGAGATCTAAGCGGGGGAAGCAAAAACAAAAACAAAAACACCACCCGAAACCACCTCTCCTTCATCAATACCAACTGCAGCCAAAACACGTCTGCAGAGAGGAAAATGCCGACAGCCTCCAGGAGCCTTGATACAATCAAGGCCAGTGAGATGTGCCAGACCCTTCCCCTTTCTCCCAGATGGTGGAGTTTGCTCCTTTCACATTGGGCTTTTAATGGACAAGCAAGCCAGCCTGCCAGTAAAGCAGTGGAGCAAGCTAAGAAAACAAACAAACAAGCGCAATCGCGCCCGAGATGTGGAGGCCAGTGACAGGTATGATTGATCAGGTGTCCAGCTGGAAGCTGTCACCACCACGTTGAGAGAAACAGGCAGAGCTTGGCATGTTTCACGGGCCAGAGATTATCACGGGGTATTAGGTAGGTAGCATGCTGCAGCAAACAAAGAAGTGGGAAGGATGGAGTTTGCTTTGCCTGAGCCACACGCCAAACAGAGATCCTGGCCATGTGACTCTCCACACATAAGGGGTACTGGAAACTAAACATATTATATTTCCTCTTGGAAACTCTTGCTAGAATAACCTATGCCGCACACCACTGTATTCTTCTTTTGTCTGTATGTTTGTGTCTGAGATAGACTGAATACTTTTACGTTGCTGTAATCCATGTACATGTTGGTTTATAATAACGTTAGGAGCAATACAAACCATCGGGAGGTGCCCTTTAACTAACTTAGACTTCAGTTCTAATTGTAGCATAATTTCCTTGTTGTTTCAGTGAGGAAAACAGGAATCCTGCCAATTCTATAGTATTGTCTATATAATCAACTGGAATAATGCCACAGTTCTGTGATATTAATATGCCATGTATTATAATAAAGACCATAGAAAGCTTTTGAGTGAAGAACACCTTTTGCACATTAACTAAAAGATCGATTTCAAGACTAGTCCTGTTATTTGAGAAATATTAAGAGGTGAATAAAAGTTGCACATTGCAATCAAGGTAATAAGATATATATGAAAACATTTTATAAACAAAGTACTAGAAACGTGCAAGGTTATTATTAACAATTTGTTCAACATGCAAATATATTAACAATATGAAATTATTAATGTGCTACTTGTTTTAAAACTTTGAATAAGAAAAAGTCTTCGTGTACACAAATGGAACTCGAATTCACATACACTAAAGCGAAAATAATGGAAAAGAAATTTCTGACAAATTTTATTTCATCTGAACATCAGGAAACAAATAATTTAGTAAATACACCCTGAAGACTTTCACCTGATTCCATTTGTTCTAAGACACACGCATTTTGTAAATAAATGATCATACTATCATATGTGTGCCTTGTTTCTGGCAAGCACACAATTCACACTTATAAACACAGAATTTATTTTCAAATATTCAGCATCAGAAGAAGGTAAAAAATGACACTGTGTGACTGAGATGTTGATTTCTATCTTGATAAAATTGTATAGGGTTTTTTTTGCATTTGAACTCCAGATTAAACAAGATGTTTCCCCAAATTTTTATGAACCAAGATTCACACAAATGATGTAAATTCTTTAATACACTCTGTAGAGTGTTATCAAAGCATTGTGTTATTAGCCATTTTACCAGGAATCACAAAAAGGCATTTATATTGGACAATAGTTCGTTTTAACTGCTACTTCATAGCTTTAAATATAAAATGATTTTCTTATCAGCAGCCTGAGAATGAGCACGGGCCTTCTGTAATATTTAACACACCCTACCACAGAGACACAGCATGGGTTTGGAGGAGGAGACACTAGATAAGTATTTCCTTAATTATTTCTACCTGGATATTCAGTATGCTGAAAAAAATGTTTTTAATTGTAAGTTTTGTGTCTGTCATTTTATGGTATACAAGGAAATTATTGTAACTGAAAGACAAAGAAACACATTTAAGATATTTCGGTAAATATCAGTAAAGGGAAGGCCTTGGGTATATAAGAAAGCTATTTCCACAGCTCAGTGTTTTCCCAACGTGGCTCCGCCCCAGAATCACCTGAGACAGATGAAACACACCCAGGGCTTCTGGTCTACCCTGAGAGGCTCCAAAGCAGACAATGTGGGAGGGGGTCCCAGGAAAATGTGTTTTTGAAGTTTCTCAGGTGATTCTAATTAGAGCTGGAGACTACTGCCGTACAATTCAAATGAACCTTCTAGACTCATTAATAATGTACCAATATGGAAAAATGTTATTTCCCTAACAGGAGAATTTTGTCCCTCTTTTATGTTGAGGAATATTTGATAAGCCACTTGGCAGGGGTGAGAGAAATGCTCCAGGGAAATATTTGAAGAACAAAAGATGGTTCTTGGCTATATTCCAGGCTTTGGTCTTGCTGAACAGGGTATGTAAGCTGGGGGTATAAGATGAATTATTGGGGACCAAAGATAAGAATTTTGTAAAGGTTGCATGTGGAAGAAAATAGGGAGAAAAGCAAAAGGTTCTTAGTTCAGCTAGTTCAGTCCTGGTACCTAAATATTTACAAAACTTAGCAATTATTGCTGCTATTATTGTTACTACTTATCTATACCTCTAAAGTCATATATCGATAACCAAAGTCAGTTATAGAGCAGGGTCTAAGATCTTGTTTGGAATTCATCATCAGTGTGCACGTTGGTGTCAGCTCTGCTCTCAAAACCACAGTCTTCAAGGAGACCAAATCTAATGACTAACAAAGCTCAGTGATCCTCAGAACCAGGGACTATTTACCAAGCACCAGAGATAATAAAACAGACACATTCTCTCCAGATCATATTTTTTGGAACAGTCAAATGTTTTTGTCAATTTAAAGCTGAATCACAGCTATTCTTTGTACCCCCAAACAGTGATGCATCTTTGAAAATGCCAGAAGTAAACCCACGAGGAATGATTTCAGACTTGATTCTTCAGGAAGTTAATGGCAGTTTAATAACGATTGTCTAAATGTAAAGAATATAACAACCAACCCCCTTTTTATATTGCTAATCTTTCCCCCAGTGAATAGTACTTCATTTGTAACTATTTAATTATATTTGGAAAATCAGTTCCATACATAATTTTTAAATTTCCAATTCATAAACTGCTAACCAGATTTTAGGTTCTAGACGTTATACACTAGTATATTGAAAATATAATCCTCATAGAGTGGAGGATAATAAAGATTTTCACACTTTTACTGACCATTAACCAGAGCTAAGAGGTCCTTTTAGGGGCTGGGGGTGCTGCTGGACCTGGTCAGGCCTGTGGCCCTTTGTCATTCACACACTTTATGTCACTGAAAATATGATGATGGCCTTATGCACTGCACGAGTGAACACAGTCCTTGTTTTTAAGACAAGGCATGGAGCTAAATATTGTCAAAATGGTGTTTTCCAGGGTGTATTTATTTTTATTTTTAATGGAACAAAATTATTCCCAGCTGTGTAATGTTCTCACTATGCCCATTACTTTTTAATGAATCTTACAATAAGATGATTAATTCTACACACTGGGAGACTTTTGGCTGAATGTTGTTGATTAAGCAATTACGTTAATCCACTCCTGCTTGTTTTGTTGGTAGCCCAGTGATGAAGGTAATTTTCCCCCTCTTGGATTAATCTTTCTAGAATTATTAGGCACGTGTGAAAGGAGTTTTATACACATTTCCAATGATTATAACAACCAACCAATTTTAAGTTGCAAACTACAATCAACCTGTTTTATTCCTACTGATAAAGTTTATGACATCACCGTGTGTCACTTCTCAGCTGAGACACTGACATCATGCCCTGGCATGAAAACATTATCATAATATTTTGTTACGGAATAAATTAAATTAAAGCACAATAGGAAATGATCAACTATTTGACTTCGATAGCAGAGCACACCCAGTTTTAGTTTTCAGAAGTAATGAAGAGCTTGTGGAAATGAGTGTGGAGTAGAAAATGTTGGAAGGAATATGGTTTAGGGCAGAAGGGGTCAGTTTGGGGGTAAGTGGGGGGCCTGTGTCAGTTTACAAAATAATCAGGGTGTTCTGACATGATACCAAGATGGAGTAGGCAACAAGGAAGGGCTCCATCTTCAGTGGAGAGTCACTGAATCACTTGGGAGATAAGAAGTCTTTTAATAATGAAGATAAGTAGCCTCAGCATTTTTGAGAGGCCCTGATAATGGCACCCATAAAGACAGAAGATTATGGAACAATAGATGTAAGACAAGGGGTTGGATTATTTGATGTTTACTTTACCCATTGTTTTTCTCCTCTTACTATAGAAGACCAAAGATGTTAATAGTTTTTTATTCCTTCACCTACCTCGCTGTATTAGGCTGAATTCTATGAAAGAGCCCATAGTCAATAATTTTTCATAAATAAAAATGGCAATTTACAGAATTTAAAATAAGTATACAAAGTAGGCCTAGTCCGCCGGCTTTTGCCTATTTACTTGGTTCTATGTTATTGTTGTTATTACAGAATGAAATGTATTAACCTTTTAGTGTTCCAAGATTTTTCTTTCCCTCTTTTGACAACAGAGAACTCTGATTTTCTTTGGAGAACCTTACAAATGTGAAGGCTAGATGTTTTAATATCAGTGGAATGAAAAAGCAAAATGGAATCACACCTGATTCATGGAAGGGAAATGGGTTATTGAAGTAAAAATGAATGTGATGCAAGGTGGTATTGCTGAGGATTATGTTCCCACTTCACTACCTTAAAAGTAGAAGTGAAGGATTTGAATTATATGTGCTTCAAAGAATGCAGTTGCTAAATCTGAAAGGAATTAAAAATATGTATATATATACACACATACATACATACATATATGCGTTGTAGTCTCTGTTGTGTAATGGAAAATTTAATTTTGCGTTATTTGTCACTGTGAATTATATAGTCAAAAATATATAATATAGTGCTTAAAACTCAAAATCATGTATGGTCCTAATTATGGGTGATTTAGGGAATTGTCATGTAAAATTTATATAGTTTGAAATTACTTTTGGTTGCTTGGACTGAGCCCTTTAAACTATGACACTGCTTTGGGACCAAGTTCCACAGGGCAAGCCCAGCTTTACAAACTTTATATTTCCCTTGAAGGAAAATATTGGACTGAGCCATTCTGTCCCTCACATCATATTCTTGTAATCATTCTACAAGTATAAAAGCTTTAAGGTCTGCCTCACTTATCCAATCCTGATCTGATCAGAGAATTTCTCGTGGAGCCATAGTGACTTCTTTAGATGTGATTCATATGTCATCTTCATATTCTTCAGTACAGTTTTTTCAATTGGATTTGTTTACTTATTTATTTCTACTTATGGAACTATCATGCCTGTTTGCAAGCACAATGGCATGCTTGCATATGGAAAGGGAAAGGAAGCTAATTGTAACTTGAACCTTAGTAGACTAAACAATGACTGCAAACCTGGGCTCCAGCCATAAGCCTCTCATACCTTCAGATGGCCGCATGAATAATAGACACCAAATATCTTTGAAGTGTTTTTCAGTGCTGCCTCATTCTCCAGATTGTATTGTATGTGTGTATGTGTACGAGAGAGTGTGTGTGTGAGATATAAATAATGATACAATGTATATTACACTTCCTAGAGGCTTTTGTATTTTACATCTGATCCTCAAGTTTGTTTTGCACTTGCAATTTTAATACTGTCTCCTTGAGGTGAACATTTGTGTTATCTAATTCTAGAACAATAAAACTATTCATACAGTAAACAAATGAGGTATTCAGTTATGGAAATGTGGAAATTAATTGTCACTGAGGCTGTCTGACATCAACTCACCATGTTTTTGGCTTGTTAAGGCCTCTTGTATGGTGGATGCTCTCTTGCAAGTGTTAACATGAAATATAAAATATTTAAATGTTTTGATCTTTCCCATTGATCTTCTCATGTGCCTCTTCAGATCTCCTTGTCCCCAGTTGTATTAGTGTCCTAGGGCTACTGTAACCATAAGCTAGGTGGCCTAAAACAACAGAAATGTATGGTCTCACAGTTCAGGAGGCCCCAAGTCTGGCATCAGGCTGCCGGCAGAGTTGGTCCCTCTCCTGACTTCTGGGGCTTGCTGTCAATCCTTGGGACTCCATGTCCTGGAGATGCTTTTGTGTCAGGTGGTGTTCTTCCTCTGACGCCATGTCATCACTCTGTGTGCATCCTCTCCTCTTCTTACAAGGACATTTAGTCACTGGAAAAGAACCATTCTAATTCAGTATGACCTCATCTTAAATAATTACTCTTGCAAACACCATATTTTCAAATAAAATCACATTCTGATGGACATGAACTTCAAGGGATCCAGTACACTGACTATTCACTATTTCTCCTTCCAGACCCATAATGAAGAGTTAGGAGACTTACTTCACCACAAAGTGACTGAGCAGGTTCATTGTCTGAAGTTTTGTCCTTGGATTCCCTCTCATCGCTGCTTCTGGGGCCATTCTTGATTGAGCTGGGGTGCCGCAGCACCTCTTTTTGTCTTGCACCCTCCCCTCATGCTGAACTAACACACTGGTGACCTAAGTGTAGCCTTTGTTCAGCTGGTCCAATGAGCTTTCCAATTCATGCACATCTGTTCCAATCAATATTATGTCATCAAATGAATCAATATAATATTTTCTGCAGGGAGTCCAGAAAATCCAATTCTCTTCAAACTATGACATAAAACAGGGCAAGAGAGATAACATACCTGTGAAGCAAGATGGGAAGTATTTGCTGTTACTCATCCCGTGTGAATTTGAGCTGTCTCCCAGACTTCTGCCTGATAAGAATGAAAGAGAACACATTTCTCAGGTCAAAGGCTGCATACCTTGTACCTGAGTCCATTTTAATCTACTTAAGCACAGATACTATAAGTGGAACAGGCATTAGAAAAAGAGTGATGGTATTTTACTGTCATCCTAAAAAAATATGATTTTTTAGAGCTCTTTAAGCATGAAGGGTGGTGCCAATCTCTTCTTGCTCCATGAGATGCAAAATTGTTTTGGACTTACTATCTTGGCTGAGCTACCCACTTGGCCACCACAATAATAATAATTCTTACTACGCATACAAAAAAACCCAACAATGTAGGCAATTTTTCAAATATCAAATGTGTCTATTTAATTATACCTTTGCAAGCTGTGACATAGATACTGGGTGAGTCCATGGATATTTTGGATTCACTGTGAGGTGGATGTCTGCAAGAAATCTATTAATTATATGTCCCCCAAAATACTTCATCTACATGGGTGGCCAGGATGATGCTCCAGGTTACTGGGTATCATTATCATCTTAGACCGTTTGTCTAAAAATCCTTGAAATCTTTGAAATGTTGGATAATAACATATTTGATATGGTGACACAGTGTTTCTCATGGGAACCCAGATCCTGCTTCGATCCACAACTTTCCAATTTGAACATTGACTCCAGCCCCCAAAATTGGGCAAGGGATCTTAACATTTCATTACTGAGGCTAACTTCAGTTTCCTGACCATCCATCTTCCATTTACTTTTCATTTTGAAGCTTGAGTGGTGCCTTTTTTGGCTTCCCAAGCCACATAGTCCTGTGGAGACAGAGATGTGCATCTGCACAACCTTCTGTAGAACAAGGCCCCTCGATGTCACTCTTGCTTTGCACTCACATTCGTAACTGTGCCTACCTTGCCTCTGGTGATTAAGCAATCCCTCAGTTTTATTAGTTTGACATTCAAGCAGTCCCATTGCCATCAACAGCCAAATTCTGTAACAATATCTACTCCTTTCAGAGGGCAGCCACTGCTATGTTATGCAAATAATCTGGGTGCTTCTGTATCTATGAAAAACTCAGTGTGTTTCCTTGACTCTTACACTGTCATTTATTTCTGACACCAGAGGTGTGGATTGTCACACATCAAGCAATTCTCCAATACCAGCTGGGTGTACTACAAGTAAATTTGATTCTGGCACTATCTAGCTGGAGTTATTGTCAGATTCTACAGTTTAAGGGCTCTGTGCTATAAGAGTGCCCCCACTTCAGATGTCTGTCACAGTTCGGATGTTTTGTACCTGCTATTAATTTTCAGTTTCTCCACTTTATATGGTTGTGCACCAAAGACATGTTGAGCAGTGTTTTATCTTGGTAAATCAATATTGGTTGATGACTTGCTTGCCCACTCTAGTCTTATTGTGACCAACCCAGACCCTAACATACAGCATTTATCTCCATAATGATTATTTTATTTAATTCACTGGGAGCAATATTTCAGCTTTTGGTCTGTATTCTGAGGAAGGAAAGGTGAAGTCCTAGGAGAATTAGGAAGAGAATACTATTCCCTTCCTGAACACAATTCAAAGAGCTTGCTAAATCATTGCAGTAATATTAGAACCTGTGAAAACCCCACTGGACGTCAGAAGGTGTTGAAGGGATAGGAAAGGAGTAATAGACTTGAAAGGGTTCTTCCCATCTGGTGATTCCCCCAATGGCCAACCTGAAAGAGGACCAAGGAGGGAGAAGTCTCAAGTAATATTATGAGAGTCGTATTTTCCACCCATGTTCAGGAAACCATTGAGACAGAAGGCGCAGGGCAGCAGCCACACGGCTGGGAGACTTTGAAAAACATGCTGCTTCCTCTGTTGTTTCCTTGCAGTATTCGTGCCCATCTCTCAATTTGTTTTCCTAAGGAAATAATTAAAGATACAGATTTTTTTTAAAAAAGAAAGATTGACATGTCAATTTCAAAACATATGTTAAAACTCTCCTCTGATGAAATGATTTCAACTCGCTGTTCCTTTCATCAGACAAAAATATCAGTCTGGACAATAAAGAGGAGATTGGTTTACATGCCCATAGAGGGAAATATTGCAGGAAGCTTTTGCTGGCTTAATGCATTATTAGGAGGCTTTTATATCATGTAGTAATGAGGTTCGAGGAGGTCACTAAACCAGACTGTTCTTCCCAGCGCAGTGTTGAGCTACTCGAGCAAACAAACAAACAAACAGGAGTTCCATACTTTTAAGTTGTTGATCTCTTATCAGTCTTTTTCCTCCCTCTATTAACAGATTTGTAACACAGTAAATACTGAGAATATTGGGAAGTCGCATAATCTCATCACATGTTTATTTATAAGGATCACTCGTTCTTTCTGTGACAGCAAATCTCTGCAAACAAGTTTATTTCTTGATTAGAAACTACAACATAATAGAATTCAATTATATAGGAAAGTGTGTCTCTTCAATTAAGTCACCAGGTTTAAGATAAAACACTATTAAATGTTCAGTGGACACTGGGAATATCAGACCATTATATATAATACCAATTCATGCGATGTTAGACAGGAAAAATTAAAGTCTCCAGATTTCTTTGAGATATAAGATTTCAGAGTAAGTAAAAAAAATGGAAAGTTTCACATTTTCTATATTTCCATCTAAATATAAGTGCTGATGACACAAAAAACAGGGAAAGTTTAATGTTTTAATGATAGAGAATTTTTGTTTATTCACTTTGCTTCTTAGAAATATTAGCTTTCATCACCATAATGTACACTGATCCATCATTTTAGCAAATATGCATAAAACAAATTTTCTCTAACTTTGTTTTCTGATGAGAAATCTCCAGTCTTTCAAATGGTTGCTTTCCTATATGTAGTTTTTAATTATATTTTCCCCTTCTGTCTGCTGTAAAAAATATTTCCCATGTTTGTAGTTTTCAGTGGTTTGATTATGATGTATCTAGGTATAGATTTTTTTTAGTTTATCCTATTTGTGATTCACTAAGCTCTGTGATTATAAAAATTTACATTTTTAACCAAATTTTCAAAGTTTGCAGCCATTATTTTTGCAAGTATTTTTCTGTACCACCCTTTTTCACCTCTCTCTCTAGAACTTGAATGTCATAAGTATTAGACTTTTGGAATTGTCCCACAGGTACCTGAGGCTATGTTCATTTTTTAAAATTTTTTCTGTTGTTCAGAATGGATAATTTCTATTGATTTATCTTCACTGCCTCTGCTGTCATCTCTATTCTGATATTCATTTTAAAAAATTTCAGTTATTTACAAATTAATTTTATTTTTAGCTTCTAAATACTTTACTTGGTCCATTTTCAAATATTCTATTTTTCTGCTGAGACTTCCCATCTTTCTGTGTAGTTCAAAAGCATTTTATCTAGCTTCCTGGAGCCTGGTTACAGTAATTGCTTTAAATTATTTGTTTGATAATTCCAACATTGGTGTTATCTGTCTATTCCCCTGTAAGTTTTTGAGATTTTCTTTTTTCTTCATAATCACATTCAAGTAACTGTAAGATAGATACAATTATCCTTAAAATTTTTAATATTGTGCTATGATATTCTGGGTCTTTAAAAAATCTTATGGATTGTTTTAACAAACAAGCAGTTCTCTGAGTTTCACAGAACAAGTATAACCTTTTTTTCGATATTCATTCAGTTTTTAAAACCTGTATAGTACTATTCATATGTTTCCAATGTGTATACCAACCAGAAACAAATCTGAGTCTTTTTGTTAGGACCCTGTAGGTCGTAAGTCTTTGCTAATGCTTTCCAATTATTCTTTCTTTTTTTCATACTAGGTAATATCTATTGGTCTATCTTCAGGTGCATTGACTCTTTACCCTGTCATTTACATCCTGCCATTAAGTGCATAGACAGTATATTTTATTTTGATTATGTTGGTTTGACCTATGGCATCAAATGGTCCAAATACCTTAAAATATAGCAATGAAAGAGTGGAAAATAAACAGTACACATTTTAGGGACTTGCATTTTCTGTGAAGTTTATGGGTCCAAATGCCTGAATATGTCAAGATATCCCATTGATGATAAAAAAAATTATGGGTGAAATGTTACCACCTACCACTCAAAAAGAGGTGGATCTTTTTGGATTGGGATGGGGTAATATATACATTTGAGTGTGCTACTTCAGACTACTTGCCTAATCAATCCCCAATTCCATTTTTTGATCTGTTTCCTAGGATCACTTCTCATATCAATTTCTATATCAATCAGCACCTAGACTAGACAGAAGACAGAAATCACATGAGTGATTTAAACAAAGAAAATAAGGAATTAAAAACGAGATATAGAAGAATAGAGAGGACACAAAGAGAACACTAAGACATCGTGGATTCAGTAACATTAGTTAATAGGTGCCACCCTCGTGACTGGGGAAACATTGGAAGTATTGACACTGAACAGCGTGGAGAATGACCGCGCAGACATCCAAGGAGGGGATGCTGCTGCTACTCTCATCTCTGAGCTCAGATCAGGGCCCCTGTGGGACTGGGACCTAGACCTGGAAGAGAAGGAGTCTGTAAGGGCTGAAAAAGTAAAAACTGGATTCAACAGCCACTCCTGGAGGGAGGGACGGCTGCCAGGGCGAAGAAGTAAAGCTAAAAGGAAGCTGTCGGTTAGCAAAACAAAGAAACAACTTAACAGAGCAGGGATAGGAACAAGTCTCTTCTTCATCTTCCATTATTCCAGTTTCCTTCATTATTGCCGCCTCATAGAGCTCTGACAAACCAGGAATGTGGATAGTAGAGCCCTGACCCCACATCACAAAGTAAATCAGAGAAGAGCAGATTTCACTCGGAAAGACAGTAACTTCGTAAATGGCACACTATGCAATGACTGGGAGTTTCTAGCCCATGTGTGAACATATAGCATTGCTTAATAATATTTGTGTGCACAACTAAAGCTATAATTTAAAAATTAATATATTTCAATAAGATAAATACAGGCAATAAATAAAAACAGCTCGCTTGGGCTGTTTTTAATGTTACTTGTGTCCTCTGTGTCAGGCTGCTGAATTCAGTGTAACTGCACTGAATTGTCTGGTGGCATCATGCATTCCCTGGCATGGTGCTACCTGCCACAAGGATACACACGTACGATTCAATGTGCTGAACGTGAACTTTAAAGGGAAGATGCCGCAGACTGACTGTTTATGTCCTCCCCAGATTCACGTGTTGAATCGCAATCCTCAACGTGATGGATTTTGTAGGTGGGGCCCTTGGGAGATGATTAGGTCATGAGTCACATGGATAGGATTAGCATCCTTAGAGATTCCAGAGAAATCTCCTGCCCTTTCTGCCATAGGAGGACATAGCAAAAAGGCTCTGTCCGTGAGCAAGGAAGTGGGATCTCACCAGACAAAATCCGCCAGCATCTCTATCTTCACCTCCCAGCATCCAGCACTGTGAGAATTAACTTTCTGTTGTTTATACACCACTCAGTTTACCGTAGTTTGTTATAAGACCACAGAGAGACTAAGACAGAAGACTTACCTCCTCATGAGATCAAGGATGTTTTGTTTTACTCCAGTATCAACAAATAAACATTAGGAGAGGAGGGAGGGACAGAGGGCCGAGGTTTTGGACCTTACTTAAAGAGCACCCGCTCCTATGAGTTTTCATCTCATTGTTAACACAGGTAAGAAAAGGGAGGCTGTGAACTGTATACTCTTATTATATTCCTTCATTTTTATAATCATCAATCTGTTCCATTATGATCCATGTGTCTTTAAACTCAATAATTGCAATGCACTGGGCTTTCCCATACAATGATAGCACTTTTATATAATTTATAAGCCATGTTTTTTTCTCTGTGTGGTATTCCTCCTTAGGCATAACAGGTCCTGTTTTCTAGAGTCCCAGATCCCGTGCACGTCTTTAAAACTCTGGAGGTAGCTGCACACACACCTGTGTTAGTCACGAGCAGCGAGTCACGATCGCTGCTCACCAAGAGTGTAATTGGTGCAGTTAGGATAGGGATGCCATGCCTGCAGGTCAGGCCTCCTGCCCTTGGTCCTTCCTCAAAAGGACCCACCTGTGAGAGTGGTTCCACTCCTGCTGGCTTCCTCTCACCCTCAAGCCTCTGCTCAGTAGTCACTGTCCCTGAAGGATCTTTATGAACCTCTTAAGTGGGCCACCTCCAGTTACTTTGGATTTTAGTATCATCTGACGTTCTTCATTTAATTTATGACATTGAAAAACAACCCTGATCGTGCCTCATATGTTTACTTCTGGTCTTCTCTAGCGAGAATACAAACTCTAGGCGTGCAATAAGCTTGCTTGTGTGGTTCATCAAGGTGGCTTCACAACATAAAGTTGGACTCATGAGAGGCACTCAATAGTTATTTTCTGAGTGGGATTTAATATAACACACTCTCCAGCGAAAGGCGTATCATGGCTCAGCAAAGGAGTTTGCTAGGCAGAAATCCTCAGATTCCCATTCTACCTGGACTTTTCTGTAACTACCTTTTTGTCGAAGGTCTGTTACTGATGACAGCACTCTCTGTTCCTACTTCCATATCTTCCTGTTCTGTCTTGAGGTGGGGAGATGAGAACTGGGCCCGTAGAGAGGACAGTGGAGTTCTGCTGGTATCCTTGGCAAGTTGTTTCTTTGCAGGTGAAGAGTTACACATTGCAGAAATCCTGGGAAGTATCCAGTTGGTAATGGAAAAAGTAAAAGGGAACCAGCATAAAATAGAGTCAGGAGGCTATTAGAAAGCAGGGCCAATGCACATTTTGTGCCTCGATTCTCAGAGCTGCTATTAAGTTGCTAAGCTCTTGCTCAGCTTTGCTCCTGGCTGAGTCAGAAACAGCCTGCAACAACCACAGTTCCAGGGACCTATGGCCTTGACTTCCTCCTTGTAGTGCTGCCCTGTGTTTGCTTATCACAATTAACCAACCCCTATCAACCTAGCCAGCAACCTTCATTTGCATGAAGGAATTATTTCTCTTTGTGGTTTTTGCCTTTATAAATCTTTGGCCTTTCTTTGTGCTCTCAAGAGTGCAGTTTGGGTGGCTCCCTATATCTGTGTCTCCTGGCTTGTAACCCTTTTTGCTCAAATAAATGCTTTTTGTGCTTTATTACAGCCTGAAACTCTTTGGTTAACACAGTATGAATGTTGTCCTCTCTCCTAACTTGGAACCCTGAAAGATATTTTTACATTTCTATTCTTTTGGGTCCATTTATGGGTATTTTAGGCCTCTCTATTGAAGCTATTACCCTATACCTCATCTAGAAGATGAACACGGGGTGCTTGCAAAACTCAAGTGGGCAGAAATCCAAGATTCTAACTTAAAACTTGTCCCAGACCTTTTCAGTGACACATACTTGTTGAAAGGTTTTTTGGGTTTTTTGGAGGGGTGAGAGTGGAGTTTTTCATTATTTTCTATATCACTATAAATACATACAAGTAATCCTTAGGACTAACTTTTGATCTCTAAGTTCTTTTTGGATTAAGCATCAGAAAGAATCAGAATGGAAATTAAATCTCTAATTCTACTTTTGAAAAATCTGTAGATTAAACAAAACGTTTCGGTGTTTGGTCAGACTTGAAAGGTTAATAATGGTGTGGGGGTACATTTGGGGTGGGGGGAGCATCGTGGGGGTGAGCTCTGACACCTACTAACAAATCGGAGCTTACTCCCCAAGGCTGTTGGTTTCTTTCTCTTCTGCTGCTGCTCCAAGATATGAAACAAATCAGTATTTGCACTGCTCAAAAAGGATTTATTTGTCAGTATTTTGTTTACCTGCAATAATATATGTAGTTATGAAATGGTATGTATAATACTTATTCATGCGATACCTGTAGATAAATTAACATTATAATACTTCTCTATGAAAATGAAGGCATAACTACACACACTCGTATTATTACTAAGATCCAGTTAGTTCTTAGGTAAATTTACATTTAACTTTTCCAGCAGACCTCCAGTATAATAAAATTGTCAAGCCATTTTTCCTTAATAATTACTGACTCCAGCTATAAATCCCTAAACTGGTCAATAACCTATAACCCAGCACCTCTTGAAATGGAATGTGGGATATTTATGTCCCCCCTGAGAACAGCTTGTATATAAAGTCCCAAATAGCACGCACGCTGACCAGGACCCCCTTGCTTCAGCAGCAAACAAGCACAATCGTGTGGGGTTCTTCCCTTCTGTCCTCCCCTCCCCCCTCGGTGATGTCGCATGTCGGAGACCGCTTTTCTTGGAAGGCTTGAATCACGCCCAACTTAACATATTAGGTGCTAGCTTAGCACACACGGCACTAAACCACAGCACAGCTCATTAACCTTTAGACTATAAAAAAGAAAAAAAAACTTGCAAAAATGTCAGCTTAACTTTCCATTTCAATAACAGGGTCCAGGGTTAACAAAGAAGAAAAATATAAAACCTCAGATTGTATGGCCATTATTAAGCATCGTTCATTTCATAATTATTTGTTTAAAGTCAGAAAGTGAAGCATACTGAGAAAACAAGCTTCTCATTGTATATTTTATTTGAAGGTCATTGTTGTGTTTTCCATAAGTACACTAGATTGACATGTACAGTGTGTGAAGCTCAGTAATTTTTACAATATACTGAAATATCTTCCCAATGACCTTTCTCTGCTAGACTCTCATAGAATTCCGTGAATGTTTATTATGCACTTACTATGTCGAGGCACATAGACACGGCTGAGGAAAAGCGGGTCCCAGCTGCTGCCACATGGAGCTCACGTGCCTTCAGTGTTGGGCACCATCCTCTGTCCTTCGTGTTTCTGCGCATGCGTCTTCTCCTTCCTGAGGAAAGCAGTTTCCCAACAACCAGCGTCCCAGAATGTGTGATTCCCATTCTGGCTTATTTTGTACATATCTCCTCTAAAATAAAAAACAAGTTTGTCCGTTAAAAGTTAAAGTATTTATATTGTCCTAGGGGCACAAAGATAAGCAGTTAAGATTCAAATATCCAAATGTTTCTTCCCTGTCCTCTCTTATGTACGTGTCATGCCAGCCACGGTGCAGATCACAGAGGGGAGAGAGGGGAGGGGGATCTGTGCTCGGGCAGAACGGGTGTGTCAGACCAGCAGCTGGGGCCCGAAGGCCTTAACCTCCAGGACAGAAGGTTCCCTGGTCGTTCCAATTTGCCACACGTTTTGAGAGATCTGGAAACAAAAAGAAACTGTCCAATTATGGCTTATCGTACCAACTTGGGCTATGCATATGTGTGTATATAATATGTATGTGTGATATATGTAATATATAACATTATTATATGTATTATACTAATAGTGTGAATATATAGGTATATATATGTAGACAGAGAGCATTACTTTTCTCAGGCACTTTGTTAGTTGTTAGGCTCACAGAAAAAATCTGGTAATGCTCAGTCTAGCTGGAAAGTGGTAGTTAGAGGGATAGGGTTCTGTAGGTATTGTTTTGATGGCCTTAGACATGTCATTTGGTAAGGGAAGACTTTCAGGAAAATATGGCACTTGGTTGCAATCTTTCCAAAAGAATCAATTGATCATTTTTTCCACCTGAGCACCTACCATGTGTCAGAGTCCAGGTGAAATGTTGGGGATTCAATGATGAACAAGATAGACAAGGTCTCTGCCCAAAGGGGCCTAAACCCTGGTGAGGAAGTGAGATGCTATCAGTTACAGAAGATTACTTAGTGCCTAGTTCTAGTTCAGCTGTCCTGAGGGCAGGGCTTCATCAAGTTAAGTGTGGGGCAGGGGACATCCTGGTGGAGGGGCGATTGGAGAAAGCAGAGGGATAACCATGCTGAGGTAGTATAATTAAGTATAGGTAGTTTGGACTGATATGTAAAAGCAAAAGTCATGTGGTGGAGAGAGGGCTTTGTATTCTTGAGACTTACTCTGTTACACAGGCATGACTTTTATTGAGAAGTGATGATAGAAATTATATACCAAAAGATGAAAATTTCTGGGGAGAAATTTAAATCTATGGAGAGATAAAAACAATGCTAATACAGTTTAAAACACACAAATATACAAAAAAATAGTACTCAACCACTTGATGTCTATTAACATAAAGTGGTACTAGCCTTTTCTTCTAAGTAAAGAGAAGGAAATATTATATCCTCCAGAAAATGTATTGTTGTTTTGGGATATATATGTGTGTGTGTGTGTGTATATATATATATATATATATATATATATATATATAGAGAGAGAGAGAGAGAGAGAGACCAAAAATTAAGACTTGTATAGATAAAATATCTTTGGAAGAGAGGATGAAATAATCATCCTCCACATAATAGGTTGTATATTAGATTCAATCTTACTTGAAACTCGATGACATTTTTCTTATAAATTCACATACTTTTTAACTAACTTACATGTGGACAAATAAGTAATTTAAAACACCAATACTTATTCTGAAAGGTGTGTACATATGCACAAGAAATTTTAAAAAAGAAAAGTGCCAACTGCCAAATATTTATCAGTAGCTTCCTAAGCTTTCAGACTATCTTTAAAAATATATGCAAAAGATATGACAAAAGGAAACTGTGTTAATTTTCAAAGTAACTTAAAACTTTGGTAAGAAAAATGTTAAAATCCTGGGGAAAAAATAAACAAAAGACTGAGGGAAAAATTATATACATAGCAAATTCTGTCCCATTATTTTAAATAAAGGTAAATGGCACTAATAATTATGTGACATTTTACACTTACTGACATGGCAAATGAAAAAGTAAATTGCAACTAAGCAAAGTTACACTTCCACGGTCTGTTCTGGCATTACCTGAAGAGTGTCCATTGGCACAGCCTTTGGAAAGTCATTTGGCGGGATGCAGTGAGGATAGGAACAACGACCACTGTGATTTGGTGAATGTTCCAGGGCTGTATCCTGATGAAGCCATCTCAAAGAAAAGAAGTTACATGCATGAAGGCATTGATTAAAACATTGCTTGGAAGTATGTGAGAATTAAGCTAGGGGATGTAAAGATAAAGGGATGTAATTAAATTAGAGTACAGTGCTTTTATTTAAAGAAATGTTATGCAAGCACTAACAGAATAATAATTAAAGGCTGCAGTAACATGGAAATGCATCCACAATGTAAGTAAAAGAGCGGAATAAGAACTACACATACACTGTTCAGGAGGCACTGTTGTACAGGGACATATGGGTTTGGGTATGCATCTGTCTGGTGTCCTCTCTCACACACTCACACAAACACAGAGCTATGTACAAACCATGATCGGAGCACCAATGTGTGCGGTTGTGTGTACATGTGTTCTCGCGTTCGCAGGAACACAAGACAAGGAATTTTAAAATATAGCATTAACATTAGGGTTGCTTGTTCAATGTCTACTTTATTCCTTCAAAGAGTTATTTTGTTTAGTATGCCACACACTTACACACTGCTTGCAAAGACTTTCCCATCTGAAACTTATTGAATGCTATAAACCAATGTTACTTCAATGAGAATAAATTTAAAAAAAAGATATTCCCAGTTTCTGGCAACTTAGAAGTGATAATAATTGTCATGATACTCTCATTCTTGTTGCATTCCGCTGGTATAGGAGTGAGCATGTGACCCAGTCCTTGGTAAAGCGATTTCAGGTTTTAGGGGTTTTTTTAAAGAGGATTCCTGAGATAAGATGTCTTCATTTAAAGGTGACATCTATAGAGAGGGTCCACGCATTAGTGAAGGTACCCAGCCAGGCTGGGGGGCTGCAAATGAATTCTCTAAAGATCGTGACTTTAGAAACATAGCCATGTATTTCTTTCCCCCAGCCTGACTTATGCTCACATCTCACTGGACAAAACCTGGCCACTTAGTCACCCTCAGTTGCAGAGAAAGCTCGGAAGTTGTTAGGTAGGAGTCCACCACTATCTGTTACAATGCAAGAAGAGGAAAAGGATTTTAGGGGTAAATCCAGCTAGCTCCTCTACCATCTCCATTAACCCCTGGAGGCTGTCCCGTCTAATCATGATGCTTAGAGAGGTTGGGGTTACCTAGCAACTCTTCTAAGGCTAAAGGAATAGTTTTACGATGAAGCTAGAAACCAGAACACTGAGAAGTTAAAGAACATGGGTCCTTGGTGACTCCACTGGGCTTCCGATGTCTGGCATAACTGCGGGCCGACTTCTTCAGTTACATTTTAGTTATAGAAGACATTTCCTGTTCTTTAAAAAAACAGTTTGAGTTGGGGTATTTTAACTGATTCAAACTTAGATTTTTTTTACAATAAATTATATAACTTTACAAAAAATCGTTTTCAATCTCGTCTAAAATTTTTGTTCCACATTACAGATCATTTGGCTAAGTGTGCACTTTATTCTGAATTCACTCCAGGATACTTTCATAGCTCCTTTTCTTGAATTAATTGATTTCCTCTTTTGCCTTTTTCTTTTCTCTTAAACTCCCCCAAAATTGGTCATCTAATCTAACTCTCACCACAGAGCTAGTAGCTGGTGGGAGAACATTTACCTTCATGTTGTTTTTAATGTTTAGAATTAAATATGAAGATTTTCATTTTTAGGGGAAAATAAGAACAGAAGATGTAATATATTCATATAGAATACCACAAAAAGGTTTCCCCTTTGTCCCAAGCTAAACCTGTCTCCTTGGAGAAATTTATGATTTGAGGTCTGAGCAAGAAATGCGCGAGATAAGCCTAATAAACACTCTTGTCATAGCAGAAATCCAGGAAGCTATTCAAAACTACTGGGTTCTTGTAAAAAGAACTCAGAGGCCAAATTGAAGAGGCCCCACAAACATAGGTGGGACACTCTGAACTTTAATAGTGCCCTCACTGCAATTTAGTAGAAACGTTCAGATACATTTATATTCATGAGTTCAGTGATACCTTAAAAATTACATAAATCATTTTGAAGAAAGCGAGAGAAATAGTGCATTATTTCAAAAACTGGTAAATAAGGAGAGTCTCAGCATTTATCCTGACATTTCTATATGCACAGGACTTGAGGGAACTGGATAGTTGACAGATTTTTATACATAAGTAATCCAGCTAATTAAAAAGTGAAGCCAGGAAATCAAATCAGTCACTCGTACTACCTTCAACATCTTTTAGATCTATATTAGTTTAAGTGCTTTTGATTTTAAGAAACAAAACCAACGTTGGTTTTCTTAAGTAAAGAAGAATCAAGTTGCAGGTTAGGGGTCGAAACAATTAATAGAACGGTAGGGAACACGCTTGAAAAATAGACCAGGGAAAGGCTCCTTCAGGCAGCCAGGAAGCAGGAAGCCATCCAATCATCTGTTAGGAGAAACATTTGGGCCAGGATGCTGTGGCTACAGAACATGCTGCTGTTGCATCCCCATGTGAATTTTAACCTTTTCTGCATCTTTGTTTTACCTACTCAAGATGCAAATTCTGGAGAAGAGCATCTGATGGCTTCAGCCCTGAGGCCATGTGCCTGTGTGTTGAAGCAGAGGGTGGCTCTGGTCCCCCTGATTCTGTGGGGTACAGAAGGCAGTGCCTTATGCCAGTGCCAAAAAGTTAATGCATGTTTCCTATGCAGTTCAGTAATAAAATATCCTTATATGTTTATTTTCATAATCTATAACAATGTTATATATTCATAAATCAAAAAAGCAATAAACAATATAATGGAAGACAACCGGAGAAATAGAAGGAATCGTACACATACTGCATGCAAGGCCTATCTTGTGCCTCATCATGTAATCCTTACACTTCTAAACTCTCCATGGAAGGCACTCCTTACCTTTCTGATAGCCTCCTAATTCCGGGGAGTAAGTGAGGTCACTAACCTGAAATTCATAGGGCCAGCATTCAAGTCTAACGCTTTATGATCACTAAAGTCAGCTGTCGGCAGGAGCCAGGAAGAAGAAATTGTGTGCCAGCAATAGATCAACTCAACAGATGGCATTGGCTTGTAGACCCGGAGAGTTGGGTAAATTTTGATGCCTATTAAGGAAAGAGAACCCCAGAGAGATGGAACAGAAGAGGAAGGGAGAGCAGTCTGGCAATAATGGGAAAAGATATTGGGAGAGCTAGTTAACGTTAAGAGGAAATCTTGGAATGCTTTGGAGGCCAGCCTAAGAAAGGAATTTAGTCTTGAGTCTGTGTGTACTTGATAGCCGTTGGAAATTTTTGACCATGGTGAATAATATTGTCTGAACTGTGCCTCAGAAACATTAATTTAGCAAATTGTATTAAATTATGAGTTGATATATGCTGTTTTTATTAAAAGAATACGACCATGTTTTCATTCTTTCTACCAGGACACACGTGCACAAAACCAGTGCTCTTCATTAATTTTTGTATTAAAATACCCCTTGGGTAAAACCATGCCTGTGGATAATTTTAATACAGATAGCCACTTTCAAACTTGCTATAAGGTAAAATACCACACATAAAGAAACCTTTGCTTTTTTCAGCAGCAATATTTTATTTAAATTAAAATTTGTGCTTGAACACATAAAAATCTCAAAGGCACTTTGCATGTAATATGCATCCCAGTGTTCCACTTAGAGAATATGTAATGAAACCAAGGCAGAGCAAGGGACTTTAAGAATATCAAATTATGAATTCGTGTCAAAGCTAATAAAAGTCAAATTTTGCTGTTGTGACTCCGAACCCGGCGCTGCCTTCCATGCTCCACCGCCCAGTTGCTGTCTTCTGTCTTGGCTGCTCTGGAGCAAAAATAGTCTCACAGAAACTGCTGCAGGTAGCTGAGCATCCTGTGTGTAGGCAATGTTTATAATGTAGGAAAAGTCCTTCAGACTTATCTGGCAGTCTATTTATCTAACTGTTGTAAGGGTGACAAGGCCACCATCTCGAAAACATCCAAGATGATGTATCTCCCAAAGCCCTATCTTGAAAGCTGACTTGCAGGATGTAAGACTATCAGCAGATCATCAGCTTATCACTTAGATATCTAATTCCAATGAGAGATGAAAATTGTATACAAATTACATGATTGTGTCTCCCTATATAGAAAGAGTAAAGGAAGATTTATTTTTGAACCATTTAATTTCTTTAAAAAAATAAACCTCAAAAGAAGTGTCAACAGAGTATTTGAGATCTCTACTATATATTACCAGTAAGATCGGTCATCATTCACTACAAGCAAGCCACTTTTATTTTCCTTTAAAAACAGAAGGAGAAATCTAATCTTGCTTGTTTTTCTTTACTTTGCTAAATGCATTGCATAGCTTTTGGAAAGGGTTAAATAATTTCCTCCTCTTCTGCACATTTTTTTTCCTTTTTGTGTTTGAGGTTCCCCACTAACTATAGCTCTGTCCAAAAGGAAATTAAAATGAAATACATCAGGCATGCTGGGACTTCACACTTCAGAGACTTACACAGCAATATGGCCTGGTTAAATTGATTGTCACTTTAACTGCCCACAGCTACTCTTCAGGAAGGGGGCTTACGGTTTTACTGTTCTTAACGGGACCATATCCCTTTTCCAATGGCTTAATTTAGGTTGTGCTGAAATTCCTATTAAAATCAGAGTCATTAATATTTCATTAAAAATACCCATGATGTCAGAAGCAGCCATTTCAGGCCTGCCAAGTTACAAAGAAAACTACCCTTTCCTCCTAGGGTTGTGCTAACATCCTGATATCCAAACCCACATTTACATTTTTCCATCAACCTGAACAAAAAGCAAAAATGAGAGAAGTGTATCAAGTGACTGCTGTCGTCTGGTGCCTCTGTGTTTTGATGTCTTCAGGTTGTGCGGTTAACCCTTGTGTGAGGTCATAAACTCTGCCTTCAAGGATGTAAAATTATCAACAGATCAGCAGGCTGACCATTCTGATGTCTCAGTTTTGCACCAAAAATTAGAGCGTTTGACAAATGGCTCTGAGGACTCCCTGTGTCACCCGTACTGAAAAGACTTTATTTTAACAAAAGTCCGAACACAGAGCTGCCCAATGCATGCACAAATAAAACTGCAATCATAATGAAAACTCATTGTCATGCACTCAGCCAATTACTCGCAGACATTTATTATTCCTCACTGTTTGATTTAGGGAGCACTTCCTGTCACCAAGTCTGGTTTGGAGCTTTGAGTTTTAGTATTTGTTTGTAGAGAGAAAGAGCCACCCAAAGCAGTCAGACGAAATGAGAAGGAGCTCTCACAACGGCCTTAACATTCATATGAGCATATGACACATTCTTCTAGCCTTCCTGTTTAGCTTCTGCCCCACCTGTTTGCTCTAGGATACAGTACGTGTATCCTGAGAGGGTTCGTGTATGCTTTCCCCTCTTGTTTTCCAACTTCACAAACTCTCAGGAATTGGAAAGCAAAAAATTACCTGTCACTGCTCTTCAGTATTTTTTTAAAAAGCTTATTTAACTTACCAAAATATTTGTTGCCTACTGTGTTTTTCTTGCTAATTTTGTTCATATTTATCAGGAAGGCAAATCCATAGAATATATTATTTTATGTCAAACTACGATCTTGATATTAGTTTTAAAATTTTGTGATTTTTCCTCTCCCCTCACAGTTTTACAATATTATTCTTCAACAGCACTTTTTGTTATTTTATACCGTTTTTGGTTATTTTACTTTTAAAAGTTTTAAAACCTGCAAAAACCCATTGATTATTTATTGTAACAATTTCCCCACTTTGTGCTGGACCGCAAATGGAGATTCTTTCTCTCCAGACCTTTGACCACTAGGACTGAGAATGTATGTAAGAGTTCCGTGACAGTACAGAAGGAAAATGACTTTTTATGTATAGCACCTAAAAGAGGAAAAACCCTTTGACTTCCATGTGCCCATCTTAAGACATCCCTTGCATATTCGGGGTTCCGGATTCCATGTTTGGGGTTTTCCAATATTTTGTAAACAGAACTGGCACATGCGCGTGCGCAAACACACATACACACACACACAAAGATGGATGTAATTATTGTTTCTCTTGCTGATCAATACCATCACTTTCTGTTTCTCCTTCATTGTGTGAATGTTTTTAAAAGAAACAAAAGCTTTGGTAACAACTTTGCCAATTAAAATCAATACAAGCCATTTTTTATAGAAACGAACAACAAACTTAGTCTGTTCTATACTCAACTTCTCAGCAAGATGCCTTTCTTTAAAAATTCTGTGTGAGCAAGTCCCTCTTCTATAACACACTGTCCTCCTCAACCCCCAGACTTGGGTGATCTCACAGGTATTGACCACCCACCCCCCGCGACAGCCTGTGACTACTGTCAGGACACCGGACTTCTCTCCAGCTTGTCTGCCACTCTGCCCCAGAGCACGGACCATGGCACCTAGCACGCGCTAGGTCCTCATCCTAGTTTGTTGCTCTTGATAAACCTAGTATCAGAAATTCAGAAAACAGATGGTGTGGATAGCTTCAGTACTGAGAAATAGATAACAGTCTTCCTAAGTAAAGGTTACAGAGTGGCCAAAAGCTTACTAGATACAGAAACACACAAAGCATATTTATACGTGGGGTGACTTTCTGGACTTAGAGCAATGACAGAGCAAAATATCTAAGTTAAGGATTGAGTGTAAAATTAAAGTAAAATATAAACAAATTGCCTCTTCTCAGATCCTCCTTTATTGTTTTAATTGATTAAAGTCTGAGTTGTAACTCCATCATTTCCTTGAAATTCCTTTTTCAAAGGTCAAGAACAATTGGTAGGACAAAATGTATGATTCGGCTCTTTAAATCAGAACACCATAGTCCCTGAGTAGAAACTGTTCTTCCTATTAACTGGGGAGTATTGCCCAAGTTTGTTAGTATAGCTTTCTTGTCTCCTCTCTAATCTTTCATCCAGCCCCCTAACAATAACACTTCATTTCATTCTCAAATATATATATATATATATGAAATAAAAAATCTAGATGCTTTCAAGTATTCCTTAAAATTAACCTAATTTTCAAATTTGATTCATAAAATTTTCATTATAGATAGAGTGAATTATACATATCTGCATATTCTGATGTACCAAGCCAAAGAAGGTAATTCCTAAAATTTATGTGTCTAAGTGAAAATTGATAAATTTTACATTAGAATTTTCACATTCTGTAAGTAATACATAATGATTTTAGAGAATAATCAATATTAATGATCCAAAAACAAAAAAAATCTAAAATGATTAGAAATTCTACTGCCTACAGTCAACTACCGCTAATATTAGTGTAGAGCGTTCTGTGCTTTTTGAAAGTGTGTGTGTATATGTGTGCTTTTATATTTTTTCATTCTGTTTTTAAAGTCCTTTGTAAGCAACAGAAACAAACTATAAATATTGCTTTGAAATTAGTAGTTTTAAAATTTTAATAGTATGTTATTATTGTCCTGCAAAACAATTTAAATATAAGGAAATATACATACATTCACACATAAATTTTAAAAATTGTGGTAGCTAAGAAGTATTCTATGGTATGAATTTAGCAATAATTTTATTTAATCAATTTACTTTTGTTAGATATTATGTTGCTTCTAATATCTTAGCACAGTAAATAAAACTTGGGTAAGCCATTTTGACCTACTTTTTTGTCCATAGTCAATTCTCTTTGGACTCTAAGTTCCTAAAAGAAGGACTGCTGGATTAAATATGTGTCTTATTTTTAACTTTCCATAAGCACTGTTTCATTCGCCTCCAGAAAAAGCTAAAGAATTAAGCTGTATTTTCCTGATACATTTTTCATAATTCAAATATTATAGGTTGAAATGGAACTGCTCACAATGCTATTTACTGTTTATTTCTTTTTACCATTTCTTATTTATTTCCAAAATTATGAAATTTAGATTTTTATAAGAATTCATTTTTTGATCATTTAAAAAATTATATTGAAGTTATCTAACTTTTCTCAAGTGACTTGAAATTCCATATTTACCTTAACTAGAATACGACATTACCAATAGGTCTGTTTGCAGACTCTACCCTTTTTCCTTGATTTCACTGGACTTAATAGCATAGCATTAAGCATATTTAGCTAACTAAATATGACTAAATAGCATTATAACATATTTAGTAGTCTGAAGAGTTTTTAAATTTTAAAGTGCTTATTTTCCTTCTAAAAAAGAAATGAGTCAATAATATTATCATAGCTATGCATGCTCCTAGTTTGGTACTGAAATACGGAAGGAGCCCTTTGTAAACTATATGATTTTCTAACCACTATGTTGTACACCTGAAGCTAATACAAAACAATATTGAATGTAAACTGTAATTGAAAAATTAATAAATTAATAAAAAATTAAAATCAAAGAGGTAAATCCTATAGGTAATGAGTATGTGTGTGTGTGTGTGTGTATATATATATATATATATATATATATATATATATATATATATATAAATGGTATGTTAAAGATCAACCCACTGAAACCTGACAAACAATATTGCTTTTATCAGATTATCAGATTGGGCTGCTTTCATTGTCAAGACCAGCAAGACTGTCAGGGATAGGTATTTTTATCTGAGAAATTGTGATTTAGAAAATTTACAATATTGCCTATGATCATAAAACTGATAAAAAGTAGAAGCAAGTTTCACACTCAAACCTTACTGAGTTAAATACCACACACAGGCTACCATGTTTTATATGTCTGTCTGGTACAAGGAAGTGGCTGCTTCTGGACACACTTATCCAGAAAGAGAAAGCATTCTGGTTCAGGATCATTTAAGGATAATGGAATAAAAAATGCATTTATAAAAACAAAGAGATAAAATTGACCAATTGAATTCTGAAGGATAAAGAAAAAGAAAACAAACAAGAAGAAGCTAGCCCACACCCTTTTCTGGTCCAAGCAATGACTCAGAAGTAGACTTGATGAGTATATATTTGAATTACATCAACACTACAGAGAAACGGGGAAAAAAAAGTTAAAGTAGAGGAAATTAATGTGATAAAAAATAAAGTAAGAAATGTCTGAATAGAAGGAGAGACACATCCTGATGATACGGTTTCTTGGCTTCTCTGTTTTAAAATGAAAATTAGATAAAACCACAGCTTTGTAATTTTTAGATTTATTTGAACAAGTAGAGATAGGGGATCACCTAAACCTGCCAAATTGATGAACCAGACAAGCATCCCTTCATTTCTAAAATGGTAGGGCAACAATCTGTAAAGACAGCCTAATCTTGGGCTGTTTTTAACTTGAATGAAAAGAGGAAATGATCTTGAGGTCACAAGAGACAATCCCCCAACAAACTCTCCATTTGGTCTCCAGGCCAAAGGCATGCAGGTAAGTGCAGATTTAACTGGGGCCCGATTTACACAAACATGATCGAATTGGAGGGAAGATACCGGGTTCAGACTCCTCTGCCCGATTTCTGGCAGTCTGCCCATTTTTTTTAAAACTTTGGGAATATTGTATTCAGGACAGCGACTATGTAATTATCTTGTTCAAGCTTTTAAAAACACATATCTATTGGGGTGACTTTGGTTAATATCATTGTAAAGGTTTCAAGTGTACAGCTCTATGACACACTGTCAGCATATTGCATTGTGTGCCCGCCACCCAGAGTCTAATCATCTCCTGTCACCAGACATCTGACCCCCTTTACTCTTTCCTGCCCCCCCACCCCTTCCCTCTGGTAACCATTATACTGTCTGTGTCTATGAGTTTTCATTTGTTTTTCTTATTTGTTCATTTGTTGCTATCACTTTTATATTCCACACATGAGTGAAACCATGTGATTCTTTATTTCACTTAACATAATATTCTCAAGACCCATCCATGGTGTTGCAAATGACAGTATTTCATCTTTTCTTATGGCTGAGTAGTATTCCATTATGTGTGATTCTATATATATATATATGTGTGTGTGTGTGTGTGTGTGTGTATATATATATATATATATATATATTCTTTTTTTGTACCTTAGCCAGGGCATCCAATGAGTTGAACATCTGCCTAGCTATATTTCATATCGTAGCAAAATCAAAGGGGGTGTGACAGGGACAGAAATCAGATTCAGGGATTTTCCAGCTGTGATAGAATTCTCATTAGATTTGCTAATAGAGAAAGGAAAGAGAAGAGAAGGGAAGAGAAGAGAAGCATAAAATATATAAAACATTTTAAAGCATCATTTGGCTAAAATGATTTAGAACAAAAAGAAATTACACCAGATACATAATCTTGTATTACTGTCTATTTCACATTTATTGAGGTATAAGTGACATATAAAATTATAAGATATTTAAAATGTACATTATTGTGTTCTGATTTAGAGTCTTAAAGGATTACTTCTGTGTCTGTTTAAGGCGGGGCAACCTATGCTGCTATATTTCAATGAATTTGTCCTGTTGTGTAGTTCACTTCTGTGTTCTTCAGATTCGGGTCTTTTACCCAAAGAGTTTATGTTATTCTGTTTTGATTTTAGGATTTCTGCTCCATATTTCCCTGTTTGTTTGTTTTTCCCTTCTGGAATACCAGCCATCTCTAATTCTGCATACTCTTCTCTACTTTCCATAACTTTTACTCATTCCAGCCATTCTGACTTGGATTTTCTGCTGAGCAGCCAACCTGACAGGGATGGATCTAGTACACACACCTTTTTGTGACCACTTTGGGATGCAGAGTGTGAGACAAGCTGGCATTTCCAGCAGGGGCACCTTATCTCCGCGTGCCCGCGGAAGTGGCCTCCCCGGGGACCACTATCAGTAAGCCTGTTCTGTCCTGTCTGCCTTCTCTCCCTGAACAAAATGTGTCTATGTCTGATACCCTTTCCATGCAGCTGCCTGAAATGTCACTGACAAGCTCCACCAGATCAGGGAGAAACCTCATTGTGCAGAGGACTTTCAGCCTGGTCTGTCTCTTTCACAAATTCTTTCAAATGCTTCTGGTCCAGGACACAAAGGGAAAACCATCTGGAGCACTCAAAAGCAATCCCAAGTTATATGTTGCCCATATGTCTCAGACTCATTCTTTCTGAATTTTGCATTATAACTGAATTTTTACCAAGATCTCTTCAATTTAATTTTTCCTAAACTGCTTTATCAGAAGGAAGGGTTAGTGTCTTCCTTGAATCTCATCATAAATTTATAAGATTGGAACATTTTTAACATGTAGGTAGAATCTTTTATCTCTCCATAAAGCAAGGTTTCTCCATATATAATAATATCATAATAACCCTGGCTGGTGTGACCCAGTGGTTGAGTGCCAGCCTGCAAATCAAAGGGTCACTGGTTCAGTTCCCAGTCAGGGCACATGCCTGTGTTGTGGGCCAAGTCCCCAGTAGGGGGTGTGTGAGAGGCAACCACACATTAATGTTTCTCTCCCTCTCTTTCTCTCTCCCTTCCCCTCTCTAAAAAATAAAATAAATAAATTCTTTTTAAAAATAATAATAATATCACTATATGTATATATATATAAATAATTGTTTGGATGTTTCAATCGAGGTTTTGAAACTGGGTAATTTAGGTAACTGTGCTCAAATTACTGACTTACGAAATTCGACCTTTCTCATAACAATCATTGTCTTTTCAATTAAGAGTGTGTCTCAGACCAAAAAGAAGTGTTAGATATAAATAAATAGAGTGTTTTAAAATTGTTATTACATCTTAATTTCTGTTGTAGATGTTCTGGTGTGTGGGCCAGAACCTCCTTCCAGAGTCAAGCACGTTGATGGCTCAGCAGTACTGCCTGCCAGTGACGCCGCTGCCCATGCAGTCTGCAGCTTCTTTCTACCAGGGGCGGTGCCAGTGCAGTGATGGGGGTGCCAGTGCAGTGATTGGCTGGGGCAGGGCCTGGTCTCAGGCCTTTGTGTGGGGCATGTCTGAAGGGTAGTCACTCATCAAGAGCTAGCCTGATTGAGATGTGCTGAAGACTGAATACAAACTATCTCATCAATAATTTAACATCTTTGGCTACATACTAAAGTAATAAATTCTAACCATATTGGGTTCAGTTAAATATATCATTAAAATTAATTTACCTAGTTTTTTAAAAAGTGGCTACTGAATAATTTAAAATTACACATGTGGTATTCACCCATGGCTCACATTTTATTTTCATAAGACAAGCACTGTGTTAAGAACTACAGAAGCAGTTGGTGTGTCTAGGACAGAATGAAGGAATGGAAAAAAGTGCAGGAAAGAACAGAGGGCTAATGAAGTTCCAGGTCAGCCAGGGCCTGGATTTTGTAAAGATGTTCGCCCTACTCTGAATATAGCATACAAACCAGGGCAAAGTCTGGAGCAGAGAACTTTTATTCCAATATAATACTTAAAAGTGTCCCTCTGTCTGCTATGTTGAACTTGGGCAACCGTGAAGCAAGGGTAAGGACAGGAAAATTAGTTCAGAGGGTCTTGTACTCATCAAGGCAAGAGATGACTTGCACCAGAGTAATGCAGAGAATATCTTCCAGAAAGCAAACAGATAAACAAAGAGAAGAAAAATAGGAGAGGAAAGATAATAAAAGTAGAGATGATGCTAGGAGATTCAGGGAGGGGATAAAATAAATTGACAATAATGATAAAATACAATTTCCCAGGTCAGAAAATCAGTCTTCAGCTTGTGAAAAGGTCACTAATTATAACAAGAATTAGCAACAGATACATCGTTGTGAAATTCAGACATGAAAGAATAAAATGGCTACACTAAAAATTTATGACAGAAATAAAACAGATCATATTCTAAGAATCTGACAGTGGCCTTCTCAATAGAAACTTTGCATACTAATGGACTATTGAGTACTCGCAGGCTATCTCAAGCAGAGAAGTAAAAATACCCAAGGGTGACAGTTTTACATTAAGAGCAGGGAGCGTAAGTCCAGATCTGAGAGAAGGACAGAGAGCTATGGTTAGGGGTGGTCTCCAGGGTGTAGGTGTGTTGAGGGGCAGGGCATGTGATGAAGACAGTGCTAGATCTGTGCTTGAATTCTAGGACAAATCAGTGACAAGAGTCTGGTAGGTTTTCTGGAACACTGAAAAACAGAAATAGGTATGAAAAGCTGGAATTACACACAGGACAGTATCCTTTGCTTGAATCAGCTATCTTACTTAGCCTTTTCAGAAAGCTACTTTATATTTCTCTATAATGCTTAACTTTCCAGGCTTTCTCATTCCTTTCACTTGTGTGTGCCTCAGTTGCCCTGTTCAGGGATTTTGCTTTCTGCTTCCATCCTGTGTTCCCCCTTCTGTTGTTGAAAGGGAAGTCAGAGCAGCTGGGTTAGAGCAGCATGAGATCACAGAGCTGAAGAGGTCAAGGTGAGATTCATGGGCACAAGTCGTAGAGGGATTGGCTGGGTTTGGAGGGGAAGATAAGCTTCAGATGCATAAAGCAAGGGACACAGAAGCCTCCTTTCCTGCTTGTGAAATAGAAACTCACTTTTAAGACCCCCAGAAGGAAATCAGTGGCTTCCTCCCCCATGGAGAAACTTTCCTGTCTTACCAGGAGCAGCATAAATAACACCTCTATTATAAGAAAGGATCAGGCCCTTATTAAGACCCATAAATCAAGTTATTTTACTTTCACAAAGTGATCCCCAATGTAATTTTGAAGTGAAAGCATATTTTAAGTGGCATATGAGTTTATATAATTTATACTTCTGTATATAAATATGGTACTAAGATATCTATGCTTACCTTTGAACAATTATTAGAGGAATTACTATTTTATTGTGCTTAAATTAACAGGTATAATGGGTAAATACAGGGCTTTATTGGAATTACTATCAATTCACATGAGCATCGTACGAGAGTGTTGAAAAGGATTAGGGTCAGAGAGGCCTGGGTCAAATTCTAGCCTAAATTTCTTATAAACTGTATAATTATGTTTTGTTGCTGTTTACCAATGCAAACTTAGTGTCATCACAGGTGTCTAGCACACAGTGTGAGTTTAATACATGTCTGTTAAAAGATGAGTTAGTGAGTGATGCTGAGGCAGACACCTGAGACCCCGAGAGGGGAAGTGACTTCCCGTAGCTCAGACAACTTGTGACACTCAGGGCTGCTTCCCAACTGGATGTCCCTTTCATCACACTCAGCCGCCTCTGGGGCCCATGTTGTTTGTGTCTAAATACTTGAAAACAAGTTCATATTACTAAAAGAAAGATGGGAATTAAACCAGTGGTCCCAGGATATTTCTTTGGGCACTTAAACCCTGAGAAAGACAGTGGGTCTCAGGAACATCTAGGGTTGGGGTCTCAGGGTGTCGAGGGGTCTTCTTCCCTGGTTTTCTCTGTGTGACAGCTGCCTACCCTTTTCTCACTGCAGGGGACCTTTCTCCTGCAAGGGGAAATGATGGCTACTAATGGTCGGTGGTGCTCGTGAGAGTTCCTTTCATGTGTCAGCCTGACTGGATGCTCAGGTATTTGTTTAAACATAATTTGTGGGTGTGTCTGTGAGGATGTTTCTGGATGCGGTTAGCATTTGGATCTGCAGACTGAGTAAAGCAGATTTACTGCCCAGTGTGTGTGAGCCTCAGCCAGTCCTTTGAAGGCCTGAATAGAATTAAAAAACTAAGCAGAAGAGAACTTGCTCTCTCTGCCTGACTGCCTTCGCACTTGTACACCAGTCTTCTGCCTTCACACTCAGATTCAGACTAAATCTATGCCATTAGCTTTCCTGGGTCTCCAGCTTGCTGACTGCAGATCTTAACTTCTCAGCTTCCATGACTATATGAGCCAATTACCTACAATAACTAAGTCCTCCTATCTATCTATCTATCTATCTATCTACCTACCTACCTATCTATCTATCTTATTGGTTCAGTTGCTCTAGAAGCAAAGACTAATACAATACCTTTTCCTTTTGGAACCTTCTTCATTTGGAGTAAAACTGATGGTTTTAGTTTTATTACAAAATATTGACAAAGAAAGAGTTTTGTTGGCCAAGCTTGGCTGGAGTGACCAATCAGCTGTTGCTAAAAGGGCAGACCATGTCATAATCCCATGGCTATACACTTGGGAACCATAAGGGAAAAGGAAGTGGCAGTTTCTAGAACAGGAGGTGATTTGAAGATTCATGCCTACAAGTGTCTATGTTTTATTGCTTTTTGATTACCCATAACTTTTTTTGTGTATAGGTGTTCACATTCTCAATAACTCAATAACTATATTAATGAGGCCATATGAATTTGCACAAAGGAAATTTTCCATAGCTAAATATTTTACCCCTAAGCACTATGCAGCCATCTCACAAATATGTACACAGGATAAGAAGAAACATGAGAAAGTGTGAGCTGTGAACTTAGTGAAAATCTATATTTTTCCACAACCCCAAAGAAAATTACTTTATTTTTATTTACTTCTACTTTTCCCCCAAAATGTTTCTGAAGCTGCTAAAGGTGAGTATTTAGGAAATGAAAGCCATCTTTTATCACAATAGTTGTGCAGGATAGAACAATCATGAATGTTCATAACGTGTGTTTTTAGTTTGCCCCAAAATAATAGCCATCAGACTGGTGATATTTATTTATTTAAATTTTTATTGGATTTATTGGGGTGACATTGGTTAATAAAATAACATAGGTTTCAGGTGTATCATTCTATCAAACATCATCTTTGTGTGGTACTGTGTTTACCACCCTAAGTGAAGTCTCCTTCCATCACCATTTATCCCCCCTTTACCATCTTCTACCTTCCCCCATCCCCTTTCCCTTTGGTAATCACCATACTGTTGTCTGTATTCATGAGTTTTTTTTTCTTTAATCCCTTCAACCTTTTCACTCAGCCCCCACCCCTTCCCCTCTGGCAGCTATCAGTCTGTTTTCTATATCTATGAGTCTGTGTCTATTTTGTTTGTTAATTTATGTTGTTCATTAATTCCTCATAAAAGTGAAATCATATGGTACTTGTCTTTCACTGACTAGCTTATTTCACTTCGAATAAGAGTCTCCAGGTCCATCCATGCTGTCACAAAAAGTAAGATTACCTTTTTTATGTCCATGTAGTATTCCATTGTATAAATGTACTTGAGAGTTTTTATCCACTCACCTACTGATAGGCACTTGGGCTGCTTCCAAATCATAGCTATTATAAGATATTTAATTCATTAAAAGAAAGAATATCAAGAATGAATAACATCAATAAATATATAATGATGAAATGTGTGAAAGTAGAGATGGAAACTAAGAGTTATAATGTGAACAAGTCGTGTTAAAAATATAAGCCCCTGGGGTAGCATTATAAATACTTTGCCTTTGATATATCCCCACTAATGGCTTCAACCCCATAGAAGCAGTCTGAAAACTCCTCACTTTTCTTTTTAAGTCATATTTACAGGCATGTGCGTCAGTCTTGTCTAAGACACATCAAACTAAAGCTGTGTCCACTTGACAAAAACAAAGTAACCCTTAGTTTAAAAAACGCTCGATACTACTGGCAAATATTCACAAAGATTCGACATAGTATCTTCAGGCGTAGATTAATGTTTATTAGGACAGACACTTCTGACACGTAAAATGATTGATTGTATTGTTCATTCCATATTCCTGGGAAATTAACAAAAATGATATGAGTGGAGTAGGGAAGAGTGATACTTCAGCTTAGCTTTGTTTTTAAGCATTGAGGACATATTTTCCTGACTGAATAAATGATCACAGCTGTACTTTCCTTTATGACCAAGCTGGCACGTCCATAGAAAGAATTAGTGGACCTGAAGATAGGATAAACAGAAATTAAACAAAGAGAAACAAAAAGGGAAAAAAGGTGGAGGGAGACTGTGCAGATCATTCAAGAGCTCTGGGACAGTATCGGAAGGTCTAACGTATCTGCAGTTAAAGACCCAGAAGAGAGAGACAAGGGCAGTATTTGAAGAAATAATAGCTAAGAATTATTCAACCGCAATGATTTAAAAGACAGAGATTATCAATTGGGTAAAAAAAAAAAGTACGGCCTGACTATATATTTTCTAAGAGAAAACCAGTGTAAGTATAAATCGTAGATGGATTAAAGTAAGAGGAATCATAGCGTAGAAGCGAAAGCTGAAATATCTATTCACTACAATAGATTAGACCTCATTAAAGGAACATTACCAGGAATGTTAGGTGAGGGACATTATAAAATGATAACAAGATTAATTCGCCAAGGATGTAATTTAAATATGTGTATACCTTAAAACAGGACTTCAAAATACATGAAGCAAAACCTGGTAGAACAGGAAAGACACAGCCACAATTATAGTTGGAGACTTTAGCATCTCTCTTTCAGGACCTAATAGTAAATTAGACTGATAACCTATAAGGACAGAGAAGACCTGATAGCACCATCACCCCAACTTGACCTAACTGGCATCAAGAGACTGTTTCACCCAACATGCAGAATTCACATTCAAGTTCACATAGATAATTCACCACGATGGGCCATATTTTTGCTGTTAAAGTCAAAAATGTCCAATTATTGAAATCAAACAAAGCATGTTTTCTGTCCACAACAGAATTCAACTAAAGATTAATAATAGAAAGATATCTGGTAAGTCCTAAGTGTTTGGAAATAAAACAACTCAATCAAAGACCTGCTTAGGTCAAATAAAAAAAATCAAAAGGCAAATGCAATTTGTATTGGACTAAAAATGAAAATGAACACAGAGCATTTCTGGGATGCAGCCAGGCTGAGCCTCACAGCCCCGCAGCTCAGCTGCTCCGCAGGTCTTCCCCTCTCTGCCCTTGGGTTTCTCTGCCGCCCTTTGGGATGCCTGTGGCAACAGCTCCGAAATACAGCTCCCTTGGGTATGAGGAACCTAGAGGCGCAAGGAAGCCGAGTTTCTGTAGAGAAATTCATAAATATTGGAGGCAACAGACACCCGATTCCAACCCCCAAGAAATAATACCAAGGTAAATTTTGCACATCTTTTAAGAGGATCCCCAGGCAAGATCAATACACAGCGAGTTGCCTTGGAAATTGCAATATCAGTAACATGCATGAGGATTGGTATCTCCCCTCCTGTTCTATGAAAGTATTTCCATGCTTCCACTCGTACTGAATGGGATCAGCAGCTCCAAAAATAGAGCTACAGGCAAGCCTTCGCCTCATCCTGTGTTCCTTGGAAAGACTCAGGATAAGAAAAGATTGTTTTTTCTTTTGATAATCCTTTTATATCACTCTCCTTTGCTATTACAAATAATATTTCTGGTACACATCGCTGTACGTATATCTTTGCCATCCGTATATACAATAATTCCCTGAGACTAGTAGGTTAGGTAAAAGGGTTCACAAATTTTACATTGTAATAAATAATGCAAACATTTCCTTTTAACAGTTGGAACTGCATTTTCTCACTAAAGTGCTGGGTGTTGCTTGCTATTTATATGGTGAGTGTTCTTTCTTTTCAATACCGCTGTAGATGTGTTGGTAGCAAAGACAAAGTTAACTATGTCATCTCTCCAGTATTATCATGGTGTCTACTGGAGCTATGTTCATGAGTTCAAAGATTGTGCAAAAGTAAATATTATTTCTACGTAAAAGGACAGGTAGGGAACAAGATCCAAACAGGTTAACCTTGGGGAATTCAATCAAAACAGAGCAGGCCAGTCAGTGAGACTCACACTCCAAAACTGGCCAAAACATTTACAAACATTTTTTAGTCTCCAGTATTCATGTAATTGCTAACACAGCAAATAACAGCGAAAACAATGAAATGGAGTTGAAATTATGCACATTTTTATGAGGTAGCCTCATAATTAATCATCTAGATTTTTTAAAAAAAGAATTTACTGACATGAGACTATAGTAATACAGTAGTAGTATTTTCACAATATGCTTGATGGGTGGGTAATTCTCTAAGAAAAATAAAAGCCATAAATATTAAAATTTATGACGGCTCAATTGCTCCAAACTTTTCTATTGCAGAAAAGTAGTTAAAATCTTAGTTGCTGACTTTCCCCCAGGATAAAATTTTTACTGGAGAGGTGGTTGGGCTATGGAAACATTTACCAGCTGCAGGTATAATACTGTGTCTGTTGTCAGACTCACAAGTTCATTGGTTTATTTCTGGAGGATTATTTAGATGACTGTGGTCTTATATCCAGGCCCCAAGGAGAGAGAAAAAAAAAAAGGAGAGAAAGAAAAAGGAGTCTATGAGGTGTGCCTTCTCACTACAGAATAGCGATTTGTTATGCATTTGTCTGAGTTAAATATAGCAGCCAGTCATCTCTCACAGTCCTATATTGTAGTCTGCTCACTGAAAAAAAAAAAGAGAAACATTTGTTTGGATAGTTGAGGTAGTCTCAATAAAAACCACAGTTCTCTTACCCACCCCTATAATTATTTAAGGTAGATTTGCAGTGCTTATGATATAAATTTCAACAATTAACCAATAAGAATTGAAATTTGTTTGACTCATTAATGCCATTGCCACTTATTCAGATCTGTTATTGTTTTAACGACAGTGATTTTGAATATGATATTCCTACTGGGGTAGCAATTATTTGGGGGGGGAGGTGGCTGACCGTTCACTCCCGTGGGTTATTAATCAATTGGTGGGCTGAGGGCAAAAATTAATTAGAAATTACGAAAACCCTCCTTCATTATATTAAATGGCTTATTGAAAACAAATAACCTCACCTGCATTAACTCTATGAGATCATAGATTAAAGAAATTGAACTGAATTCATTACAAGTGATTTTCAGTGCGCAAGCGGAGACCAATATAACGTTCAAAGGCTGTCTGTGTCTCAAGGAAAGCCTAGGACTTCAGGTTATGCTGCCATTTCTGGTTTCTCCAGACGTTTGCTAGATCCCGAGGTCTATTATGATTTGATCGAAACGAACGTGTTTTCAGCCATGTGCGATTGCAGTAGGTAATGACTGAAGTCAAGAAAATTAGGTTCTGATGTATGTTGATTGTTGTAAAATATTTGGTAACTTAAATCTTTGGTAGCAGGATTTTAAAGTTTGAGCTATGTAACAAGAATTCAATATGAGGTTGTGTTTCTTCCCTGTGCTTGTGTATTTACTAGATTTTTCAAGAGAAAGATAAAGTATATCACCGACGTATTTGTCATGATTCTCCATAGATGGTATAAATTTGACCATTCTCTCAAATTAAACACATCACAGAATGCATTTGTGTCTAGCACTATGCCTGTAGTATTACTGAGAAAAAGTGGTCATTCTCCATTGTGTATATTTGTGGAAGTTTCAATAGACCTGTTAGTCGGCCACCCTACTTTCTATTTTAATAAATGGTGGTGCATTTCTGTTGACTATGATAAAAGTAATTTATTAAATATACTATACCCTTTATTATAAAAAATACAAAATAGAATGACAAAGTAAAGTTAAGTCATTTATGACTCTACCAGTCAAAGGCCACCATCCTATTTAAGGATATATATATATATATATATATGCACACACACACACACAAATATATATACTATATATATATATATATACAAATTAATCTTTTGCAAAATTTCATGTTGATTTAAAAATTGATTTCACGTTAGTGTAGATATTGGCTTATTTCTCTTAATATTATATCATGACTATGTCATGATTTGATAAGAGAATAGATTTTGGTGTTATTTAGATCGGGGCCAACATTTATTAACTCTGTGACCATCTTCAAGCCATAAATTTGTTAAATCTGCTAGCATCACTTTTACATTTATAAAATGAGGATATCTCCTTCCTAACAATGCTGTCAGGAGTACTTGTAACACTGCATCTAGAATGAAATCACAGCTGAATAGAGTTAGCTGTTATTATTGGTATCCTGTAATTTTTCAACAGAAGTCATCTGAGTAATTACTAAGCCCATAGCATTCAATGACAGTGAACTCTGAAATCGAAGAAAATGTTTTTCCTTTCTTACAAGTATATAAATCAGCAGGGGAGTAGGAGTATCTCAAGACTGAATTAATGAGCATCTTTAATGTGTATGCCTTTGAAAAATCACCCTGCAGATATTTTCCTCGAATTAAGTTTCATTTGGGCTTAATCCAACCCATGCTTTTTGCAGGCACTCCCTGGAGTGGTCCATCTTTCCCTGTCTGATTACATTCACTACCAGGAGCCAGCTCTGCCCATCTCGACGCAAGGGAAGTCCCTCCCTGTGTGGGGATGTGTTTACATGTTATACGTTTTAAACAAAGGCTGTTAAAAGACCTAGAGCTCAAATACATCTACTTACCATCTATTTAAATAAAGTATAGATGTTCTATAACTAACACACTTGACTCTGAGAAATGATGGGGATATTCTTTTAAAACTAATAGAAGGGTTCCAGCCTTATATTTATAATATTAGATATGCGTGACTTTAGGACACCAATATCATAAATTACGGAGGTAATTTTTTAAAAACATTCAGCCATTTTTAATAGTGCTTTTACTTCATGGAAATAATTATGAATATGCACATAGCTTTACCTGCTAGAATTATTGCCTGTAATAATTTATGATTTTGTGGAATTTAGTAAATGAATAATGTTATCAGAAAAGATTTTATGACAGAATAATTAAAAATAAGAGGTGCAAAATAGGATGTGCACTGTGGTCTAATTTTGTAAAATGGAAAATGAATATACATATAAATAACCAAGAAACTATCACCCCCTTTTGTAGTTTTTATCTGCATTTTTAATATTATGCTTAATCATAATGCATAACTTTTGTAATATGTAAAACCATGAGTTTTATTTTCTTTAATGTACAACACGTTGGGAATGCCACTTAATATTGCCAAATAAACTTGGTTTTCTTCATTAGCACATTGAATGGACCTGGCCATTGTCATGTATAAAATATATATAACCTGTGAGATCCATCTCTCCATTTTTTGAAAATGTGACAGGAATAATGAATTCAATATCATAAATAACAATATAGTTCAGTATTGAAAACTTCCCTCCTTGATGTGGTAGGCAGAATTGTGCTCTGCCCCAAATGCCCTTGTCCTAATTTCTAGAACCTGTAAATTTGTTACCTCACAAGGCAAAGGCACTTAGCTCCTGTGATTAAGGTAAGGGTGTTGAGATGGGTAGAAAAGTCCTGGATTATCTGGGTGGGCCTGGTGTAATCTCAGGGATTCTTAGAAGTCCAAGGGAGGCAGCGTGAAAGAAAGAACTCTGATAAGGGAAGCAACAGTCAGAGTAGCTGAAGGAGCCCATAGACCAAGGAACGTAGGTGACCTCCACGTGGAAGCTGGAGAAGACGAGGATACGGATTTCCCCCGGAGCCTCCGGGAGGAACACACCCCTACCATCTCCTTGGTTTTAGGACTTTTGACTTCTAGAACCAAAAGAGAATAATAAGTATGTGTTGTTTTAAGCCCTTATACTCGTGATGCTTTGTCATAGCAGCAATAAGGAACTTATACACTTTGGAGGACACATTTTCCTTCTGAATTTCTTGGCAATCCCATCGTAGTTACCAGGTCAGACATTCAGTTAAGGCCTGTCTGACTTCTTTTTCTCTAACTTTCCAAGGATGATGTCAGATATTTCCCCAAAGTAGCATTCACCATCTCAATCATTATTTAAAAAAAAAAGAGCTCCGAGTATCAAATGATCTAACAAGCCATGAATATCCCATTTGCAAAGCAGAGCAAGGGCAGTGTTAGACTCCCAGAAGGAATGTGAATTAGAAAGCCCCAGGGGCAATGCCCCTTTCAGCCAGGGGTTCCCCAGGTTTCAGTCAGCTGTGTGCCAGCAGTTTTAAGCGCCTACCCCGAGAGCAGGTGAAAATGTGCAAATAAGCTGCGCGATGACAGTTTCCTGTGCTTTATGAAGAGAACAGAGCCGCTCACATACATCTGCTACAAGCTGGATGATTTCGCTTTGTGCATTGCAGCAACAGAACGAGGTACACTTTTTAAATATGCCTCAATACATTTAAGAATACCTCTACTTTTTTTCTTTAGTAACATAGCTCTCTGATCACAAAATTAATACACACTCAATGAAGAAATCCTGGAAAACACTTAAAAAGCCTGTGGTGAAAAATAAATAGCCTGTATGCTGAGTGTTAAAATTTGGCACGCTCTCTGCCTCCCTTTTTTCTTCCCATTTCTATGTGTGCATACACTTACCTAAATAAAGGAAAAAAAATAAAATTGCAATCTTTGCTGTGAAGCCACATTGTATTACACACTATTCTGAGTTCTATTGTTATCATTTAATCACTAAGATTATCTGCTTGGTCTCTGGTTCTCCCGCTTTAGCATGAACCCGAAGCACCTGGCAGCCCCCTTATAATACCCATTGCAGAGTCCCAACCCTAAAGTTTCTGACTTCTTAGGTTTGGGGCACAGGCCCTAGAATTTGCATTCTAACAAGTTTCCAGGTGAGGCAGATAGTAATGGTTCAGAGACCATATTTGAGAGTCACTGCTCTCTATAGAAGTATATTAGCTGATATCAGAAAACATATTTCTGTTGTCGCTTTCATTTTCAATTCATAGCCATTTTAAAATTATGTCTATTCTGCACTTTTGGACAGTTACAGGATTATACAGTGCATAGTAGGCACAGAAGAATGGCTCATTCATAAAACTTAAGAGCACGATATTTTGCCTCACCTATAGGGATGTTTCTTGTATTTAAGGCATATAAATAATTAAGATAATTGGGGTCAAGTCCCAACTACTTCACATGTATATACTGAAATTCTGTGTAGGATGGTAATTGTTTTTCAAGGAATTCCATTTACATAAAATTTCCTAATGATATGTGTTTTCCAGATAGTCCTTGAAATAGTTCTTTTTTTTTAATTGAACTTTTTTTTAAATGGATTAACTGAAAGGGCTGGCGGGAAGCCTTGGAATGTAGGAAAGCCAAGCTGTTCGGTTGCACAATCCAAATGTAAACAGCCTTCCTTGTCATTTGTTGGCACGGTCTTGGGGACACCGAGCTATTTCACTTTACTGAAATTTCTCTCATGAAAAATGCATGGAACAGCCTTCACTCCTGCCAAACCCTCATGTATTTGCCTCACTAGGTGCTGTGAAGATTTGTGTGTAAACATATGGAAAGCGCTCGTGCTGTCCGAGTCAGCATAGAACAAGAATTATTCCTACTGCCCATAGGAAAAAGTGTACCATAGATAAACTTTGCGTTGGCATCCGCTTTCATCCTAAACTCTTTCCAGAACATTCCTGCTTACCTGTGCTCCTGCTCAGTATGACAAGGAACACTCTTGTTGGCTTAAACCTGGACTGGAGAAACGGAGATTTTATGGTCTTGGGTACAGTGACCTTCTCCTTAAACCCAAAGCTTAGAACAAGGTATTCATAAATGACTCTTCTGTGAATTGTGCATTGATTCACAGGATATGTCTTATAAAATCGTAAAACATTAAATCAAGTTGGTTAGCTACTTCGAAAATAATCACCTTCACTGAGTGAAAAAACAAAAGCCCTGTGAAGTTGAAGCTAAACCATGAGATCCAGAGCACACTGGGGTGGCGTGGGGGACTCCCGACACTCAAGCTAAAATCAGCTGGCTCCACACGGTGAAAACATGCCGCTGTGGTTCTCAGGCCCTAACACGAAGAAAACCACAGAGTGCCAAACAAAATGCCATGTACATACGTGTGTAATAGTATATGTTATATATGATGTTAATGAATGCATACATCACACTAGCCATCTTCTTAGTTAGTTTTGCGGTCTGAGCCTCTCCATCCCATCCTGCCTATCTTCAGTTAGCCTCAGATAGTTGCTTCCTGTAACGCACGGTGAAGAAGTCCTACACCACGGGCGTGACAGTGCCAGATGTGGACTCAGACCCAGGTCTGAGTTGCAGCAGGTGCCGTAGCATCCTGTGCAGCCCCGGGAGTTACTGTGGGGTCCTCACTGGTGCCAGCTCACCTAGCTTCACGCCTGAAAGCCAGCATCTGTGCCTTTGCTGAAGGATTGTCCTTATCATAGGCTCTTCCTTACACGCTGTTACCGAAACATCCCGTGGGTTCCCCAGAGTACGCGTTCTCCCTTTCTGCAATAAACCCAAGTTGTTTAAATGCAGCTGTACTTCTGTGGGTGGTGGTCTTTGTCTGGGAGCACTGACCCACTGAGAGGGAGGTGGGAGTAGGTAATGCTTTGATCAGCCCTGTCCTGAAGGAGAATTAATAAAAAGACCCAGGGAATTAGTAGGGCTTTCCTTTTAGGTTCTTATTGCTGTTGTTTGTTTTATTTGTTTGTTTGCTGTGACTGAAATCTTATTTTAATTGCTAAGGCTCTTTCTTCCAGACTGCTTGCAGACATTACAATTACCATGATTAGTTATAATAGCAACATTCTGAATAGCACCCAGTGCCCCTAATAATACACTAATGATGCTAGTAAGACACCTTCTCCCCATCCTATTAAAAAAATAAACATAAATATAAAATGAAAGACTAAATTCTAGGAAATTAGAATCTATGTGACATGGCATGTGTGGCTGATAATTAATACTACAAAGAAGCATCTGCTTTTTTCAAAATGAATAAGGCAGATAAGTCCTGTAGAGAGTCAGAAGACGAAAAACACATTGTGAAGGTTTGTGGCCAACAGGCCTGGCATGATGAAAGTAAAGCCTTAGGAATGATGATCAGGCAGAAGGATACAAGGCTTGGAAGATTGTTGACTGAATTTGTATGGAACTGGAACGAGAGAGACTATTTCAAAAGCAATCTCCTTGAGTTTTCAATGAAAATTCAGGACACCTAACTCCCAGTCAATTTGGTAAATTCAAGATCCATTAAACTGAGATGCTCCTTGACTTATGACAGGGTTACATCCTAATAAACCCACTGTAAGTTGAAAATATTGTAAGTCAAAAATGCATTTAATACACCTAACCTACCAAACATGACAGCCTAACTTACCTTAAATGTGCTCATTCCCACAAGCCTACATGTTGGGCAGAATCCTCTAACACAAAGCCTATTTTATAATAACGTGTCGAGTATCTTATGTAATTTATGTGATTGTGGTTTGCTGCCTTCATTCTGGGCAGTGATCTTGAGATTTATCTCAAGGGTCATTATCTTTGTCTTCTTCTTCTCACCAGAAGCAGGAGACACAGATGGGCATTTTTTTAGACATGGTGGGACACAAAAACAGAAAACACAACATTTGAAGAATACTAGCAACACAGTACACTGTGGAGTGTCAGCTCTTTACTCTCATGATCAAATTTCAAAATTTGAAGTATGGTTTGCACTGAATACGTATCAGTATGACACTATTGTAAAGTGGAAAAATCTAAGTCGAACCATCATCCGTCAAGGACCACCTGTGTAGAGCAGAATTCTAAAGCTGTTCCTTCAAGTCTCTCTTGTTAATCAACCAAACACTACCCTAGGATAGGAACTGCTATGAAGAAATTTGCAGATGTAACTAGAGTTACTAGTACGCTGATCTTAATACAGGGTGATAGCCCCAGGTTACTGGAGGCCCTGTATCATTGCACACCAGAAGAAGGAGGGAGAATCTGTCAGAGAGATATGGCAGAAGGCAAGCAGAGAAATCAGAAGTCTGAGGGACTTGCTCCACAATTACTTGAAGAGGGCTGCATGTTAAGCATGAGGAGGGATGTGAGCAGTCTCCAGGGACAAAGACAGCCAGCACGAAAATGGGGATCTCAATGCAACAATGGCAAGGAACTAAATTATGTGAAAAACCTGAGATATTTTGAAAAAGGATTCTTCCTACGGTGTCCTGAGAGCCCAGAAAATGGATGCCTTGATTTTGGCCTTGTGAAACCTGGAGAAGAAAAGCCAGATGAGCCAATCTGGTCTTCATATGGATAGACTGTGAAATAATAAATTTCTTATTTGCAGAGTTTGTGGTGATTTGTTACAGCAGCAATAGAATACTAGTTGTGTTTGAATACTGATTATCTTTACTGCTTTTTAGAAAAGAGATGCAGAGAATAAGGCAGCAACTTACCCCCTTGACCATGACCCTCATGTTCAACACAAACACTTCAACCTCCATCTCTAATAATATCTTCACCTCCACCACCACCTCTATCATCCATGACCCCTCCATCACCTCTGAACACCTCCACCTCCAATCACTTCTTCATCACAACTTTCCCATTGCCATCTACACTGTCACCATTCCCACCACCTTCTCCACCTCTAGTATCACCACCATGACCTCCACCATCATCTCCTTCATACACAACCCCACAGTCCTGTCCCTCAGCCTGGCCTCCACTGCTACCTCCACAGCGTTCCAGCACCAACTCCCGCCGCCATCACTTCCACTGCCATCTCCAGTCACCACTCAGTGACTCCATCACCACCACTTACAGACAAACTGCCAAGAAGAGCTGTTGTCCCCAATACACGTACACCTCCACATGGCTCCTAGAATAATTTCATAGCTTGCAAGTTGCTGTTTTATTTTTGATTGAAGGGGAGTCTCATATCAACAAGCCTCTCCACTTACCCTATTTTATGGCTGAAATATCAGGGAAATAGAGGAAAGACTTGGAGTATATACTCTCATAAGTCATATCATTTCATTTAGGACAATATCAATGACTATGGAGTTCTGACCCACACTAGATAATGTAGATTCCCCTGCACACCCCAGCCCAGCTATGCATTAACTAGAAGAGCTAAGCATGCAGAACATAGGGATTCCACCCACTAACTTCCAGGAACTTCACTATGAATCCCTGTAGTAAAAATCAGTCCTCTGACCTGTAATATTGCCTTGCCCAATTATACCCCATTTTCACTTAAGCCCAAATTAAAATACTAAAACCCAGTACAAGTAAGAAAACAACCAAATGTAGATCAAATGCAAATATGATACACTGACCATGTCATCTAAGCCTTTTTATCTGCAGCATGAAATACAATTATACTGAGCTGTTTCTTGCCCTATTGTTTTGGTAACCAAATGTGAGTAGTTCTAATATTGTTGGCAAGGCCAAGGGTGCCGTTGGTAGTCATGGAAACGAGTGCTGTGGACTGAATGGGGCTGGGATCATGCCCACAGTCTTATTCTCTAAGACACAATGCGCTAACCAACTGCTGCTCATTCAAAGCCAACTGTGGAGTGGAGCCTCCAAATTTCCTTTGCCCACCCCAACAGTCTTGGCTGGAGACCTGCCTTCACGCTTGGTTAGGTTGGTGAAGGTTGGCCAAGTCAGTGTCTCACCACTGACCTTCCCATTAGGGTTTTACCCTGCCCATAGCGGTCATCCCCAGTAAAAAAATTCAGAGACTCCTTTGTCATTTCCATGCTGTTGGTCTACCCCTTATGAGGTAGTGTCTCCAAGGTCAGAATTAGACACATATTAACTGAAAAGCACATCAGGTGGAATCCACATTGTGAAACCATCACCTGGGGGAATAAATGTCTTCTGAAAGATTAATTGTGCTTTCTTTAGAGGCAAAACAGGAATGGCCATTTTGTCACTGTCATGGGTCTTTACAGTATTTTATGAAGTATAAACCACACTGGCTTTTAAAATTATTAAACTTTTAATATAAGCACATCAAAAGTTATATTTGTAATTATAAATTTTATATATATATATATACATATATACATACATATTTTTCCCTTCACTCCATGCACAACTTATAGAATTCCAACCACACCAACTACCAGTCTTTGGTAAAAATAGATTACTATGAATACAAATATTTGCTATGTTAAATGTGAGTTGAAATTAAATTCATTTTAATGACTCTACACCCAGGAAGGAGCTTATACTTGTAAGAAAATAACCTTCAAAAAATGTCCATGACTCTCCAGGGGAAATGGGACCACTTGCCCATAAATACACATATCATCCCTATTTAAAAATAAATACCCTAAATATTGCCTGCCACAACTCAAATCCTATCATTAGCAAGCAATTCTTGTAAAGAGGCATTTCATTAAATTAATACATGTGAGAAGGCATTAGGCATGTACTATACTTTAGGGAAGAAAAAACACATAAATAAATGAGTGGGAAGAGATGTTTTGCATCACATGTTGCAGAGGCCGACATTTTCCCCAATATGAAAATAACTTTTACCGCTTGGCTGATGGAAACTGGACCTAAGTAAACACAGCTAGGGCCTTGAACCCTTGTGTGCAATACATGGGTGGCCGACCAGAAACCAAACAAATAGTGGCTACTTACGTTTTAAAGAAAGGTGGCATATTGACTAAGTCAGGAAAATGATTTAAAATGAGATGAAGCTATAAATAATAATCATACATAATTATATGAGGAAATTGCTAATTTACTATAAATAGAACAAAAAACTGTTATCAGGTAACAGTGAAACTCTTTACCTGAATTTCCATGTGAAAGTATTTGTCAACAACACTGACTTTTTATTGTGTCTTTTTCCTCATTTTTTTGTTTGTTCTTGACGGTCACTTTCCATATAAAAGTTTCAGTCAGCATTTTGTATGGTAATATAACTTTGATAGTTTACTAGCCTAAAATTGCCTTTTTCCTTTATGAGATTCTTCTTAGCTAGATGGTGGACCTCACCTACCAACTTTCTAATTTTTTAGCTTTCCTTTTTTATTACTGATCATTTAAATTTTTTGTTCTGCTATCTGACACCCCAAAGTTATCTTCCCACCCAACTGTTTCTATTTAAAAAGTGGTTCTCATATGTTCATTTGCAAAATCTTTTTATTTTTTCTCTTTCTTATTTCTTACATACTGTTTTTGTGTCATTGAATATTTACATCCTCTTATTGATTTAAATTCACAGATTATATATTATAAAAGTTTTATTTTAATCCTTGCATTGTATCCATCTTTACTGTTATTCTTTTTCTAGTTATTACTATTTTTAAAAATATGTTTCTGGTGTTTAGGCTTTCTTTCAAAAGCCTGATAAAGAGTGTCTTTCCATGTATACTTAAGGATGAGACATTGAAAAATAATTCAAAGTTCAATGTTTCTGACAGAAACTTGTCAACTAGTGAGTTCCTCCAAAGGTGACCTGTAGAGATCTGCTGTTTTGTTGAGGAACTCCAAATAATAAACGCTTTACTTCTCTCTCCCCTTCCTCCCTCCCCCTCCCTCCCCTGTCTTTCTGGATAGAATCAGACAGCCTCTTGTCTGTGTTTGCAACTAGATAGTCCTGGATAATCTACGCTTCAGTTGAGGTCACAGGGGACTGATAGTCGTAAATGATGCCTGAATTTTCATTTGACACCCACCCTGCTGTCAGTTTAGCCCCTCTCACTAACCCCTTACTCTTGTTGCTTCCATTGTCTGGTTTGCTCTCTCCACTGAATGAAATCTTCTCCTTCCCATTTAAGTAGAGGATGTAATAGTGGGATCTGGCTGCCTCTTACACACACTTGTATTGAATTCCCCTGTTTTTATCCCCTTGCCCTATTGTCACTTTCATCGATATCTTGTCACTCCAGTTCCTGAGTCTTTATGAGGTAGTGTGACAGGCATGGGCTCGCTCCTCCTTGGTGACTCCCCCTGTAAACACTTCGAATTAGCATCCACATTCCTCTTAATTCCTGATGAATGTACTCCTGACCTCTCACTTTTTGTGGACTTACAAAGTAGTTATCTATTGCTGTGTAACAAACAAAGTACCCTAAGCTCAGCTGATGAAAACAACGAACATTTTCTTTCTCAGGTTCTGAGTCTTAGGAATCTGGGAGCTATTTAGTTGAGTGGCAGTAGCTCATGGTCTCAGGAGATTGCTAGCAAGCTTTCAACTGGAGCAGCCATCTAAAGGCTCAGGTAGGGCTGAAAAATCCGTGTCAGGATCACTCATGTGGCTGGTGGCAGGTCTCTGTTCCTCACTGGTTGTTGGCAAGAGGCTTTGGATTCTCCTTATATGAGTGTCTCCATTGAGCTCACCACTATATAATAGTTTGTTTCGCCCACAGGGAGAGAGGAGAAAGAAAGAGAGCAGGGTAGAAGCCATATTATGTTATAAGCTAATATCAGAAGTGATAGTATATCATTTTTGCCTTATGATGTTGGGCTAACAGGTCAAACTTGATACAATGTGGGGAGACGACCCAGGCTGTGAATGAACCCCAGGTACCAGGAGACAGGCATTAAGGGGAACTGCCTTGTAGGCCAGCCTGCATGGTTTGTGTCTTTTTGGATTTATGTACTGTTATTTGTGAAGTTTGGGAGAAAGAAAAATATAAATCGGTAGGTTCAATTCATCATATTTAACTAGAAACACACTGAAGTTTTTAAAAGCAGGACATATTGAAGGAGATATGGAGATTAGGCTATCAATGGGGGAAAATTGCCACACTTAATTGTTTTTACATCTGGGTCCATCTCCACAATGGAAAATAAATAAATAAAAATCCTTGAAATACCAAGCAGTCAAAAATGTAACCAAACTTATTCCATGCCAATTGAATTGCTCATAGAAATTTGACAGATCTGCATACTACCTGTGATTCTAAACCCTGACTAATACAGATGAAATTCTACCTGCAATTTCATTTAAAGGAATGCTGAGCATTTAAACTGAATTTTCTGGGACTAGCTGTTTTCTGCGTTTTTTACTTTTTATGTTGTTAAGAAGAAAGCTTTGGCCAGAGGCAATGTTCTGGAAAGAGAACCTGATATACAGATGCTTTTCTCAATGGTATGAGGAGAGTATGTTCTTAATAATGCAGAAATTGTAAATTGATTGGTTAAGTCAGCCTTTTTAAGGTTGAGACTAAGGATAATAGGAGGTATAATAGTGGATGAAGCCCATTTGTGACCATTTCACTTTTAGCAGGGGGATGGGGGAGGAAGGGAGTAAATAAAAAGTATACATTTGGATTTTCTGCAGTCTTACCATAGTGACAAATGCTGTGCTATCAAACCTTCAACCCTTGCCCCCTTAGTTTTTAGGGAACACATTCCCATGGATTTTCAAGAACTCAAATCACATTCAAGGTGTACCTTTAGCTGGCAAAATAGCTGCAATAATGCTTTACAGTGAGCAATTTTAGTTGACTGTTTATGCTACAGGTGAAAGAATATCCTTATTTAAAAAACTAGCAAGTAAACATAGTTTCACATGAAATGGATCTACATTGTTATCATTTGGAGATGTGTAGCTTTTACAGTATTGACATGAGGCACAGCATGATTCTCCCTAGGTCTTCTAAAGCTGAAAACACAGATGTAATCATATTTGGTATCTTTTTAACCCCAAATGTCATTATTATGTGACTGGTCTTAATAAATTAACAATCCATTCTCCAGCTATATAACATTTGATAAATATCTACTTTATTTATGCACATATGTATATTATGTCAATATAAATATAGACATATGTGAAGCAGATATGGAAGTAGTCACAGAATTATCGTATAGAGGAGATCTCTTGAATAATAGCTAATTTATTTTTTCCAGCTAGTTCCATTTTTAATTTTTGAGGAATCTCCATACTGTTCTCCACAATGGCTGTCCCTATTTGCATTCCCACCAAAAGTGTACAAGGGTTCCCTTTCCCCCAGTACTTCCTTCTGTATGACCCAGCATTCTTGGGGCATATCCAAGGAGATACCTGCACCCCCTATGTTCGTTGCAGATTATTTACAATAGCCAAGGTATAGAAACAAACTAAGTGCTTGTCAATGGATTCATGGATGAAGAAAGTGTGGCATAGATGCACAATGGAATATTATTCAGTCATTAAAGAGGAGGAAATCCTGCCATTTGTGACAACATGGTCATCAATATTGCAGCCCAGCTGTGAAGGGTCAAGAGAAATAAACACCCCTGTTTCTCTCTTGCTTGTCTTCTCTTCTCTGGTAAGAGCTGCCTAGTGACCAAACCCAGCTAGAGGCTAGAGATCCAAAAAGCCCAGATAAATCAATATTGTGAGATCAGTGTCCAGGTGCAGAAAGGCAGAAAAAAGCAGAGAGTGGAATCTAGCAGCTGGGTTGTGAGTGTAGAAATTCTCTCCTTATTTTAAAAGTAGAGCAACTGAGACATAGAATAGCTCATTCACAAAACCAGAAATAGACGATTCATTTAATAATTTCTAGGACATGGTTATATCCACTTTGCCTGGGATATGCTATTTGGCATTTTGTTTTGTGGCCTTTTAATGGATGGGTGTATCTCAGGAGATGTGTATAAATGCCCTTTGGTGTGGGTGGTCTATGAAACATCTAACCAAAGGCTCGTAAACCTCATCATATTTGTTTCTGGAAAATGGACAGATTTTTAAATCGTGTGCATTCAGACAAAGATTTGAAAACTTTACTTGATTTGCAAGTGTGTCTCCAAAGACACAGCAATGTTCATGGAATCTATCTATTATCTTGTGCCTCCCAAAACTATTTAATTAGTACTTAAGAATGAATGGAAGCATTATACTTACATGCAAGCATTTAACAAAATGTGTATTTTTATTTATTCTCCTTTGTGCTTCTATAGCCTACAGGGGATAATTTTAATATTGTCAGAAAACTTAAGTAATTCAATTTCATGTTAGCATAAACTATGTTTAAAAATATACATTACACCTTTTGTGGGTCTTAATGATGCTTCAGTAGTGGTATTGCCTAAATATGTGAAATAGTTAATAGTTCAAGAAGACAACCTAAAAGTAATTTGTTTTTCTGCTTAATGTCCTGGATGATGTGATATACCCCATGCCTTTCACCATAGTTCTGTTATTGGAAACAAACAAACGAACAAAAAATCAATCTTGGGATACCCAACTTATATACAGATAGTAAAGATAGATCATGGAAAGCAATTATAAGCGTATCAACCTATTGTTTCTTTCACAAACACATTACAGCATCTGCTTTAACGTCTGTGAAAAACCAATTTAGTACTTTGTAATAGACCAAGCCACGTACTATCAAATGTTTATGTTGTCTATACTTTGAGAGATGTGATTTGAGCCAAATAAAGTTTCCATGTATATAGGGGAAAAATTGGTTATATAATTAGGTACCAATATAATTGTATGATTCCTTGAGAATTTTTCTGAGCTTCTTAGGAGCACAAGTATTAGGCCTACCTGGTGGCATTCAGAAGTAAGCGTGCAAGGGATCCTGAATCATTGTTTTCATTGTGATTTCAAAGTTTCCCAATCTAAGTCTGCGGCAGGAGAGTGCTGATTTGTATCCACAGCTAGAGAGAAAGCATCTCAGTCTTCACGTTCTGCACCTAACTCCTCTGCACCACGGTTCACGTAGTGAGAGAAGATGCCCACATGAGTCACTTATCCGTGTCTACTCGTGATTTTTCTCTCATGATTTCAGTCTGTTTAACATCTGCAGTTTGTGAAATACCCAGCTCAACACTGACTCTATACCAAAATATACTATCTATGATAGTTTTGAAAAAATGTTTGAAATCCACAAAGATTTGTTTAAGGCCCTACAAAAATAATTACTTCTTATTAAAAACGCAGAAGAGGTTTGGCTGCTGGGCAGAGAGGCAGGGAGGGAGCTGAAATTCTCTAATAGGGTGAGGATTCAATAAAATGTTATCTCAAACTAACGGGCTCTGGCAACATTTCTTTTCTGTCTGCAAATTCTGTCTGTGGCGTTACTGCAATTAGGCCAAATCGATGTCCTCGGCAATAATGGTCATGATGGTACAATGACAGATGGCAGGCCACTGGGACCCAAGGCACTGTCTGGAAAGGAGCATGAATTTCAACTCTGTCTCCCTTTGTCTACCAAGGCCTCAGTAGTCTCGATTTTCCTTCTTTTTCTTTCTCTCTTTCTTTTTTTAAACATATGCCACAATCGTCTAGGTCAGGGGTTGGCAAACTTTTTCTGGGTAGTGCCAGACAGTAAATATTTTTGGCTTTGTGGCCAGTCTCTGTTGTATCTGTTCAACTCTGCTCTTGGGGAGTGAAAGCCCCCATAGACAAGGACAACTCACAAATGAATGAGCCTCGCTGTTTTTCAATAAAACTTTATTTACAAAAATAGGCCAAAGTCCAATTTGGCCTGAAGTCTGTACTTGCCAATTCCTGGTACAGAGTCATTCTTATGGAAAGTATTGAAAATACAGAAATACAGCTTTTCCATGGAGTTAAAAACTTCTTTTACTTATCTTAAAAACTAAAGTTATTGAATTATGACTACAGGTAAGCACATAAGATCTTAGACAAAAGGCTAAAAAATGTTCTTTTTTGCATTGTGTAGTGGAAGATTAGAAAGCTTTCTAGGTATATTTATTTGTGTTACTGACTTTTGCCACCATCTTAAGCAGTTTAAATGTCCCCTAGTAATTTCTGGCTGTCTTGCATATGATATTATCAATTACCAGTATTTTTGGTCCAGTCTCAAATCCCAGTCCTGTTTTCATCATAGTAAACCCTGAAGACATTTTAATTTGGGAAATATTTAGAGTTTTTATGTGGCCTACACAAATATGAATTAGAGTTTTGCTACAGTGAAACATTTTTGTTGTTTTAATTTGAGAAATAGTTAATGTACACTAGGTTTACTCTTTTCCGACATGTCTGTGCTTCATACACTTGAAAAAAGAATGGAAATTAAAAATTCTAGTATAGCTAACATTGAATTTTACCATCTCATACTATTTGCTTATTGTCTCTGACTTACTGTTCTTATATGTAATATGATTGGGGATAATAAATTATTTTTCGATAAAGTGAAAATGAGTTTTCTATGGAAAGTGCTTAAAAATTCTTTGCATGCAGTATGTTAAATAAATAGCTGCTACTATATTTAATTAGCTAAAGAAAGATCAACATATTATCAGGTGACAGTATCATGTGGACTCATCCTATTCTGTGATTAAAAAAGTTTAAAAGTAAGAAATTTGTGTCATCATGCCGCAATAGAATCTAGTTAAATAGAATGCTTATCTCTATCAATTAGAAGTAAACTTGGAGATACGAATTAAGCACATCACTGAACTTCTGAATTCTTAATATTAGGTCGTTCACGATGGTTACTCTATTCATTGGAAAAGATGTTACAAGCCTGTCTTTGATTAACATGTCAATTGCTTCCCAAAGTCACCTGCAAATAAACAGTTACTGACTTATAGGAACACTCTCATGGGTTTGTTCTGGACCTCCTCCCCACCCCCACCCCCGAAATAAGCAGAGGCAGGTGACTTTCTCAGCATCTTGTGCGAATCACTGCATATTCTTTTCACTGGAGTAGACAAGGGACAAGGACAGTTTGGGTTCAAGGCTGCACAGTGGCTGTCTGTACCACGGACCGTCCCATTCACAATGTTGACAAGGAATTTCCTCAAGGATTACTAGTTGCTTTGTCCTAAGGCATAGCAGTTTACCTTCCTTGGCATTTATGTTTTGTTGGTAATTTTGAGCTGGAGAGTCTTGAAACCATTTGACTTGTGGAAGAAAATTACTTGGAGCACTATGAAAATATCACTGAGACCATGTGGTTTTTAAACTCTTTTGCACTGTACTCTGCTTCCCAATTATTTCCAGCTGTGTCTGGCCACTAAGCGTACCTTCACAACCTGACTTTTTTTTTAAATAGTTGTGAAGTGCCATGATTCGTTTATTTGTTCAAGTGAATGTCGAATGTCGAGTAGAGGTGGCTTCAGCTCTCTATAGAACTCTCACCTCTCTTTCTGCTGGGACTTCAGGCCTATTTTTCCTGATTTTATATTTCTGACAAGTGTAGGAAGTAAAAAAATTAGATGAAGTCTCAGTAATTTTTCCTCCTCTCATTTACTCTTTGCAAATATAGATGGTGATGAAATTTCACTTATGCTCCCTATGAAAAAAAGATGCATTGTAAAAATGGAAATTTATAGTTAAACAAGCTGTTAAACCACCTGTTGGGATCATCCCTCTTTCAAGCCATTAACAGCATCAGTTTGCCAATGAGTCTTATAGTGGATGGACTGTCTACCTGGATTACTTAACATCAACTCATTAGTCTGTAATTTGTGTTGTTGGCCATCCTATTTTCTTTAAAATAGTCTAAAACTTAGACATCTAACTTATTTTACAGTCTTTGCACCATTTTCCCCTTCATGCTGAATTGCCCAAGCATAACCTTCACACATTCAAATTCTGATAAAGGTACCCTTCAACATATGAATGGCATGTATAAGTATCAAGAATACAGCATGGTTACCTATTCCCAGGGCAGATGTTGAAAATATTAAATGACTAGTAGAGACCGAGCAACAACCAATCAAAAACAGATGCCCTGTCCAATCACAACGGGCACCAGCCCTAAGCACAGGAACAGCCTACAGGTGCTGACCAGCTGGCAGCAGCCTCACCTGCTCCCAGGGGAGGCCTGCAGCTGCATCCAGACCCAGGAGGTTAGCAATGGACAGAGAACATGTAATAATGTACTTTTGCTGTGATTTGACTTTGTCAACATCTCTTTATACTTCATTTAGTCCTGTTTTAACTAATGATCTAAATGCATGCCCATAAAAACAAGGCCCTTTATTAGTCTCCTAATTCTAAGAAGAATTTGAATTAGAACTTGATGCTGTGTAATATTCTGAAGGGAGAAACTCCCTGCTCCCAACAAGAAACAGGTTCAAATATTAGAATAGTTAGCTTTACCTGGATTTAGGTCTTCCACGCAACTTCATCACTTTGTTTAAATTGGTTTCAAAAACAACAAAAATATATCAAAACTTATATTCATAAATTTACTCTAGAGAGAACCACACATCACTTTTAAATTCTCTCTGCTTCTGCTTCCCTCCATTAGTGAAAATAATGAAAGTCTATTAAAATTTTTTTGAAAAGGCCCCACATTAAGTACGTGAGTACATGCACATGCAGTATTTATTTTTATACACATGTGAGTGAAGCCTACACATAATTCTGTATGTTATTTCTCTAAATTTAGTTTCAATTCTACCAGAAAATTCTATATGGTGCAGAAAATACCATTCATCCCTGATGATAAATTTAGTAACCAAAAGTTGGCAGAATATTAATAGATGCGAGAGGTCATTGCTCTCTTGCAACCACTAAAAACATGGTCTCTGTTATAAACATTTGAACAAGGTTTAAATTTGGTTAGATTATTTATAAAATGAGAACTTTCCAGACATTCCTCTCTGACATCCTAGGAGAATGGTCATCTCTTCCATCCTCTGTATTCTCGGAGATGTATAAGGTGCTTCCAGCGTGTGTCTTCAGTGCCACATATGCTGGGAAAGCATAAGCGAAACTCCTTTTGAGTCAGGCGTCCCACAAGCCCATGCATTCCACAAATCATAGTAAAACAACCCATCCATTCATTCTTTTGCTTATTTATTCCACAATATTTTATTGAGTGTCCACACTGTGCCAGAGAAATACTGATGCAATTTTGATAAGTACAACCTCATCCTGTCTTCTAGATGCACATACTTCAGAGGCAAAGGCAAAACAAGTGTACATAAAAAACGAATATCCATGGCAATGTATAGGCTACCATTACAATAAGGACCAGATGCTGTTCAAATGCAAAGGAAGAAGAACTAAGGGTTTTAGGGTCTACCCAAAGTCATTATCCCCTGAAGGTTCTTGAGGAGGTCATTCAGAGGCAGCGAAAATAGCAAAGCCATTAGGTGAGTGAGAACCTATCACCTAACTCCAATTGACATAATATAATTTCTATTATACGTTAAAAATAAAGCTTCTCTAAAGTAGCTAGATACATAAAGAAGAATAGGATCCAATTTACAAATGGAGTCCAGGGGTACGTTATCTCCTTACATGGGGAAACAGTTAATTAGGGTTAAGTCAATGAACCTGTAGAACATCAGGCAGTAAGGCAGGGTCAGAGTGGACCAGTGAAGTCCATGGATTGTGTCCTTGGCTTATGTGCCTTCTGATACCCCCTTTCAGTTTCTTTCACCCTCCTAATTTCTTGAGGCCTCTATCTATTTTCAATTTCCATCTTCATCGTTATACATAAAGATGCAAATTCAACCTATCCAGTTATCTTTCCTTTATATTTTATTTGCATGAAAATATGCTCCAGTGAGACTCAGTGTTTACCATTCAGTATTTCCATGAGAATCGGATGACATAAGGATGTGTTTCTAATCCTGAAAGATGTAAGAGAATGGATTGTTACGATAGTTTATGTATAATAAGTGTATATATTGAGACACACAAACACACAAATAGATGAACCACTCTGATATATGTTCTGTATGCATAGTATATAACACCCATATCTATGACTGACAATAATTAAAGATTCCTTTTTCCGTTTTACAACTCTCAGAAATTACATCATGCAAAGTGATTTGAAAGTGATTGTGTTTTTCATGTAGAACGAGTCCATTTATTCCATTCTATTTCAGAGCTCCCGACTGTTTAAAGGAAAATTAAACACAGCAAAAATGTCTGTCAAATACTCCAGAGGGGCCTCCAATTCTTTTCTCTGTGGTTATGCTGCACAATTTCAGTGAGCACTTTTGAGAAAATGGGTGGAGCGGAAGCTTTGAACTCAGTGGAAGACAGACACAAAATGTCTCAAGCACTCTAATTGTTTTTCTGGGAAATTTAGTAATTATAGAGAAGTTCTGTTTATTTTAATGACTTCTTATCACCACATGCAACTCACTTAATGACCACATTTTCTCCAGGGACCCTCATGACATCATCGAGTAGCCCCAGTGCTTCCTGAAACTTTAAAATTCTGTCACAGCCAATTTTCAGGATTGCAGAGCATTGTGGGATTTCTGGGGAAGTCTCACAAAGCTCTCTTACGTACATACATATACACATAACAATGTAGAGAGTTTAAAGCATATCATTCACAATATAAAAATAAGGCATATATTTATTTACAGTTTGCAGTGCAGAGGGATAAAGGTTGAACTCGTTTTAAATCAATGTAGTATCTGGACAGCCAGAGGAGTTGCTTCTCCAAAGCAGCTGGTCTGAATAAGGAACTTGCTCATAGAAAAACCAAAATAAAACAAATGAACAAACAAGCCAAAAACCAAAAGCAAACTCAGGGAAGCAGACAACAACAGATGGGTGGTTACCAGTGGGGAAAGGGGTGGAGAAAGGGCTGATGGGTAAAGGTGGTCAATTATAATGGTGACGAATAGAAATTAGACTTTTGGTGATGAGCGCAATGTAAGATATACAGATGTCGAATTATAATGTTGCACACCTGAAACTTATATAATGTTGTAAACCAACATTACCTCAGTTATATTAATTAATTTAACAGAAGAAATTCTACCAGCCAGATACCAGGCAAAAGTTTGGAGTGCAACAGGATTCTAGTGTGAATGAATGACCAGTGGAGGAGGGAGTGAATAAACAAGTAACTGAATACGTGAATGAAGGCTTGATTGAGTGACTGTTGATTTATCAGATGGTGGGGAGTGGGGAAGACATACAAATCTTAAGAACTGCCCTGCTGGAGGACTTCTCTGAAATAATGGTTTATCATATTTCTCTGGAGGCAGTTCCATTTTTACCTATTATTTCTCCGTTCCAAGTTTTATCCCAATAGCATGATATCCTTAACGATGGATTTTTAGCACTTCCACCGATGGATTAGAGAGATTTGGAGGCAGGTATTGGGAATAGAGAAACGTTTTACTGCAGTTAAATCATATGACACATTTGGCCACGTATTCCTCAACTTTGAAAGAATAACCCGAGATTCTCTTTAAGCAGATGAGAGCTCCTCTGTGGGAAACAGAAATAATTCTCTTTCGATCCGGTTCCCGATTTCCCTGTAGCTTCTCATTGGCCTTTCCCTTCCGTTCCAGCAGGCCTGCCAAGGCGCACTTTTCAGAAAACCAGGAGATCATCAGCCCATCCTCAAGCAGCACAGGCTGGGGGTTGGGCAGAGAGGTCATTTTAGGTTGTGGCTTGGGAACTCTGACCCCAGGCACAACATAGAGCACAGCGTTAGTGATTTTCTCATTTCCACCGAAAGCAGCGGCCGGCTTGCGACGGGAATATCAAGTGTTACCACGGGCTGCTGCAGCTGCGAGCCATTATTTCCAGTGGCAGTGGAAACGCATTGAGCGATCTCCTGGGAGATTGTGCAAAATGCTGTGGTGGGTTTAATATTAACCCTTGCCACCGCTGTAGCTAAGACTTCCGGCGAAGACCGAATTTTACTGGTCAGCTGCTGCCAAGTTTTAGAAAAAAACAGACTCCGTCCCACGCAAGCTGGAGTTTGAGATGGAAAACCCGTGCTTTCTTGGAAGCCCTTTGTCTCCACTTGACAGTTTCACACCCCACAATGTCTGTTTCATAGCGGGCTCGAGAGCTTTCGAGGAGGGGAAGGGCTGTGATGAGGAATGCAACCAAATGCCTTTTTCCTTTATAGTTTAATATGCACCTTAAAAAAACTATATTACATTACCAGGCACACTTACATTTTATGTCTACAGCTATTTTTTGGCCCTGACTTAATTTGAAATGTCTTTATTATTCGGTTGCACTTATTGTTTAGGGAAATTTGCATTTGTAGTCTCCTGTGTACTGTTTCTCTTTAAGGCAGATTTCAAGTGAATTCTAAAGTCCTGAAAAACACAAAAAATGACAAATGCAAGATGTAATCTGTTCAGACTGGTCACATGTGTACGTAATTTCAGGCTTTGATGCCTTTATAGTAATTCTACAAATCTGGGTGCCCGTTCACCATGTTGATTAAAGGCCACGTAGTTCCATTTTGACATAATTTCTACAATTAAATAGCTGCAATTAATTAGTAAATATAGTCATATGATCTGAAAAGCCAGCTGAAAGCAGGTTTCTCAACACTGACACTATGGCATTCAGAGCTGGATAGCTCTGTATTACACGGGGGCTGTCTTGGTCACTGTCCCCCCTCCCCTATGTCTCACAGCATCTTTGGCCAGCAGCACCCCTCTCCCCAGCTGTGACAACCAGAAACGTCTCCAGGCCTTGTCAGTGTCACTGGGAAGCAAAACCACCCCTGACTGAGAAACACTGGTTTAGAAAATAATGGTTAAGAAAGAAAGAGCATAAACACACTTCTTTCAAAAATCTGTAAACAGTGTCCTTATCGCCTAGGACATTTCATCCTTGGGATCTAAATCCCTGATCGCAAATCCTTCATCGTTCTGGTTCCAGCACAGTCTTCACTCACTTTTTGTTCTCCCTTTTGGTGGACTTCAAAGAGCAACATCCTGAGCCCTTTTCTTTACCTATTGACTGTTGAAATCTTCAGGTGGTTCCCAGCTTGGCTTTTCATTTTCACTTAAGAATTAAAGCCTTCAACACTATAACTTCAGCTCCCAGCTGCAGGCTGACTCTATCTCAGGCTCCCGCCCTCCCTTGCGTGCTGCCATCCAGGGAAACCCCAGGTGGGAGCAGATGGAGAGCATGGACTCCCCAGGAGTCGCCCGTGAGCTGCCACCCTCGATCGGGGGGCAGAAGCAGAAAGAGACCATTACAAACAGCTGGTAGTCCCCACTATCAGCAGCAAGGGAGCCGGTCCCTGCCACTGACAAGCCAAAAAGCATTCTCATACACTGACAGATTCTTTTCTTTGGAGAAAACTCAGCTTTGTTCCATTCCACTGTCTGTCTCTAAACACAGATTGCCCTTCAAGCCCAAGTTCCTCCAACGAGCCCTACTTCCACCCAGTTTTAAACTTCGATTGCTCTGGGAATAGAGTTCCTCCAAACTGCTTTCTGAAAGATTCTGTATTCCCACAAGAACATAACATTGTTAAACAGCAATTTCAGCTGAAAGTTAACAAGGTTTTAAGGTAGTTAAAAAACTGTGAAAGCCTGATTCCCAGTGTGAAACACAAAACCTGTGAAATTCAAATATGCGGGAGTGCTTTCATTTTCTCAGAGCTATGATGAGGGCTGAAAATGTTTCTTTGTTTAAAAAAAAATCCACAGGCCAGAGTGCAAAGAACTGCAGGATTCTTAAAGTTGCTATTTATTTTTCCTTTCACTAATTATGAGCTGAAAATAGTTCAATGTATAATACAGGTAGGTGATTTCATTTGTATACACTACATGCTCTCTTTGTATTCTGTCTCTTTGTATTAACATGTAAGTGTATGTGCATATATATTATACTTACATACGATCTACTTTATGTTAAATATAATTGATAAAATCACTTAAACATAAGAAAAAACTCCAGTAGGTTAAAGGAACATATTATCATGTAGTGGTAGAAGAGTGTTTGTGTATGCATCAAAAAACAGGATTCAGTCTTAGCTCGCTGTGGAACTGTGGTCTAATAACTTTATCAATATTTCAGTAATTCTAAGTTTCCTCATATATGTTATAATGCTAATGCCCTAATATTCTCTACCCACTCCAAAAATCATAAAAGGCCTTTTTAAAAAATGCAAAGTATAGAAAATATATAAAAATACATATTTATATAGATATGGACCTAGATGAACTAGGTACTAAAACATTTTTAAGCACAGCTACTATTTGAAATGAATTCTGTATTCTGTGTATGATATACGTGATGCTAAATACACAATTATTTTATAGCCATGCAAAAGTTCTACACCGATGTGACAAAATGAATCAACATTCAACTGTTTGAAAACTAGGATTTCTGGGGTATAAGATGGGTCAGAAACAGAGTTTTTCCCCCAAACAAAACTTTACTTCAGTATTAGCTTTCCCCAACTTTGTAAGTATTTTGTACCTAGCATTCGAATTTAGTTACTGAAAGTATGATTCTGAATGATATAATGAAATATCTAATTTATCTTTTGAGTTTTGTACTATAGCTGAAAATATGTGCAAATACTTCTGGGTACATGGATATTGATTAAAATAGTACTCATTTTGTCTTACCTTAACAACAGGATCAAGAGAATTTTATTATACACAAAAGCATTCATCTGTAACAAATAGTTATATAAAGTGAGAGATGTAAACTTTTCTTTATTAGTGTTATTAAAATATAGGTATCAAAATATTTATCTCATCTCTAAAAAAATTGTCAATACTCTTTGTCTTTTATGACTTCTTTGTTGCAGTGACTTTTTACTTAGACTAGTGATGAGTCCAATTTAAAAGATACAACTTTCAAATCAAAAGACTTAGCAATGCTAACATAGAATCCTTGGACTTTGGAGTCAATTTTCAATGACTGGACTATCAAAGTGTCAGATAAATCAGTGACCTACAAGGAAAAGTAAAAGAATTATAGTAAGTCCATATAATATGATAGTTCATAGCCATTTATAATTATATAGTAATAACTCAAAGATGTGAGAAAGTCTTCAAAGCATAAAGATAAGGAAAACAGGCAAATCACAAAAGGCTGTGGCTGATGTCATCTACTCTTAAGTACATTTGTAGGTGTATATACACACCCATGAAGTATATACTGTGATGTGTGTGAAATATATATCAACATACATGAAATGTATGACTGTTTCCTGTGCACATATTTGAAAAAGACAGGAAAATGATCAGTCTGCCGGCCCATCTCTGGTAGGCAGAAGTGTCAGTCATTTTAAATTGGTATCTACACTTTATAAATATGTGAAATATTGTTTATTATTTTATAATTAGGAAATAGGTGTTTTTTCTGTAATATTAAAATTATGATGAGAGTAAAACTTAAATAGACAATAAGAAAGTTCAAATTTGAGGTATTAGTTCTAGAACAGATTGAAATGTGAAGGTAATATGTTATTTCCATCTCCAAGTGTGTTTTTAACAGTGTAAAACTGTTGAAAGTAAAAACTCAATTTGAAAACAAATTTAAAAAGGGCACTAGAAAAGCGTTCTGAGAGATAAAGGGAATAAAGAAGAGAATGTGTTTAAATGCTTCTTAAAATCAGATTTTTTTTGGTGTGTAACATTTTTTAAAAGAGTTTAATTCAGCTTTACTTTTAATAGATGTTCAAATTGTGACAAAAAAGCTTTTGTTTTCAACTAGAATAGACACATTTTATTCAGATATCAAGGACTTCAAGGCATTGGGACAATCAGACAGGAAAAAATACTTCTTTATTTAGATGACTAAAACATTCAAATTTTTGCATGTATTTTATCAGCAAAAATAGTTATAGCTTTGCTAACTTTTAAAGTTGTTTTAAAAATTACACAAGGAAATGCTAACTTTCATTAAAGAATAATATGATTAAAAAACAGCCTGATGATATCTCTTTGAGCTACAGAGATGATGAACATAAATGGTCTCATTTGAGAGGCTTCTGTTTGCTAACTAGTTATTTGTGTAAGTGTAATTTTTATAAGATTAATGTTTAGGGGTTCAGTCACAGACTCTACAGTACTATTGCCCTTACTAGTCTCTGATTTTAAAAAAAAACATTAATGAGTCCAAAAGTAGAGGAGAGGTGGGGCTGTATATGGTGTCAATACAGTTTAATTAAGTGCAATAATTCTCCTTTTCCTGAAGTAGCTGTGTTAAGACAGATTTCTCTTCAGAGATTTACCTACTGAGGATCTGTTTTTCAACACAGGCATCCGAGTAACCTGTGGAATTCCACTGCCCTCTGTTGGAATACTGTGAAAGTTCCCGTGGACCCCCATCTTAAAAGGCCAGAAATTTGGGGTTCCTTTTCTCTTAGTTTTCATTATCTTCAGCTCTTAATATAAATCTTCTGAGGATAAGATAATTTGAAAAAGCTTGAAGTTCAGGAAAAGCCCCTTAACTCCCTAATAGGCAAACTTCACTCAAAAACATTTATTTCTATGTTGAAAACAAGCTTAGGCATTCTAACCATCATTTTCTTCTGTAAGTAATTTTTAGAAAAGTTTTTGCCTACTAAGACTGAATGAAAGGCCTCTTAAAACACGTCTTTGAAATCTGGCAATGTCATACTTTTTTTCTCTCTAAGAACCAGACAGAAAATACAATGTAGGAAAACTATTTGTAATACCACAGTATTATTATATTTTCATTTTAGCGATCATATAGATGAGATTCTTTTAAAAATTAAAATGCACTAAAATCTGTGATTCATTTTTGAAAGGCTTTTCCCGGATGAAATTTCCCCACACTGACCCCGGTTGCAGTGAGGAACGCTGGAGATGGATGCCTTTGATCTGGGGCGCAGATGGGGAGCTGCACGCTTCTCGCACAAATCCTCCACAAATATACAATCACAAGTGACCTGAACAGTCACCTCAGGGACAAGGGAAGAAGTGGCCAGAGGTGGACTCAGAAGGGCTCAGAGCTATCTGGCTGCAGGCATTGTTCCTGATTGGATGTCAGTTTTTAATTCGTTGGGTAGTGCTTTTCAGCTGAAATTTGAAAATCTCTCCTCCCTTTTCAACATCTGGTTTAGCAATTCTTTGAGAGACAAAACAGCCCTTTCTCTCTCATCCCATCTATTAAAATGTACATAGGTCCTGAGACAGAAATGAATGACCATGTCAAAAATGAATAGTTCTACAGCAGTATTCTGCTAGAAATAAGTTCTAATGTCCCAAACCAAAATATTACAGTAGGACAATCTTCAACAGTGCAACTGATGGGAAATTAGCTTGGTTTCCTATTATATCCTAGGTAGCCATTTGTTACATCAAAATACATGAGAATTCAATGTATTTCTTTATTTAAAGAATAAAATAATTTAAGTTCCCATGTTTGAACCCGTCATGACTGCTAAGTATTTTAATTTACAATAGATCATTTTAAACAGTTATTCAATAAAGTGTATCCAAACAGTACTCACTATGTTTAATATACAAAGAGACCTGAGCTTGTATTTATTCATAATACTTAAATGTTGTGATATAAGGGGAAGCCCTATGATGACATTTGAATTTTAACTTGAAAGAATTCTTTAAAAGTTTAGTCATCATATGCCTCTTTCATCAGTGCAAACTATTCTAAAATATGAAAGTTCTTTCAATAATATGAAATCTCAGTCTGAAGAACCAATTTTACATCTGTGTATTTTTTGGGGGGTGGGAGGAGTGTCTTCCATTCAATCTAAAATGCAACAAAGCAGAACAAATTGAGATTAGCAAAAATAGATTTATGTCTGTAAATTGTTAGTTACCTGCCACACGATCAATGTGTACTCATACCTCTTGCATTTACCAAGGCTGATATACTTGAAGTCATACATGAGAATTATTGACACGTCCTATACAAGTATCATCCCTGTTAGAGGAAAGACAGACCCATGTATTTAGTTTTAAAAAAGACAAAAAACTAAGTTGTGAATTATAATGTAGAGTACTCTGTGTCTCCACTAGCTTCAGCCTTGCATAAATGGGTATATAGGTAATGATGTCAAAATGTGGATTGAGATGGTGTCAATAGTTTTATATAAGTTGTAAAAATGTATGTATAATTTTGTAAAAGTATTCATTATTATACAGATTAACGATTACTCTGCAGGTGATAAAATTGGCTTAAATACAAAAGTGTTACTGTTGAAAAATGCGTGAGGTCGGAATTCATGAATATTCTAAAAATCTCTTTACACAGATGTGATATTTATTGAATCGTCTTTGTTTAAAATCAAGCTTACTACCATCTGTAGTTAAAATACAGTATTTGGTGACTGTTCTAAGACAGAATGGTAGAAAATGCATTAATAAAAGGTTTGCAAGATCTCTTCTAGTTATTAAAGAGAAGAGAAAGAATCAGATATTTCTGTAACCTAGTTGTCGTTGGACGAGGGGAGTCTCCACATATAATGCAGGTGTTCTCTTACAGCTCTGCCACTGCAGTTCACTGGGCTGGGCTGAAGCAGAGATGCCCACATTTCCAACCCCTTACCACCCGTTAGTACTGCACTTTATGTAACAATGAACTCGTGGGGAATTTTGATCCAGCTTCAACTCAGAGAACTAGATCAGAGCATGAGTTTTACCTTCTCCCCTCACCCTCTTATTCTCCTATTCTAGAGGTATGTATAAACAGTATTCTACTGCTATGAACTTCATCGTATGTGCTGAAGGCACTTAGTATAAACTCATCCACTATGGTGCTTATCCATTCCTTTTAGGAGTTTTGGGGTATAAAAATACAGAGTGGCACAAACTTCTGCAGAAACCGAAACATTTCTGTTGGGCTACTCAGGCAGGAAGGCCATGCTGTCTAGAGCTGATCTGGATCATTTTCTTCTTGCCCTCTTAATTCTTCTTTGTCTCGCGTGAGCACATGCATTACTGGTATCATAACAACGTTTCAATTATTTAGGTCCATGCTGTTTCCATTTAAATTATCACCAAACTAGACAATGAACAAATAATTCTAAAAATTCTCTTCCTTCATTTAAGACAAAACAGAGAATTCGTTTTCTAAAGGAACTTTGTGAAACACAATTCTTTGGCTTTACTATGTTCCAGATATTCATTTGGGCCTTCGTAAACGCCATCTCTGTGATGGCGTCAATAGCTCTCTAAGTCATTATCATTATTTCCATTTCATACATGAGGAAACTGAGGTTCGGATAGAGGAAGTGGCTTTCCAGGGACAATACAGACATTTTCACAGACAAAAATAATTTCCACTGCAACCTTCTCCCTACATTCTCTTCCTCTATTTTTCCACTTCCCCACCAAAATCTCTTCTCCCCTCCCCATCAAAAAAACGAACCATTTTACTAAGCAACATTTTACACCTTTAGAGATCTAATATATCTCTTAGATAAGAAGTATAAACTTAGTAGGTAAAAAGTAAGTTCTTGTAAGTAGGATTCTGAGAATGAATTTCTGTCGAGCCAGGGTAATGATAGCGCCTTCCGACTTTATGTCTTCACTTAGTCCTTTGTACTTGCACCAATGTCTCTAGACTATAAACAAGCTATCCTGAGTCTTGCTGTCTTCACTGGCCCATGACAAGTCTACTCTTCAGCTTCACAAGCCCTTACATGTCGTCATGTACACCCACACCAATCCTTGATACTGCATGCACATGAGCTATGCTCACTACCCCAATTTTTATGAGCTACGTTTAATGACTAACTCTTTTTGCTAGCTTTTTCTAGAAAAAGAAACCCCATCTGGTGGGATGGGGTTATGGATCCAGAAATCTGATGGGAGGCATGTTCTTGAACCTGTTGGTTTGGAAACAATTCTTTAGTTTCCTGTTTGTAAGACATCATCTATGTTCTTTTGTCCTACCTGCTAAGTTTCTGTTTCCTGTCTGAGACATAACACATTCTCAGTTCAACTGTAGAACAGAGGTGACTTGGGTTTATTCAATGATCGAGTGTCTTTGTTCCAAACGTACCTTCAGTCTTCTGCCTTCAGTCTTTTGATAGCCTTCTTCTGACACAGGGATAAAGGGCAATGCTTTCCCATGGGTCTGTGATTTATACCCACATGATACATACTATTTAAATAACTAAACCTTTGCTGGTGTGGCTCAGTGGATTGAGCACCAACTTGTACACCAAAATGTCACAGGTTCAATTCCCAGTCACGGCACATGCCTGGGTTATAGGGCAGGTCCATGATTGGGGGTGTGTGAGAAGCAACTGATTGGTGTATCTCTAACATGTACATAAATGCTCCTCTCCCTCCTTCTACATCCCTTCCAATCTCTCTAAAATAAATCAATAAAATCTTTTTTAAAAAATAATTAAAAGTACATAACATGTAATTGTAATCACCCACAGTAGCAAGCTATCATTTTTTCAAACTTTAATTTTTAAACTGTCTGGCATTAGAAGGTATAGGCAACTTTTGCTTGTGGGGGCTGATTTCAAATGACAAATTTATTCAAATTTGCAAGAGTGAACTATATTCCTGATATTTTCACCTCCATCTTTTTACACAGGATATATTGAAGACCATTTCAAGATGTTTTTAACTTAATTTTCTGATTTTAAGTATCTTCTTACTTGAAAATATCTCAAAAGTGCTTATAATTTAACAATGCATTTTGTCATTTATAGAGACTTAATTGTTTAGAGTTCATTTGTTCTAGGTTTCATTTTTTACAACACAAGAAATTCAAAGTTACTTTTTAAAAAATACGTAGCAGTTTTTTATTGCCCTCTTTCTTATATTAAACACTATGATTCCATAGAAAGAAGATAAAATCAACATTAAAAACACATAATTGAGGTTCATAATTGAGGCAAAAAAGAGTATAAACGTTAGTAAAACACACATATACACACATATATATAATAGACTTAATCAGGCAAATATATCATATTGTGTACCAATGTTACTGAGTCCAAGTTCATAAGCAGGACAAAAAAACAACATGGAGATAAGTAGAATAATCTATCCACCTTTGCACAGAGGAGATACTATTACTTTCAGAAAATAATTCTTAATTTATGGACAACTTCTATTCTGCCATTGGTAGCTCAGTAGCAGCATATGTGTGGACAAGACATAGAAACATTATTTATAATAAATACAAAAAACATGGAGATGCTCTTATGAACTCAGGGAAATTAGCAAGACTGTCAGCTAAGAGGAGCTGGATAAAAGGTGGCCAACCTGTTTCTCCAAGATTGCTAAACATGCTGTAGTATTTACAAGAGAGATTTTTCAAATAGGGGAATCTCATTTTCTAAATGGTTTCCATGGTTTTATTTAGTTTTGTATTTTCTTGCCACATGGGTTAAATTATCTGAAAGGAGAGCAAATGAAGATGGTAACAATCCAATAATCTTCTTCGGTGAAGAGCATTTAAAATTCAGAAACCATCTAAGTTTAATTTCTTTCTCATTAGAAGCAGGAGAGCAGAGAGATGGGGACCGGGGGCTGGTTTAGGAACGCTGCAGCTCCTTCTTAAACATCGTGGTATTTTTCTTGAAACAGAAGGTAGTAATCAATGAGAAGTTATTCAATGTGGTTCAGCTCATATAATACTTTCCTGGTGTTAGTCTAACCACTATTGCTTTGCACCTTTTTTTTTAAAACCTTAGTAGACTCTTTAAGGTCACATCTGTTAGGGCACATAATGGTTTTTAATCACACTTTTCTAAATGACTAGAACACAAGTATGTGAGGGGAGCAGCACTTAAACCGAAGCCTGATCCCTGTTGTAGGATATTTGGGTGGTGATTTTCTGGAGGATTGAATGCAAAATGGCAGAGACCTCTGCTGAACCCACGCCAGTTGATATACAGCTGAACAATCACGCGCAGGCAGACTGCACTCTGAATAAGTCTCTTCTCCCAGAGGAGGATCATGGAGAAATCACAGCCAATTCCAGGCAAGCAAGGAAGGCTGGAATAATATATTATCTTTACAGACCCTTGTCTTCAATTCCAAACACCTCTAATGCACCTTAAATCCACATCAGATCAGTTTCAACCAAATTATAATAAGTATTCACAGCACAGTGGTTTTTTTTCTTCCAAATCTGAATTAGGTGCTAAAAACAAATTTTTCTTCTTTTTCAACTGATGTGTAACCAGAGTCATTGATGATGTGCTACTGACTTTTGCTGTGTACCTTGGAAAAATCACACATTGTTTGATCTACTTATCTGCTATAGATACACTTATATCTCAGCCTATCACATCTACTGTCAGTTGTCACTTAATGTCTAGGGACAGAAAAACACAAAACCGGACTTCACGTAAAAATCAATTTTATTCATAAAAAATACTGTTCTAGGAAGGGAGGAAAGAGCAGCTTCACACAGCAAGGGCCCTGTTCTCATGGAGCTTCTAATCTAACTGTATCCCTGGGAACTGAAAATAAAAAGAAGCTAGGTAATTTGGGTCGGTAGTAAATGTGACAGGGAAAGTGACAGAGAGATGTGATAGGGGAAGACTGCAGGAGGCTGCTGCGTTTATCTTCAGGGAAACTGTTTTGAAGAGATGTTTGGCCTGAATTCTGGATGACAGGAAAAAGTCAACTTTGAGAAAACTTGAGGACAAAAATTAAAACGAAAGCCTTAGGGCAGACACAAGCATTTTGAGATACAGACATAACATGAGTGTGTGTATATATATATATATATTATATATACAAATTTCATTTTCTTACTTATTAAAGAAACAACTAGGACAATTTGCTATAGTATTCTCTTAAATCCAATGCACATATTCAAAATCAGTCAGGATTATGTTTTTCAGGAGATATATGTGTAAGTTTTTTCCCACAGTGCCAAGATGTATGGCTATAGCAAGATTCTCTTCCCACTAAAGTGTACTCTCCACTTGCACTTTCAGCAGTCGGTAAGCAGGGGAAATAAAGAAGATGAGGCATAAACAGAATCTTTGTCTGAATTCCTAGTTAATAGATTGCCATGACAGGAATTTTGATTGTTAATTTAAATCCTATTATATCTAGCATGATAGATATCCCAATTACTTAACATAGTAAAGGGTTTTAAACAATCCTGTAAGAATATTTACTTAAAAAGTAGTTCTGTTCCCAAGAAATAGTAAGTTACCAAACCAGAAAATGCAATAACTCCTATTATCACCCAAGAACTCATTTTTTGAAGGCTTACCTCCTTTTAATAACCTTGTGAGCATTAGGAAGGGTTTACAGGAACAAATATAAAGGACATATGGACAGAAACTAGGGGGGTTGGAAATGGGAGGGAGAAGGGAAAGGATGGGTGGGTTGGCTGGAATGGGAGTAAAGGATAGAAACTGTTCTTGAATAATGATTAAAAATAAATTATAAAAAAATTTTTTTAAAAACCCAGCAATGCTTAACTCCATTACAGACAGCTATATAAATAAATGAGGCAACACTACATAAATGAAAAAAAATAATAACCTTGTGAGCATTAGTAAAACCTCATTTCTAGTCTTAAGACTTCTTGTCTTGAAGGCGAACACCTACCAGTCTGAGTGCTATCACAGTGTAATTGATCTGAAATATGAACAGAAATTCTGATTGCTTTCTTGAAGCCTACTACAAGATTCCTTGCTTTGGATGGTGCCTGCTGCGTCTGGGAGATACCATACTGGCTACTGGCATTAGTTACTAACCCACCTCTGCAATGGGAACTTCACAATCTGTTTTCTTAACTTTGAAGATGAAAATCACTAATAAATGGAAAAGATGGGTCAAAACCATCAGCTAGTAAGTGGTTCTGCTTTTGATTGGACACTGCGAGTTTGTTTGGGCATATTCAAAATAATCCTGGATTATTAATCGACTACATGCAAGTATCTACAAGCATCTGATTTATAAATCTCTAAGAAAAGAAGAAATGGAATTAACTTATTTAAAAATGTGAACATATTTTTGAGATGAAACCTCATTGCTTCTTAAATAGGAAGTCAAAGGTTGGTACATTTGAATGGTCAAGTGACAGGCAAAGGCAGCCAGGAGTTGGTGGCAGGATTTATTCCCGGAATCTTAGGGGTGTATTTTTCAACTGATATCCTTTAAACAACCTTTAATTTTTTCCGTGTTAAAATCTCTATTATAACAGGGAAAATTGAGGAAGACACTTATTAAAAAGAAGCAGCAGCACATATGGTATTATTTTTACAGCCATTCCGTGTGTTGATATAAAGTAATACATTTGAGTCAAACATCATCTGTGTGAGTAGTTAAAGTGAAAACCGATCTGACTTTGCACTGTGGAGCGACTGGCTGTCCAATTAGCAAAATGATTAGCCAGGCTAATATCAACAGACCCATTCCTGTGTCAATTTGACAGTTCCCTCAGATTTCAGCCTTTCCCTCAGGACATCTGACCACAATCCATGCATCCTTAAAGAAGTACCATTCATTGAGTTTCTATCGGAGGTGTGAGACGTTTTTTTTTTTTCCTACAACACAAGAATACTTCAACAGTTTTCCAAAAATTTGAAAAGTTTTGTTTTAAAAGATGCATAATTATTTCAGCCCACCTTGAAATTATATTCTGGAGGAGCTGTATAACCAAGGACGCTGAACGTGATGCATGCCTTAGGCTTGTAGCTATGGTGAATTAGAATAGTTTCAATATAAACCATTTAAGACTACTATTTGAATGGATCCCCCTCACTTAAAACGCTTAAATCCTGTAAATGCATTTTAAAATAAATACTTGCAAGTCATTCCCTTATTGATGTGACTACCAAATGTGAATTTCTTGACAAGATGATATTCCTGATACTTGGCTTTTTCCATACTGTTGAATGGCCCAGAGATCACAAAGTTTTATAAAACACCTTTTGTTTGACATTATGACTTCACTTAAAAAGCAGATTTAAGAACTTCATGTCAGAAAAAAGAGATGGCTAAACCTTATTAATATTACAACAAAATAGAACCAGAGACATGGAAATAAAGAACAATCTGACAGTGACCAGAGGGGAGGGGAGAGGGGATAATGAAGGAAAGAAGGGGAAGGGTCAGGTCAAGCCATGTGTGTATGAGACCCATGGACAAAGACAACAGGGTGGGGGAGCGGTGGGGAGGACTGAATGTGGGAGGCAGGGAGTGGGTAGGGCAGCGGAGAGTAATAGGGGGAAAATGGGGACAATTGTAACTGAAAATCAATAAAAAATTTTTTAAAAAGAAAAAGTATTACAACAGAAATTCTTAACCTGGGTCATTGGATAGGCCCGAGGAGCTACATCAGGCTCCCTAATAAGAGTGCAGCCATTGCAGGTGTGTGTGCATGTGTGCGTATATACATGCGTATTTTTCTCAGTTGAGAGATTATTCTACAGTTTTTCATCAAGTTCTCAAAGTGGTCCTGAAAGTTTAGTGACCCTGCTTTGAAGTGCTTCTTAGACCAAAGTCAAGTCTCAAAGGAGAGGGTGCTGGGTGTCTCCCATCTGACCCCGCAGATCCTCTTCTGTGCTCTTGCCCGCACTGCTGTTGGGTCAGGGCAGTTGGCCTGTAGGGACGGCCTCAGTTGGCTGATATTTGGATTCCTGGTAGGATTCACCAATGGGGAACAATGGTAGGGTATCAGAGGGAGAAAGGGAAGTTCATCCAGGCATCCATTCCTCTGTCTCTAGCACACGCTGGCTATAGCCTTCCACCAACGGTCACAGGTCCTGTCAGGTGGCCCTGCTGTCACAGAACTCCCTCTCGCTTCCTTACCCCTTCGTGTCTGGGGATGATAACATAACCATCCTCTTACTAGCCGTGGGGTACTACCTTATCCTTCGTGCTTCCTTAAGCCCTGCCTACATCATTGTCAATAGTTACGGTGATTGTGTCATCCTTTCTTTCCACGTTCTCAACTCATACACAGGGAAACTAGTTTTAAGCTGCCCTCTCTTCTTTTGGTAAGATGGAAGGAGTAGATAAGGAGAAAAATAATGTGGCAGGCAAGAAAGGATTAATGTATTAGAATAATAGGTCATTATCACTTCAGCTCGTGCATGAAAGTAGATCCTTGCTGGGCAGAATTCATTCTCCAACTGAAAAGAGAAAACAAAAGGATGGATCAATTTTCTCATGGCTTGCTACAGAAGGACATAAGTAAAATGATATTAATAAAGCAAAAATGAACATAAACCCCAAATAGCACAGCAAAGGATTTGCATATTCTACAAGTTTAACTTTGCATACTTGTACAATGATGGATTTAAGACGTTGAATAATAATTACGAATGGGAAAATGTAGGTTACAGTGAAGCCATGAGGCAGTTCGACTCACACCAACTCTAATCAATTCTGAGATATTATGAATTTCTTATGAGTCTTATCATCGGATGCAATAAGAGATATTCACAAACCTGTCTGTTTCCATGGTCCTTAACCATTACATAAGCCTGCTTCCAAGTATATCATATTATGTCCATAGGAGAGAATATTTAGAAAACAGAAAATTGAAAGGAAAAAATAAGTATATCCTATGAGCATACTATTTAGAGATTAAACACTCTTAATTCTACATCTATCTATACATATACACAATTCTGCATCTATCTATAAATTTGTGAATTAATCAATTTAGAAATAAATAAATGTTCGACACACTACTTTTTGCATCTAACTTTTGTTAAATCTATGTGTGTGTATGAGTTACATTTTATGTTTAGTGGGTTTCTTGTAAAGAGTACAGAATTCACTGAGGCATTTCAAAATCCTACTTTAATATACAACCCACTCACATTTAAAAAATGTCGAAGATTCCTTTGATCAGGAGTCTTGACTCAGTTACATCGGCAAAGCTGTTATGCTGACTTTAAGGTTGTGGGCTACATACAGATGAGCATGCCAGTGTTCCAAACTGATTTCTTCTTTAGCAGTCCTTGGAGCTTGATAAATTAAGTAGACTATCTTTAATAAATATTTTTTGTAAAAGTATTTCTAAAATATCTTTTTAAAAAGCTTAAATAACTAGGATTTGAGCAACTACTTTTGAAAATTGACCTTGTTCAATGGGAATTTATTATGTTGAATCAATCAAGACTATTTCCAGCATCAATATGAATGTAAATGGCTACTGTTTTTCTTCCTAAGATTTTCTCAGGATGGAGACATATTCAACCACTTTGGTATCTGCACAACACCTTTATCAGTTAGCTTTTATTTCGAGAACTGTTCTATAACCTTGTTTTGTATTTATCATATATTTTAGTTAATGGACATCCCACAAATAGGCATTGTGAAGCATTTTTGCCCTTTGAGCTATTACTTTTTCATATTACATTTCAAAATTCTAAAGGTACACTTTTACAGCATTTTTCCCTGACCCCAAACTTGATTGTTTTGTTCTACAAGATCTGCTTTCAAAGATATTTAAGCTTAAGACAAATAAATAAGATTCACACTTTTTCAGACAAAAAAGGCAAGAGTTATGGTCTATTAATCAAAACTATTCTGGTACAAATTTCATTTTTATCATATTGGACATCAGTTGTTCATTAGCTGATTTTGTATTAAAGATCTATGTGCAAATACATGAGAGCACATAAAATTAGATATCCTACTAGATGCATCCAAGTTCTTTTTGAATAATATTTTCCCCTACAGTACTTTCATTTGCGCTAGATCAGCAAAGATGACTCCATATGTCTTAGTGTTCTAAGACAGTAATCAAAACATACTCTTAGACAATACATAAAATAGAAATAGCCCATAATTCATATCCTGGGTCTTTATTTAGAAAGGAGCATGATATATTTTATTGTTAGGTAACAAAAATCTATACTGTTTAAAATGTCTGTAATCTGAGTTCTTTTTTTCCCCCCTAAAGTGACATTGACTGAAATCTCTCCATAAAGAGAATTAGGCTGTTGCTTCTAGTTCAAATGCATACCCTTCATTTCCTCTAATTTTATACAATGTAAATAAATACTCCATGGTGTTCAGAGGCTACTGGAAAACTCTGAATACCTATCATGTGTTCTAAATAAGGCCCTCTTGAATAAAGAATTACCTTTGAGCTAGGAAAAGTAATAGTTGCTAAGCAGAAAGGTCAACAAGAGCAAGTGGGCTTTTTCCTGTATTTGTCTGTGAGAATAAACATATGGAGGAAAATGTCCCTCTATAAAAGAATTTAAACAAAGCAAAAGTCTTCAGAAAATAGATTGCCATGGAAAGTTTATTTAAACTTAAGACTCCCGCATGGAATTAGCCATGTTAGACTGAATTGAATTGAATGAATAATTCCACTCCAATATGGTCTATTTTCCTTTCATTTCTGTGAGTAATGTTTGGAATATTTGTGCCCCGTAGAATATGAGACCTTTCAACATCAGCAAATTGAGCACAAGAAATAAGACCCTGAAGAAATGGACCCACAGCTTCAGTGCTAATGAGACAGGTACAGCTTCAGATCAGTGCAGAGGGTGAGGGATAATATCTGAGGTTAAAAGAAAAAGGACAAGCTTACACATGTACAGTGTTCACTAGAATTTTATGAATTCTATGATTTAAAATTTATATTTCAAAATTTGTTTCTGTACAGAACATTTTATATGCTTTTTGTAGGATTTCACGGGCACAAGAAAAGCAAAATGGAATGACTAGTTTATTAGGGTGGGACTATTCTTTGTAACTCCAAGGGATTATAACCAATTTCTTTTCAAAAAAAAGATTTTACCATTATTTCTTTTGATCTCTTCTATACAATCTGCATTATTTCTTTGTTCCTAATGTATAATGTAGTCCTCTGTGAGTTGTGAACAACCTTTATAACAAGCCATGTAACTAAATAGGGCTCTCTGGGTAAATTTTCTCAACTTACCCATAACAAACCAATCATACTTTAGAAATATTGAAAACTTCTAGCAGTACTAAAAATTAAAACCAAACTTACTTTCACTTTTCTAAAAGACCTGATTTTTAAAAAGATGAGACATAAATACTAAAACCTAATCAAAAACGTGGAAAAAAAAGGAAGAAAATTTACTTCTTCCCCTCCCCCCTTTCCAGTGTGCTTCTTTACTAAAAGTTTCAATGTCTGGACCTGACAGATAACAGGGTAACCATTACTCAATTCTGTGGTCACTGAGGTTCTACTGGAGAAAAGGGGTGAAGGACCAGTAACAACACGTCTAAGAGGTATAGTCATTACAAATAAAAGCAAAAGAGGGTCTGTTGTAGCAGATACTAAAACATATTATAGGACTATATTAATTTTTAAAGTATGATACTCAAACAAGCATATATAGAATGATCAAGCATCTATATAAAATATATCTTATAAATAATCAATGTGGATACATGAGTCTAGTTATTTTTAAAGGTAGACTAACAAAATCTGTAGGAAAGGAAATGGTTGACTTATAATTTTATAGGATTTGGAATATTTTGAACAACACATTTGTCACACATCACCATGCGCCATACACAAAAATACATCCCACATTGACTCAACAACTAAATATAAAAAGGAGCCAAAAATAACTCAGAGAAAATATAGCTACATATTTGCTTGATTGTAGAAGAGGAAAAATACTTCAGCATTAACAACAATAAAAAATACTATCACCAGTGAAGATACTTGCACACATGAGAGATTAAGTGCAGAATAATAAAACTATCTTAATTATAACAGAAAGTCAAATGATAAAATCAAAAGTTACATCTGCAGTCCATAAAGCTTGCCAATAAGAAAATAAGGAGAAATTATACTCTGATGAAATAAATAATGGGGAAAGACATAAACAGGTAATCACTGGTGAAAATACACATTTGGTGAGGGGAACTTCAAAAGAGCTCCATGAAGAACTTATACTAATTAAAGAGATAATTCATTTCTTGATAAAATTGACAAATAGGAGCATGTTTTAGATAAGAGGTGCAATCTCATACTCTTGGAAATGTAAATCTAGGATGCTATTCTCTAAGTAATTAGGTAAAATTTAAGTCAGACTTTAAAGTTGACTTTATTCTTAGAAGCCCATCCTGAGAAAATAAACAGAGATGTGGTCAAACACTTATGTAAAAGTGTGTTAAGTATGTGCCCTCCTTTATAATAGTGGTATAATGGAAATAAAAATTCAAAATTTGAAACTGGATTAAGTAAAAATTTTCAAAGCATGAAAGCTGTATAGCTATTAAAATGACAAATTGAAGAATATTTGAATGCAAAGAAGATTTGGACAAGGGTTACTTTTTAAGAATTGAGAATTAGGCATTTGGAACACAAATTTTTCAAGCCATGCACATTCCACACTCTCCACTCTCAGCTCCCTTGCATTTAGAATAGTTTGCTTCTTACAACAAATTGGCGTGTCAGCTCCACGAGGCCAAGGCCTTGCCTTGTTTAGTTTTGCTGTTATTTTTGTTTTGTTCTTCATTGTTTTGCAGCCCCCCCCCCCACACACACAATGTTTTAAATCCAGCACGAAGGTTTGGCATGTGGCAGGAACCTCATGATATCTCCAGAATGAATGAAAAGATACATTAAATACTGAAGAAAACACTTTGTACTATAATGCTGACAGTATACGACTTCAGTTTGTGAAAGCTCATGCATATGAATGCATGTATTTGACAATTAAAAAAGAAAAACCTCTTCAGAAAACTACTTTAACATTAACGATGATAGGTGTTTGCATTTGTTCATAGAATTGGGATTATCGGATAACCTGTATTTTCTATTGCCTCCCTCTAAATAACATTTTGTCATTTAGTGTCAAAAATGGAGACCCACTCAAAATCACACTATCCTTACCACTTTTGCCACTTCTGTGCTTCATTTTCCAAAAATGAAAAACCACAATACATTTTACGTCTGTCTTCCCTCTAATTCTAACGTATTTAAGAGGCTGTAGTGAACGCAGTGCAGTGGATACAGTAGAGGATGCAGTGTAGTAGGTGGCCTGTGTAAATCCTGGCCTTTTCGTAGTAGAATCTTTTGTCAGTCAGCTGTGGAGAATGATTTTTAATCATAAACAGACAAACAAACTGAAAGATCACCTAAGTAGACCGTTGCACATATTAATTTAGCAAAAATACCCCAACTAATTTGTTCATTTTAGTCCATTGAATATGACTCATTAACTATGGATGTGAATATTGTATTTTAGAGCAAAACAAAGCAAAATCCAATGAAATAAAATAATAAAATAAAAACGCTACTTTGATACACTAAGATTTTCAACTCAAATAATAGGACTCAAGGCAGCGAATGTACTACATTAACGAAAAGGCTGAGGGATGAATGCCTGCAATAATAAAGCACACTTGACGTGTGGAAACAGTCTGGAGGAGTGAGTAAAACAGAAGGAGGCAAATATGAAATCTCATAAAACCACGAATGCCCAGGTTGTCTTACTCCTCAACAATGGCCGTTTCCCAAATGGGGGAAAGGGCTGGGTCGTTGAGAGAGAGGCGGGGCCGATTCCAGACAGGAGCAGGAGTGTTTCTGAGGACACGCAGGTGTCCCACGAGCACGGTGTCGTTCAGCTGCTGCAGCCGTGCGGTGCAGTGAGACCCCTGTGTGTGCCGGTACCGGGGCAGTGGAGAAGAGTGGTAGAATGAATGGCACGTCAGCAGAGCCTTTGGCCGTAACACTGAGAGCTTGGATTGGACTTGGTGCTCCGTGGACCATGGGAATCAGCTGAGGATTGACACCTTCCCATCTGAACTGTTTAAAGGACAGTTGTGGACATGTACATGAAGTTTCTTTTGCGGGTGCTGCCGAAGGCCAGGGTGCCAGCTAGGAGGCAGTCGTCTGCGGGAGTGGTGTCGACAACCTGATCTGAAGATGTCAATGAAATGAAGGAACAAGACGTCTCTAGACGAGTGTAGGAGATGACTTGTGACAATCACAGGACCTTCCTTCATGTCCGTCATACAAGTTGGGACTGACAATGTGGTTTTATACTACAAAGTATCGAAGAATTTGGCCACATCTTGAAGGCGTTAAATATTGATCCAGAGTGCCTCATGTTGAATGGAAAAGTCAGCATCATTTAATAACTTTTCTCAAGTGAAAATGACATCAGCATCTATGTAAAGAATCTTGGTTTCCAGATAGTAGGTTTTACTTTGATGGAGAGGGAATTAAGGTGGATGTTTTCTAGAAGACTCCACCTTTTTTTTTTTGAAGCATCTATTGGTTTTCAGTTTCAAATGTAAAGTCATTTAAAGTCCCATTTATCCTGATGGTATCCTTAAAGAGATTTTTCCCTGCTGATTAGGGTAGATATAAATCTACATTGTGGATTATTTCTCTGCTCCTACCTAATGGGGTCTGTCTATTTAGTGTAAAGCCAGGCTCAGTGTTGGTTATCTTATATCCTCTCTTGATATTTTTCACTGTGTTGGGTACCAGAGAGATTTCTACTTGCCTGAGGCATTTAAGGTTTACTAATGTTCCAGGTTGAAAATCAGAGTCTTCAATAAATTTATCATTTCTCAATTGGATTGGTAGGTCAGAGCACTAATCTATTTAGAGAGAATGAAACATTGAAATAATTTTGGTAACATAGATATGGCCCAAGAGTATTTGCCATTTATCTGAACTAGACAGGATCCGTATGTAGCTGGTTTGGGCTGGACTGGTAATAGCCAGTCTTTTCTAAATGCTGCTTCTGTCCTGGAGTGTGGGCCACACCGAACGCTAGTGATTGAAATAGAAAAGACATTTAACCGAAGCCGCTTGCTTTTGAGGATTAGAAAAGGATCTTGAGTGCTCCAGAACTTTGCACGGATTTCAACTGCAGCATTCTGTATGGTAACTGGATGTGCACTGAAAGGTATTTAGAGCTAGTTCTGATAAAATACACAGTTGTCTGAACGTTTGCCCAGAACTAGAAACCAAATAGGATGTAGGCCTTCATTTGGAGAGTTCATTTATGCGTTTCTGAATTCGAACATTCCGCTGTACTAATGGGACATTAAGAACTGTGGTTAACTCCAGATGAACATTTGGAGTGGCTACTGCTTGGATAAAATGATTTTCGTATGTTTTCATCTAATCGCTCAATGAGCTGTATCCCATGAGGTCATATTGGAGACCCACAACAACTAACCCTAAACAGCCAATTGAAGCCTGTCTTTTTATCGGGAACGTTATTTTTTTCTCAAGGCCTCATTTGCTCCCCTCACTCTCTCATTCATCCAAGGGAGGATATTTGGCTTCTATGTTTAAAACCAGAAATGGAAAGTTGTTTTGGTTTTCCTTAGTACAATTTTCACAAATTTGATTTTTAATGTATAGAAGGGAGTTTTCCATTAAACCCTTTTTCCATTTAAGGAAAGCAACAAAGTTGGCTATACAGAAATCTGTAATGAAAAGCAAAGTCCCCCATTTTCTCCATTTGCTCATATATTCAGAGTGTGGCAAAGGTCAGTTTACAGTCATTCATATGAAAAACAATACAATAATTAATCAGTAATAATACAATAAACTGTGTTTTGCATACTCACAACTGTAAATTGACTTTTGCCCTACCAATATGTTTTGCTCCTTGATTATTGCATTTTAACACTTTCCTTGATGCATTGTACTTGGTCTAATGTGATACATTCAGGAGTCTTGACATGAAGGTCAAGTGCAGACTCAGTTGCCTAGACGTGGAAATGGCAGGAACATTGTGAATGATGCTAGGCACCTGCTGGGTTATATCATTATGTCGTCCTAGAAGTGAAGCATTACATTTAATATTTGTTCTGTGTTGTCATTTTGTTTTCCTTCATCTACACAGGCAGATTTTAGGGAGGAGTGTCTATGTTTTCGTAGAGAGTGCTAGATTTATGTTCTGGAATTAGATGTCACTGCTAGCTGTTGCTGCTGGTTTATTTGCATAAGTTTGAGTTTTTTCATACAGTATGTCATTTAATCATCAACAAATATCCTTTACGGTGCTTACTCTTAACTCCATTTAACAGGTAAGAAACTTTAGGTTTACTGAAGTTAAGTTACATGCTGCAGGCCCCAGAGGCTGCGGGTGGAGGGACTGGCCAGACTAAGGGTGCTATCAAAGTCCACGCTCTTTATATTCCCGTCAGCTCTGCACACTTGGTCCACATGTTCAGTCTCCCCGAGCCTTCTGTGAGTTATATGCAAACTGCAACAATACTCTCTTTCACAGGGTGTTACGTATTTTCGATGAAATGACATATGTGGAAATACTGCTACGGACGGAGGCTTTGTGTCCCTCCAAAATTCGTATGTTGAAATACAATCCCCAGTGTGATGGTGGTTGGAGGTGAAACCTTTAGGAGGTGATTAGATTACAGTGGAAGATTCCTTTCTAAAAGGGACCCCAGGGAAATCTCTTGGCTCTTCAGCCATGTGAGAGTCCAGCGAGAAGATAGCTGGCAGTGAGGAAGGGGACTCTCACCTCACATCAAGTCTGCTGGCACCGTGATCTTGAACTTTCCAGCCTCCAGAATGGTGAGAAATAAATGTTAATTCTTATAAGCCACTCAGTTTATGGTATTTTAGTTACAGCAGACTGAACAGATGAAGACATGGACTTAGAAGCATGCTGTCTAGCACATGTAGGAAGTCAATAAATAGTTGCTTCATTTGAAGACATACATATGTATGACTTGCAAAGATTAAAATTGCTGATGGAAAACAATGAGTTTTACTGAGCAACCTGGACAGTTAATGGCAGGATAATAAGTAAAAGTCGTTTTGACCAGAGAATCTGGGATTTAAGAAAAATGTGTATTTTCTTTCATTCTGACCCACAAAGGTATTGACGTACCCTGTGGAGAGAGGGAAAAAAAATGGTCAACAGCTTTTCACAATATGAGTTGACTCACTGGATTAGAAGGTATCTTTCAACATACAAAATGGACAGTGTCGGGCTTGAAACTGTACTAGTAGTCCAGGAATTGAAAAACTTGACACTATTTCATTCTGAAGAACAAAATTAGAAATCCTTATTAATATACTCTCTTAAAAATGGAGAATATATACAAAAAAGCACAGGGTTGAATTTCATAATGAATTTATGATGTTTTTCTTTGCTGTATGTTTTGGCTCTCTCCGAAAGCCACAAATGTGCACATGGGTCATAACGGAGCTTAGAAGATGGAGCAGAAGGAACAGGAGGAGGAGAGGAAGAAAACAATGCCTGCAAAAATACTATGCCTACTACCCCCTTGAAAAGGACAGCATTTCAGTGACCCAGTAGGGAAAATAAAGTCCAGTAATAAGCTCTTATACAAAGAAGTTAAAACATTTTGAAAATGACTATGAAAATTGGTATTCACACAGCAAAAGTGAGTTTGTATTACAAGTGATTTTTTGTATCTCGTTGCTGGAAGAAAGATCGTGTTTATACACATACACCTACCTATACATGTATAGAAAGAAATTACATATATATTAATCCTCATTAATCATTTATGATAGGAACATCTTTCTAAATGATTGTGTTACTGTTTTAATCTATTATTCTTACTTGCTCTTCTGGCTTTAGAAGATACTTGGGTTTCTTTTTTGCACACTAGACTTCTGATTTTTCTTACTTTTCTTCCTGAAATGCCTTTGTCCTTTGTCCTGGCTAATTCCTACACATTTTTCAAACAGCTTGGGAAACATTTCTTGTGAGAAGCTGTCCTTTAGCTTTTCTTCCTTTTGTCTTCCCGAATGCTTTTTCTAATAACTTGTCTACATCTTCACATTCCACTCTGTGCACTTTACATAATAACCTTTTTTGAATCTTTGTTTTCCTTAGTCAGTTCAGTTTCTGAGAGAGCAAAAATAAATGCATGAGTAATGTTTTCATTTTATTCCACACTGATTGTAAAATATACAACACAGTAGTTATTCAATAAATATTTGTTTACAAACCAGTAAGTAACTTTGTGTATCCAAGGACCATGCATAATCCACATTTTCACATTTAGTATTTAAATTTCCACATGTCAACATTCATAGAATAACATCAGACATGATCAATTATTTTCCTTAATTCAGATTACACATGACTTTCCCTAAACAGAAGCACTTTTTTCTGATACCATAAACTATCAGTCACATCAGCCATCAATGATTTCAGTTACCTTTATCATCAGGAATCAAACAGTCTCTGCCTATACTGTTGAGTTTATTCACAAAGCAGAAAGTATAACTTTGAGATTTGTAAAGCATCTCCCATTTCACTCAGTGTATGCTAATCTCTTCAGACCCCTACCGGAGAACTTTCTGTCTTTCCATTGCCAATTTTAAGTAGTTGAAAAATACACATGGGACACTCTTCCTACAACTTTTGGAAGCAGTCTAATGAGGGTGAAAAAAGGACTCCTGTCCTGAAATCTGAGCTAAGTAGCTTCAGTGGAATGAAATGGGATCCAAACTCTTCATGTCTGAGAAGGAGAAGCCTTCAGCATTTCATGCAGTCAGAGCAGAACCATAGACAATGTGGTTTGATGAAGGCACCCCATCAGAAAACAGAGATTCGCAATATAGTGGGTTTCAGGAGAGCCAGTTTGCATCCTAGGATTGGCTCTGGAGACAGATCAAGTTCATGTGAACTGATGGAAGGTGTAAAAGTCCACTGGTAGGCTAGACCACCCATTAGTCTAAACGCCAATAGCAAAAATGGGAGGTTACACGAGAAAGGGTGGTGGGTGTGATTTCACCTACTCTAAAGTGACAAATTCCATAGAGTGTGTCCCACTGAGTATGAGGGGTATTAGGGTCCATGGCAGTCCTCCTCTCTTCAGATAAATTGAAAATGAGCATCAGGAGTAGACTTGAAATGAATTCCTTGAAGGAGGCAGTTGCTTAGCTTTATGGGAGAAACAAAAGGGCAAGAATCTCAGCAGAGTATTCTCTGATGATTTAAATCTCCCCAGGAAAGTTCAATGTGTACGTTTTCTACTTTAAGTAGTTCACACTCTGCATATTTTAGAAAATGTTTCTTTACTGATGTTCAGAACTTTGTGATTCCCAGTAGAACAGTTGTAATTCACACAGGAATAATCCATGGAAGAAACGGGTGTTCAAATCAGAATTTAAACAAGGTGAAATTTAGACATTTAGCTTTTCTGAGTTCTTAACACTTAGATCAACAATGGATGCAATATAACCCTGGCCAGATAGCTCAGTTGGTTAGAGCATTGTCCCCATATGCCAAGGTTGTGGGTTCAATGCCCAGTCAAGGCATATACAAGTATCAACCAATGAACCTATCAGTAAGTGGAACGACAAATCAACGTTTCTCTCTCTCTCAAATCACTAAAAAGTGGATATGATACAGTATCATGGGAAGATAGAGAACACATGAAGGGGTTTTCAGTGAGTCCCTTATCCTCTCTGTGTCTTCCCATTACATCTGTCAAGTAGGGCTCATGACTCGGCCCCCTTTATTACACCATTGTTGTAAGGACCACATGTTGTAACCCTACGGTGCAAACAGATCAGTGTATTATTTTCTAACCAAACATTGTAACTGCATTCAGTCTGAAACCCAAATATGTTAAAGTGAATACAACATTTCCAAATGTCTAATAAAAAATGCTGTTTTAGGAAGATTCCCATGATTCCAAAATCAGAGTATTTTAAATAGTTTTGGGTTAACCTTTCCATAGTGTTAGACAATTTATTTTCCAAACTTCACAAAGCTTAGAGTAGCAACGTATTTTGGAGTCACTGACAAAGTATATTTTTATATTGGATGTAGTTTGATTTTAAATATGACTTAATATATATAGAGAGAGTTAGCATTTTATTAGCTGAGATGTAAGCAACAGGGAAAAGAGATCTTTTCCTAAAAATCAAAGTGTCATTTTCACATGCAGACATTTGGCTTCTGAGCTATTTATTGTGAGATTTGGGGAAATTTATGTTAAACTCCATAATTGGTGCACAGATATTATTTTCCAAGTATTCTGTGATGACAAAATCAGCAAAGGTCTGGACAAAAATTATGCCATTTGCTGACTTAAACTGGAGGGATTCAATTTCTCTTTTCATACATAATTTGGAAAATTTAAATTCTAGTCTTTTCTTGAACTGACAATAAGCTGTGAAGCAGAAAAGCATAACTCTATCCCTTATTAAGTTCAGTTGTATTTTATCACAGCTTTTACACACAAATCTGACTAAACTCAGGTGTTTTATTTTTATAATTAATTATCATTATTGTGAATTGTGTATAACCATTGTTAAAATGCTCTGCACCATATGCTTGACATTCAATACTTAGAATGAAGGAGGTTTAAAAAGTATTTTAAAGTGTAACCCAAATTGGTATTTTAGAATTTTGCAATGCATCTTGAGATATATAAATGCAAAGTTTATGGACTTTATGAAAAGTAGATATGGCAAACACTCATTGATCAAATTTATGGTACATTTATATTCCTTTGGTAGAGGCCTCTGATTTTCTAAATGATTGTTTTTGTGTTATATTTATGAAGCAAAATATACACTCCAGTGTTTACTCACCACACAAAGTAATGCTGATGTTCTTTGACAGATTCGCACAACTCAATGTTGGTTCACCAAGTGTTATTTCATGGAACAAATGTCAGACTAATTAGAAACAGAAGCATTTTATACATTTAATTGCACAAATGGCATTATACTCTGGAAGGCTCTCCCTGGGCTCAAAAATGTTCAAAACACACCTTGCACAGAGCAGGGGAAGGAGGAGTTTTCTATACCTCTTGTTGCTTAATTCTATAGGTGCTTTTTTAAAATATGAGAAATACAAACAGTCCTCTGATCGTATTGTTACATGAAATGTGAGAATTTTTTTTAATTCTCACAAAGTAACAACAAAAGGAGCTCTAGGTTGTATGAGCAACCAAATAAACACTCATTTAGTCATTCACCTTGGGTGATTTTCGAAAAGCGTTGCTGCCCTGCGCAGGTTCAGTAGTTTTTTTGAGGTTTGTGATAATTTAGACATCAAGTCACAAGAGGAAGGGAAGTAACTAGTGTATCACTTGGAAGTATCTTCTTTCACTTTTGTAAAACTGTCCTTAAAAAGAAAAACATTAATTTCCTCATATTTCATATTATAAGGGCTTTTATGCTGCTTGTTTTCAATAAACTTTTTGTTTTGGTACAATTTTAGATTTGCATAAAATTTGCAAATACAGTATAGAGTTCCCATACCACCCCTCCCCCCCACATACATTTAGGAATCTCCTAATGTTATCATCTCAGATTTCCAACGCTTCTTTGTCAAAACTAAGAGACCCCACACTGGTGTATTACAATGAACTAAACCCCAGACTTTATCTGAAAATCACCCTGTTTCCATTAATTCCTGTTCTCTGTTCCAGGATCCGGTTCACGATGCCACATTGCATCCAGTTGCTGCATAGCCTTAGCTTCGTTTAACAGCTTCTTGGTCTTTCTTTGTTTTTCATGGCCTTGACATTTTTGAGCCATACCAATAATGAACTTTTTAAGTTGTCCAAGGACTTTGTTTTTAACTCAATTAAACAGAAAATAACTATCAATCTATACATTCATCTATTTGAGATATTTATGCAAAATGAAAACAATGTGGCAAAGGGAGATGCAAATGTTCCGGCCACTGCAGGACCCTCTTGGAGAAAGTTATTGGCCACATTAAATATACTGTTGGCTCAGGTGATTTGGGAAGCTCTTTGTAGCCAGAACAGTAGGTAGCTTGATGAAGATTTGGATAAGGTTTTATATCTGCATTCCCTATTATGGTTGCTCCTGTCATTTGTACCTAACTCGGAACTCAGGGGACACTGTGGCCCAGAGCTCTAGATGCCCTATTGTCTCGATACTGAAAGGGGTGAATACAAACACCAAAGTGCAATGAACGCAGTTGGAAATTGAAAGTGTATGATTTGAGGTCTCACTGCTTGCAGACCTTCTGAAGGTTAGGCTTGCCAAGAAAAGAAGCTGAAGCATTGCACTTGCATTTCTAAAGAGAAGTGAAGCCAGTACCTAGAAGACATATGTCTTTATTTACTCAAACATAAATCAAATGGTCCAGGAACTTGTGCAAGTAAATCGGATTCCATTTGTATGTTTTTCCTGACACATAAATCTAGCTGCATGGAGAATGGCATGAATAATGCAGGAACTGAGCTCCCAGAGTGAATAATTTTTCATGGAAAACCTAGGACTGATAGCTAACCTTCCAGAAACGGGCTTGGCACCATGGAGACAAATGCAAGAAAATGCATAAGCAATTTATGTGTATCTATTTTTCTCCCATTGAATTTTACTGATCTGATACATATGAAAGTAGTCTTATGGCAGTGATAAGATCCCTCATTTAATGCATTATGTGATGATAATAAACCTTAGTCATTGTTATTCTTATTACTAATTATTTTATGCAGGACATGCTATTCCCAGCAATCTGTCAATATGCATGTTATGTTCAGATGCAGAAAATAAGGGGATTGTTATAACATATCCAAGATCATACACCTAGTCAAGTGCAAAGTCTAATCTACTCTGCCTGACTCCTGAGGCATAACTATGACTAAACCCTAGTCCCCTTTCAAACTCAACATAGTCTTAGATTGCCTGTGCTGGTTAGACAAAATAAGCTGACAGAAGAAAAAAAAGAATAAAGAAAAACAAGTTTCCACAATACCCTGAATATAAAGAGAAGAACCAATCACGTGCTCAGCCTACCGAGCTAAGTTAAAGCACACCCTGGAATCATTACCTCAGCAGCCTGAGGATCGAATCTGCATAAGCCAATATTCACGTCACATTTATCACCTACTTGTCTGAACGGTTTGGGAGGAAAAAAAAAGAGAGACCTTCACTTGTCATACCTGAGGGTTATGAAGGCCTCCATTCATTTATTAAAAATCAATCTGCTGATTAGCTCTGAGCCAGGCAACTGGAAGCTCCTCAAAAGGCTATTTGAGGAAAGCATGCAGAGAGACAGTCAAAAATAGTCTGGGTGAATTTAATGTGTGTATTCTGCTCCAACTGATGGGGTTCAAGGACAAGTAAGACACAATCCCCAGCTTGTGGCATTTTCATTATGTCAAGGAAGCCAAGCATAACACAAATAATTGCATAATTAATATTTAATTGCAGTTTGAATCCATGCTAAAATTATAGAAAGCTAGGTTATAAATATATTTCTTATTCTTAAATAATTTATACTACAAAACAGGGATAAGAAACTTTGATGATACATACAATTTATAATGTAAGAAAAGATACAATTAGGGTTTTTACAAATTCAGGGGTGGGTGATTTTTATTAACTCACTTAAACAGTTCTTATATTTGGATGCAAATCAAGAAAGAATTCACCACAGGATTTCAAAAGATGGGGCTAGTTCAAAAAAGTTTACTATCTGGTAAGAGTGGACATTCTTGTCCTGTTTAGAAGAATGCTTTTGATCTCTTATGTATGACGTTAGCGTGGGTTATTCATAGATACCCGTTACTGGACTGAGGATGTTGTCTTTGGTTCAGTGATTGATGTTAGCAATAAAAATAAATAAAAGGTATCCAGATTGTTTAGAAAGAAGTAAATCTATATTTATAAATAATAGGATCTTATATATAGATAATCTTAAGGAACACACACAGATAAGAGGTACCAAGTGTCATAATTAGTTTAACTAGTGATCAAATACAAGACTTTTATTAGGCAGAGTACTTCTGGAGGTACAGTTCCCCAAATCCTTTCTTGGTTGCTACTGAACTTCTCAGATTTTCACAGGAAATAGAGGCTTACTGTTACTCTTAATGTCCCCTAGCAGCATGCAGGGCTTTTCAGCCCTGCTTTTCAACTGCATTCCTGGAGTGAATGATTACTGTCTATGACTGGAAAGCACTCCTTTTTGCTCATTCTGGTCTTTAATTCATTTATCTTTTCCAACATGTACAGTCAATAGGACACACTCATAATGTTCAAGCTTCCAGAGTTGAAACCACCCACTTTGATTCCTTTAACCAAGTGAACCAATTTAACCTCCCAACCAAATGAAATAACGAGAGTTACTTTTTCCCTTTATTTATAATCCTAAGTAGTTATTAAGAAGTTTCTCTAAATATCTTTCTGGAACTCCACCAGTGACGTGCGTGTTCAAACCAAACACAGAGTAATGGAGCATAAGGAAACATAGTCATTAATAAAAATTAATAACAAGTTTCATCAGCAGGTATAAAATGTATTCCAAATAGAGTCTATCATCTATGGAAGGGACAGAGCCCATAAATCACTACGGAACTGAGAACTATGATTTTTGAGATGATAGCATTCTGAAAAAGGAAAGAGCAAAATCGTACGAGGTTAAGATTATTAAAGTGTGTCCTTTGATATTTACAAAGATGTTAAGAGCCTGGGACATAGGAGGAAAGTCTGGGCTAGTTATACCAAATTGAGAGTTACCAGCACATAGGTGGTAATTGAGGCCATCTGACTGGATGAGATACCAACCAGATATTATAAAGGGATAAAAGAAGAGAATATACGTCCTAATTTTGAGGAATACTAACATTGAAGGTGTGAAAAAGAAACAATCAGAAAAGTAGCGGTAAAAGAGTGATAATGTTGCCACATGGCATTTAGGGAAAGGGTGGTTCATCAGAGGCTCTAGGATGCCGTGTGCCACTACGAAGCTGAACAGGACATGACCTGCAACACTGAATGGCTGCTGGTATTGGCAGCAAACAATTGGTGAGTTAAAAGGCCTCACAACTCAATGTTCTTTTGAGATTCAGTCATAAATTTTGAATAAGCGTTGCAAGCCTCTGGTTAATATCCTGAGTTCTGAAAATTTTTACTCTGACAATGTTTGCCCGTGCTCCTGCAACTTTTATAAAGGAGAGAATTTCTGAAGGTCCTCACTCAGCTTCCGTGATGCCTCACCCATACTTGGTTTTGCTATCTTGACCTGTGTATCCACTTACTGCATTTAACCTGTCATTGTCTGTAACCTGCAACTGTAATCAGTGTCTTTTGTATCAATCTGCTTCCTTGTCTTACTTGTGACCCTCATTACTTCTCTTATTTATTACCTAAGCCAGCATTTTTCAATTGTTTTCATCTCATGGCACACAAACTAAATACTAAAATTCTGCAGCACACCAAAAATATATATATTTTGCCAATCTGACAAAAATGGGTATAATTTTGATTCATTCACACTAGATGGCTATTGTTGTGTTACAGTTGTTATTTTTTTTATTTGACAGTTGGAGGTGTTGCAAGTGTTAAAAATTCTTGCAGCACTCTGGTTGAAAATCACGGACTTAGACCAAAGAAAGGGGAGCATACCTCAGGAGATACTCAAAATGATCTTGAAGACACAAAAAGGTTTCCTCTATAATTTACTTTATCTTTTTTTCTATTTATATGTGCATTTTATAGTATACATTATTTATTGATGCAATTATATACACATAAATTATAAATAAGTAAACATCCTTATTGATGGTATGCTCATATTTTTTTTAAATCCAATATGGGCATGACAGCAAAGAACTTTGGTGGCAGTGACTCGAACCATCAGTTAGTCTCTTAGTGGTCCACCACAATCAGCGTCCCCCGTTTATCCTATTCAGTATCTCACATGAATTATGTTTCTAAGCACAAACCCATATTACCTCAGAAATCTCACACAGAGCAAGCACTCCCCGTGCTGATGCAGAGCTCCCTACTACAGAGCTCCTGTTTCTGGAGCTCCACGTTGAACCGCTCACCACTCATCAATCCTCTTGCCACCTCTGCTCAACTTATTTCTGGCTCTGGAATGATCACACTCCCTCCCCCCGATGACCAGCGTCCCACCCACGCTCAGGGCACAACTCAAAGGCCAGTTCAGCAGAATAAATGTTCGGGCACTTGCTAATCCTACACTAGTCAACCTCATCTTATAGGAAGTACCCAAAGTTTCTTGCTTTATAATTTTTGAATAATTGAAATAAGATTATTTTCTATGTATCTTCCATTTCCAGCCCAGTGATTAAGAGATGAATGTTTATACTGCTGAATAAGTCACTTTTTTCTGTTCAACATTTTATATTTCAGTTTATATGTTATATGTAAAACCAACTCAGATTTTTATTTGTTTAAAGCACCTACCTTGGCTAGGTTTCTATTGGTGGGAAAAAGTGACAGAAATATGGCTAATGACTAATGTACATGGATTGCACAGCCGATTAATAATGAAGCAAATTTGTGAGAATCTCACTTTCCCATATGGTAGGAATATTAAAATAAAACTTCAAAGTCGAAATGTTTAAGTTTTTCATCTTAAAATTGGTGTACTCCAACTTTATTTTTAGGCCATATTTAGTTGTTAGAAGAAAATAGAGTTCCTTTGAGAAAGGTGTGCAAACCTTATTATATGGCGGAAAGTCATTATAGTGGCTTTAAAAATGTCCACCTCTGCTTGATTATCTGTGTAAACCAAGATAAATCAGTGCAGCAAGGGAATAAAATTAGTGTGCTGAAACCAGCACAGGATGATGTCACACTAAAAAGCAAGTTCTCTTTACAGAGTTTAAGAAGCAATGAAAAGGTGATTTTTTGGGGGAACTTCAGTTGCATGTTATCTAAGGGGAAGCCAACGTGCTCCAGGTCACGGGCAGGCCAGCCAGGAGGGAGGTCACAGAAAAGAAAGTGAAGATGGACTTGAAGATTAAATTAATTAGGATTTCTCAAGATAATATTTAATTTCATGAAGGATTTGAAGGCTGTGAGTTTGTTTCCTCACATCACAAGCTACAAAGAACACGCACGTGTTCAGACTCCGCCCGAGAGCTCTTGGCCAGCAGGGTTTTGTGGAATTCACAACCTCCCAACGACAGAATTAATGCCAGTCATAACAGAAGTCCACAGAATGGTAGTGGCATGCGATGGAGTTGATTAAAAATGAAATGTAAGGCACTGTAGCTGTTGTATACAATACAATGGTTTTTGAAAGGTGCTCGTTTTTTATCTCATCTTGCCTGGAAATTGTGACTTGGTGCTGAACTGCATTTGATAAAAAAATTAATACCTAAAGTAAAGAAAAATGTAACAATGTGTCCTGGTGTGTGGGCATCTGAGAACTCTGAGGAAGAAAAATAAGGATTAGGGAGCCAATCTCTGAAACAATATAGGCCACAAGTACAAATAAAAGTAGGGTTTTTTTATGGCTTTGAAGTATTGGAAAAGAAAAACATTCTTGGGAGTGAGAATTTTGGGATGTTCATAGCTTGCTGCTTGAGATTTTGGGACTTTCATGTAAGCAGTTATACATTTTTTGAAAGGTAGTGTTACACATTTAAAATGCGACTGTGAATAAAAGTGATGTTTCTAGTAAGAAATAAACTCATATTTATATGCCAAGCATCCTTGTAAAACTCTCATAATTTCTTATTGTTCCATTTTTACAGCTGGGGAAACCGAGACTCCAGTTAGGCTATGCACTTGTTACAAAGCTGTATGGAACAGAAACAGAATTCAAACCCCTGTCAATCTACCGCTGAGCTAGTACATTGGACTAGCTCCCTTCTGTCTTTGAATAAAAGACAAGAAGTCAGACTCAGATGGCCATATATATGAGTGGCTGCCATTTTATCATTTTAGTGAATTTTGGGGGGGTACCATTAGTTAATAAAATTATGTGGGCTTCAAACATACAGTTCTATTATACTGTATATACTGTATACTGTCATCTGTATATTGCACTGTGAGTTCACCACCCAAAGTCAAGTCTCCTTCCAACAGTTGACTCTGCCTTGAACTTCTTGCTGCTGAATGCTGAGCAAGTGAAGAGGATGGTGGTGCATACTGTCCTCAGATGTAACCACTACTTCTCCATTCCCCCTCTGGACTCATGCTCTCTCCTTCTCTGCTCTGCCCTATACCTGGGAGGCTCGTGCTTGTCTGCTGACCTCTGATCTGGTCGGCCATGGAGAGAATCACCCAAGCATTTCTTCCCTGCTCCATCCATCCCTACGCCAGCACCTACGAGTATGTTTCCCTAAGCTTTAGCTCCTGTTAGAGGCTTCCCCGCTCCTTGCCTTCTTACCACTGTCACTGGACACTGCTGATCCTTCATACCAGTGCTGCTTGAAGCCCTGGAGAGGTGGCTGGTTTCTGAAGTGTCAGCATCACTAATTAGTTACCTCCTCCACACATTTCTATAAATAGTCCTTTCATGAAATGCTCTTCAAAATCTCCACTGTGTGCACCTATGCACTCCTTTTGGAGCCCTGAATGATGTAAGAGTTGTGAGCAGGTTAAACACCTCTATAAATACAGCCCCTTCAATGTATCCTTTTGTTTTAGTCATTGATTAGGCTGGTCATCCAAACAGGCCCCCCTGAAAGATGTTCAGAATCCTCTTTCTTTCCTCCTGTTAAGTAGCAGGAAAAATGTGAGCTTAGTATTTTCTTAATGCCTCCAGTGACCTGTCTGCCTCTCTGGCAAATTGTTACATGAAATTTAGTACAGATAAGCCTACCACTATAAACCTCTTATTCATCAGAAATAATTTTAGACGAGTATTTAAAAGTTATTGGAAGCCAACGCCATCTTTATCTCATGGCAATCACATGAGACAGATGGCACCTCTGAACCTTTGGCTCTGGGCCATCACGCTGCCTTCACTGCGACAGCATATCAGAATTCTCATCTTTCTCCACATTTCAGGAGCAGATATCCTTGTTGAGCACTCACTCCTTAAAACACCTCTCTCCAGTGCTTTTTATTACACCACACTCTCTTGGCTTTCCTACTTCTTTGCCCATTCATTCATATCACTTTGTGGCTTTTAATCTGGCACCTACTCCCTAAAAGTTGGTACATCTCATGTCTGGGACTATGGAAATACCCAAGGCCATCCAGGTGGGGTGAGGTGTGCTCTTTGCACACTCATGCTGTCCTTTCACTTAGATCAATGCCAGGTGAGGGAATGAGGTGACCAAATCGCATGTTTCTCATCTTCCAGGAGGACAGATAACTAAGACTCGGTGACAGGGTCATGGTGACAGGGTTCCCAGGTCTCAAAGTGCAAGCACTTTTCAAGTCTCCATTTATTTCATTTGTTACCGTTCCATTGACTAAACCCAGAGTCACTGTGGGAAGGGCTAGGCCAAGGACATAGATACAGGGAGGACCATTATTTCGGCCTGTGTTGCAAACTATCTACCATGGATATATAGATTTGTAATCATTTCTCATTTTAAAAATTCTGTCATTTACAAATTCTGTCATTTATGATTCTCTTCCTAACTACAGGTTTTGTCTCTTGGTATGAAGCTGTGAAACCTTCCTGATATTCACAATGCTCTTAGAAGTCTCTGATGACAGGTCAGGTAGTTATGTATGTATGTATGTATGTATGTATGTATGTATTGTCTTTTCCTTAACTGTAATTAATAGCATATTTTACCAATGTAGAAATATTAGACTTTGGAATCTGAAACCTTTTCACAGCAGGAAAAGCTATTGTTTCCTATTTTTCTTTCTTTTGAGAAAAATATTCTAAGGTATTAAGAATGTTCTATGAAGAGAAATTCTCAGAACTTTAAATTCATAGCAAGTTTAGGGAATTTGCAATCAGTCTCTGTAGTCTACTAAGAGGCCTGAGCAAATTAACATTTAATAAACCTAACAAGAAATATTCTTTCCGAGTCCTCTAATCCAGAATGCCTGGATTGGTTGGCATCCGGCAGAACAAAATATCTCCAGTATGAAACCTCTATATTTTATTTTACTTACAAGTGGTGACAAACACCTTGAAAACAAATATCTTTCAAAGAAATCTGATGAAACAAAAAGGATTTTGTTTCAGATATAAGGAATAAATCTTGTAAATTTTAAGTTATTTCCTGAGCAAGAAGAGTGTGGAAAAGGCTGACGATGATTTTTCTCGGCATTTCCATCCAAGAGCAGAGCTTCAATGACTTGAAAGGTTTTTGTTTTTCTGTTGTTCTAATTTTCAACTACTAACTCATATATTATTTATGGCAGATCTTTCTCCTTAGGGCTATTTTAAGGTGTATTGAGGATGTATTGTTAGCATCGCTGGCCCAGTCAAAAAGTTCAATAAGAACTCATAGATTCATCAAGCTAAATTTCTTGGATTATGCCATTTATAATCATGTCCTAAATTTCTATGTGTAATATAATCACATTTAATAAGTACAATATAAAATGTTTGAAAATTAGACAGTGCACAGTAAACAGTAACTTGTGATAAATTGGATGGAATATAATGAAACCCGAGCCATAATTTCACTTGAATTTATCTTACAGACATTGAGAATTCATTTTTCTCATCAGTTCACTCGAGGTAAAGAAGTTTGCAATGTTTTCAATGTATTCAGGATCTTTCTATCTCGGCCCTATTCGTATTTGAGGCTGGATTATTCATTGTTGGAGGTATGCGCTGTGCGTTGTAGGATATTTAACAACGTCCCTGAAATGGACTCACTAGATGCCCGTAGCACCCTCGCTCCCCAGTGGGGACAACACAAGCTGTCTCCAGACATCGCCGACACCCCTGAAAGGCTAACCAGCCCTGGCCAGAGAACTGAGGGTCGTATTCATTGTACTCACTTGTTTCTCCTGTGCAAATTTGCAGCAGATACCAAACTTTTTAGCCCAAATCTGAACAATGTTTAGATTACATTATTCATAATGGTAAAAGAATAATCCTAGAATTTGAGGGGTGAAGAATAAAACATATACCACTTATCACATATTCTATCTATGGCAGGGGCCTTTCAAACATTCATTGTATTGCCCAGTCATTAGACCTTTCCCACCTCATTTTACAAGACAAACGGTAAACTATCAACAAGCATTAATAATGATCCCAGGTTACAAAGCCAGCCAACTGATGCTTGGATTCGCTTCTGTCTGACTCTGAAACCCATGTCTCCAACTTTGCTGGCTGGAAGGATGGAAATTATTGGGGTATATATGTGTCTGGTTATTTTACTTTACTCCTTTTCAAATCTGTCAATCTTAGATTAAATTATGCCACCTCTCCCGGGTTCTTGACCAGGAGTCAATGCCTACTATTGTCGACCTCGGCTCCTTTCCAACTATGTGAACAGGGACAGATCACTATGACTACATTTCTTGCAAAGTTTCTATCATCTTGAAAGAGATAGATCAGAGCCATTATTTATGGTATAAAACAAAAGCTCATGATGATCCTTTTGTATATAAGTATTAAGTATAAATTTTGACAGCCTAACAGCATGATTTAGTTTATGGAGAATAAAAGACATTAAAAATACCCACAAACAAAGCAACCTGCAAATCAAAACTAAATATGGGTAACAGCCTTAATAATGATCTCCAAACTGTCCAAAAGTCTATCCCTAATTCCACAAATATATTGGCTATGTAAATTTTTGGTCACTTGGGGACTGTGTATTTTTCAAAAGCCAAAAAAATCATAATCACATGAATATTTTAAATGTCTCTGAACCTAGAGGTTCAGAAACTAAGATTTTATCATTAAAATCCCAAGGAAAGTGGCTTGTTCTAATTTAAAAAAAAGTTATTGGAGGTGAGCGATATGTGATTTTTTTCCCCAAGTATTTGTCGTCTTTCTATCTACAAAAAGAAAAAAGCAAGAAATATAAATTAAAGCTCTTTGTGTTATAAGATTTGTTTCATATTAGTATTTTCCCTTTTTGAAAAAAATATTGATATTGTTGAATCGTGGAGTGGACCTGCTCGGGGAGATACGGACTGAACTCATTTAAGTGCTAATTAAATAGGCGTGTGCAGTTAGAGACCATCTACACCATTTGTGTTCTTCAGATAATTTGGAAAAGTATATTCAACCAGAATTACCTAACTGAAGTAGGGCCTCTCTGCCCAGCTTACTAGATAGCATGGAAATCTACGTTTCTCACTTGCCCCAAGAATTGCAAAATAAACCCCTTCCTTCCATGATCAGTCTGGTCTTCACCTCACCTAAAGGTCCATCCTACAAATTTGTTATTGACACAGCACAGGTGAAAGACAAGGTTTGAGGGCAGAGTGGGGGGCTCCTTGTGAAATTAACCGACCAGAAAAGCGAGGTAGAATCGTTTTTGCTTATACTTGAAAGTATAAAATAGCCTGCCACCACCATAAAGTGCTTATTGGGGGGACATTTAAAAGCTAAAAACACACTGCCTGACCCTTGATTCATTAATCAACAAATTCAGGAGAGGGCCAGAACAATGGACTCTTCATGATTCTCCACCTATTTCTATAAGACTTTCACAAGTTCTCCACACTCCTTGGAGTTGGTGATGGACGTGGTTTAGCTCACACCCTTTTGGCTTTGTTTTAAAGGCATTTGTGTAAGCCACGGGATGTGTTTGTCCTGAATATAAAACATAAAACATTGGCTTTTTTGAGATGCTATTGCAATCACCCAACCAGTACCACTCAGAGACATTCTTAGCTTTGAAGGCAAGAGGGAAGCAAAGGAGTTGAATATAAAAGATGGGTTTGAAGCCAAATCATCAAGAATAAATATAAGGAACTCATCCGAGGGCTGTATGCAAACCTATAAACAAAGTGCATGTGTACAGCCTTATGTTCCTTGGGCTTAAATAAAATAATAAACAGATGTTGGTAAAGCATTTCTGATCTTGGGTTGGCATCCACCCGAAAGATAAAAGGGGAGAAACAAGCAACAATAACAAAAAAACATTAAGAATTGAACAATGCAATCTTTAGTCTAAAATGGGCTCAGACTCTACGGGATGTTGGGCAGCCCATTGTTCTAATCTCCCACTAAACATCGAGAAAATGGTCAAACCACCAGCAACAAAAAGTAAATAAAAATGCTTGTCATTAAAAATTAAGACTATTATAAGGATCTGTGAGGAATTTCCATGAAACGCAAAATCTGTGTTGCTGCATGGCAAAATCTGTGATGCTATTTTTGGCATCGAGTCCAATGAACACAGAGCAAATCTACAGGCTTGAAAGGAGGGAACAGACGCTTTTCCCTCTCCCACTGTTCTTTTTGTTCAGGTATCTTCAGTTCATGACTGAACCATTACACTGACACTTTTCACAAGGTTTTATGTAGCAATGTCATCATTGCTAAAGCGTTTGTTATTTCAAGCAAAAGAACATATTATCAAGAAAGTATGTTCCTTCGATTTGTCATTAGCATTTGGAGTGAGAGGAAATCAAAGTATTTTGCAAGTTCATGTGTGATGGAGAGGAGCTGCATGTGACACTAGGGGAGCTGGCTGCCAGGTGCATGCTGAGGGTTCACAGAAACTTACACCTGAGTATACACAGTCATTTCCCCCGTTCTGCCACACCAGTGGTGCTCAGAGAAAAGGCAGTGGCTGAAAAAATTAAAGGCAGAACCTATCCTGAATTGGACCACCTCCAATGTAGGCTGCAATGTATTAAAAGATCAGTAGACGAATTTTAAGACAATTGCATACAACACCATCTTTTACCTTTGCCAGGTGAGCAGGAAAATCACCACTGGCAGCAGAATGAGAGTAATCAGGGAGCACCATCAGAAAGGAGTTGGAGCATTCCCAACTTCTACTGCTTTACCTGCCGCAGAAATAATTATAATCAAAATAAACACATCAAAGTGAAGAAAGAGGAAACCTGATGTTCAATGTAGTTGTCAGTATGAAGGACCTAGAAGAGGAAGAATGCATGTAAGAAAGGGAAGGGAAACAACATCAACAATACCATGTGCACACACAGGTGCAAGCACACACTGGTGCACACACCGGTGCATGCACACACCACAAACAAACACATTTCATAGGAAGTACAACAGCGATGTGAAGGAGACCTTCAGAGTACAAATAGGAGCTATTCCTTGAGTCAATAAGTCAATAAAATTATAAAATCTTTCCGTCTAGAGGGCAAAAAAAACCTTTCTCTTTCATCTAACATATGTGGGCATAACTGTATCTTGACAGCAAATAGCCTTTTGGAAAACAGAGTTAGCTCATTAGGCTGTACTGTAACATCAATCAGATTTTACTGTAGATAAATTAGAAATCTTTTATTACTTATCCTCTTCTCTTTCCCCACTTAGCACTTTGGCCACAGATCTTGCAATTTAAAGAATGTAAATAGTTTAGTGATCTTCATTTTAAATTGTCTGGAAATGACCAGCCTAACTCATTATTCTTTCAATTTACTCAATATTCTTCCTTCCAATTCTATGTTTCTATGTTTGTTTCATAATCACCCAATTAACTTTCAATTTCTTGGCACTTTGACCCTAGGAAAAGAATTAAAATATGATCACTGGAATATCTTCCATTCATAAATTCAAATAATGACCTTTTCTGTGATCCTGTTTCTGAAAACTTACCTTGAAGTTTTATCCACTCAAACAATTCACTAGAGACACGAATCTCTGCTCCCCGCTATGGCCAGCTATATGGAATGCACAGCCATTTTAATCCAGTCTCCCTGAATATGATGGTCCCTGGTATTGAGAATCTCTCTGGACTAGCAGACACAGTTCCTATACTGAACTCATATGTCTCTTCCTACTCTGTACTTTTCTGAAGAGAATACATTTTCCTGCCACAGCTTCACGTGAAAGACAGCCTCACCTTTCTTTCTGGTTATGGAGGACAGCATTCACCTGGCCCTGCAGAAGGGTTAGTGCCTCTCTGAATTTAAAACCATCTTATGTGAATTTTTTTTCAGAAAATCATGTCCTTATGGTACCTAGGAATAAGATTAGACTTTTTCTGATGTAAATAACATCTTACTGATATAAATGTAATTATGCTTTTGAAAAACCACTCTAAAGTAAGTGTAGGGAATGGATTGGTGATGAGTTAAATTTGAAGTACAGTTGAGAAATGTTGGTAGACCAGATGAATGTGGTGGGGGTGGTAGTGGAGAGAAGCAGAAACAGTCTATTTATAGTGAAGAAGTAAAATAGGACTTGGTGATCCATTACATAGGCTGGTTTTGAGAAAAAGGCTGAGTTGAGGCTTAGAAAATAGATTAAGGATCTGGGGGACATAAGAAGTGAAACAAGTTTGGGGAATAATAAAACATTCATTTTGGATATGATAATTTTGAGAATTCTCAGCAATATCCAAGAAAAAGGTCTCCAAAATCAGTAATAATTTTCTTCTGAAGTCTATTTGCAATAATTTTCATCCATAAAATGGCAATTCCTAATTCTTGTTTTTTTTCCATAGTATTAAAAAATGGCTCAGTAACTTGAGTCACAACTTCTTAGCATAACATTAGATCTCTTAAAAGTCATTTAAAAACCTTGTAGGAGCTCCCTTTCTGGGTTGTAATATTTTTGGGCTGTGCTCTCTATAACTCAGATTTGGCTACATCTGGTTCCTCCACCATTCCAGGTCATATTTAGCCTAAGCATTATTAACTCTATGTCTTATAAAGTATTTTTTAAGTTCTGAGACACTTATCTGACCATCTGAAGTCAATGGAGCATCCAGTTCGAGCTTGCAGATTATATATATATATATAAGAAGCTCTCCACAGTAAAGTTCATACTGTCTTCACGTTGCCTACATTTCTCATCAAATACATTGGTAAGAATTGATTGTGACTAAAACAAGGATTTAAATATTTCTAGTTCGTTTTTCCAGCTTCATCAGACAGTTGGACTGTTTCTTATTGTCGACAATTACTTTAGGTTAATTGTGGCCCTATGGTTGATGTGGACCCCAGCTCATGGGGTCTGCAACATTGTGGATGAGGGAAAGACACTCACATGGACTACCGAGTCCGGTGGAGGAAAAGGGACAGCATGGCTTTTCTCTCAAGGGGAGCAAAAGCCTTGGCCCTTGCTGTGACTAGCCTTTATTGGGTTTCTCAGCACATTACATGAGGGTCCTTATTTACTATGCACAGGTTCCCTTTAGGTGGTTACCTTTTATAGAAAACAAAGGAGCCAATGCCACTAATCACATCACAGAAGAGGGATATTTGCAAATGAAAAGGCAAAAGTGGTTGAACCTGTTACACTCATCCTTAGAAGGGTTAGCATGGATTTTAGGAAGTTACTTTGCAGTAAATGTCCTCAATTCAGGGTGAGGGAGTTTTTTAGCAAGAGCAAGACTCAAAGCAACCTAGGCACATTGCAGGCATGATTCCCCACGGGAGAACCTATCCATGGGCGTGGGTCCTGTGCATCTCTGAGTGGGAGCTGGGCCCATGCCACGCAGAACGGTCTCCTACATATGGTAAAGCTGGTAATTTTAATATCAGAACACATATTAAGCAACAGTTCTTTTCTTTCTCAAGCTTTTTTCCCCTCACTATAGAGTTACATTACTTGGTGCAAAGTAATCTGCTACAAATTAACTGATATACTACAATCTTCTTTGAAAATACTAATTATTATATCAAGTGAACATGATTCAACATTCTACAGACACCTAAAGTTATCTGGTAGAGAATATGCTCATCTTCCTTGAGATGGAGTGCGTTATTAACTTTCAGACTGAAATTCTCTGATAAACTATGCAGTTGTCCAAAAAGTCATTCCACTTATGGACCAACTTGACAGTAAAATATCACATATCTGTTCATGTGTCCATTTAATTCATATTAAACATGGGAATTTTCATACGATTTCTTTAGATCAGAATTTTTCATCCTCACTGAAGGATATGTTTATTGATTTTAGAGGGAGAGGAATGGAGGGAGGGAGGAAAAGAAGAGGGGAGAGAGAGAGAGGAGAGGGAGACACTGAATGATTGCCTCCTGAATGTGCCCTGACGGGATCAAACCTGCAGTCTTTCAGGATGGTGCTCACCCCACTGAACCACTCAGCCAGGGCTAACTAGAATGTTTAAGGAGCTATAAGGGCATACCATAAAAAACTGTCCTTGACACATTAGAATCACAGTCTTCTCCAATCTCTGTTGGGAGAAGTTCTCCTTGATATCACTCTCAATGGTTTAGGCATCTTATTCCCCTTAAAACTGGGTCATAACCATATTACACATGTGGATATGTAATCAGAATAGGGATTCCTCATCTGCATGTTGATGAGATATTGCTCTGACTGTCAAGATGCTATACCATGTGACCTTAAACTCCCTTTCCATTTTTTTGGTCAATCCTTTTTCATAGAGCCTTTTCTGCAACTCACCATTGACTTTCTACAACCCACATTCTCCTACCTTCATGTCTTTGCTTGGTGATCTTATGTAAATAAAGTACTCTCATTCACTAAAAAGTGTGTATATATTCACTAAGTTCCCCCTAGGGGCTAGGTAGTGTCCTAGTTTGAGAAGAAATGGCGAGGAAGACAGTCACGGTCTCTGCTCTTAAGAAGTTTGTTTTCTGGTAAAGCAGAGAGACAATTGTAGAATAGACAGATATGTGATATCTCAGATGGCAACAAATGCTATGAAGAAAACAGAGGGAGTAACAGAAGGAGGTGGGCTTGCTGTTCTAGAAGGACTCTGTCGGAGATCACTATTCTGATGGATTACATTGATTGCTTTTCCCTGAGCAACTAGATTCCAACCCTAATCCACGTTTATCCCAACATGTTGTATTTGTGTTTTGTTCTCCAAAAGTCTGCAAATCTGCACTCAGTTTAAGATATCTTTTCTCTTGATTACTGCAGAACATTTAGTGTCCTGGGGCTTATAAAATGATTTTCTACATGATTTAATTGAATCCCCCCAAGCATGCTTCACAAGATTAGGATGATATTCTCATATTCAGAATAGAAAAAGATGAAGGAGGAGGAGAAGGAGAAGGAAATGGAGAAGGGGAAGAAGAGGGAGAGGAAGGCGGATATATTACATTTCTTCTTCTAGCCCATAACTAAATTAGAATTTGGATCTTTACCTTCTGCTTCCTATTCTAAGGCTTTTTCTATTACTCTGGGACTGCAACATTCAGCAGTTCATGGGAAGTCATGTTATTTTCCTTCTGTAATCTAATGTAGCAACACTGGCCGCCCCTCTCGAACGGGGGAGCCACGTAACATCAGGTGCAATTTAAAGGTAATAAAAACTGCGTGACTGGCAAGGCATGAAGTCTGTGACTCCCTCTTCTAGTATCTTCCTGTTTCTAAAAGCTGAACTACATCGGCTTTTTCTTAGCTCCGTGTCTGAGATTCCTGGGGAAAACTTGGAACTAAAACTTTTTTTTTAATTGAATGATCTTTTTCTTCATGTTTTGGAGATTTTCTTTTGAATTATGAAAAGAAAATCCTTCTAACACAAGTATAAACAAAACCTGCTTTTGTCACTAGCACCCTGTAGAAAACAAAGATGAGCATTAAATTACTCCGAGCACATGGCTCCTTGCCAGTAATTATTCAATATGAAGTTTAACCAGGTTTATCTAGAATACAGGGGCTGCATATACATAGCTAAAGGGAAAGACATGGTTAAAGTAATTATCTGGCATATTCCTACCATGTAGACAGTCAGTCTGGCTCATTTGAACAAAAGAATAATAACCCAGCACATTCTTTTTGCCAGAAGAAGTTATTTGGCAAATCACCTCAATGTGCCTCAACAGATGAATACACATTCAGTCTACAAGATTCCAAAAGGGAAAGAAAACGTGACTGCCCTTGGGTATCAGGAAGCCTGCAGACAGGACGGCAGAAGGAGGCTTCCAGAAGAGAATGGTCTGGGAATCAAGACAAGTTGCCTTCGAATTCTGCGCTCCATTCTGGGCTTGTGAATCGAGATTCTAGAGTTTCTTCCCTTTATTTCTGATTGCTTCACAAATTCTTGCCCTGAAACTTCTTATGTTTTCTTAGATATCTTTTTTTCTGGGATATGAAGATCAAACTTCTCTATATAATCTGAGTTCTGCAGACTATCTGGTGACTAATGCACTAGATAACTGCATCTTGCAATTTTCTTTTTTGTTGGGTACAGGAATAGGAAGAAAAACGGAGACGTCAAGTGAGACCAGGATTGCTTGCTTATTAGGTACAATACAGATCTTAGGACCCTGTGCAGATAATCAATGCCCTCTCTGGTTTGTTTTGCCCTTTGCTTGCAATTTGCTTGTGGTGGTTTCTTAAGTGAAGCAACGTTGATCTATTAAACTCATTGAGATTCTCTCTTTGGAGAATAGCGTTATTCATTATAATCATTAATTGTTTTCATTTCTAATACCAAGATAGAAATGATGACTATTCTTTTCTCTTTTTTTGCTCTACAGATATGGAAAATATTTCTAAAAAATCTAAAGAGATTTCCTTTTGCTGCTTATTCTGGTGTAGTAATTGATCAAGGGGACCAATTCTGGAGACAGATGTCCAGATTCAAATATTGCCTTCACTGGTTACAAGCTGTGTAATCTTACTTAGCTGTTTTGGCCTCAATTTTCTTTTTTTCACAAGAGAAGCATTGACATCCTTTAATGTATAGGAAACCTATGAGGAATAAAGAGGATGCCATATGCATGGACATCTGTCAGTATGTACTAACTGTTAGAGACAGCACCAGGAGATGGTCAGATATGCACACTCTAGACTCAGGTTTATTGTGGGGCCTTCAGCGAACTACTTACTTAATCAAGATGTAGTACGACTCCACTGGTAGTTAGCTGTTATGAGGATTACATGAACTGATTCATCTAAGATGTAACTAGAGTATTGTGTGGTTTATGACCTGCGCTCTGTAAAATTTACTATTACAGATGTTATTTGTCTGTGCATGATGAAAAAATTTCCCAAGCTAAATGGAAAACAATGTGCAAAGAAATGTAAAAATTCTACCACTGAAAGGGTTTGCTTAACTTGATTATTTACACAGTGGTGCCTTTGAATATATAGCAAAATAAAACAAATCTAAGCATCTCGGCAACAAACAGCAATAACAACAGAAAAGCATTATCTACAGATATACTGTCAGTCCCTGCTCTGGGGTAAAATGTGGAAGATATAGATGTTCAACAGCCACATCAGTGCATTCTGTCTCCAAAAGCCAATTTTAGGTTTCAGATATAGAAATGCATTTAGAGATATGCCAAAGCCAATTCCTTTTACTTATATTAATATGAAGAACGTGCCAATCTATATCCTGTCTTTATATCAGGAGAATTGGCACTGAGGAAGCTAGTAATACTGAGCACAAGGCCTAAACTATTACTGAGCATGCTTTTTCCTTCAAAGGAACTGTTCTGTGATTTTCCTTTACTGTCTCTTCATCTTTGCTTAGTATTGGTAGATCCAGGAAAAAATAAATATATATGTAATATGAAACATTAAAATTAACTGTTGATGCAATTTGAGCAAAAAATCATATAACAATGTTTATTGCATAGTAAGCACTTAATAAATGTTAAATAAAAGAATGAATGTAAGTGGGTTTTCAACCATTCTTGAAAAAGTGGGGAAATATTTTGGATGAATGAAATCAAGTGGGTGTGGTCCGCACGCTGCTACAAGACACCTCTGTTTGGAAATGTTCATGGATTTTTCCACTTCATTTCCACATCTTGTCCAACAACATTCTCCTCTTCTGCAACATTCTCCTCAGCCTGACTGAAGCTTACATGGGTTTCTTTCTGACTACAGATCTTGGGCCTCCTTTTTCTGTAGTGTATTCTTTAGAAACCTTGCACTTGTAAATTCTTTTTCTCCCTTTTGAGATATAAATCTTCTGCCAGCCTTTTGCCAGATTTACAATCCAGGAATGTCTTTCTCCAGGTCCTGGGAGCCATCCTGTGTGAAGAAAGTATCAAGGAGGATCACGCCACAGTCTCCCGGACTCTGTTGCAGGGTGGGAGCCTAATTTGAACTCGATCCTTAGCAAACACCAGCAGCCCCACGACAATGACTGCTCATCCTCTGCCTTAATGTTCTCCACTACTTTCCCAATGGCCTTTGCACTTAAAAACCTGCCTGCCTTCTGTTTCAGCAAAGTCAGGCACAGTCCTGTCCTGAAGCCTGTGCCTCCAGGGCAGGAATCCAAATGAAGTCCATTTCACCAATTTTAACAAGTGTGTCCTGCAATTTCACCGTGGCCATCCTCTCTCACAGCATTGCCTCAGTGTCCTTCTGTGTCTTCTGATCCTCCAATACCATCATGACCCATTCTTTATATTGCACTCACTCTATGACCAGAATTCATGTTCCTGACTGCAACCTGTCAGACATTCCTGGGCAGTCTCTTTTGACCTGTGCCACTGGGAAAAGCACTCAATATTATTTGCTTATTTCTATAAAAATAAAAGGACCTCCTCCCCCCAAAACACAGAAAACCAAACTGATGACAAAAAAGCATTTTAATTTTCTTTTAGGTATAATTGGTTTTTTAAACATTTGGATAGACAGAAAACTTTCTATCATAGTGATGCCAAGAAGGCAAAACTGAATGATTCCACCTGTGTGCTTTAAGAGTTCTGCAAACCTGACCATCTCTGCAAACCTGAGCCCCAGGGTCTAATCAGGAACCCCCTGCTTCCTTTTCCCACCTTGCAGGAGGCCAGCAGAGTGCACAGTCTTTCCTGGTGTGGAGCAATTTAGCTCTTAGGTTGGTTCTGCTCTTTACCTTCTATTTCTGCCTGGCACTTAATGTTTTCACACCTACATAACTGACCATTGTATTTGACTAAAGAAAAGCAGAATCCCTCCAGGGAATTTGGGGACTAAGTTTTAAGAATTTATTAACATTGATTAATAAATATGCAGAACTGTTTACTTTGGTTTTATTAGTTGTATATTCACTATCTTTATCTTATATTCTAGCCATTTGCAAAAGAAGTCATAAACCTGCAACTATTGTAGTTTTAAGTTCTCAGAAGGACAGGGAAGAAGTTCAACTGATAGAAATACGTTTATATGGCCTATCATTATATTTCTAAATTTTGCTTCAGCAGAAATTTACATCAGTTTGTCTAGTGCAAAGTTTTAAAAGTTAGGTCCTGTATTCTTTGTTTAAATGCAATTTATATTTCTTCTTAACTCTTCTAATCCCTTGCTGTGATTTGAACCCCTTGTAATTGACTTCTTGGAATCATCTTGGTGCAATTCTAAGGCAACCCTCTGCAGCTACAGAACAGAACAGGAAGAAAGAGGAATTGAAAGCAGTGTGTTTATAACCTTGGTCATAGGTATCCTAGGAGTGTTTCTGTTTTAATAATTAATTAGCTTATCAGTTCAGAAATGTTGAAATGGCTTTTGGAATCCCGTGCTCTAAGGCCTCTGGCACATTCTCGTTTCCTGACTGCATTTTCCGTTTAATTTTTTCTTTCCTTGAAACTAAAATCATTTAATGAAATCGGACACGTCAAGGCCACTGACTGATCTTCAGAGCAGAAGGTATGCAAAGGTAGCCAATCCTTTCTATTACAGCGCCCGTCCAGGTTGGGAGACACCATTCTAAGGCAGACAAAGTGCAGTGCAGTCAGGAATGCTAAGAGACATAACTAAAAACAAGGCGGGGGGAAGAATAATATGAAAAAAGCTGAAGGGAAAATAAGTTCAACACGCAGAAGGGAGAAGATCAGGAGGTGGGGGAAGGAAAAAGCACATGTGTGATTTTTTTCCCACTTATTCTATTTCCTTTTTGTTCCCTAGTTCAGAGCGGCTGGTAGAAGATTGATACATTTATTAATTCTCCATGCAGAAAGACAAACAGTGGACTCGGTCCAGTGGGAGTGAAACGTCTGGCCCCAGGTGTCCCTGCGGAATCTTCCAAAGTTGCCTAATGGTCTCTGACCACACAGACCCATTTAAGGAATGCGGTATCCATTTTCTCGAATCTCGTTTAGACTCATACATAAAATAAAATCATCCTGTCATAATGCCCTGGTTTTCTCTGCTTCTTCTTTTTATTTCTCCTGGTTAATTTAAAATGCAGGGCTAAAAGAAAAGACAGAAAAAACAATTTACAGGATGTTCAAGCCAGTCTTTGTTAATATGACTTTTTACATTGCAAGAACATAGTAAAATAAACCATTTCTTTCTGCATAAAGTGATATTTATACCTTCTCCCTTAGAAACTATTAGAGTGAATATTCATGGAGAAATATTTTCACCTATTTTACATGTTTATTAACTTAAATTCCAACTGTGAGGGAACTGTAAGGTATGGGATCTATTTTATTAAGGTTAATATTGGTGTTTTTTTCTTTCTTTTAAGCAGAGTGAAAATTATTGTTCATCTGTTTAATTTTTTGGAGTAGAACTGTACTGCTTTTCATTTTTAGAACACATTTTTGGATCTTAGATGCTTAATGAGTCTTAATAAATTTTTACATATAAGGCGAGGTATAAATGAGATTGGATTCATGTAACAGGCATTTCTCTTTTCTATAGTTCCTGGTACAATTCTGACAAAAAGCAACTAAAGGAAAAAAATACTATATGATCTGAGGTTATTCTGACTTTAATTTTGGTTTTGACAGTAGGTAAGTTTAGGTCAATTGTGTGAGACTCTTTTCTGTAAATTTCTGAAATTTCCTCAGGACAAGATGAGATTAACAGTCACCTTTATATTACCGAGCAGCCAGATTTTGTGAAAGAAAATGTATTAGGATATTATTAGGGATGAAAATATCACCACTTAAAATCAATTTACATATGAACCTGAAAAATACACATGACTTAAGTTTGAGTTCTGGAAAATAAATTGTGAAGGGTGTTATTTTACTAAAGTGTTCAGTTATGTCTGTTTATGTTATTAAATAGAATGAGATAAAGTACATATTCAACTTTTTAAAAAGAAGAACAGAATATATCATTTTAAGTAATTAGGTCCATTTATCTTAACTTTATATTTTGGGGGGGTGGTTCCTGAAATAGATACGAAAATAACCTATTTATAATACTTGGAAAAAATATTTTCAAAATTTGTTGAATTCAGAATATCTAACACATATTTTTAGTTAGCTACATTAAATACAAAGCTTTAAATTATAGTTTTATGTATATATTTATTTTATTTTTTAATATTCTAAGATTCACATTTTGGTAAAGATTTATTTGTTCAAGGCAAATTAAAATATTTTCTGGACAGGTAATATTATTCTTATACACATACATAAGCCCAATATAACATATAACTATGTGTATATATAATATATAGTTTTATATGCATGTGCATAAATTTGCATAATTATATTAGTTAAATGTGAAATATGTATACTAATAAAACATTTTTATATTATCCACTCTAAAATATAGTGAAAGAGTACTGTCCTGGTTATGAGCCCTTAGACTTTAACAATAGTATATTATAAGTAAATAAATATAGAAATTTTTAAAAAATTTAGTTCCAACCTTGCAAAATGTACAAAGTAGCTTAATGTAAAGATTAAAACTGTGGCAGAATAAAAGCAAATGTAGGTAATGTTTTTAAAAAATCTTAAATGGAAAGTTTTCTTTAAGAATATCATTAAATAAAATAACATAAAGGGAATACTCATTTTTCTAACTGAATGAAAACTTAATATTTTGTATAACAGAAAATGAGCAAATAAACAAAGACCAAAAGCCAGGGTGATCCTTGAAAGACAAACCAGGGAAAATGTTTCCACCATATATGGTAGTAAATTATTAGTGCATATAGTATATAAGGAACAACCAGAAAGTGAGTTAGAAATCAGTCTGCATTTCAATAATAAAATTACATTAAGACATGACTAGGCAATTCACAGAAAAAATAAACATCGATAATATAATGTTTTAAAAGAATAAAACACTAATAAGAAATATATATGAATTTAGCAATGAGAAACTTTTTTCAGTCTAACTGGAAAGACCTAAAAGAACTATAAAACCCAGTTTAAACAGCTTTAGGAAAAATGGTCATTTGCTCTTAACTGATGGTGGAAGTTTAAAGTACTAAAACTTTGGGTGAGAATCTGGCCCGTGTATATTTATTTAAATATTTTTTAAAATTCATTTTTAGAGAGAGGGAAAGGATGCAGAAAGAGAGGGAGATAAACATTGATGTGTGAATGAAACATTGATTGGTTGCCTCTCACATGCCCCCAGCTGGGGACCTGGCCTGCAACCCAGGCATGTGCCCTGACCGAGAATCGAACTAGCAACCCTTCGGTCCGCAGGCTGGCACTCAGTCCATAGAGCCACACAAGCCAGGGCACTATATCTGTTTAATTACAGTAAATAATACACCTACTCAGCAATTCCTAACTCTACTTTCCTTTAGAAATATAAAAACAGAAGATGTTTACTTGTACAAAAGGTGTACAGTATATTTATTCCATCTTTATTTTTAAAAACTTGAAATTTTGCTTAAATGATAACTAAATAATAGAATACAATGCAGTCACAAAAAAGAATGAGCTATTTCCATCTATGACAAAATAGGAAGTCATCCTCTATATATTATACTATGCAATATAATAAATTGGAGTATACTGTATGTCATATATTTTTCATACATTTTTATTTATTTTGGTATAGCATATACCAAATTTTACAGATATTACCTGTTATTGATGGGCTATGAAAAGAATTTATGTATAGTTTAATAGAAAACAATGAGCATATTTTGCATTTTAAATAATATTGCATATATGAAAATAGATTTTGCACAGGGATTTTCGTGTGTATTCTCTTTTTGGGGCTATGAATGAATTGGCTACAAATGCTGAGGTTATCTGTGCTGACCAGTCTGCCAATGTCCCCAGAGTCTAATGCAGATGTCCCAAGGACTAATTATCCTCAGTTCAAACCTAGTCAAATAGGGAGTTGGTCTATGAATGATGCTCAATATCTAACTCACTTTCTTATTTTTGTTTTGCTCCATGTGTGTCTGTAAGTCTGTTTACTTCTAGGATGTGGGTATGTCTGTAAATATTTTAATCCATTCTACTGCTACCTTTACCCCCAAGACTGACCTGGTCATGAGGACTTTGTTGCTAAGCAGATGTTGCAACTACGCTTCTTCCAGAAGAGTCACTTAAAAGACCTCTACTCCGGACACCCGGACACATTCAAGAAGAATGTGCTTTGTATCCAGAGGACTTTCTCTATTGTAACTAATGCATTAAAAATATCAAAGTCTTCAGAAAAGTGGGAGAATTCAAGCAGAAAATAAAAGAATATAAGGAAGATTATTAACAAAGTGAAAACATTTATTTCGAGGATTTTGATGGACTTTTTGTCCAATCTCAGCTCTGCTAGTTATTAGCTCTAATACTATGATATGAACAGATATTACACTCTCTCTGATCTTCAGTAATAACTCATAAATATTATAGTATAGAGATTTAATACACAGTTTTGTAAAGATGATTGCTTTAAATTAATGTGATAAATGTTGATTAAGCTCTATTGTATTCGAGGCACCATCTCATCTACATGAATGTAACAGCAAGAGGATTCCCTTTGGCTATGAGTCCCCTTACTGTGTTGAGCTCAATTCAAAGGGCATCTGCATTGTGTCCCTTGGTCTTGAGAACCCAGTGCCATTCTCTGGGGGAGGGCACACTTAAGGCACATCGCTGCCATCATCATCATTGGCCTGCTGTGTTCCTTCCATTGCTGCACTGTACTCTTCCTTATCTTTGGATACTTGTCTTTCCATAACCTCTTTTCTTTGACCAGAAAACTAGTTTGGCAGACAGGTAGTCATCAACTCTCACATTCTTCCTGTCCATGTGTTAAAGTCACATTCAAAGTAAGACTTTCATAACCACCTCAGATAAAATGGCAAACCCTTTTCTCTTAAAATCTGTTTCCCACCTTCTTATGCATTTTGCTGTACACCAATTACCATGTTGTGTGACTTGCTCTCCAATTTTATTGTCATTATTTTCTAGATCTCCCCATTGGAATGGAAGCTGAGTATGGGCAGGATTTTTTAATTTATTAATTGATTTCAGAGAGAGAGAAATAGCGAGAGATTTGTTGTTCCACTTATTTATGCATTGATTGGTTGATTCTTGTATGTGCCCTGACCAAGGATTGAACCTACAACCTTGGCATATTGGGAGGATGTTGTGACCAACTGAGCTACCCAGCCAGGGCTAAATTTTGCTTTATTGTACAAGGATGTGTTCTCAGTGCTTGGAGTTGTGCCTGTCACAGAGGTAAATATGGTAAGTACTCATTGACCAATGAACTTCATCATTAACTTCCTTTGTGGCATATCACCCATTTAGATAAGTAAGCTGGGTCCTATGGCCTTAGCATGAGTTGAAGAAGTAATTTTTATACATTTTGACAGAAACCACCAAAAACATGACAATTCTCTACTCTGAAGACATTTCTCTGTTTTTGTTGTTGTTGTTGGCATCAGGATAAAAATCTACATTTGAAAAGAATAGATGCATCCTGAAAATGAGATTCCAGAGCTTGATCACAGAGGTAGAAAAGAAAAGGTGTAGTGTGACTGGAAAATTATCTAAATGATGGAAAAAGTGATTAGAGGAATACAATCTTGACATCCTTGAACTCAAAGATTTAGCAAAGGAATAAAAATAATATTTTGAAAAGTTGGAAATCATGGCAAATTTTAATTTCCAAAGTGTTGAGAAGGAGTCAAGGAGGACCCCCAAACACTTGCCCTGTGTGCTGGCACGAGCATGCTAATAGAAGTTTCCATGTTTTAGGACTTGGCAGGGAAATCCTTGTAAAAATAAAAGCGATCCACTGTGAGTTCACTGCAACTGGAACCTCTATAAGTTATGTTCTTGTCTCTAGGCCAGATCAGGGTGGCAATGAAAATATGTTGAGCTAGTCCTGGCACACAACTTTTGACATTTAGGTAAAATTCACTGGGAAAACAGTCATTTTTGGTTAACCTGAATCTGAAGCCTCATTATATTAGAGACATAAGCATTCATTTCTGCAGTACCACATTCAGTCTTCAAGCCAAATGTAGGTGTGACTGTGGTCCTGGACGAGCGTCCTAGCATATGCTGTAGAGAAAATGAGAGATCTCATTCTGACTTTAACTGTAGTGCCTGGAATGGTCACCTTTTTGCTGCTCTTGAGCCTTGAAATATATGTAAGTAGTGCTTTCATAGAAAGAATCAGATTTCATTTTCATATAGATGATTACCCAGTGCTTTTCAATTTTTCTAGCAAAGGGCTCCAATTCACAGTACATTAAAAAAATGTAAGCAAGTATATGTATATGAGGTCTGTCCATAAGGTGTCCAGCTATGTACTAAGAAAAATGGAGACATTTAATGAAGAAGATACAAGATACAAGAAACATCATACGTAAGACAATGACATCTCAGTCCCCTTAAAGTAGCCACCTTGGGACCTCACACAGGTCTCCCAATCACCATCAGCTGCCTTGTTGTATTTTCTTGAATTTCATGGATGATCTGAAATCTCTTTCTTTTCTAAGGTGATTTTAGTTTTGGGAAAAGCCAGAAGTCACAAGACACCAGATCTGGGCTGTAGGGGTGCTGAGTCATCTGGGTGATTTGATGCTTCACCAAAAAAACTCTGCATGAGGTGTGATGCATGAGCAAGCATGTTGTCATGGTGAAGCTGCCAATCACCAGTTGTCCACAGCTGTGGCCTTGTGAATCACCTGAATAGTTTCTGTGGAGTAATGATTAGGCTTAATGCAAAATCTGATGCAGATTTGTTGCTCTACTCACTCAGTTATGTTGAATGTGACGGTAACACAGTACACATGTTCACTCAATAACATCTACTGCCCCCACTGACTAGTACAGTGAAGTCGTCATTGTTCACACATATGCGCAGTCCACTCTCCTTGGCTGCCAGGTCACATCCATGTTGTGCAAACCGTCCTTGTTATATTAACAATGGCTGGACTTTTTCCAGACAGGCCTTGTATTTTTGTGTGCATGTGTTTTCCTGGAGTGAACATTTGTCCTTTCACGCCTTCCAAATTATGGACATCCTGTCAGGGGGCAGCCAGGGCGGAGATGTAATGTTCTTAGGTTAGTCAGATGTCCCTATCTTTACACATTTGGTCCCACCCTCAAGGTGTATTTTCAGGTAAAGTTTATTCCCAGTGGCCATGGGGTAATTAAAGCCCCACAGTCAGCCATAGTTCTGGGAGCAGCGATGCCAACCCAGCTGGCAAATGCCCCAGGAGGATGGTTCTTGTGAAAGCACACAAGTCATGTCTCCGTGTCGTGGGGCTGGCCATGACTCTCCTCCCACTGACTCTGCCTGAATCTTCCTCTATGATTCCCCTGTCAATTAGGGCAGCCCCCCGAGCCCTGGCCATAAATCCCTTGTCCACTTAAGTTCACCAGAGCTGGATTTTCTATTTGTAAACAAATGGTCAGGTAAATGAACTATAATAACAATTTATGTCTTTATACTCAATGAGGATGTAACTGTTTATATTATCTCTGGTGTGAAAAAAATAAAATGTATAAGCTCTTTTCTCTTTTTTTGTCCTGGCAACACTCCCATATTGCATATTCTTTGATTGACTTTGTGTACATTTTCATGAGGTGTCATAATTACCTTGTGATTACTTATACTATTGTATTTTCTTGGTGTCTTTGTTTATCATCATGTCTCTTCTACCACATCTTTTCCAGCATTGGATTGTTTATTTTTCAATTGGCCGGTTGTTTTTGTTGTTTTTTTTTTTTGGTCAGGAAAGGTAATTGGGTGCCATGCATTCTGAGCCCTGTGTTTCTGAAAATATCTAAATGTTTTCATTATACCTCAGCAATAGTTTCAACACCACACCCGTATGTCTATAGATTGTCCCCATCTATCTTTGAAATCAAAGATTTGTTTCTGTAGTTTTTTATTATATTTTATTAGAATTTGCTGTGACCCTTTAATATATTCATTTTAAGCGTGGAGTCTTGTTGCTTTCTTTTTTTCTTTGTGTATTGCTTTGGCTTTGCATGTTCTTTATTTTTCTTGCTATGGTTTCTGTTATTGGAGTTATTCTGTCTGTTTTCTTTGTCTTTGTTTTATATTTTTGTTTTTCACTTTTCATTTCTTCACTCTTTTCCAAATTCTGAGCAGTTTTCCTTAGCTTCTTTTTGTTTCATTTCTCTGCAAAGCCTATCCTTTCCATTTTACCTGAGCTATTAGTCTCTTTGCTAGTTTCCAGGAGGCATCTTCCATGTCCATGTTTCTTCCCCTGACTGCTACCTCTCGTTGAGGAAATACAGCATCACCTGGACTCCCTGGGGAAGGGTAAATGTAACATTTTGTACAGCTTGCTCTTACCCCTCACGTTAGTCTCTTTCTTCTGTAAATGGAAACATCTTTTCTAAGGTAAAAGGTTGTTTAATATCAGGAGATGAGATGATGTCAGGAATCATTTTGAATCTCTGTTCAAAATGTTCAACCAAGGGAAAAACAAATGAACAAAAAAAACTAACTTACACCCTGTCAAGGGTTCGAGGTTATCCTCTGTTGCTGTAACCCTGAATCAGCTGGAATACAAAGAACCACAACACTTATAGGAAATGCAAGGCTTCAACTTTAACTAACAGTTACTAAGTTGTTAGTCTCCAACTGCCAACTATCCACTAACTAATACTGTGCCTTTTCTCTTGTCCCTCATTCTGAAACAGGGAATTAGTGAATTGTTTATTTTGCATTGTCCCTGTAACTGTCTTTTATTCATGTCACTGGTTGAAAAATTCACCTTCAGAAATAAGTTTTTGAATGTGTTCTAACCTAAGAATACACTAAAGAATTAAAATGACCATTAAAAAAACCCTAGTCCTGAAGTTAGCTACTCAATTAATTGTTTTTAAATTGAGTTCTAAGCCTGATTTATTAAATTATCTAAAATATGAAATTGGCTTTCATCGTTATGAAACCTGTGGATTCCAGTATAGATTATTCCACAAAATGCATTTGTACTATGGATGTGATTAAATGTATTCTAAAAATCTCAAAATCTGAGATTACAAGTGACTGGTCATTTATAGAAACAAAAATATCATTTCAGGAGTACCGAGACGCCATCTCACTAGTCTGAAGCTCCCTAATGACAGAAGACGTTTGATTTGCAAGGTAGCTATTCACCTGACACTCCTGGGACCTCAAGCTCACAAAACAGTGTTCATGGAGAGTTAGATTCAAGTGCCTGTCTTCCAGGTGGGTTGATCTTATGATGTAAAGCCCCAGAATTAAAGCTAAAATGTACTTCACTTCATTTATTTATTAGAGTCCGGTTATTCAATTGCTTGACTGAATGCTGCTCTTCTATGCACTCCCTGATTCTCTCTGAATTATTTTCATAGGTTTCCTGGCTGGCACTGGGCCCATGTTCTTGTCAATGTTGAAGTCTGGGGTTTTGCCTGTGCTGCTTGTCTCTGTCTTACTTTAATAAGCCTTCATAGTGACATTTGGTTACGAGCCCCCTGCATCACCACTGTATTTTATTTGCCCTGAAATTATGGTCAGAATGGACTGCTTTCAAAGTGTGACTTGGAGAAGAATATCCAGAGAAGAAATGCTATAAATAAACGATTAGCAAGGGAACCCCAGAGTGACAGAACCCAGAGCGCTGCTTCCAGCTACTTAAATTCCTTTTAACCTAAATTACTTGTATGGTAAGTGATGCTTTATCCAACCTCCAAACCACCAGTGTAAGTCGTGAACTTCTATTATTTTCCTATTCAGACAGGTTCTTGGGGGTATTAGAAAAATACAAGGCAAAACATGCACCCTGTCGCCAGTGTCCAGGTGAGACGCGTCGAGACGCGTCAGGGTTGGCAGCGCCTCTTCCCCTCCCTTTCCCTTCGGCAGGCTATGCAGACATAAACAGTTTAAGATAACCGTGGGAATCTACGTGCTAACAGTTCTTCATCAGAGACCTTGAACCATGTATTCATGCTGAACACATATGCATCTCGCTCTGACCTTTCTGCCTGTGGCCCCCTCTGAAATATTTCTAATTTCAGTGCCCCCCATCTCCAGGGATGTGTTCCAGAACCCCCAGTGGATGCCTGAAACCACGGTTAGCACGGAACCCTCTTTGACCGTTTTCTTCCTATGCAAACATCCCTGTAATAAAGTTCAATGTATGAATTAGGCACAGTAAGAGGTTAACAACAATAACTAATAATAAAAGGGAATGACTGTAACACCATGCTACAATGAAAGTCATGCAGATGTGGTCTCTTTCTCTCTGACAATATCTGACTGTACTGCACTCACTCTTCTTGCAGTGGTAGGAGATGATACAATGCCTGCCTGAGGAGAGGAAGTAAGGCGAGCGATGTAGGCATTGTGACCTATCATTAGGCTGCTATCAACCTTCAGATCATAGGTAACAAGCTTCACTTTGGCATAGCCTAATTGCCAGCAGCACTATTCGTGTGCCTTGGGACCATTGCTAAGTAAAATGAAGGATACTTGAACACAAGCACTGTGTTACCATGACAGCCATTCTGATGACCAGGGCAGCTTCTAAGTGACCGAGGTCAGACAACGTGTACAAGGTGGAGACGCTGGACGAGGGATGATTCACAGTCCAGGCATGACAGAATGGGATGGTGTGAGATTTCGTCACACCCCTCTGAATGGTGCTCGATTTCAAACTTAGGAATTGTTTATTTCTGGAATTGCCAGTCTCTAGCTACCTGAGCATTTGACTCTTGATTAAATCCTCTTTGCCTCACTGACTCAGGGGTAAACAAGGTCCTCTAGGCTCCCCCCATCCCATGAGATGTTTGTTTAGACTGATGTGTCTAGTCGCCACGGGTTGTTTTATTGACTGTGGACATTAAATCTCTGCAAGGAGGGAGAGATTTAATGTTTAGAGGATTTGGGAAGGAACAAGGATCACCTGATAGATTTGGGAGAGCTCAAGTTTGCCTTTTCAGGTATGCTAGCAGGAGAAACATGATGTTCTCAGTTGTCAGATGTCTGGGGAATTTGCATATCAGCAGCCTTGCTGTGTCCGATGAGCTAGTTCTTTGCTGGGCTGCACATGGGAGCATCATTCAGGTACCTGGGTGGAAAAAATGCTGCCCTCTCCAGGTACCCTACCAGCATCAGCAAGAACCGTCAGTCCTGCTCCCTGACACATGCAGCCTGCTGTATACCTTGGCAGCCAAACAGAATATAATTGACCTGTATGCTCTGTGAGGAAGGAATGGTGAAACCCACAATTGCTCTCCAGGAACTTCGTTAGGTTAAACAATTTAGCACTGGATGGTTGTATTTTCAGATGATGCAAGCTGGTGGCAAGCTATTTGAGGATTTAGTCCTCACTCAGGTTGTATTTTATCATATATAAGGTAGAATTTTGAAATGTTATTGTAGCAAGATCTACCCAGAATTGCTACTTGCCAGTTAAAAATTAAGTGTCTCTGTACCAATAAACTAATATCCCATGAAACACTGGAACATACCTCGGTAACATTTCCCTGAAGCTTGTTTTCGACTCATATGTATTCAATAAATGAGTTCATTGATATTAAAATAGTGCATTACAGTAATAAGTTTGCTATAAGGTTTTGTCAGTCTAACTCCTTTTATGTTCGGTCCATTTTGAAGTTGTGAAGTTGCTTGTGCATCTTTACAACTACCGTAAGTGTCAGAGCAAGGCAACTATTGTTTCCACTTTGCAAGTGAGAAACCCAGTATAGTGAACCTGAAAGGACAGCCCTAGGAGCCAGATCTAAGTAATTACAAAGTGACAGAACCAAGGCACCTCCCCGGTGTGTCTAGAGGAGCATTCAGACAGAGCACTGCTGCCTGCCCAAAACAAAGCCAGGAAAGACAAATGAGCATAATTTCAAATTTCTAAAAAGAAACACCAGTGATTAAAAGAATTCCAGCAAATATAAGTGGATGGCCAAGAAAGCCAGACCTGGTTTCAGAAACAGGAAAAAGAGAGGCAATTCTGCAGGGCAGTGAGGTCTCGCTCATTGCCACACTTTCGTTCTGCCGTTGTTTAATTTTCTTAGTCAAAGCCATTCATCTTCCGCGGGGATCAAATAAGCTGGTGGTGAAACAGCGACTGGGCAACTCAATGAGGCAAGGGGATGGCGTGACGAGGCAAAGGGGGAAACATAGGCTTGTGAGGTTCACTGCCTCAATCTCAGCACAGGGCTCCAGGGGAAATACTGTTTTTCATACAAAGTGAAAAAGAGCAATGCAGGCTTGCCCTTAGGCAGACCTGTGCACAAGGGATTCCACATAAGGAATCCCATGTACCCAAAGACCCCTATCCATTTCAAAGCCAGATCTTTCTCTTCTGCTTCTAAGATAACAGATAGTATGGATGGAGTGAATTATCAGTCTCTGCTTCTAGAAGCCGAAATTCACAGCTGCTCTGGAACAGCCAAGGGGCATTAGAAGCAAACAGGCACAAAAATTATTTTACTTTATTTATTCCCCCCTTACACACACACACACAAAACCACTGGTGTGCATTAGTAAAATGACTGAAAGCTTGGGGTTCTAATACAGAGTTCCTAGATGAAGACTACAATGCGGCCTGCATCCTTGTTGGGAGTATGGAATACTTCTGATTGCTTTCCTGATCAGATATGGAGCAGGGTTTCCAAATAAGTTCAATCAGCTCTTGCACTGGCTGTACCTCCATCCTCAGAAAATAGTGCAGAAAGGTCTTAGGTTTCCTTTTGGTGTTTGTTTGCCGAGGCCCTTTCTCTGGTCTATTTGGCTCAGTGCTGCGATGCCCTGCCCAGGTGTGCACACCTGGGCACACTCAGGAGCTGGGTGAGGAAATAGGAAATCTAGTTCTTTCTTGCCAGAGACTAAATTATGTAGCATAGACTATTTTTAAACCAGAAGGGACTGAGATATTATTGACGAGCAAGATTATATTATTATAATCCCCTTCCGATTACGAAAGTACAAATCCCACCTATGATGCAGGATATTTCAGTGTAACATCGTGTGGATACTTTTAACCTCTGACAATCTCTGAGAAACTTGCTGAAAAGCTGTTGGCAAACTGAACAGCGAAAGATGCTAGTTCTAAAATGGGAAGGGTATTTGACTGGAGACTCATTTTTAAAGGGTCGATAAAAATGTGAATTTATAACTGAATTTTATGTGTATCCTCATCTTTATTTCCCTACATAATTGTGGAAATTCTGGTAAGAAATATTTGGAAATGGAAATAGGTTGGAATAGGAAGTAACTTATTACAAGTTTCCACCCAACGAAAACATTCAAGTATCTGAAACCGTAAGCCTTATTCAATTATTCCCATTATTGGTGTTGTTTATCTCACTCATAAAGGTTGAAATAAGTGAGATTTCCTATGTTAGGATTCACTGGTTAGATCAGTTATGCAAGATTTTTTTTTTTTTTTGCCAGCAAATGAACTGAAATCCTCTCAGCCACTGCCTGTTAAATCTTTACGATTCATTCCCATCCTGAGACTGCCATTGACGTCAGTAGAAATCCTTGATATGAAATGAAAGTATATAAAAAAACAATATGTATAAAAGGACTCTGTGTGTTCATGTTTATAGTAGGTTACAGATGAATGTACAGGGCTCTTTGCAAATTGGTCTACTTAAATAAAATGTGTGCTTTCGCTTGTGCAAATATAGTTTACTTGTAAGATGAATTAAGTACGATTAAGAAAAGAAACTTGTAGTCGCTATAAGTACCTCGTTTTCCTTATTTATTTTTCCAGGCTATCTTCTCTGCCCATGGAAACATTTTCCTCACGAAATCACATTCAAATACTGTTTGACTGTGGCCCAGAACTTCCACCTTATGATACAATGAAGTATTTATGCCGGCAAATCTAAAATTAAATGAGATGCTAGAACATGGCTTAGCAATGGACATATTATTTTCAGAGAAGAACTAATCTACCCTGAAAAAAATAGTAGATAACTTGCTTTTGTTAGCATGAGGCGCAACTATACCTTTTAGAGATAAGTGTGGTTAATCGAAAGGTAACAAGAGGGACAGATACAGGAATTAAACTGCTGGTAATTTAACACTGTTGAAGACAGAAAACTTCCTTGATCGCTGAAGATTTAGGGATATCTCGGAATGTCAAATGTGTTTGAACTTCCTAAGGGCTGTTTCAGATTTTTCTATAATCTTAATGAACTTAATGTTTTATTCCATGTTTTTTCTAATATTCAGTTAAGCCTTTTTTTCTGTGTGATCTTGGGAATTACTCAATCTCTCTGAATCTCTGTCCCCTTAACTATAAAAACGAGGCTGTTACTACATACCGCACAGGGTCACTGGGATGATTAACTAGGTAATGTACCCAACATGTTCAGTGTGTTAGCACACAGTATGCCAAAATTAATTAACTGTGTCTGGTCACATTTCCAGACCTGGACACGGAGTGTATTTCTACATCTCTCTGGTAAATAATCTGAAAATGTTACTACACCCTCTGGCAACCTATTTTAGGAATCATTTTGTCTCCATAATCTGGATGTTTCCAGGAAAAGCCATTTTTCTTTCAATGCAATGCCCAGGTAATTGTCTCCATTTCCTGTTAGTGAAATACACTTGGTTTAGGCAACAGCGAGTGTCTGTAAACCAGAGTGAGGCTAACAAGAAAAGCTGGTAGCTAACCTGTTTCACATGCGGCAACCACAATTACATTTCATACTGGAGCCTGTTTGCTTTCTTTGCCTGCCCCAAATGGATTCCACGGTAGCTGGGAACTTGCAAAATTATTGCCAGTTATAACCAGAGGAAAAAATATATTGAGTTTAACTTCATTACAGCTACAGCACTTGTATCAACAGGGCCTGGCATAAAATGGGAAGGTTGCCGGCATCCATCCAGTGACGTTAATGTTTAGAATAGGTGGTGGCGACTGTTGCTACTCCTGATTCCAGGTCTTCTATTGATCCCGTTTCTGTGGTCTTCAGGCTCAGCCAGCTGTCAAGTCGGAGACTGAGAGCTAAGCAGGCCTGGGCCATGAGTGAGATGAATCTAACAGACCTGGGTTGCAGCAGGCCTGTCTGAGGAAGTGAGGGATGGCAGGAAGAAATAGCAAGTCACATAAGTCTAGGCAGACAGGCGAGATCTAGCATCGCATAGATTAATAATAGTGAGCAGAAGTGAGTGCTGATTTTAGTCCCGAAACTTTAGTTTACCTATACCGTCTTTCTTCAAGCATTTATTGGGTAAACCACTGAGTTTTGACAGAGACTAAAGCAGCATTCCTCAGACTCAGCATAGTGGACATTTTTGGGCCAGGTAATTGTTGGTTTGGGGGTAAAGGAGTTCTTCTACATTGTGGGATGTTTGTCAAGGTCCCTGGTCACTACCTGCAAAACCCAATCAGCAACCCCTCTCCCCAGCTGTGTGAACCGAAAATGTCTCTGGTCATTGTTAACTCCTCTGCCCCAGGGGCAGGGGAGGAGTACACAGAATCTTTCCCTTGAAGAGTCACTGGATTAGGAGGATAAAAATACTGTCCCCAGACCAGACTCTTCCGTCTAGAAGAAATTTTCATTTGGAACTCTCTTTTTAAAAATGCTCAGCCAAGGACATGCCCATTGACTTTAGAGAGAGGGCAAGGGGAGGAGTCACCACGTGAGAGAGACATAGACCTGTTGTCTCCAGGCACCCTGACTGGGGACAGAGCCCCCACCCTAGGCATCTGCCCTGACAGGGATTCAAACCTGCGACCTGTTGGCATATGGGCCGATATTCCAATCAACTGAGCCACCCCGGCCAGGGCTCATCTGGGATTCTCGAACACTGGTGCTTGTGTGTAATTCTGGGCTCATGTTTTACCTAGAAAGTTGAAAACAGGAAAATCTTTTTACTATGGGACCCTTAGTGGCGATGCCTAAGATATTAGCAGGTAAATATGTATAAAATTTAGAGATACTATTTTTCTCCAGCTAAAGTTGCACCGGGGATTTTCTGAACTTAATGCTCTCAGCATATTGTATGGTGAGAGGCAAGTAACACACCTGAAACAATCAGGGAACGTGGAAACCTGAACTTCTGGATGTGGACTTTGTATGAAGCAGAGCTTCCACAAAAGTGAGAAAGTGCTTGAGTCATAGGAAATAAAAACTATAGGAAAAGAATCCGACTCAGGAAGTAGCATTCCCTGTGATAAAGGAGGACGGACATGAGAGAAATCACAGGTTGGGGAATGATGACATCTAACTTTAGAAACAGGAACCTTGTACCTCCCACAAAACCAAGCCTTCGAGGTCATCAAAGCACCTCCTTAACACTCTGTTGTCCTGATGTAGACTTAGCACAGCCCAGAAGGAAACACTTCATTCGGGACAGGGACTGCTTAAAGGGAAGCCCAGACCTTCCTTGAAATCTCCAGACATCGTCTGCAAGCAGTTCCATCGAAACCACTGTCACGAAGCTTCAAGATCTGATGTCACTTCCAGCGTGGAAGGGAAACCCGAGACCAACTGTGTTGAACTTGCTGAATAGTTCACACGAGAGGCCCCCCGGTCAAGGCTAACCATATCTGACACGTAAAGTAAACACATTTTTGCAGCCTGTTTGTTGCAAGAAGCAGGACTGCAAGCTGAGAAGCGAGCCCAGGGGCTGAGATCCTGGGAGCCGAACTCCCCGTTATGATTAATGAAGAAGTTGAATCACACACACAGCCCCCCACTCCGAGGGTGGTGGCTGTCTGAAGAATTCAGCACAAAAAGCTGTAAAACAGAACATTAAAGTGAGCACGGGGCTCAAATAGACCTCGGAGGGACAGGGAGGGGGCCCGGTGGCGAGGTGAGTTAATTTGTTTTTATTTGCAGGTTTCATTCCAAGAGGTGATGTTTGGTTTTGCCTCCAGAACTGAGGCAGGGGAGGAGACACGCCCCATGAAGCAGCGGAGGGCCTTGCCGGGCAGACCTGTGCCTGGAGATGTTTGTCAGAGTTCCAGACGTTGGGGAAAAACTCCCCAGATTCCCCAAGTTTGTTGTTATTAAAAGTAGGTTTAAGGTTGATGAAAGCTGCTGGGTCAGTAGCCTCTGAAAACTGTAGCTTCCCAGCAGGGAAGACTCAGCAAGGACACCCTCCAGTGCAAAGATAACCCTCTTCCTTCCAGGCACTGCCCCCAGCTGAGCTGGAGTCTTTGGCAAGAGACCTTGATTTGCCAGATCCTTGGGGAGGAGAAAGTTATTCAAACGCCATAACACATTCATGCTAGACCTTTCTTTCTATAAAAAGACCACTGCTTGCCAGTGACCCTGAAGGTGTCTAACGAGGAACAGGGAAATGGGGACCACGAGCCCTTCTACAGGGAGAAATAAGCAAAATGAGGGCTGCGAGGCCAATGCCACAGCCAGTGTGTAACTCAGCGTTTCCAGCACTGCTCACGACTTCCTGTTGGGCTAATCTGATCCAACCTGGCCTATTGTTCTTTATACAAGGTCTGTCCAGAAGGTATCCAGCCATGCACTATGAAAAATGAAGACACTTATTGAAGAAGATACAAAATACAAGAAACATCATATGTAGGACAAGGTCGCCTCAGTCTCCTTCAAAGTAAGCACCTTGGGACCTCACACAATTCTCGCAAGGGCCATCAGCTGCCCCACCTTATTTTCCTGAATCTCACTGATGGTCTGAAATTTCTTCCCTTTCAAAGGCAATGTCGGTTTTGGGAACAGCCAGAAGTCATAAGATACCTAATCTGGGCTGTAGGGGAGCTGAGTCACCTGGGTGATTTGATGTTTCATCAAAACTCTCTGCATGAGACATGATGCATGAGCAGGCATGTTGTCATGAGGAAGCTGCCAATCACCACTTGCCCATAGCTGGCCTTCTGAATTATCCGAATTGTTTCCACAGGGGAATGATCAAGCTTAACGCAAAATTTAATGCAGATTTGTTGCTTTATTCACTCAGTCATTTTGAATGTGACAGCCACACAGTACACATGCTCACTCAATAGCATCTACAGTCCCCACTGACTAGTACAGTGAAGTATTCACTGTTTATGCATGTACATTCCAGTCTATTCTCATTGGCCACCAGGTTACACCAATGTTGTGCAAAACATTCTCGTTATATTAACAATGGCTAGGCTTTTCCAGATAGGCCTCATATATTTGGAATGTAAAATGATACAGCTGATGTGGAAAACATTTACTCTTTTCTCAAATGTTAAACATGGAGTTTCCATGCAGCCTAGCAATGTCACTCCTAGGTATACAACCAAAAGAACTGAAAACATGCCTCTACACAAAAATTTGTAGATGAATGCTTATAGCAGCATGACTCATAATAGCCAAAAATTGGGAACCACCCAAATATCCATCAATGGATAAATGAAAAATACAAAACATCATGTGCCCATGCAATGGAATATTATTCAGTCATGAAAAGAATGAAGCACTGATACATGCTACCACATGGATGAACCTTGTAAATAATATGCTAAGTGAAAGAAGCCAGATACAAATGCTACATAGTGTATGATTCCACTAGTATGAAATGTCCAGACTAAGTTTGTACATGTGTACTCCAGTCCACTTTCCTAGGTTGCTAGGGTACGTAGATGTCATGCAAACCATTCGTGTTATATTAACAATGGTTGGACTTTTTCCTGACAGACCTCGTGTAATCTTGTTGGAAGATTGTAGTCCTTCAGGAATTAAGGATGAATGTCATCTTTGCTCAGAAATGGATTATTTATAAATGGTTTTCACACCATTGGCTTCTAGAAATGGTTTGAGATGTTTAAGATAAATAAGGCTCATTTCCATGGCTTTTGTACTTCTTCAAACTGGAACCTTGGGCAAAGGCATCATTTCCTGATTTTTACTATATCTTCCTTTTCATTTTTCTTTTTAAAGTGTCTTTTCTTTAGACTTAATAACCTGTGGCTAATCTCTTTGTCCATGTTACTTGACTCAGTGTGATACTTATAGTAGATTTCAAAAATGCTGGCTACTATCCTGGAAGTCTATAGTTTATTTTATTTATATTTATCACTTCATGCCTTATTAATTTAATGACTAGGGTGGTTGTAAACACAAGAGAATTGCATGGGACCTGTATCCTGGAAGTCCCCAACACAGTAATGATTTATAATGTATTTTACTATTATTGTTGTCCTTTCTGTCTACAGTGACTTATAGGAACTACAATCCAGACACTTACACTTTAATGAGAATGAATTAAATGAGTTCTCTCAATCATAAGATAAAATCAGCTACACACGGAGGATTGGAATTTTGATGAGAGAGAAAAATAGAGGTCATGTTCCTGAAAACAGGTAAGCTTAGGTCCTAGAATGTACTAAGGGTCTCAGTCATTCTAGCAAGGATGCTCTGTCCTTTTAATGCCCTTGAGTCCTTAAGTTCTTATGCACTCGGTCACTTTTTGGAGTTAGTCTTTCATGCACTATCAGTGAGACACTCAATTTATTAAAGGCCATAGACTGGAAAGTAGACCAGGGAAGCCACTGTTCAGCCTAGAGAAGGTTTCACTTGCTATCTTGAGAGCTCTGCTGCCATGAGTGAGTGAGATACACTTAACTGCCTTGGAAATACAATATCATGAGTTTCCTAACATGCTCAAACCCTAATTCTCCAAGCTAAAGTGAAACTTTGACCAAGTTGAGCTGCAGAGACATCAATGGATATGCACAGAAGCTGATTTTTCATTTTTCCTTGAGTTGTCAATGTAGTGGCAAACGTATTAAACATGTTTGTTGTCTTGAGAAAAGCAAGATGAAATGGTCTCTGGCCCCTCATCTGGAAGAGTCCCTGTGTCAGAATATAGTAGTCATTCCATTATCATCATTGTTTTTATCTGTCATAACTACTCTCAACAATGACAGAAAAGGAACGTTGCCTTTTACGTGGTAATTTATCTAGATTACTTTATTTATTTGTTCATGTATTTGATTCCTACAAAATTATTTATTGACTACCAACTGTGCATTGTGCATTCTTCTGGGCACTGGAATAAAGTAGTAACCAGGACATGTATGATTTCCATCATCATAGCTCAGGGATTCTAGCAGGAGGCTTGTAACCGAGACTTGTTGTCTGTCACTCAGTTTTCAGAACTCTGTGTGGCAATGTCTATATAGATACAGTTCAATGATATTTGTCATAAACATGTAAGATTTCCCTGAATATTCAGAGTCAATGAAAATCGAAATGGTATTATACTGTTTCTTTGGTCAGTACCACAACCATTATAATTTGTAAATATGTGTACAAATGCCACTTGTATGAAAAAACTGTACCTTCCTATTTTTTTTTAAAGTGCACCTCCTACCTTGAGAGGTTACAATCAAAGGACAGAGACTAATCTCCCAGGAAACCATTAACTTGGTGATGAATGTGTGACTCAAATGAAAAATTATTCTGAAGTAAAGAAGAGGGAATTAACTTTGAGAAAATCAAGAAAAACCCTGTAGATAAGGTTGTTCTGAAGCTGGGTCATGGGAGTCACGTAGGGAATAGCAGATAGGCAGGACTGGGGCCCTGCAAGTGGGAGAAGGGATCGAGGCAAAGGGAAAATGTGGAGTAGATACAACAATAATAGAGGGAAGAAATAAAGGGTTAATTTAGCTCTAGCAGGGCTCTGGGAGCAGAGGGTTGAGAGAAAGTAAGTGTGCTGGAGATAGAGACAGTGACAGGTATGTAGAAGTCTGTACTCAGTGCTCTGACATTGGTGGAGAAGCTCGGGCAGGCAGGGCGATGCTTGCAGCGGGTAAATATTACATAATTTCCTAAGAAATACTTAGCTCTGCAAACGTGTGTTAGTACTGGGCTAATAAAAATTTTGGGAATCTCTTCCAAAAGTGAACACATGAATCTGAAAGCAAATTCAAGAAGTCACAAATAGAAAATTTACCTCCTTCATGTGGTGAAAATTCTCAGATGCATGAGCATTTCAATGAGCTTTGCATTTGCTCAGCTTTTTTTTTCTGCTACTTCCTGCAATTAGACTCTACAAAAGGAAATGATTTACATGCTTGTTAGGAACACTTCTGTTTGATTTATTTATGTTGATTCATACTTTATTTCTATTTACATATCTCTGATATTAACCAGTGTGGAGCGCATACATTAATGTTATCATAATAGTCTATCAGAAAAATAGAAGTCTCTTGAATTGAAACAAATATGTGTGAATTACTTTTGTGCTGAGTTTTCTTTTTTGTTGTTGTTGTTTTTGTTTAGTGGGTTCCTCAATTTAGAAGAATAAGAATAAACAGTTAGCAAGGAAGGGGTTAGATGAAGAACCTCTCCTTATGGAATTTATGAATAAAGAGAAGGTTTTAAGGATCCCAATACATGGGTTCTTGTAAAAATATTTAATGACCTAATACCTTTGAATGTTATCAAGGCAATGAGGATTTATGAAAAATCTACATCTCTAACTCAAGCATCTTTCCCTAGGACGGCATAAGTTTGGTTGACAGGGTAGCAGGTCCGTTGCACAGTACAAGTGCAGAGTAGAGACAATTCATTACAGAGCTGGAATGACTTTAGTACACTCGCTACAGATGATCAGAAAGGGAGCAGAATGTATTGTTATTCGCCTAGCAAACTCTTTGAGGGAAAGGAATTAAATTCACACTTCTGAAAACATAAATACTAAGACCTAGACCTCACCTTAAAGAATTTACACTTCCTTAGAATAGAAGGCGTAATAAAGGAAATTCCGTGGCTGAAAACAGTGAGGTAGAGTGATTTTGGCCACTGGGTCAGGAGGAATGAATTCATTTGTACAATTTAAATGTGAGGAAAAGGATTGCTAAATCTTGGTGGTCTGGGTGGGCTCAATGTATCTGGTATCCATTAAGATCCAAAATTTACTCGAACCTACAGATTAATTCTCCTGCAGGAACTGAGGCAAACCAATAGCAGCTGAAAGTTAATCAAGCACTGATCTCCCCCAATCCTTCTAATCACAGCCAGCTGTGATTTCCAACCTTTGCACTGAGGTTCCCTGGGGCGGTTCTGCAGGAGCCCTGGAGTGAGCACCCTCAACTTTTGAAGGGCAAGAAAGAAGTTAATAAAATAAAACTTAATGCCTTCAATCAAGGACCTGAAGAATAGGATCGGGATGGGCCACAGCTTTTTCTGGATTCATCTCTTTCCTCTTTCCCAGCTGCCTAGCCCTGGAAGGCATCTGATTTCTTTTGAATGTTTGCTGGGAATCCTTTGTGTAAAAGAGTGAGACAATTGGGCATAGCTGGGTATTGGTCTATTGGAGAATCTCTACTTGCTTTATAAGAAGTGATTGTTTAATACCTTAATAATTTTTTTAGTTTTATTGATAATGATAATGGGATTTTGAGGTGCTTTTTAAAAAATAAATGCTAACCAAAATAGGATGAACATTTTTAGCCTAATCTTCAAGAAGTCAAACACATTTTGAGTATGCATATCTGAGCTCAGCTAGTTAGTAAACTTAAACTGCTTTACAAACAAAGCCATAAAATTTGCGAAGAAGTTTTCCATAAGGCAGGTTGTTTGCAATTTTACCTTTAGTTTATTTATGTTACAAATAAAAAATGTGACAGTTAAAGTCACGCAATTACTCAGCTAGTCTTTCTGTTGTCTCTCCCCATGGCTAAGGTCTGGTACCTACACTACCCTCTTTCTGAGCCCCTTCTCTTTCCCTGGGGCTTATCCTTCCTATAATTCAACTCAAAAACTTTGAGTCTTCCTTCTCTGTTGACAGAATTGTGACTTGTATATGCTCTTTTCCAAGTATCTATAAACATTTGTATATGCCCATTTCCAAGTGTCTTTAAACATTTCTGGATTTCCATCTCCTTCAGGGTTACCCTTTGCTATGTTTGGCACACTTTCAAGTTGGGACTCTGGCGCAGACTGCGAGACACCACAATGCCATGAACATTAGAAACCATATTTTGTCTACTAGACTACACTGTCTTCTATCATGAAAATATCCCAGAATTCATAAAAGCATCATGTAGGCAGACATTGAGCCCCTTCAGCCATCCACTGCCATTTAGGATTAAACTATAAAATAAAGTGAAAATAAATAAACTGATGTTTAAAGTAACTAATTATAAAAAGATAGAATAGAGATTGTAAGCGTATTGATTATGCTAACATATCTGAACTTCCCTGTGAGTGGATGATTTGGGCACAAATGTTGAACCTCTATCTTTGATTCACCCACTTCTCAATTATAATAACTCAAGGCCTCTACAAAAAATTGGAAGGAGAGCATCCTTGTCTGACTTAGAAATAAGGGAGTGCTCATTTCCATCCATGTACAGTCATTTCAAAGAATTACTTGACCATATAAAAATAATAAAACATAGATCAACAAATCCATCATTCACTGAACATAAAGCCATTAATTAAAATGAAATTACATAGAAGCAATGACTCCAGAAGAACCACATCAAAATCTCCTGTCTCACAGCTGCCGAGTTTGTGGGGGCCATAGCAGCATGTGGGCCCATCAGTCAGCCACAGATCCAGGTCCTTGCCAATATTTTGTAAAGTCCTCTAGCACAGGAGAATTGAGGGGCAGAGCAAGATCCCACAGAACACTTACTCCTGATTTCATTTGATACAGGCAGAAGTGGTAGGAAAAGTCAGGGCTCGGGTGCACCTGTTCTTAATCATAGATGCCAGGCCTGGCAGGTGATGAGGGCAGTGCCCCAGGAATGCTGGATCGCCACAACACACAATAAAAAACCCTATAAAACCTCCCGATACTTCACAAGTACAGACACATTGGATGAGTAGAGCAAAACGTAACCAAATATGAAAAAAAAAAAGACAGTATAAGACGGAAACCTCCAGGTCAGGATGAGAGATCAAACACATGTATTTGCCTCATTTTCTTCCCCAAATGCCAGTAAAGTTGTTTCAAAATAGTGAACCCATGGTCGTGAGCATGAAGGACAGAGGGTGCTGTCTGTGATTTTTAAAAGTGAACACTTTTTTGAAGAACAACCATGTGGTGGAATTTAGATGAATAAACTAAAGCAAGAGCAAAAGCTGAAGCTGAAGTGATGTTCTTTTTCTTCAAGGTTAGAGAAGCTGGTGGCCAGGTGACATCAGCTTCACGCAGAGACTGGGACTGAGAGGCAGCAGGCACTGACATTCAAGGAGGACAGCTCTGCGGGCTGGACCCTTCCTCTCTCCCCTCCAGGACATTGGAGCTGGCAGCTACTGCTTTCCTGCCAGGCGGCAGCCCCGAGAGTGCCTCTCTGGAACATTTTGGGGAGGTGGCCTGTTGTTTAGACTTGGGCCAGGAAGAAACTCCGAGCAGAGACTGGGCTAATTCTCTATTCCCCAACAGAACAGGAAAAATCAGTCATCAGAAGTGTGTTACACCAAAGAAGCCTCACGCTGGGCGTATTCGTTTTCTGTCGCCGCTGTAACGAATCACCGCCAACGCAGGGGCATAAACAGCACAAACTCTCATCGGACAGTCGTGAAGGTCAGACGTCTTCCACGGGTTTCACGGAACTGAAATCAAGGCGTCGGCGCTTAAACCTGCGTGCACTTTGGAGGCAGCATGCTCATTAGTGATGGGAATTGAATGTATCACGGTGAAAATCTCATTGAGATATCTCTATTATGTGATGCTTTTCCTTGAAATTCCAGAGCAGTGATTTAAATCTGTTACGATATATGTGCTTTAATATTAAGGTTTTCTGGATAATGTACTACCAAATAAAAATACAGGAATAAATAGTAGATCGCTGTAGGTAAAATTGCCACTGCCATCTATCAACTAATTTCAGAGACGTCCCTGTGTATCAAACTCATCTCATGGTTCCCATTGAGAGATTCAGTAATAACCCCAAGGTATAAACATTAAATTTGTAAAGTGACTATACTAATAAAATACTTGTTTTTTATATTAGGATTTCAAGTAAGATTATTTGTAAAATATGTTTACCTATGAAGAATTTGAAAATCATGGAGCTAGCCCAGAATACGTCTTACATAAATATTCATTAATTTTTTCTTGATAAAAAGTCAAAAAGATGAACTTTTATTTTCAAGAGAAAATATTTGTCTTTCATGTTGCAGTCTTCATATAATACATTTACACAATGAACTTCAACGTTTAGTTTCTTTTATTTCCACTCGAAGTAAGTAGAAAAGTCGGGTATAAATGTTAATATAAGTATATTAAATCATGTTGATTATGCTAAATCTATAAAATATAGGGTAGTTATATTCCATTACTTGTAACATGAATAAAAAGAGTAATTTGGATGATTTAGTTAACTTACTAAACATACACTATCTGTCTGCAAATTTTTCTAAAAAGTTGCCAAAACCTAGTTATGCCATTTAGGGCACCCTATAATTATCTCCCAGAGTCCCTTTCAAATGGCCTCTGGCTACGTGCCTCACCATGACTGTTTCTATTTTGCATGAATATTTATTAATAATAGCCAAATCATCTTTTTTTCTCTGCACATCAAAATCTCAGAGAAATCAGGGTTATCAATAGTGAGCCTTCACCTCATTGAAACGGATGGACTTGTCTCTCAATGGTAACAAAGCCCCTTTTAAATTGTTGGCAACTAGCTGTATTTTTAGGTAAAGAGGAATTAATGCCATTACTCTAAATTACTTCCTCTTGGAAATGCTACAGTATTATATTTTATATTATTGAACTTACACTATGCAGCTGCAAGCATATTATATTTAACAATTTGAAGTCATAGCCAAGCATGGCACTTAACTTTGTCCTCGATGCCCTGTCTGAGACTTCACTGGGGTGGGAATGACCCTGCTTAGGGGTAAAGTCACTCCAGGTAGATCCAGTTCCTCACAAGTGCTTTTGCTTCCTTCTGACCTAGCAAGTGCTGACCTTCTCTAATCAAATCTTCCCTTAGAACTAAAGAGCAAAAAATAAAAAATAAAAAGTTACCAAAATAAGTAAATGAATGAATGAATAAATAAATAAGCAAGCTCAGATCGCACAAAAAGTCCTTATTAAAATTATGATTGGAGTGTGATCACATCTCAGTAACTCTGGGAGTAAAAGCAGAGAAGCAGTCAGATTCCACTAACACAAGGAAAAACAAGGACACCTTAATACTGCTTTCATTAGAGAGCTGTGCACCTCAGCTTCGAAGACTGTCCTTAGTGACCTACACAAATTTAACCTCTTGATTCTATCCATTGGAAAAAATTTTGTTTCCATTCATTTTAGGGTTTTTGCCTTCCTGACTATTCTTTTAACATGAAGAAAACTGTAAAATAAGCAGAGTACAGAACTAGTAAAACAAAAAAGTGTGAAACATGCCCTGGCTGGTGTAGCTCAGTGGATTGAGCACGGACTGCGAACCAAAGGGTAACCGGTTCAATTCCCAGTCAGGTCATATGCCTGGGTTGTGGGCCAGGTCCCCAGTGGGGGCCACATGAGAGGCAACCACACATTGATGTTTCTGTCCCTCTCTTTCTCCCTCCCTTCCCCTCTCTCTTAGAATAAATAAAGTTTTTAAAAAGTGTGAAACATGTTACATTTAGAAAGTATAAGACTTTTAGTGTGTTTTACTAAAAGCCACTTGTAATCAAAGTGCAGAGACCATTTTTAATGATAAATGTTCTGTTCTGGAAACTCCGGTTACCTCTCAATTTTGATCATTCTGGGTATTTGTACCAAGATGTGGAAAACTGAGCAAAACCAAGCATTGGGTGCACAGGAATGTGTCTCCTTTGCTCATCAAGGATCCGTGCACAGTAGCCCTTAGAGTCCATGCTAAACTTGACTATTTGGATTTCAGTTCTGTTTATTTGGGTACATTTTCATGGCACTCTACTTGATTTTTGACACTTTAGAGAAAGAAAACACCCTTTTTTGTTGCTTAATGGAAGACATCAACATTAAAATCCAGAATGTTTTTTATTTTTCTGATCTTTGGGTTTTTTAGGCCAATGTATGAATCAGTCTATAATGCCCAATGAGTTAATGCAGTGTCTCACTGAGCTTTATACAGCTTGATAATTTACAGGGTATGCATGCAATTCTAATCTGACAAAACATTCTAATATAATCTCTAGTGGACACTGGCTGGCTGACTACTTTATCAGCATAGTTGTTTACAATATGGGAAAAACAATTTAAAATTAACAATGGTCTATGTCCATGTAATTCCATTACATTTAGACCAATTTTATCAGCATAGTTGTTTACAATATGGGAAAAACAATTTAAAATTAACAATGGTCTATGTCCATGTAATTCCATTACATTTAGACCAATTTCACTATTTTAAAGTGGTGGTGAGAAATGGAAAACCTTTGAAGGTAAATGGAAGCTGATTATAACTCTTTATCTTATAAACACATTGTATTTATTAAGTCCCCACGGTTCTCTTAAACGTAACTGAAAGAGGATTATCGTTTTTTTCCATGCTACCAAAGTAATTTCTACCCTACAGCAGAATGCAGTCGCATCAGGTGATGCTACCCATGTGTGAATACGTGGAGTTCGTGAGCCATTCAGAGCTGCCCAGAAGGCTGATGTGTTTCTATTAAAGAATCGCCCCAGTTACAGCATAAGATGAATGCCTTAAATGAGTGGCCTGTATTCTAAGGTTGCCAAACTATGCCTTTTAAATTTAAAAAAAATTATTTTCTTTCGGAATGAAAAACCTGCTTCCATTGATTCCAGGTGACTGGAAGACAACGGAGCAGAAGGAAAAGTTTAATGCTCACACTGCAGTGTCTTGGAGCTGATCGCTTTCCACCAACACATGCATGTAGCAGCGAAACATCCCTAAAATGTAAAACATCTTGCTTTTTTAATAACCCCTTGTGGTATGTTTTTACTTTAGCAATAATTGTATTTTCTTTTTTGCACATTTTATTTAACAACATTGCAGGGCCAGATAATCGGTTCCATGTGTCCAGGGCACTAGCAAAGTGCCTAACGGAGAAACAATTAACTTTATTGGGCTCCTGTTATTGGCAGACACAGCCTTACACCCTTACTTGTTCATGGTGCTGAGCCACATATGAGCTGCAAAGAATTTGGTGTCCTAAGTAATCACACAGCAACCTGAATTGCAAGCCAAGTTGTCATTAAAAAAAATGATCGTGAACTAGAAACAGAAGTTAAAGTCCATGACAAGATCAGAAGATAAAGTTCACTTTAGTTACCAAACATGCAGTGAGTATTCCAGGGTGTGCAGCCAATGGTTGATGAGCAAGTCTGGACTTTTGCAAAAGAAGGACACAAGCATGGTTTAAGGCAAATCACAGCACTGTGACTATAATGCAAGCGTAGCCCTTTGGGTTATAGGCATTGAAACAATGGCTAAATGCAGTTAAGTGCAAGGAGTAACATAGTTAGGTTTTATCAAACATTAACACTTGTACTGGAGAGTCCATAAAATTCTAATTGCCCTCTCCTGCAGAAAGCAGCCCCAAGAGGTTCTTTATGTACAAAGCAGCTCTGACTCATGCCGTGAGTGCTATGCGAAAATAAACCCTGCTAGAATAGCTGCTATAGATTGGTCCAGGGAAGGTGCCCAAGTCACAATAAGGATAAATGGGTTGGGTGTGCTGTAGGACAACTGTCTGTGCAGTGACTCAGCCCAAAACTCTCCATTGCATTGGGCAAGATGACCTGGACAAATTCTCTCTTAGGAGAAGTGAGAATGGGAGGTATGCTCAGGGAGGGATGATCATTTGGCCTCTGACATTGTCCTAAATAAATATGAGCTATAAGACTGGCTCTCCATGAAGCACATGGTCCATCCCAGACTTGGAAGTACCTGCACCCAGAATACATTACCCTGCCTTTACGTGCACCCTTGTAACAAACTCCCATTGCTGGAGATCAAAGCTGGACAGCTCTTTTTGTCTAGGTCTGCTTAACACACATTGTTTTTGATGCATTCATCTGAGAAGAGAAAATGACTTTTAAAGGGAAAGGACCATTAATGAAGGGGATGAATGTGAATGAACTGGAATTGGTAAAAGTGCAGAATAGGAAGAAAGGAAATGTTTGGAGGTAGCCTGTGGACATAAGTTGCCCTTGGGAATCATAAGCAGTTGTGAGTGGCACAAACTCAAGGAATCTGGGCGGCTCAAACAACACTGGTGCGCAGAAGAGGAACAAAGAGGCAGCGAAGACACATTTCTTTTTTTCCATGCAAACATTTGCTCTGGCTTGTTCCTCTAGAAGACCACGACCCATGGGGCACCATTGACACATAGTGTAGAACATTTTTTAAAAAACTGTGGATGACCTTTTTCTTTTTAAAGTAACATTTGTAACCATACTGGTATTTATGAAAGTATGACCCCACGGAACGCCGATATGCTTGGAGGTGACCCAAGCATCACCCAAAGGTCATTGCTGCTAAACTGGATTTAACATTCTTTTCCTGTGTTAAGAAAAATAAATGATGGATGGATAAAATCATTTCAATTTTACATTTTTTATGAATTTGTCTTGAATAATTTGTACTTACCTGTGTGTTGGAATCACACGTGTGATATGATCACACATGTAATTTTTTTCTGGTTTACCATATCGATATCCCATGATATTCCAAAAATGGGATTTCCCAGCTATTGGCAACCATAGGAGAATAAGGCTCAGATTGCCCCTCAAAAAGAGAACCTATTGAGAGGAAAGTAGGTGGCTGGTAGCCTCCAGTAGCCACATCGTAGGGCCACAGGCCACGGTCCCTCTGGGCTGTACCCCAGACACTGCCTGCGCATGGTTGGGTATCAGAGCTCAGCCATTCCTTTTAGATGCAGCATTCTTCTCACAGGCAGCCTTTCTCTGGAGCTCCCGTCGGTCTGGCCGGGATGGTGTCAGCACTGCGCCGTGCACTGCGAGGCTCTTCCTACCCCAACCGCCTTTCTTTCCTCTCGCCTTTCACAGACGGCAGGCCTGCTCACAGTAGGCATCTGCCTACTCCTGGCGTCTCTTCTTCTGATCCTTCAGAGGTGTTTCTCCAATACATCTCTTTTTTAATTAGTTTTTTATAGTCACACAATGGGTTTATTATTAAGAGGAATTAAATAAACATTAAAATTCCAATATTTTAAGTTCTAATACAATAAACCAATAACAAAAGCTCACACAACACAAGCTCTTTTGAGGCCCTTAATAATTTTTTAAAGATTTTGATCCCTGTTTTATTTTTTTGAATTTTATTTAATATTTATTGTATTTTTTATATTACCTTTCGGTCCCCTCATACTCATCAGCAATCACCTCACTGTAGGCTGTGTCCATGAGTCCTTTTTCTTTTTTGCTTAGTCCCTCCATCCCCTAACCTACACCCCCCCACTAGCTGTCATCCTGCTCTCCATCTATGAGTCTGTCCTCATTTGCTTTGTTAGTTCAGTTTGTTCATCAGATTACACATGAGTGAAATCATATGGTATTTGTCTTTCTCTGATTGGCTTATCTCACTTAGCATGTTCCCCAGATTCATCCTTATTGTTTCAAAGGGTAAAAATTTCTTCTTCTTTACAGTCGAGTAGTATTCCATTGTGTAAAGGTCCCATAGTTGCTTTATCCACTCATCTACTGATGGACACTTGGGCTGCTTCCATATCTTGGTGATTGTAAATAACATTGCAGTGAACATAGGGGTGCTTATGTTATTTCAAATTAGTGTTTTGGGTTCCTTTGGATATATTCCCAGAAGTGGGATCGCTGGGTCAAAAGGCAGCTCCATTTTTAATTTTTTGAGGTATCTCCATACTACTTTCCACAATGGTTGCATCAATCTGTATTTCTACCAGCAGTGCAAAAGGGTTCCCCTTTCTCACGTTTTTTCACATTTCCTTCCATCTTGACATCTGTTTCTTGGAGAACTCAAATTGATACTGTGATATTCAGGTACTCAATCTCTTAATTTTGAGAATTATCCATCTGCAACTCAGTAAAAATAGATGATATTATTTATATTATTGAATAACCTGTCACTTGAAAAAGATACCTGGTGTCACAAATAAGCACAAATGCATTGGTAGAGGCTAATTTACAAGTTGTAAAGAAAATATTTTAGATTGAGTAGAGAGCATATATTGGAAACACATTATAGAAAGTCCTAGAGTATACAGTTGAAGTAAAGTGGTCCCTATCAGATACCAAAATCAGATGCAGCTTTCCCACCTCAACAGTCCCCTGACAAGTAACTCTTCCTTGTTTATGTGATACATTGTTAACGAGAATGACCAAATGCTTTCTATGTTATCTGTGTCTTTAAACATCAGTACCACGTACTCAGATATAGTGTGGTTTTCAAGCAATGAAGTTCAGTTTAAAGTATTAGCCACCATCTCTGCTGTGAAACAGTCACTCAAATAGTTACAACCCTGTGTTCAGAAGCCACCCTAAGTGGTTAAAGTTGGTCCTGGTTTATCGCTTGGTGTTCCCTTTATCCAGCTACCAACAGAAATGGTTTCTGAATGTAGCTCTCCTGAAGCATAACCCCTCTCTCCAACAACTTCACCCTCTATCTGGAAAAACGATCTTACTCAGACCTCTGTGATCCTTTAACCAGGAGAAACATGGACTAAATCTGTCTCAAAATGAAGTGCCTAAACTAATTAAGCTAAAAATATTCTTAAATTCTCTTGGTCTTCTCTTCCAACCACCCGGAAGACATTGAGATTTTTTTTTTAGCAGCTCTGTGAAAACAAGAATCTTTTCTTCTCCTCGGGGTCATGTGAGAAGGGAAATTGATTTCATATTATATTTTGCACTTCATTGGTTTTGCCTCCCCTGTTGAGAGACCCTGTTAGAACTAAACAAAAGACATCACTTTTATGAAGTGCCTGTAACTCTACGTCTTTGTTGGGTTATAGAAACGTCTGCCAGTGTGGAAAGCTCGAATTCAGAGTGCTCAGTGAGGCTTGCCCAGTGGAGGCCAGCTCAGTAAATCATATCTGACAGTCTTTTGTTCAAGGACTTTTTCAACTTGCGCTGTGCCCCCCTGTGCGGCCCCCATATATAACCCTCGCTACGGGAACCTGTGTTGGATTTGCACGTGAGGATTGTGTGGGGCCTGCCAGCCCTGACTCGCCCAACACCGCTTAGCCAGCCTATGGGCTCCACTTTTTGGAAATCATTTCAAGAGCCTCCGAGGTCTTTTCTTTGGATTTGCTCAACCTTGGTGAGGTGATTGTGAATGAACTTGCTGGTGCAAGTTTGATAAATGAAGGGAGAGAAAATTCGAATGGCACTGCTTTCCAGGCACTCTTCCCGACCAACTTTCGATAGAAATAAAGTGTGCAAAATATAACGCATGCCCTTTTAAAAGCCAAGAAATCACTTCACCATAGCCATGTTTATAAACCTCCATAGATGAAATCATCAGTGACTCAAGTTAAGGTGCCACGGTCTAATCTTAAATAGGTGAAGACAGGGAAATTGTCTCCTGGAATAGCACTACTTTTTATAGCCGGGAGCATTAGTGACTTGCCTCCATCTTCATATTTGGGGTAAGTATAAGGTCACCCTCAAATTCCTATTCTTCCCCTGGTCCCACTTCTCATCCCTGACCTCTGTTTGCATGGGAATGTTTGTATCTGCTAGATTGTTTTTGTTTGTTTGTTTGTTCGTTTGTTTTGCTTCTCAGTGATGGTTTCTTTGTAGTGTGGAGACCTGTGCCCCCAGTACCTATGTTTTCCCGTAAAGTCATTTCCATCTAGTTTTATGTAGTTTTTGCATCACCAAAGCCTTCAGAAATGGCCAACATTTTCATATTTTATATATACATGCAACTGTGAAATAGTTTAACTTCATTTTTTTCTAAGAGCCATTTAAGGAAAAAAAATTTAAAGAATGGAAATTGTAAACCCTGTGATCTTAGACCAATGTGGTAAAGATATTTCAGACAGTTTCTCCAAAACATTATGCTCTTTGGAGAAAAACCATCAATACAGATGAAACGTAGGCCGTAACGTTATAAGGTGATTATGCGTCAGCAGACAGCAGCGCTGTGGACATAATCCATGAGCAAGGTTTCCCGTGTCAATGGCTCAACGTCTATATCAAAAAATCCTAATGCTGTAGTTTATCTCTTCTTTTAGCTTTTTATGTAATAAAAATTGTAACAGCAAAACTGTACAGAAGCCAAAAGCATGCATAACACGTTGCTCTGATGCCAGTTGGCTAGGAGCGACTCCTTGGAGAGCCTCCTTTTGAATGTGCAGAGTCCTGCATAAAGGCTTATTTAGGTGTTGTCTCCGAAGGGAAGCCAAGTAGATCACTGAGGCAATTACCTCTGTAATTCAGGCAGAGAAATACTGTTATTAAGGAAAAATGAGCATTGGAGGCGTGTTTCTATTTTTCTTTGAATAATTCATTCTTGCTCTCTCCATTAATTTGATAATGTAGAAAATATTTACTTTCTTTTTCAGCAATTGCATATCAGGAACTAAATGAGGACCATTTCTCTGCAGTCCAAATGACCATCCAAGATCACATCTTCAGATGGCCCACTGCCCAAAGTACAAGCTTCGATACCCACATGGCAAGTCGAAAATCCTGAATCGACACTTCACATTGCTGATGCAGGGCGAGCACTTACACCTCTGTATGCTTTATGGGGCTGAAGAATCATGCCTGTCCTTCCCAGTGCCTGCATGCATTTGTTACTGTGATCAGATGAGAGAAACTTCACATGGGGGTCATTTGTTACATGCCACGGAAATATCACTTGTTACATTGATATAAAAATACATTTTGGCTTGTTGGCTATTGTAAATAACTCCCAGACTTTTTAAAGGCATAGTCACTCTCTCTCCATCTCTATTAATACTTTGTAATTTTAACAGTCAAAGGGGATAAGAACTTTAAAATGGTGTGCACTATGCTATCAATAAAATATGTTGAATGACTGTTTAAAGCAGCCTGTGGACCACATTCTCCCTGCTGCCTGTTCGGGTAAAGACAGTTTTATTGGACAGGAGCTTTGCTTACTCATTTGCATATGTTGATGGGTGCTTCATGCTGCAAAGGCAGAACTGAATAGTTGCCACAGAGACCATATGGCTCGCAAAGCCAAAACTACTTACTATTTGATCTTTTACAGAAAATTTTGGCCAGTCATTGGCTTATAGGGATGACATAGGAACAAAGCTGTTTCATAGGAACTACCCTCAGATATTGTGCAGATGTGTACCTTAGAAATCTTGCTAAAACGATTGGGACTTGGTGAGAAAATGTACGATGCTCCACACCAAAAAAAAGTGTGTTTGCCTGAAAATGTGAACCTTGTCTGACTACAAATTTGGTAACATTCAATGGCTTGAATATTCTGACACCCAGCCAGAATGATTCCATGGTGAGCAGGGCTTGCTTCACAAATGAAACCAATTGCAGCTGTCATCCACTGTCACTTCAACTTAATTATTAAAATAAAGACAATTGGTCTTGAGCACACAGAACACTGGAGATTTGAAGATAATTGTTATGAAATAATTCTGCCTAGAAAACTAGTAACAGTACATGATTTTTATTGTGTGCCTGTCAGTGCAAAAATCTGACTGTCAAGCCCACTTTAAATACGGGTACAAATAATCAGAGCTTTGCTTGTGCCTTTGAATTGGTAAACTGAAACAAGAAACAAACACACACCTGCAGAGGAATGGGCCAGTAACCTTTCAGTGCAGCACAGAAACACTATTTCTTTAAGTGAAGAACTCATGGCCAATAAAGAGGGAGCTTTCAGGGGAGAATTCCGTATAGTTATTTCAGTGTCGAAGAATATCGTCCTTGGCTTTCTTTTCTCCACGCAGATGTCCATCTGCATCCCATCTGATCTGAATAGTCGGCTTTCTTGGCTCACGTCTCTTTATCTCAACTGTGTGTTCTTCCTCTGGGCTAACCTCCAGTATCACAGATGTGCAAAGTGGGGGAAAGGAAAGAGAATGTAAGCGATGGAAAAGTCTGAGCTCAAATTTATCAACAGGTCCTTATGGGTACTGTTTATTTCCCTAAACTCCCACCTGTGTTCTTGCAAATCGAATAGCCAGACAAATCTGGCAACAAATCTCCACGCTGTAAAAGAAATTTTTAGGAATTTATGCCTTATGAAATAAGCCTTATAAATGTTGAACGCAGGATAAAACACATACAGATGCTTTATTTATTCACTTTGTTGTGTAGAAAGGGGGAACCTAATTCAACATTCAATTTGCCATGAAGTGAATTAGAAAAACTGGCAAAATCAGTGGAATTTTATTTTTTATACTATATTGTCCTTTGTTCATGTGATGTTTCATCATGATCTCTGCTTTTTATTTTCCATGATAAAATAAAATAAAAGACCCAATATGATCTCTGTTGAAACTCAGCTCTGCAAATGGGGCACAAAAGCATAGACGGAATGTAAATGAATCGGTGCGGCTGTTCCCATCAAACTCGACACGAGCAGTCAGCAGGCTGAACTTGGCTCTCAGGCCATAGTTGGATGGTCCTTGATGTACCAGACTGTGCATTTCCGAGGATGGCGTGTTTCGCTTGTAATTGCTTCCATCCAGTGATATTGTCCTCCAGCCTGAAGAAATCTTTTCAGCATTCTTAGAATATTGCTGGCAATTAATTCTCTCAGTTTTTGTTTGACGGGAATTGTCTTCATTTCTCCATCATTTTTGAAGGATGTTTCCACTGAATACAAGGATAGAATTCCAGGCCAATGTGTTTTTTCCCCATCACTTTGAAGATGCTATCCAATTGTTTCTAGCGTCATTGCTACTGAGGAGAAATCAGTTGATATCAGGTAATTGTTCCTCCAAGTGTAATCTCTTTTTTCTTTTGGCAGATTCTAAAATTTCTCTCTGCCTTAGCTTTTTAGCTAATGAAATATGCAATTACACTCTACCCTCTGAAAAAAAAATGTCAGCCAGGAAAAATGCTACATAAGAAGACTCCAAGTTAATAAGTGTGTTGGCGAGGGGGAGTCTTCCCCTTTTCCCTCTTAGTTCTTCTGGTAGATCAAATAATTGAAATGATGTAAAAAAATAACCAAATTTAATTGTGTATGTATGTACGGGGTTTCATAAGAATACGGGACCCCCACTACAAATTGAGCACTCGAGGCACTGATGTCATCTCAAGCTGAGGGGAAAGAGGGATAGTGGTTTGGGACCTCAGAGGCCAGGAAGGCCATTCACAAAGAGATAGAAAAACAAATGTTTGGTAATTAAATGTTTGCTGGGTCATTTTTATCAATGGGACACAGAGGGGATTTTGATCAGAGAGGCCTTGCCAGGTTCCTCCTTGTCTATCACACAATAGTTCACATTAAACTATACTTATGTGTGATAATAGCTCCCTCCTCAAGCAGGTCCTCTATGTAATTTTTTAGGCAGGTAGGGTTAAGGAAGTTTCTTTCTGAGTCTTTTTTTTTTTAGAATAAGCAGCTTAAAATAATCTGTATCCAAAAAGTTGTATTTGGGGGTGGCAAATTCTGCCCTCCATTATAAACAATATGATGCAGCCAGGAAAAGGGGGGGAAAGGAATTATTAGAGCACTTATATTTTTAAAATATTTTATTTTATTATTTTAAAAGTTTGTTTGCTTTATCTTGTTGAATGAGATAATGTTTCAGATTAAGCTATCCTGTTTATGCTAAGGCATATTAATTTTATTATATAGAAATATCCAAGATGTTTATTACCATGAGACTTAGCCATTATATCTATGAAAAATGGAAAGACACATTCAGCACTGAAATAGAAATTTTTAAGTCCTTTAAAGTACATAGATCCTTCAAATAAATGGTCGAACAGACGCTGGCTCATATATCTGGGTCAAATTTCTCAGCTGCTCATTTGCATTGGGTGCAATTACCACTGTGTCTGTCAGTATGACCAGTAGTAAAATGCATTAAAATGTAATATGATAAAAGCTTGATAACACGCTATAGCAATTGCATGTGAAAATGAGTTGTAAATTATGTGATGAAACTTCCAGTCTTATAATAGACAGACAGAGGTTTAAATTCCTAACTATGGAACATATGAGGGCAATATGTTTCCTACTGTGTATTAAAATAAACCCCTTTTTTATACTAAAATAAAAATAGGGATAGCTGAGCTTGAGATTCATACATCTTGGAGTTTATTCTTGCCAAGCCTATGATTTCAACTGGCAACACCCTCTCAATAACAACAACATCAACAACAATAATTACATCTATCTAATATTTGTGCGTTTACTTTGGGCCAGACATTGGGCTAAGCTTTCCAGGTGTGCAGTCACTGGGTATGCACGTCTTCCAATTCTCACAACAATTGAAAGAGGCACAGAGCACTATTTGAAGAGTTTTAAAGGAAACACAAAAATAAAACAGAACGAATTAGATTTAAATTGAGTAAGTTAGTTGAATTGAAGCCCAAATCAACCAATACCTAAGTCCATGGTTTTAATCATACATTATATTTCCTCCTTGCCTATTAGGGAGTTTAAAATACTGACAAATTAGAAAGAGCTTCTCCAAGAAAACAGAGCTGGAGGTGGCTGGCCAATGCCAATTATCCCATCATTCCACCTGACACAGTCTAGCCAGGACATTGAAAGTCCTGTGGAGAAGCACTGTGTTAGAAAGATCACAGTTCAGATGATAGAACACTGGATTCACCTTGCAGTCACTAGGACGAGGTTCTATCACTTAATGTGCAATTGGCCAGTTGCCTACATCCTTACAAAGTTAAGTGATGTGCACGCATCCTATGTGTGTGCATTTGTGTGTGTGTGTCAGAGCAGGGCAAGGGTCTTTCTTCCTTCCTTTGTTTCTTTTCCTCTTTCTTTTCTCCAGGCGAGAGTTTGCTGCCAACCCTATTTACAAAGTTCAGCATTGGGGTCGTGAGAATTTTTCTGTGCACTACTAGCAGTGTATGTTCCTGAGATGCACAAAGCTTTTATGCTCTTTCTTCTCTTTCTTTGGTCCCATGTGTCTTAACCTCTTCTTCTTGACCTACCCCAAATATTGTTCAGAATCATGAAGAGAAGTCTAGACACAAACAGCTAGAATCTCAGTTTATTACCTGAGTGTTATTGTTGGGACACATTTGACAATATTTCGGTGAGTTTTTGCTGCAGTGAGACTTAGGCAAGCCATCTGAGAATGGTCTCCTTTTGAGCTAGCTGGATCTCTGAAGATAAATAGGAGTTTTAGAGAAATACAGCTATTCTGCGATTTTCCTCGTATCAAGTCAAAAAATTATAACAAAGAGAGAACTTTGTAGTGTTAAATATGACCTTCCTAGACACAATTCATACACATAGGACAACATTTGTGGCTTAAATAGACAACCTTAAAAATAAAGAAATTGCCATGGAAAGAATGCTGAACATAGCAGGACAAAGATCTAGAAAAGCCTTTCTTAACTAGAGGTCAAAAACAGTCCAGGCCACAGCTTCTGGCTGTGGAGGTATTGTATTCTCAGGAAATTCATGACATCAGGGTACCAGCTAGCTTTCAAGAACAAGAAAAGAAAATATATAGATAATCTTCAACATACAAACAAGCTGTTTGGGATTTGTTTTTATGTCAGCTGTTTGAATCTTGGAATGAGTTTTCCCCCACAGACACACTGATATAAGTTGTGCTTAGGTTTTTGAGATAGTCAAAAATGTCTGTTTAACGAATAACGTATTTGAAACATAGTCCTAGTGGCATTAACCTGAGCTCTCATCTAGGTCTTGGCGGCAAGGAGTCGTGAGAACCACTGGACAGAAGAATGTGGGGAAAGAGACTCCGCTCTCTCTTTACTGACACAGTACTGAACGAGCCGATGTAAAACCATAGCGTTTGCAAAATGGTGTTGGTTGGTGCTTTTTTGTTTTAAAAATAAAATATGTTGTTGCATTTGGAAGTTTTACAAATGAAGAAAATGAACATCTGCTATAAAATCCCAAATCAGGAATAACCACTATTAATTAATCTGTGAGTAACAGAAGAGGCTGGTTGCAAACAAAATTTATGGTACGCATGCTCTCTCTCTCTCTCTCTCTCTCTCTCTCTCTCTCTCTCTCTCCCTCTCTCTCTCTCTCCATATGAAAACATATAAATACATTATTATTTGTATGAGTTTTATTTGCTAAAATAGTTGTCTGGGATATCTATGATGCCTTTCTTGGGACAAATGCCTCAAATGACACTTGCTGGGTCAGAGCATCTGCTGTTTAAACCTTTGGAGAGGAACTGCCAGTGGCCCTCAAGCAAGGTGGTTCTCATTAAAATTCTCTCCAGAACCGTAAGTAATAGTACAAAAGGGAGCAGCTGGGCAAAGAGTTGGAAATAAGTTTGTCTTCAGCACTGTTTCATTTCCCTTTGGAAGCTCTTCTTAAAGCCACCCTTCCCTCTTTTTTGTCCTGGCACTTCCCAGAGTCTGTGGCCCTCTCCACTGCAGCTGCATGGGGATGATATGTGACTCTCCTACGGTATTTCTCAGCCTATTGCCTTATTGCTCAGAAAGTTCTCCTTCACAGTTACCACCGGGTTTCCAAAAAACACATCTTATCTGTGAAAATTTCCCCAGATAAGAGTATCTATGTTGCTGAGACAAGATCTGTTTAGGAATGAGTGCACATCTTGAGAAGGACAGATTTTCTACAGTGTGCTTTACCCACAATTCCGGGTATACAAAAGGGCCTCTTTCAAAAGAACAGTTAGAATAATGGATTCCTAAAGAGATGAAGAAGAACTCCACTGAGGAAATCATTATCTGATTATGTCTTACTGATCATATCAGTGCCTTACTGATATGTATACGGTTTGGCTTAGCCTGTTTCTAACAAGTAATCAGGAATGTGATCAAAGACTTAGGTAAAAGGGTTTCATCCACGGTTACTTAAAATACATAATAACAGCAGACACAAATGGCAACTATGGCACGTTCATGTGAAGGACTCCACCCTCCTAAGCATGCCACACATAAAGGATGCTAATGGCACTCAGCATGACGGAGATACAGTATTAAAGGAAACGTAAAATATAAAAGTTCACATCTTCCTGAATTCATTAAAATTGGATGCACAGATAGAGCCATCAATCTGATAGCAAATAGAAGTTGTTCTGGTAATGATTGTAGATAGTGATTTAAATTTTCCACTTTTACTTTTTATCTTTTTGCATCACAACCAGTTTACTCTGCTCTCCAAACCTCACTTGTGAAAGGTTTTGCTAGTCTAATCTAGTCAAAAGTCAAGAATAAAGTCTCCCAGCTTGGCTTTAAGAATTTTTTTGTCAGTGGAAAACCAAAGGCAGTACAACACAAATTCAAATAGCATTTCGTGGATCCTTAAAGAAACAACAGCCCTATTTTTTGCCTTTGCCACTTCCCATCCTTCAATAGCGCAGGTGCTTGGTCCTTGTTCCCAACTCCCAATCTCCCAGAATAAAAATAAATAAATAAAGGCACACAGGCTCCTTGTCACTGCTTTGCTCAGCAACACGCATTTCAACCGGGGTTTATGAGGTCATAAATTATTGTTCCCTGTCCTGGCAAGTGGCCTTTTTTTTTTTTTTGGAAAGGCCACATCCGGTCTTTGGGGCACCAGCTTTTATTATGCATTTCATATTGAAACCAAGGTCAAATTAATTGACCTTATCTATGTGAAAAACCAGCTGGTTGCCTAGAAAAATAAAATCTCTTACAGAGAGACTTTTGGGACAAGTAAACAAGAGGGAAAAACTCAGTCCGATGGTGTCTGGAACCTCCAATTAGAAAGAAAGGAAATTTGAAGGAATTTAATTTTTGAATGATCAGTGGAGAAGCTGCAGTAACAAGCATGTGTTCTGTAAGGGAGTAGAGCCGCCGAGATTCCAAATATCATCCACGTCTTCACACATATTTCACATTTTCTTCACATAGTACAGGTTTGAGGGAAGTGGGGCAGAGAGGATAGAAGCTATCCATTTGGTGAGCCCTAACAACAAATGCAGCAACCCTTTCTACGGGGATAACTAAAACGTCCGGAGTCTGAAAGAAATCCTTTAGGCCTAAGAGAATCAAGGTTAGAGTAAGTATTCTTTTTCCCCTACAGAATGCAAAATAGGTATTCTGTGCCCTCTGAATTTTTTATTAAAATAGACAACAGCACAAAGACTGGGAAATATAATATAGGGGCCTAACAGAATAGAAGAGGAAGCTACTTAACTTTTCTAAAACATCTGTTTCTCCATTTTCTCAGACAAATGAGATAATAATTCCTCTATCTCATAATGTTTGGGGGAATCAAATCAGGCAACGTAAATAAATACCTTAGTGCTTATGTTCTGGCAACAGGCAATAAAAATGTTAGCCTTTTCTATTACTTTTAAAAAGAGATGAGATAATTACTGCCATGTTCACTCAGAACAACGAAATGTAATATGTCTCCACCAGTAATATGCAAAAATGTAAGCTGATGTCTCCAATTTCTTAGTTTATTGCTCTCTTTCTTTCATTTTCAGTTGATATATACAAATACAGCCCTTGACCTAGTTTCCTGGGAGAAACGATTTTGAGTGATGGAAAATCTGTGTCTGCTAAAAGACATTTTGATACAGTTGAGAATTTCTGACTCTCATGTGTGACTTTGACTCACCTATGTGAATTTCACAAGCCTCTGAGAAATAAGGGGATGGGGACAAATGACCAACTTGAAAGGACACCGCTGTGGACACACCACTTCAGTCCCAGTGCCTCTTATTTTCATTACTGAGCAAACGTAGGAGTCTGTGCCATGAAAAAAATTATTTCAATTTATCATATATAAACAACAGGGGCAAATTGGATTTGATGGATGAGGTTTGTGTGCTGCGGCCAACCCCACCATCGGGGGAGAGGGGTGGGGGGCTGTTGTATCATCCAGTATGGAAAAGATTAGGCCACCAAACACACATCTGCTTAGTGGAACACTGAAAAAGTTAATGGCTGTGAAAAAGGGTTTGAACTTCAAGCTGAGGTCAGAAACAGGGTGATTTAGTGACTTCGGTAAACAGACTCTCAATGAGGTAAAATGAAATTTGGTTTCATTTTGACCAAAATGTATAGAACATCAATAAAATTTTCAGTGCTCAAAGGTAAGTTCAAGGCCCCCTTAAAAAGGGAACTGTTTGTAAAAACCAGTTCATTGTTATGTCCAATAATAATTTATATATACACACACACACACACACACACATGTCCCCTAAACAGAGATGTAATTTTAGAAATGTGGAAGTAGAGATGAAATTACTCAAATTTAAAGTATTAAAAATAACCCTGCACCACTGAGCACACAAGGACTGAGCGGAATCCTCTGATGTTAATAGAACTGACTTCCGCGTCTTTCCTGCCTCCACATGCCGGCGAATGACATGACATAGACTCATAGGCAAGGCTGATTTCACAGGACAAGACCATGTTAATAAGTAGGCTTTTAAAAATCGCTGGGTTTTGCAGCTCGGGTGGGTGTCAGGTGAGTGAGAAAGGAAGTCAAAGTGAAAGAACAGCTCACAAATCAGTAGAACAAATACAACGTTTGATTTTGGAGCTGGGTATGTGGAGGAGAGAGAGAGAGAGAGAGAGGGAGGGAGAGAGGGAGAGAGAGAGATTATTAGATGCCTTGGAAAAGAAAATTTTTTCTTTCAATTTTCCGAACATGTAATAAGAAAAATCCTCTCCTTTCAGTAGAAAGGGCTGATGCTGTATCTCTCAAAACCCCCGCATGAGAGGAGAGCAGATGACGTGGTAGGGGATAGATTACTAGATCTGGACCAGTAACCCAGAGCCACGGGCTCATCAGATTTGCTCTAACACGTTGAAGTTCAGTAACAGTTGCGGATATTTCCAAGGCATTTGTATTTTCTGAGGAGTCTCGGGGAAGGAGCAAACATGGTGTCTTTTGCCCCATAGAAAGGCCAAATGGGGACAAAGGGCTGACGCGAGTTTGGGGGCCTCATGTCTCCACGTTCCCCGGTGGAAAGCGGGAACGTGCGTGAGCTGCTTTGACTCTGAGTACCCCAGGAACCGCCAGTGAACCTGAAAGCCCCCACATCTGGCTACAGCTTGCCCTTGTTTGCTTTAAGTTCTGCACACAGACGACCACCCTGGCTGCGAATTCGGGGATGGCCCATCCTTCTCTGTTGCATGGCCAGGGGAGGTGGGGAATCCGCAAGCTCACCTGGCGCAAGGGCGAGACCCATGCATTTTCAGCTCGCCTTTGTTTTTGTTAGTGTTACTCCTTTGAAAGGGGTTTCTGCGGCAGCAAGTGCACATTCATCATCATTTCTCCTCTGTTTATGCCTTCCCCAGCAGGTATAAACTACGTGCCGGCAGAGACTGGGCGGGTGCTCTACCGTGACGCCCCCGGCGCAGACCCCATGCGGCAGAAACCCTGGCTCAGATGCCTCCAGTACAACTATCCACAGGTTTTGTTTAGCTCTCTGACGGTTCGGCATGTGTCTCTTCAAAAAAATTATCTTCCTCCTCGAAGAAAAAATTGAATAGAAGAGCAGATTCTCAAAGAATCTTAAACAATGACTAAGAAGAATGTGCTCCACTTAAAACTAAATACGTGAGAATGACATGAACAAAGCAAACATTCTAGAAGAAGATCGTAGCCTGACAGGTCTGGTCGTGAACAGTTAAAATAATGAGCTACTCTCGGTTTTTCAGAAACTCAGTAGGTTTTTTTAGTTGTTTTTCCCAAAATCTTTTAGCTTTAGTTTATTTTTTCAATAGTGTATATACAGACCTGATAAAAAGTCAATAAGGAAATGATCCTTAAAAAAAATTAAAGGAAATGCAAATTCTACATCCTGTTTTTCATTTTCTTAAAAAAACATGTAATTTTTCTGTGGAAACACTGCAGTTCTAGGGATATAGCATAGAAAAATTAGTTAAAGAGTAAGATTTTTATTTATTGGAGTAAATAAATACTATCTCCAAACAAACTTGATGTATTTGTAAATACAAAAGATAGAATGAAATGTGATTTTCACTTATATATTTGATATACACACCTGCACCTATATTATCAAGTTGCATGAAGAAGATAAAACAGAAAAAAGAACAAAACGACGACCACTAGACGTATCCTCTCTTCCTCGTCTCTGTAGTAGGTGCAGAAGACGACACGTGCAGGCGGAGTCGGAGCTGCGCCGACTTCTCCCAGCCCTGCGGCGTTGGAGCCACACCCCGGCGTCCTCTAGCTGCAGAGGCCCGCAGGGTTGTCGTCCCTCTGCCTTACTCAGGTGGTAGATCCATGCCCGTCACTGCACTGCCTTTTACCCAGTTGAGCCTGGCAGAAATGTCCCAGTGTCTATCGAACCTTATCTTCCTAAAGGGTCGGTGTCCACAAACGATCATGCAGGTGCCCTTTGATCAAAAATGCTGTCTTGTAACTGTTTGACGGCTGGCAAAAAAAAAAAAAAGTTGCTTATGACTGTGGATGTTGACGAATTATTAGAGGGAAATTAGAAGGCAGTAGCTGACCCTCCCCCAAGCAGAGGAAGGGATGAAGCACAGAGCGGCCTGCGGCCTGAGCCAGTGCTTTCTGAGCGCGCATCTAAACCGGCCTTGGTCTATTACATGCAATCCCTTAGAAAGGCCGCTTATTGGAATTTTTGTTCCAGATAACCTAAATTAAGATAACTGGGTGGATATGGACGTAAAGAAAAGGAGAGTAGAGAAGGGTGTGCTGTAGTTCAAGACCACCATCCAAAGGAATGTTTTTGAGATTCTATCATTGCCAGGCCTGTGTTTGGCAGTCACCATGCGAAGCAGTGCTCAGACATTGTGTACATTTCACCTGCAGAGCTTACGCGTAAAAGTAAATAAAAACAAGTACACGATATTGCTGGAAATAGTGTTGCACTTCAACAATCCCTTAGCGGTAAAAGTTTCAGTATCAGGATGGTTCTTTCTTAAACATTGATGGTTGGTCTTCTTTGCTGAGCACCATTACTCCTGTCCCAGTCTGTGCTTTGTTCTTACAGCTGGGACAGGAGCTCCCCAGACCCGTAGCATCTTTTTACTTGAGAAGTATGTGCAGATGTACTTAAACAGGATGCATATCTAAAAGCTTGTGTACTCAGAAAATGGGCAAGATGAAACCCTTGTTTGTACATTTCAGTACCGCCAGCATCTGAAATGTGGAATGCAGCAGTGAGTCAATAAACACTTATCAAATTAAGACCGGCTCACTAATCCTGGCCAGGTTGCTCTGTTGGATAGAGTGTTTGCCCCATATGCCAAGGTTGTGGGTTCAACCCCAGGTCAGGGCACATACAAGAATCAACCAATGAGTACATAAATAAGTGGAAAAACAAATCGATGTTTCTCTATCTCTTTCTGTCCCTCCCCCTCCTCTCTAAGATCAATAAATATTTTTTCAAAAGTTTCAATCACTATATTTCACTTTGCATTGTGTGTCATATAATCTTTCTGAAAAAAGAAAAAATACTCTGTTTCTTTTCATACTTCTATCAATCTTTACTGAAAGAGTTTACACAGAGAACAGAAAACTCAATGGCCATAGTATCCGAGACATACCCAGTCATACTTTGTCTGAATGTCTGATTATTCCAACTAACTACTGAAATTGATGAACTGGAAACCACAAAACAAGCTTTTTTTTTGTTTTGTTTTTGTTTTTAAGATAAGAATCCATCCTAATTTCTTTATTGGTTTTAGAACTTGCCTTGCCAGTTACACTTTGCATTGCCAGGATTAGACAGTGCTTTTATTTCCCGGGTGATACAAGGTGTGAAAAGACAAAGCTGCTGGAAGCGTGTGGCTTGGTCCTGTGCACGGTAGCATCCAGCTACATGGTCCTTCTGCACGCAGACGTACCCCCGCATCGAAGCCCTGGCGGCTCCGTTCTGATCATTTCGCCTTCCGTGCCCTGGTAGTTTCAGACATTGCACGCTCCACTTATGTCTGGGGAAGGATAGATGTCCGTTAATTCTCCAGATGTGCTATCTGTCCAACGGCACTTATATCCATCCGCGTCTGGAAATGTTTAAATAAATGGCTGGATTTTTTTCCACTTTATTTCTGGATATCTCAGGATCCTGGATTCCTGTCCACTGCCAGTTCATATCTTTTCTCATCTTCATCACAATACTAGGAATTCTCCCTGCTACTATATATATAAGAATGTCCTGTCATAACATCTTTCAAACGTCATTCGTGTTCAAAAGGTTGTTTTTGCTTCGGGATGAAGAATTTTAACTGAAGTGCTGATACTTCCACCTAGTGGCTAAAGTGAAAATACCATGCTCTCTTCCCGTTGGAAACTAATTGCCTGCATCTTCTGTAATTCAATCACTCGGTAAATATTTCTTGAGCACGTTCCATGTGCTACACAGTGAACAAAACATGCAAATAAAATAGTGTCATTTTAGAAGTAACAATGATAAAATTCATTAAAAACACTCCAATAGACTTACTGAAATATATGGTGACATATTTAATTTCTAATATGCAATATATTTTGTATTTTTAGAACAGCTGCAAAGATAATATGAAGGCTTCCTGCATGTACCTCATTCAGCTTTTCCTTATGTTAACATGGTACTTTTCCATGGCGCATTTGTCAAAACAAAGAAATTAATTTTGGTTACTAGTAACTATTACCGTGGACTAACTTCAGACCTCAGTCAGATCTCACTAGTTTTTCCACTTACATTTCTTTTCTGTTCTAGGATCCAGCTCAGGAGACAACATTACCTTTCACATCATGTCTCCTCCATCTCTCCTTAGTCTGTACTTTATAATGGGCCAAATTTGTATACCCTACCACAAGCATTATTTTGATAGCAATGCAAAAACAAGAGCAACAAGAAAGTCGGTACACTACGTGTATCTGTCAGGCAAGGAACTGTTTTACTCTTATGAGGTTATTTTCCAGGTTTGAAATATTTTAAGACTATTGGGGAAATGACAACATTTGGAAGAACAGAAAGAAAAGATGCTGAGTCCACTTGAAAATGGAAATGTGGGAACAACATTTTCTTTGTTTCCTTCTGGTTGACCTTTGAGCATCTCGACACGTGACCATTTCTGCCATTGGGATGCCAGTCAGGGAGTGGGAGGAGTCCAGTGCTAAGTGACCTGGCTGCGACATCATGCAAACTCTTATATGATGCAACAAGTATCACATCTAAGGAGATCACAGGAGAGAATTTTGTAGTTAAAACAGTCAACATCTTTTCTAAGCCAAAATGAGACTCGTATCTAGTGAGCCTAGATTCCTATAGCCCAGTGATTTATACCCCTCCAAGGACTCCTGGTCTGTACCACTTGGTGAGCAAATAATAATTTCTGACCTGCTGATGCTACCGTGTAACATTTATATTTAACTCACCAGTGCTGTTTGTTCAGTTGTCCACCCAACCACTTTATAATCACTCGTAATTAAGAATAATGTCTTTTAATTCGATCCTGTTGTGTACTCAGCATAAATACACAAAGGAAGACAAAAGTCATTCATTCCTTCATTCCCCAACTATTTACTCAATGTTTACAAGCAAGCCTTGCTCCAGTTGCTCAGCATGTGGCGTGAAAATCTCAGCATCTCTGGTTTCATGAAGCATCACAGACTGAGTTGAATATAGAACCTTTTAATGGACCAAGAAAGAACTCTTATCTGTTTTTCTCTTGTTCACTACACTTTCAACTTGTTTGCTGCATCACTACTTTCCATCAGCAAGCCCAAACATCTTTTGAAAGCTGTTTCATGATTAAAGAGAAGAATTGTATGGTTTCAGCTGTAAGAATAAATAAGCTGACTGTTTCTAGTGGTATCATAGTTCCATTTCTAAATTATGTGAAACTGTGTGAGAGACACCACCAGGAGAAAAGGGGCACTGCTTGGTAGCAAATTAGCACTTGCTTTCCCAGAAAAAAAAATTCTTGCAAATGCGAAGAAAAAAACAATCATTAAGTGCTTTGCACAGAATTTCATTAATAATAAAAAGATACTTTAATAAGAGAGGAAAGGATGGACTCATCAACAAATGGTAATGAAGAAATTTCTTTGAGGAAAGAAAAAAGATTTCTCCTAAGTCACAAAACATGCAGGAAAAAATAAATTCTAGATAAATTAAATGGCGTAGAAGAAAGAAGACATCACTCAATATTTGAGGGAAAAGAAGCTGAACTTACTACTTAAGTGAGGCAAACTATGATTTTTAGGCACGGTTTCCCTGATTGCAAGGCAGAAAGTTTATTTTCTATGGAGGTTTTGGAAAGGTGGAGTTCAGGGACTGACAGGCTCTCCTGCTTGGGATGGGGTGATGTCAGCTACCGGAGGGTGAAAGCGTGCTTATCCCAGCGAGCCTCTTGGTGACTGACTGGCCTTCACAACTGTGTTCCGGGCGTGAGACTGTGGAGCAGCTGAGTTTCCAAAACACGCGGCTTCGCTGGTGGGCGGGCTTTCAGAAGCATGATCGCCGACTAGAATTGTCAGCAGCCTTTCAACACATTCTACAAATAACACAATAAAGAGTGGGCAAAAGATGTGATCAGATATTTAACAAAAAAAAAAGACAGGATGGTAAATAAGCATGGGGAAAAAAGAAAAGATGTTCAATACCACTAGCCCGTAGAGAAAGGCAGTCTAAAACCAGAAAGGCATTGTACATGTATTAGGCTAAAATTAAAAAGACTGGTTATAATAAGTGATGGGAAAGAGGTGGAATTGCTGGATGGAATCCTCAGACACTGTGGGTGGGAATGCAAAATGGTAGGCTCCATTTGGAAAACAATTTGGCAGTTCATTTGAAAACTTAAATGTGTCTACCATACAGTTCCAGCCATTTCACTTCGCTTGCCATGACCTCACACTGTAACAGCATTCACCTCCAATTGGGCCTTGAGCTGTTTGAGGACAGACACCTGTTCTTGTCAGGCCTCTTATCTCCAGGGTCTAATACAGGGCCTAAGATGTGCAAAGCCCTCACTCAATGTTGTTAAAAGAATCAATTAATGGGTTTCTCCTTAAGAAAAAATATTACACCTGTTCATTCCCCACCAAAAAGGCATTCCCCACCATTAAGGTTTCTGAGTCATGTGTATGCTGGATTTAAATTTTTTTCTATTTATTTAAATTTTGCTTTATTTATTTTAGGGGAATAAAACTCATTACACTTGAGAACATAATATGGCTGTCAACTTCCATGCTACCACTAGATGGCAGGGTAGTACTGTGCTTGCAGCTCTACATAGGTATTGTATTTTATATACATTATGTATGTATATAATATGCCATGTTCGTTCTGAAGTAACACCTATCATTGTAAAATATATCACTAATAAAGTGTATCTTGTTCCAAATAAATTATGCAGAGGAAAATTCTGGCTGAACTTGTATTCCTATTTCAGGGTCAACTAAAATCCAAGACATAATCTACTGGCCTCCCTGTTTTTGGTTTCTGCTTTTTCCTTCCTAACACTTCAGTAGCTACAGTCTGATGCATGGCGGCTAGGAGCAAGAGATCGTCCTTTAGGTGGATAACATCTCTCGTTTTCTAAGGGGACATCAAAGCCAGGAAATGTTACCTACCTCGTCCAAAACAGTCTGGTAAAATTCTGAGCTCAGTATAAACCCAGATCTCTAGATCTTTCAAATTCAAAATTGCTCATTGTGTCATTGGGCTGTGTGTGAGCATGTTTCTTTTCTCTCAGGAGGTCTTATCTTCCTGATATTGTCTGCTTTAGGAGGATAACATTATGATGTAACCAACAGATTTTTTGAAAGTTTAAACTGGACTTTCCCTCTCTGTGGCATTTCCAACTCTATGGCATTCCCCCGGACTTTCCAGCAGGGGCCAAGCCAGGGCCCTTCCTCCAAGCTCTCAGGGTTGGGAGGGGCGATGGTGTTAACCCTGAATAGTTGAGACCTCTGAAGTCAAAGCTTGTGGTCAGCGAAGATAAAAATTAGTGCTTTTAAAAACAATTCTACTTAGGCATGGCAAGTGTAAGAAGAATTCTCTTACACATACTCATCTTGTCTGATGCCCGGGCATTCCATACAACAGGTGTGGGATTTCTGAAAAAGATTTAGAGACCCATGGCTGGTTTTAACTATGCAGGTTTGGAAGGTCAGTCGGGAGTGATGTGGAAACCCCAGGGCACTCTGGACGCTGCCATCTCGCTCCTACTGCAGATCACTCTCAAAGTCTCCAGGATGTGAATAAGTGGAAGAAAGAAATCACATGTTAGGCAGATGCCAAGGAAACTGAGGGCTTCCCTTTTATAGTTCTGGGCAGTAAGATGAATATGCATGGACAGCAAATGTCTGCAGAACGAGGCAATGTCTGGTGCGGGGACATCTGTCCTTTCTTAGCACAAGCGCACAGATGTCACTACTGCTGCTGTTGGAAGAGCTGCTGTTCTTAAGGATGCGTCAGATATCTCGGTGCAGAGATAAAAATCTGGTCTTCACTGAACGCCCAGGTGTAGCTCATCTTGCTATTGGTGGTTCAAGCAATTGTGGGGTGCACAACGCAGACCCGGGGTGGAATGGAGGATTAATACTTACAGCAATGGTTATCGACTAATACAATTACTAAGGTGTAATGTTGCTTCATCAGTGGGGGGAGAAAGGAAACACCTCACTAAGAAATTTATTTACTGAATAATGGAAACTTGCATTTTTAAACCGTAATGAGTGTCTCATAACATTTCTTTCACTTAAATATGTAAATTATAGATCTAATAAAGAAGCAAACTGACCAAGGTATAAACTATAATTAAAATAATATGTTGGATATTCTAGAAGTTGTCATTTTTTCAGGAAAATAATATTAAACAATAAAAATTTAATCTTAAAAAACACCTTAAGTGACCCTCTAATTCTCTGAACCCTACAATAATGTGATAAATTTTCCAAGGAGCAAATGAAGTTATATATATTTTTGTCCAAAAAGAGAGAACAGAACAGGTAGCTTTAACCACCTTTTTGCACTGTAACCTTTGCAGCTAACTTTTTGCACTCTAGGCTTATTGGTTCCACACTAAAGGGTGGATTGAAGCTGAGCCTCCAACTCTCCAGGGTCAAGGTCCTGGCAGGTGTGCTGCAGAGGTGGGGAAGGTACACGGGTGACCCACCACACCCATCATTTCTTCCAAACATGGTGACAGGACTTACGGCATTGGGAGTCTAACTTCCTCACTTTCCTGAGTGCTCTGCAACTAGCACACTGGCTGGCTGGAGCTTCACCCCCCTGGTAAGAGGGAGGCACATGAGTGGAAACCTGGACAGACGATGATTTCAAGGAACTGAAGCTGTCTCTGGGGGAATCAAAGTCACAGAGCACTGGCCAGTATCAGAACAAGTTTCGGGGTTCACACAGTGTAACTCCACAGGACTCCGTGGGTGTGCGGTTCAAGGAAATGCAGCACAACTTTTAAAACTTGACTTTATCGATGTATGAAAGTACCAACGGGAAAGGGATGCTCATTGTTTTCAGAAGCAAGACTCCTCCACATTGCTTTTCATGCTAATGACTTCTGCTGAGTGCCGCCAGCTCACAGACCTTCCAAAACAGGGAGGGGCTCTGCTGCTGTGAGCCTGAAAGACCCTAGTGCTGTTGGAGGAGAGAAGTAATGAAATGATGGCTTATTTTCCAGATCATTAGCATTGGAGGGAACACACTTTAAAAGGCGAAGCAAAACTCTAAATATCCTCTGGTGATGTCTCTTTAACTGTTTGGGATGCATAAAAGTCACTACTAAGGAATAGTGGTGAAAAGATGATTTCCAGCACATTTCATTCACAGCCATTGTAGACACAAAGGGGAATGTGACCCCTGGCAAAATAAATGATTTAGGGAATTCCTCAGCATTATTAAAATAGATAAATAATTTTGATAGCTTTCTCATGAAGTAACCAAGCAGCCATGATTGACCCAGTATGATTTTCAACAAAAGTGGCCACTAATGATGTTTAGTTTTTATATTATTTGCCCCATCATAATCTGGAAGGGGTTGAGCTGGGGAGAAAGCATGTTCTCCAATTAACCCCATCACAAGCAGGTGCGATCACTTGTTCATTAACTTGCCCCAACCCACTGTTACTTAGACTGGGTGTTCTGAACTCTACCTGAGTCTTTTTACAGTAAAAATACTGTCATTTATCAGTATCCAAATGTGTGCACATAATGCTCTCACCTCATTGAAATCAAGTTTCCAATGGTGAAAATAATCCACAGGAGGACCACACAAACGGCCCGCTCTCATGCTAGAACATTGGTCCTGAATTTCTCCTCCTTTCCACTCGCCATTTCTTTTGACCCTTAGTACGTTCTTCAGCTGAGACCAATATGTTTCCTTTCTTTGCTTTTTTGAGTCTTGGAATGTACGGTTCCCCTAATCAGGACACCAACTGTGTTAAAATCTTAATAGGTAGTATTACTTTTATTCGACACTCAAAATTTTCAAATCAAGGTAAAAGCCAGTGAACTTTGGGGCAAATTTCACATTCTTTTTTCAGACAATCACTACAACATTTATGCATAATTTTATATAATTTTACTAGAGACCATAGTAAGGCTAAAAACAGAATCTCAACTCTATCTTGTATTTTTTGTTACTAAAATCAATGGAGGTGTTTCTGACCTGAGAATTTTAAAATTATATTCTCTACATAAATGAAAATGTATGGGAGTTTTCTAATGTAACATGTATGGTAGTTTCCAATTCCTTTATGAAGCCAGCAAGGGTTGGAATACCCCCGAGGAGTACAATAAGACTTCTCTCTCAGTCCGAAAGGGTGAAGGTCAGTCACCAGGGAGGAGGGGATAAGTTGTATTAATAGTATTTTAAGGATTTCACAGTCCTGTAGAACATACCCTTCAGCTTTATTCTGCTTTAGCAAGTTCCCTCTCTCTCTCTCTCTCTCTCTTTTTTTTTGCATTAAATCGTTTCAGGTATGTTTATTGCCATTAAAGTCAGTCACCAAACAAAGAGTATTTTTACTGAAAAGAATAGAGGATTTGAAGTGAGATGGACTCAGTTGTGAATGCTTATTCAACCATTGCTTGTGTGAGCATTCCAGACTGTTGAAACCGAAGCTCCCACATGGGTGCCAAGGGGAAATGGGTCGGTGTGCCTGTGACCATGCATGTGACACAGACAGCTCCAGAGGGACTGTTTCGGCAGGCACAGGAGTCTGTCCCATTGCTCTTGCACTCTCCCACTCACTTTATGGATATAAAATGTGTGTGAGGGCATGAGAATCCTGTGGAGAGACCTCTAATCATGAAGCTGAGGGGTTACTCAATTGCCTTCCAGCCTCAAGAGAATAGGCTCTAACGAGATTATGCAGAGGGTCTCACATGTCCCATTATTTGAAGATAAATAATGGAGTGGGGTCTCAAGGAAATTGAGATTCCCAAGGAAATCTGGAGGGTGTGCAGAAGCTGCTTTAGCCAGTGGAGAACAGGTGAATTGCTTCTCTGTTTCCAAAGTAACTGCATTTCCAGAATATGTGACTCTTCTTCTAGGACCAGATGTGGACTTGGGTAGGCTAGAGAGCAGGTCTGGGTCATTTAACTCCTGCCCAATGGTCCATCGAGAAGGGAGAAATGGAACTCCAACATTTAAGAGGTGAGAGGTGGTATGTAGCAAACTTCCCAAAGATAGCATCTTGAAAGGGGAATACCTGATGAAGAGAGTTGAGATGGAGAGGCCACACTAAAATTCCTCTGGAGAACCTGAGAAAGCCCCGATACTGGACCTCTCTCCTGCATCATAACGGACCCTCCCAATCTCACTGTTCTCTGATTTTGGCCATAGATTCAGTGATGAGTTTGCATGAGCTCCACCGGGTTTCCTGCAGGTGCCTGCTGGCCCCACCCTCACGCTGAGTCCAGGCAGCATCCCTCTTGCCTGCTCCTGGACTTTTCTGGGACAGCTACAGCAGAGACCCATCCGGCCCTCATCCATTTCACCCTTGAACTCCGGAGAAGTCAATGTCCCAGGGAATGGGCCTCTTAACAAAAGTGCATAGAAGCCAGTGGATAAAAACTTCTCCCTTGCTGAATGTTTGGTCCAAAGTCTCACACCATACGGCTTCTGAGAAGGCCCCATAGGATCGGACACCCATTTATCCTGGCTTTGGCCAACTTGATGAAAAGAGCCTTGATTTGGTTCTCCCTCCTGCTTTGTTTCATTACCCCTGGCTATCCCTTCTGAGGTATAGTCTCTATTAAATTATGCAAGTTCTATTTTTCTGAGGAAACATGGCTAAAACAATAAAATAAAATCATCCTTGAGATAAAGAGAAGTCTAAGCTGGCAGAGAACTCATGCAAATAAATGTCTCATCCCCATTTGCCTTTTATAGACTAACTCATGGCCCACTTTCCACTTCTTACCTAATGGCCACTTCCATTCCAGCTAAGAACTGCAGGGAAAGGTGAGCAAGAAAGGAGAATCATCATGCTCTTTCCTTCTCCCACTGCCGTGGCCAATTCCTACAGCCCAGCTGGGGAGGAAGAAGTTTTACATTAAATCCATTCAGACATGTGAATACTACATAAGCCTGGACATTCCAGCCTCCAAGTGGAAACTAAGTTTGTTAACTAAAGCGAGTGGAGAATTGTCTAAACCCAAAGAGTGGGCAGAAACTCAAGGACCTGCCCAACTATCATCCAGAATTATGGCAAGGCTATACCACTGAATAGATTCTAAAGGAACAGTAGGAAACAAAAATAAAACCCGTGTGTTCATATCTCATTGGTCATTCTTATTCAACATGTAAGTTATGTGACTGCATTAGTTACTTAATGACTCTGGATATTTTAGTATCCAACTTTAAGAGCAAATTAACACTTTATCCAATTAGAATCATGATAAATAAGGTGATGTAGGCAAAAGTACCTCCCAAAATGCTACACACATGTTAGCGTCCTTCCTTCTCCGGACATTTGTATTGTATCTATCATTCTTCGATCTAAGAGTAACATTAAAAGATTATTAGAAAGGTCAGTTTATTAAACAAAAGAAGAGTGAATAGAAGTTAATGCTCAGAAATGAGCTGGAGTTCATAGACATTTACCTCTGGTTATTGGGCAAAGCACTCAGCATCTCTTTGGGACACAGGCAAGGCTGAGTTTCTGAGGTCTGACCAGAAGGCACCCAGTCATGCAAAACAGAGACATTTGTTGAAGAAGGTAGAAGAAACATTGTACATAAGACAATGAGGCCTCAGTCCCCTTCAAAGTAGGCACCTTTCCACCTCACACAGTCCTCCCAATCACCAACTGCTGCCCCATCTTGTTTTCCTGAATCTCACTGATGGTCTGAAATCTCTTCCTTTTCAAAGCTTATTTTAGTTTTGGGAAAAGCCAATAGTCGCAAGGCACCAAATCTGGGCTAAGAGGGGCTGAGTCCCCTGGGTGATTTGATGTTTTACCAAAAGAGTCTACACAGGTGTGATGCATGAGCTGGTGCATTGTCTTGACGAAGCTGCCAATCACCTCTTGCCCATAACTGCAGCCTTCTGAATCATCCGAATAGTTTCCATGAAGCAATGTTCAGGCTTAATGCAAAATTTGATGCAGATTGGTTGCTCTACTTGCTTAGTCATTTTTAATGGATGGCCACACAGTACGCATGCTCACTCAACAGCATCTACCACCCCCACTGCCTAGTACAGTGAAGTCATTATCATTCACACTTGTGCATTCCAGTCCACTCTCCTAGGCTGCCAGGTTACAGCAATGCTGTGCAAACTGTTGTTATATTAACAATGGCTGGGCTTTTTCCAGACATATGCTTGATGCTTGTGCAATCACACAGCCACTCCTCCCCCACAACACACATACACACTTAGAAGGGCCCTGAGCATGGTTTAATACTTTGCTTTCACTTGTCTTAAACTTTTGTAATAATTTAATCTCTGAAGTTGTGTTTCATAAGTGAATTCCAATGGGTAAATGGAGCACATGTAGAAATGGAAGAGATATGCGCAATACATATGTCCACTCTGGTCTCTCACTGCCCCATGCATGTGTCAGTCACACCTGTGAAGCCCATGGCACAAAGTTCCAGTGGATCCAAGGTGCACAGGAGACCAGGGAGACTCAAGAGTACAAGGCAAGCATCCAGCGTGTTTCATCTCCAAGTAAGTAAGCAGGGGCTCTGATGTCCCTGGGTGTCACCCTTTCCATTCAAACCAGAAGTTGCTTCCCAATGCAGAAGGAAGGCATTGACATTCTAGGAAACACACACAGAACAAGGAACTTATCCTTTCTTCCCTGTGTCAGCCAAACACTCATGCTGAAGATGATGATGGAGATGGGAAAATAATAGTAGCCTGAGTTCCTCTTCCTTTCAGCCCTTTACTCATCAGGAAGTCAGGTAGGGAGTGTTGATGGGTTGTGTGTGTGTCAAGAAGTGAAGTAAAAACAGAAGTTGTTTTCGATAGCATTCCCTTGTTCTGATAAGAAGGGAATGCATATGCATGTTTCACTTACAAAAGACACATTGTAGAATTCCGGTGTTTCTGCATACAGAAAATGCTCTTATATATGCATTTAAAACTGACATTGTTTTTTTCTTTTAATTGAATTTATTTGGGTGACAGTGGTGAGCAAAACCACACAGACCTCAGGTGCACAACTCCACAACACATCACCTGTACACTGCATTGTGAAAAAATTTTAACAACTAAGAAAACTTATACATTTAAAGAAAAAAAAAACCTGGCATTGTAACAATATAAAATGAATGGCAAGTCATGCTAATAATCAGATTTTTTTGTTGCTTAGGACAACATTAAGCAAATAACACCAACCAAATTTAAAAAAAAAAACACCGTGACAAATTGAGAGAGATCTCAGAAGAAAGGAAAAGTTTTATACTTAAGTACTCAACCTTTTCCGTACTTTTCAAACCATGGGTCTCCATTTTCATCCCATACTGGGCTCTGCGAATTGTACAGGTAGCCCTGGTCTTCACTTTTTTTTGTCTCAAAAATGGAGTATTTCTACAAGAAGTTCTCTTAGGGTTCCCCAGTTTTAACAATCTATGCAGGGCTTCTCCTAGAAAAAATAGGCTGTCCTTCTGGGTGACCACTGACCACCTCCGTGGGTCTGGCCAACAGATGGCGCCTTTGTGCCGAGAGAAAAGTACCCCTTACTTGGGAAAGTAGGATCTGGATTCTGAATGCATAGTTAGGGTAGAGGGGTTTGAGCTGGATTTTCATTGGCTCCTCAGTTGGGTGTCTTTAGGCAGAACAAACTACATAGCATTACAGAGCAGCCTTGATTCTATCCGTTCAAATGTTTTCCTCCTAGTATTTGAAAATTTGGGTTCACCTGCTCATTTTCTAACGCATAGTTATGAATCATGGTTCAAAGAATGTCTGCTATTATGACAGATCTTGTTGCCTGTGAGGAGAATAGGCCAATTTGGAGCAATGCTTCTTGCATTGTCATCTGGGTTTTGGCAATTCTGGAACAGTTGTGGCTGATTGAAACTTTATGAACTTTTGGGAAAATAGTGGGAATTGTACAAAAACATAACCCAGTTGACTTTTAAAATTTTTTTGCTGTTGGTGTCCCTTTGGTTGTGTTGTTTTGAAAGAAAAATCATCAGATTAAACAGAGAATTCTTCTTTGGTACTATCCCTAAAACAGAAGGACTCTTCAAATAATAGCGATTAAATGTGCCTCATTGCCTTTTCAAGGAGACGGTGAAACCAAAGTCCGGTTCTGTTGATTTCATTAAAAACTCACCACCCTCCCCTCCAGAGCGGGTCTGTGGACTCCTGGATTCTGAATCCTTCCCTTCTGCCTGCCTCGCCCTCCCCAGGGCAGGTTAGTTGGAGCGCATTGCTCTTCTCCCTGTCCGCCCCCGCTGTCGAGAAGTGTTCCCGAGCCGCAGCCCAGCAACGGCTCTGCCTTTCTCCTTAAATGGCTGAATTCCAACAGTGGGCAAAGCAAGTTATGTAAAGATCATTTTTCAGGGTTTCCTAGGAAACGAGGGATGCTGGTCCAGTTTGGATTTGACGTGAAACAAGAAGACGAATTCTAACTTTGGAGGGATCGAGGGTAGCATGGAGCAGAAAACCCCGGAGACGAGTTGCACACGACTTGGCTTCCTTTTTATTTTGAATGTACATAAATGCTGCTGAAACGGGCTGTGGCAGTTTAAATAATAAATACAGCAACAATGGATTGTAGTTCACAGCCTCATCCGCACATCCACACATCCACAGTGACCTAAATTGACTTAGTCCATTAAAAAGGAGGAAGAAATAAAATCCAGCATGTTTCCCCTTCTGAACTTATAAAAGCTAATCTAAGTAGTGGTTACAACTACTATCTGATTACTTAATGCATAAAAAAGCAAACTGGGACCATTCAGTCCTAATCTTGTGATGCATTCCTTCGTGTAATGGTATAGAGAGTGGTGTGTTAAGTCTGGAGAAAACAGAGATTAAGCTCAGAGTATTCCTTGTGAGGACCTATAGATTAGGAAATGAAATGAGAGACACAGAAATGCTGGCGTAATATAATAAACAACTCAGGAGTACGCGAGGACCGGTGTGTGACTCTCTAATCTGGGCTTGCTGATTCTCCGTGGATATTTCAGAAATGTCTACTATATCATGACTTGTTAAATACCAGAGAAAAGTTATTTAGAGTTAGTTCTAAAAATGACTATCAACATGCTATCAAGCCAAAAAAAAAAAAAAGTCAAGCAACCAGTTGCTTTGCTACATTATGCCAAATAACTCATTGTTTAAAATATATTTCACTGAAATGACTACAGATAAAATTGACTGGATGTCTTAGAAGTGTGTGAACATAACTATTAAGGCTGTTTTGACTTCTTAAGAATGTCTGATCCAACCCTGGCTCAGTGGATTGAGCTCAGGCTGAGAACCAAAGGGTCACCAATTCAATTCCCAGTCCAGTCAGCACACACCTGGGTTGCAGGCCAGGTCCCCAGTGGGGGCCAGGTGAGAGTCAGCCACACGTTGATGTTTCTCTCCCTCTGTCTCTCCCTCTCTTTTCCTCTCTCTAAAAATAAATACATAAAATATTTTTTAAAAAAGAACCTCTGATCTAGAGACATGGACAGTACACACAAACATTGACTTTTTAAATGGAAATTCAACAGAGTACAGAAACCACAAAAAAAAATAAGTTTTTACAAAGGTGTGAAAATATATGAATTTCTTGTTAGTGCATATTGTTTTCACATTCTGACTCTTTTTTACTGTGCTTTTATTACATTGATAAGAAGTTTTTTGCCCATGCTTTCAATGACTGACAGTTTGCTTTTAAATATAAGTTATATATTATTTTTCAAAATTTTTATTATTAAAAACAAATATATTTCTTGACAGGTTGAGTTTGTTGTTTTTCACCCCAAAAGTTAGAAAGTAGAAATTTCTTTTCAATTAATCTTGGAATAAGAGGAATTAGGGTTTGATGGCTTTGACTAATTGATTTAGGAAACATACTGATCTTTTCCTCTGATCTTATGTCTTCATTTTTTTTGCCAATGAAAAGGCTACCATTCAAATCTATCACATGGTATTGTGAGGTGAGTCATATGTCCTTTGTCACTTCTAAGAATTGGTCACAGCCATTGTTTTTCCCCTCTTTCTTTTCCTCTTCCTGCTTTTAAACCTCACAACAGAGCTATAGGTATTGTCTGTATCCTCACAAATAATTCAGCCAGAGAGTTGAGTAACTTTGTGAGGATGTCATGGCCCTCCTAACAAGGGCCTTTAGAATTTTCTTCCCTATTTTACATTTCTTTGGGCCGAAATCCAAGGTCAAAGCCATTGCACTTGAACGATCACATTCTCGTAAAGTATACTGTTTCAAGGCCAGCCAGGAGACGTGTGGCTTCTGGTTTATAAGTATGTATCATCAACTCTCTTTGTTTTGAAAATGTAAATTTGTTCCAGTGTGACTGATATGCTAAGGACCAATTTGAGGACAACACAAATTTTGTGTTTGCTTATGTGATTTTTATCAATGAGGAACGCTTGTTTAACACAGAAAGCTGCACTCAGATGAACAGATGAACAGATGCCCCCTGGGGGTACATGAAGCACACCAACGCCACACTGTACAAGGACGGAGAGTTACACCCACCCACACCTGCTAGTACAACTTTCTCTTTCAACTCAGAGAGCACTCTTCCCACCAGCTCACAAAAACACATAGAGCCACCATCCCCACGGCCACAAGCAAATCGCAGGTGCTGTGTTTATGGCATTATTTCAGGATTTCTTAACCATTTATCATGTGCTACCATGTTTATTCGGTTCCTAACATTTTTTAAAACATATCACTGGTGGTATTTGTGAATGTCATGCCCCTAAATTAATTTGTCCAATCTTTGTGGTTTTTGTTGCCTAATCTTACATACAGTGGTGATTCTGAGGAACACATATGTCACATGAGAGCAGAAACAATTCTGTATGTGCAAGCTGAAGGACAAGGAGTGAGGCAGGGTGTGTGCAATAGTGGGAGACAATGTCATCAAGACACTTATTTTATTCCATCAATGGCGCTGGTATTGATCACAGATGCTAACGCCGCTGTCCTATGCCTTTTGTATGCATGCACTACCAGGTCAATCCTCATGGCTTACTCTCAACTGAGCAAGTTCTTAGGTTTCAGATTCTGGGGAACTGCCATGAACTGAGAGACATTTTCAAAATAGATAAAAGGGAAGTGTTCATGTGTTCAGATAGTATTGGTTATTTCCTAGAGCTTTTGGCAATACCAAGTGCTAGGTTCTGGCACCATTTCCTGGGATAAATCTCTTGTAACTGAAGACAACCTTGTTTTCTAAATGTATAGGTGATAATTATGTAGGTTTATGTCTATTACATTCTTTAAAGGAAGGTCATGAGCATCAGAGTCTTGGTGTTGAACTATTTTAATTTCTAAAGTCCTGAAGAAACCACACCGATTCCTGAGAAAAACAGCCTAGGCTGCAGTGGTTGAATGAAAAGTAACTCAATGTTGGCATAAAGTGCCCTTTAGCTAAGTCCAAAGAAAACAGAAGTAGAGCTTGATGTATTATAGAATATATGATTATTCATAATCTTTGATTTTCAAAGGAAAGAGAATTTGGTTGAAGGTTAGTTCTTTTGGACACTAATTTACTGTACATAGGATACAAACTTTAACTTACAAGGGGATATACCAATTGAATTAATTCCCTCCTGGAATCTCTACTTTGAAGGGCTTTTATTACAATTCAAAATGTTGTCATTTAATCTTTTTTTTTCCCACTAACCTAGTATACTGTATTGGATAATATGGTTGGACAGAGTTCAAGAGGAAAAATAGAACAGGGTGTGGATTTTCAGCCTTGAGTAAACTGTAACCTTAGAGGCCATTTATTTAACCTTCTATTCTGATTCATTTTAGAACCTTCTGAGAGCACAATGTGAAGCCCCCGCTGTGGTGGGCCAAAGGAGATGTGGCAGGAATGGAGGAGCAAAGCGGGTGTGGCTGGAATCGGACCCAATCACAAGGCATCTGAAAAATGGCTGCTCTCCCTCCTGCTTCCCTGAGTGACGATGAGCTTAATGTCTGAGTACACATGGCCTAAGACCTCAGAAATCTGGAGGAATGTCATGGGGGAAATGGCTCTTTGCAGCTTCAGAAGGTCCTCCCAAAAGGGACACTCCTGACCTTTTGTAACCCTTAATCTCCATTCCAGTAGAAGAAATGAGATGATATGTTGGATCAGTAATTTGAGGGTGATGCATTTGGCCTCTTGCTGTAGCTCCTACCCTTTTCTTTCATTCCTTCTTTTCCCTTGTCCCCAGGAAGTGAAGTTCCTCCACGCCCTATGTCTGATCTCAGTGGTCTTCGTCTCCCAGGCCCAGGCTGGCTTATACAGGACGGTTTTATGTTTCATTCTGAGATTCACTTAGTAGGTCTATTTGGCTCTGACACCAAGCTACATCCTCTTTCATTAATCCAGATGCCAATTTGGACTCCATCTGCCAATTCTTAATAATATTTTCTCAATTTTCTCAAAACTTGGGCAGGGAAGAGAGGTGCTAGGTATTAAGCCCATCAAATACCCAGACAACTAGCATGATTTTCAATTTGCAGATAAGAAGACTGAAACTTTGTGAGAGACACAGTCGAAGTTTATGTCATTCAAAAAGAAAAGAAGTCAATATTTGAGGCAAAGGCTGGCTATCTCTCTATAGCCTGAACTTAATCCACCTTACTGATTTTTTAAAATTTGTTTGCTTCTAGCTTGAATACATATGTTATTTTCTGTGCTTAATTCCTAGAATAAAATAGGTGTTCAGTAAGTGTCAGTTGTTCTTGTGAAAACATAAACATGAATTTGCAGACATATACAAAAAAAGACTTTTTTCAATGTGATCTGGAGTTTAAAACCCTGAACCTATGCATGAATAGAGAATTTCATGTCTCTGGATTTTTTTAAAGAGGTAGAAGGTGACTCATTGGAGGTCAATTTCTGTGTTTTTCATCCATGCTGAGTGATGGGATAGTTCCGAACTCTTCCTAGGCAGGCCTGGTTCTCACCTGGCACCCGGTGCTGATCGGCCAGCTGACCGGGCACAGAGAAAACCCCAGGGCCCAGAGATAAAACAGCTTTGGAAACAGTGCCCCATTGAGCAGCACATGGTCTTCCATCGATTCACTGTAAAACGAGTGCTTTATAGTCCCTTCCCAAGGAAACAAAGGACAATAAAGTATTGTTCTCAGCTGCTGGTTTGTTGTTGTTTTTATGAATCAAGAAACATCTGTTAGGCTATCCTAGCGAAGATGAGAAGATCTCAATTTATCATAATATAATGCAGGCTCGGGAAGACAAAAATATAAAATAGGGTCACAGTGAAACAAGGCAAAAACATGCTGATTGAAAGTGAAGGAAATGAAAAGTCTGAGGTTCTTACTTTTTAAAAAATCGTTATGTCCACATTGCTATGGCAGACCCTGGTCTGTTATCAAGGGCATTCATGACCTCAGCAGATGCCTGTGCCATCTTATTATTTTCATTTTGAACTGTTCTGCTCCTATTTTTATGTCCAGCATCCTGCTTTCGATTGGGTTTAATATTCATAATCAACTAGCAACTATGAACAATGGAGCCCAGGCTGAATTTCACAGCCTTCTTTTCTTATGGTACCAGCGGCTCCAAGGCTAATAATGAGTGTCTTCAGAATATGGCCTTTAGGCTCATATGCAGAGCAAAATGAGGTGTAGTTGCTGGTATCAAGGTCAAGTTTCAGTGATGAGGTGTCTTTTTATCTTACAGGGATATTTTCATGCTACTCATAGAATAAGACTATCTTTCTTTCTTTTTCGTAGAGAATAAAGTTTTTGTTCACTCTCCAAGAAAAGAGAAGGACATGGTGTGAAGAGACTAACCAAAAATATTTTTCTTTAAAGTGTAAAACAAAGTATAAGTTTGTTGTAAATAACATCTCAGGAAAGGTCCTTTGAGACTCTTTATCACAAATTAATGCACCACATAAAGACTTTCAAAAACACTTATTATGAAAGGCAAGAATCTTCCCAAGTGTGTTAATGGTTTCCTTAGCTGTTAATAAATGTTTTGTGAAGAAGAGGTTTCATGGTCCAATAAATTTGGGGAATACTTGACTTAAAAAGATAAATGTGTTTTGCAGCACTTAGAAGAATCTGCTAACATACACTGTGGTTCTCTGAGTATCAGATACGGTAAGTGACATTTCTCAGATTTCGCTGATCAAGCAAGAACACCGGACCGGGCATTCCGTGGAGCAGTGGGCCTCAGGCACACTGTGGGAAATATCTCGCCGGGCCTGTAATTCAAACATCACCTAACACATCATAAACAGACATCGACCTGGGTCTTTCCATAGAATTGGAATGCTACTTGTGATCATCAGGGAAATGAAAGATTTAAATTAATCCCAAAATAGTAACCTTAGATCATAAAAGTCACTTGTACTGGGCATTTCTCTAAAAAAAAAGTCATGCCTCATTAAACCAGAACTTTCTGTAAACTTAGACATTAATATAATATTAATAAATGCATAAATAAATAATACATGAGAAATTAGAAACAGGTCTTCTTTACAGAAGAATTCCAGTTCATAAATGCACAAGCAGTGAGGAAAATACAAAATCATCATTCAGCAGACACCACAGTAATAATTGTTAATAATTATTGTAGATAGTATAAAATGTACATATTTACATATTAAATATTATACAATCATTATGTAAAATCCACATATTTTATGCATTCTTATTTTAAATGTAAATATGCATATTGTAAAATAAAATTTGAATATTATAAAATATATAGAAAATAGCCATTAAAGCTAAAAATCAGCGTGCAAAAGGTTTGAGGGGAAATAAGACATTTGCATAGTCTCTAAGTACCTCTCCTGAGATGTTACTTACAACGAAGAAAAAACCAATAACTATACTGTGGAGAAAAATGGCAAGCAAGCACCACCTTAAAACCAAGTAAGCCCAAGTAATGCCACCAGACACCATGTACCCTAAATACGATACGGGGGAGGACACGATGCCCCTTCTCTGGCAGTCTTGCCAAAAATGCATAACCTCAATCTAAACATGAAAAAGTGTAAGGCAGACACAAACTGAGAAAGTTCTGCAGAATAACTGACTGGTATTCAATTAGATGAGCCAAGGTCACGGCAAACGAGGAAGTCTAAGAGGCTAGCTGTCGAGGATGCCAGGAGGCCAAGGAGACACAGAAGCCCAGTGCAGTGTGGAATGCTGGAGTGGGTCCCGGAAAAGGAAAAAGGACACTGTGAAAAACCAACAACACTGAAGGAGGGTTTGTAGTTCAGTTAATAGTATTGTGTCAGTGTCAATTTCCTCATTTTCATCTGGGTACCGTGTGAGTTGTCAGCGTGAGGGGAAACTGGATGAAGGGTAGAGGAGAACATACTCTATTTGCATACAGAGAGTTTTTTAAATAAGTGAGATTCTTAAAGCATTTCTTAGATGGTTTTCTGATTCCCTCACTCAAGTTTGCATAGATAGACCCAACCTCCATTTAGAAATATAGTATTAGATGGTAGACATAGTTTTATTTTGTATTATAATGTATATGAAACATATTATATTAATAAGCTCATAAAAGAATAAAAATTAAACTCATCCAAAAAGTTTTCTCTTCTACATTATAGTCACTTGAAAATATTTATATATTAAAATAAATTTTGTTTTGACAAGTTTTATTTTTTATGGTTGCTTTTTGTTGTTGTTGATTTGGCTAGTTCTCTAGGAAAAACCTAGAGTGCCATATGTGTGGAGAAACTTTTAATAGAAGAGTCACTTTCAGCCATTTTTAACACTCAGCCCTTTTTTTCCAAGTATAATATAAGACACCTCCAGTGTACAACACAAGGGCTGAGCTGCTTTGTTTCTGGGAGGGGCATGGACCTAGAGCCCCACCTACACGGCTCCCTCTCAGGACCTGCAGTGAGTGAGCTTGTCTTGTGAATCTTCTGCAAGCCCTGGCTGGGTAGCTCAGTTGGTTACAATGTCCTCCCAATACACCAAGCGTGTGGGTTTGATTCTTGGTCAGGGCACATATAAGAATTAACTACCAAATGCATCAATAAGTGGAACAACAAATCATCATTGTTCTCTCTCAAAGCAATAAATAAAAAATAAAGAATCTTCTGCAAGTCACAAGATTATGGCTAACACGGTTAGAGAACCATTTGTACAACAAAAGTTTTAGAACATAGAAATGGGAGGAGGGAGCTAAAGGGAGAATTGCTTGGCTCAGAGAGTCTTCATTTCCTTAATGGAATAATAATATGTGCTGTATCCCCTTGTGGATAATGGGAATGAGCAAATTTATCATTATAAAATATCCTGCAGTTCGAGAGTATTTTGTTTTCAAAGTTTTATTGGCAAATGTGGTACTTAAAGTGGAATCATTTATGATACTTTATTTCTTCTCAAGATGTGTGTGGGAGAACGAGATAAAAGGAATATAGGAAATGTGCAAATGAGAAGGGGGAGAGAGCAATTTTAAACTGGGACTCTATTTGCTCAAGCACAAAAATGCTTACGCTGCTTTTGGGGACAGAAATTAAGCTGGAGAATCAAAAGCCAACAGTGTTACCCTACGTGAGGTGCAGACAGAAACGTGGCAGGGGTTTGGATTGGGGCGGAAATGGAATTTGTATGTAAATTAACTGAGATGTAAAAACATATTTATATCCAAGGCAAACATTTTGATATAAGAGGGGAAGGTCATCAGGCATATCCAACCACTTGCAGTTAACATTTTTAAAAGAAAATCAGGATTCATTTAGTGCTTTCAAAATTATTTTCAGTTATGATTGCAGTTACTTCCACCATGATCCCAAAGGGTTCACTTTTAAATGCATTGAAATTCTATATTAGAATTTGCCATCTTCATTTTAAAAGTTAAGAGAGAAAACATTTGAAAAATAAAAGCATCTTATTAGAAAGTAAACACACATGCATAACGGGAGAAAAATGATTAAGGTTACTGAGAATAATGAAGTGGAACGGAAAAATATTTGATAAATTTAAGAAACAATTAAGCTTCAGAAATTATTAATGAATAAAATAGCAGAGGGAGCCGAAGGGACTGCAAATGCATCAAAAGACTTAGGGCACCGAGAAATGCATAGATGGCCTTCAGCTGCATTCTCTACGGTTCAGTTCTGTCTGTGAGGATTCTCAATTAACTTCCTGAAACGTGAAGCTAGTTCTCTTGCTAAAGACAGTAAAGCATCTTGAGAAATAATTTTGTACCTTTGTTCATCACAATTATTCTTAGATATTGCATTAGAGTTATTTATATTGCATGTAAATATAATCTGAACTAGCTTTAAAAATAAGGAAAATTTGTATTCACTTACTCCTGAGAAATTTAAAGAGCTAGTAGGTATCAAGGTTGGTTTGATCTGAAGTGTACCAGGACTGCAAATCCATTTTGCTGCCCCTTCTCTGAAGTTTAGCTTTTCTTCTAGCAAGACAGCTTCTAACAGCAATAGAACTATCCACATATTTCCTTGCTTAAATCAACAGGGAAAGAGAGAGAGCTCTTCCTCCAGGGGCATTACATTGTACTAGAGGATATGTAGGAAAATACATGCAGTATATTTTTGTTTTTTCTCAGTGTATTTTCCAGACAGTGTGAAGATGTACCCCTTCATTATTTATGGTGCAGTAGAGAAGGCTCAGGCATTTAACCAGTGGGAACAAGTCTGTTACTACTCACAAAAGGTGAAAAATAAAAGAAAGTTTCCACAGTACTCAGGCTAGATTAAGACATGCATATTCAAGATTAAGAGGCCAACTTCCCAAGAATTTTCAAATTGTTGAAGGTGATCCAGTTTTGCTGACTCATTTGAGAATTCGCTATTATCAGAAGATCTCAATAATGCATGGCATTAAAGTTTTGAATAAGAAACAATACTATGATACAGCACACCCAATTCTATTTTCCTTTAAATTCTGTATTAGTTGATAGCTAAAATAATATATATAACATGTAAGTATATTGTGAAGCAAAACAATATGGTGTGAACACCTAAAACCCACCAGTCGATTTAAAAACCAGAATGTTACCAATACCGTCATCACCATTGGGTTTCTCCCTTTGTGAGATGGAATTTCCCCAGCTCCTTCCCAATCAACTTAATCTATGGCTTTTCTTTCTTAGTAGTTTGTAGGCACACACATACACACAATCGTGCAATATGGCTTTGTTGCATTATTTCTGAATCTATTAAAAATAGCAGCATGCTATTTATGTTTATGCTGCAGTTTCTATGGTGACAAGGTTCACCAAAGCCATACGCTAGCATTTAAGAGCAGCAGAACTTTGACACATTACAGAGGGACCCATATGCTCAGGCCTGGGCAATGTGTTGTCTGAGGAACAGTTGTGGGAAATGGGGATGTTTAGCTTGGAGGACACATGGATGAGAAATTGTCACACAGAATGTTCATTGTACCAGATGCCGGAACCAGGAAAAGTGGATGAAGAGTTCAAGAAAGCAAATAAAGCAATTCTAACAATTAGGATTACCAAACAGGAAAGTACTTTTACCATGGAAAAGTCTTCTGCCTAGCACTTCAACAATGCCCCTCTCCAAACTGTGCTCACAGCTGAACTTTTCTTTAATATGGTACTATTAGCTATAGTCGCCACGCTGTACATTAAATCTCTTCTTTGTCTTATAGCTGAAAGTTTGGACCAACATCTCCTCCTTTCCCCTACTCTAATCCCAGGCAACCAGTTTTCTCTTCTCTGCTTCTATAAGTTTGACTTCTTTTTAGATTCCACATATGAGTGAGATCATACAGTATTTGTCTTTTTCTGCCTGCCTTATTTTACATAGCATAACATCCTCTAGCCTCATCCATGTTATTATGAATGGAAGAATCTCCTTATTTTTCATGGCTATATAATACTGCATTGTATGTATTGCATTGTCTTTGTCCATTCACCACATCGACAAACCTAGGTTGTTTCCATATTTTGGCTACTGCGAACATCCTATTCCTAAATTCTAAGGTTCAGACTGACACTTGTTATTCTTCATTGGGCCTGAATTTATGCTGGTGATCTCCATAATTTTTAAATTATCTCTAATTCTTTATTTGGATAATATTAAATATTTTTCCTACATAGAGTAGACATGAGAGATTTTTTTTACTTCTTTTATCCATCACTCCAAAGTGAGGTAATTACCAAGTTCTGATAATTTCTCTTATGTGTTATTTCTCCTAGCTTTTTAAAGTATTGTTGTTACTCCTTAGTCTGTTATTGTATCAAGACTTCTGCTGTAACTTTCATGATCCCCAGTATGCTGAGATTTGATTATGTTAGAATTATTATGGATCTCAATAGTTACTGAAATTCCTCCTCAGGTACACAGATTTCCTTATTGTGCAATATAAATTACTTATCTGTTAATAAACAGTTATTTATTGAGTATGTACAAAATGTCCTGCCTGGGAATAATGTAACTCGTGTGTAATAATTACAACCTTCACTATGGATATAAAAACGAAAACATGCTCCCTTAGCATGTAGCTACAGATGGCTCGTGACTCATCTGGCACTTGCCACTGCTGCTAATTATTACAATAGCCCTTCTGACGGCTCTATATTAATTACTGTCCAAAGTTCTATGGGAAATATTTTTAAAGGCTGTTTTCAGAAATAGCATGGGGAAAAAGCCATGGATAGTCATTTAATAAATGGAAAGAATTAAGTGGATTAGGCCAAATGTTAAACAGGACTGAGTCATTTCCTTAAACAGGTTTATGTGTGTGTGCATGTGAGAATCACTCAGCACATTCTTCTCAATGATACATATTCACACAAGAAAAGTACAAGTCAGTGGATGTGTGGTTTTGAATTAGCTGCAATGCAAATCTTTTCAGTGAGCACAAGACTTCATATTTTAAAACTAATGCAGAAAAATATGATGGTCTGTGACATTAGTGGGACTCTATATATTTTCCTCCTACAAAACCTAGCGGATGTGCAATTTCACCATCACTCTGTGTCTACTGGGGTTCTAGATAGTAAGAGTTCACAAGTTCCAAAATGCCAGTGACTTTGGTTCACTTTTATAATAGAAATGTTATTTTCTTAGCCTGGACAAACCACCAAGCTGGATTTTACTGTACTTCTCAACTCCTGACTTAGAAAATAATAAGTTTTAAACTAAAGTCATGAATATAACATTCTAGGAGAACAAGCTTTTCTGGAAATGCCAGTTCTAAATTCCATCTTAATTAGATAACAATGAAGTCTTACCCTACCTTCTTTTTTTGCCTTACTTAATTACTTAAAAGCTAAGTAATGGATTTTAAATGAGCCTAATTAGTTGCAAGCCTTCTGTTCTTACAAGGCCTTTCTCCCAATATAGCTAACAAATACATGTTTAATGGTTTTCCATTTATCTGTAGGTAAAAAGTGCATTTCCCATCTTTTAGAATGGCAGCCAGTCTTCTAGAGCTTCAAAGTTCATGGGTTCCATGGAGACCCAGTGAGACTCAAAAGCCAAGTATAACTTTGAAGGTGCTCTATTTCTTTTCACAAATGTATACCCCACAGCTATTGCTGTAGATGTACTGGGTGAATGCTGGTCTATTAGAAGCTCATGGAAATTCAGGAAGAGGCATGAAAAAGAGAAGCTCACAGTTTGCTTGTTATAATAATGCCAGTTAATATATTTTATATAGATACAGATAGGTATAGACATAGGTATAGGTATATAGTCTGTCTGAAAATAGTCAGACTATTGTTAATATAATGAGAATGGTTTGCACGACATCGATGTAACCTGACAGCCAAGGAGGGTAGACTGAAATGCGTGTGTGTGAACAATGAAGACTTCACTGCACTAGTCGGGGGCAGTAAATGCCTTTGAGTGAGCATGTGTACTGTGTGGCCATCCCATTCAAAATGACTGAGCTAGTAGAGCAACAAATCTGCAACAAATTTTGTGTTACGCTTGAATGTTCCTCCACAAAACCGATCAGATGATTCAAAAGGATGCAGCTATGGGTAATTAGTGATTGACAGCTTCACCATGACAATGCACCCAATAATGCACCATGTCTTGTGCAAAGGTTTTTGGCGAAACATTAAATCACCCAGGTGACTCAAGCCCCCTACCGCCCAGATTTGGTGCCTTGTGACTTCTGGCTTTTCCCAACACTAAAATAACTTTTGAAAAGGAAGAGATTTCTGGCCCTAGATGAGATTCAGGAAAATATGATGGGGCAGCAGATTGGGAGAACTGTGTGAGGTCCCAAGGTGCCCACTTTAAAGGGGACTGAGGCATTATTGTCCTGTGTACGATGTTTCTTGTATTTTGTATCTTCTTCAATAAATGTCTATATTTTTCATATTGCATGGCTGGATACTTTCTACACAGACCTGGGGTGTGTGTGTGTGTGTATTGTTTTGGCCCCGGTGCCATTCTGTATGTTCTACATAGAGTAACATATTTATTTCTCCCAATAATTTTATGAGAAATGTACATTTCATAGTTGAGTCATAATTACATAATTTGTTCAAAGTGATAAAGTAAGGAAATATCAAAGTTTGGAATTTAAAACTATGACTACTCCAGATATCATTACCTATGAGATCATGCAAATGTGATGTATCAAGCAATTTGGAAAGTAATGTAAGAATATATAAAAATTCTGTAGCTAAACTATTTTCAAAAGTTCAAATAATTTGGAAAGGAAAAGTAATGTCAAATACTCTGTTCCATTTAATAATGTATTTTTTGGAGTGTTTACCCATATGTTTGGTGAATGCAGAGGGCAGTATTTATTAAACATAAACATCTAAAAATATAAAAGATTTTATGTAAACTTCATGGTAACCACAAAGCAAAATCCTGTATTAGATACACAGAAGATAAATGACAAAGAATGAAGACATACAATTACAGGAAACCAACACATCACAGAGGAAGAGAGCAAAGGAATTACAAAGCAAACAGAAAACAATAAACAAAATGGCAACAGTGAGTTCATTTCTATCAATAATTACTTTAAATATAAATGGAGTAAGTTTTCCAAGGGAGTTTGGTTGTTGCTGGTGAGCTGTTATTAGTGAATAGAAAGTAAAGGAGAACTTTGAGATTTGAGAAATGTGTCCTGTGAATTGTCAGATGGTTCTTTAACTAGAGTTCCTCCTGGCTACTGACTATGTGTACTGACTAGCAAGAATCCTTATGGGGCCTTATCAGGAATTCAAGAAGCGTCCATAGGTTCACGACAATACATTTGTCCCACTATGCATGAATTTTTGGAGGTACATCATATACACTGAGAGAGTGGAAGAACAGTCATGTGTCACCCTTTAACCATTGGGTTTGATTGGTTAGTTGATTGTTTCTTTCATTTTTCAACAATTAGTTAGATTTTCTGGGGATTCAAAGTTAAGTAAGGAGTAACATGTTACCTGAAAAATCTTAGTATCATTGGAGAGAAAATATATCAGCAATTATTTAGTATATGGCTTTTCTGAATCCCCCCAAAAGCAAGAGACTAGAATTAATCAATAGAAATAATGACAATTTCCATGGTACAATGAAAGCATGCACAGGCTAATGGAAGTGCTGGGAAAAGGAGTGAGGAGTAGATTCTTCAATGTGTGAAGAGGGAAGCTCAGAATAACTAATTCTCTGCACTATTCTGTTGAGGACATGGTGTTTGCCTGGTTGGTAGGTTGGGGAACATTTTTCAACAGAGGGCATAGCCTACACAAAGGTTGAAGTTTTGTGATGTGTTTAAAGACCTTCAAACAGGCGAGGACATCTCTTAACTGGAGGACAGAGTGGCTGGATGTGACGTTCAAGAGACAGTGGGAATCAAATGATGCAGAGGCTTGGTCATTACGTTACCTGTGTGGGCTTCATGGGGAGGCGATGAACAACTATGGAAGGATTCAGAGCAGAGTCAGTATTTTCAGCTTTGAATTTAGAATGATCACTCTCAGGTGAGGATGGACTAACATCATCCCAAACAGCCCCTTTCTGTTCACCATTCCAAGAGTGAAACAAGGCAGGTGTGCAGGTTAGGTTGGCTGTAAAGACATTGGTGAACAGCCTTATGGGTATTCTCATGTATTTCTCATGTTACACATGAGAAAACAGATTGTGGCCACATGTGTATATGGTAAAAGAAAGAATCAGGCTTCTCTGATCCCAAAGCCTCAGCATGTTTTTACTGGACCATAATGCCTCCCTAATGTGGTCTTTTCATGTTTGGAATCTTCATACAATTGTTTATGGTGTTCATATTATTCTACCTTGAGTTATTGAACATTTACCTTACTCTTATTTCTAAACTGCACATTTCGGTGGGAGGGACCACACATTACCCATCCTTTAATATTATATCTGTGTCCAGCACATTCCCTATACTCACAGGTACTTAAAACATTCCTATTAAATAAACACAGAAATATATACATGTTAAAAGTAACTATAAATGCCTTCACCCATTAGCTTGATCAACTCAGCCCTCTATCACTTACTTATATTAGTAAAAATTATGCTGTGTAGAAAGACATAGGCTTAAAACTCTTGCATTAGTTAAATGATCATCAATAAAGTCTTTCCTGCTTTGGGGCCACTACTTAGTCACAAGGCGTGAGCCTTTCCATGGTCAAAGTATCAGGATGTTAAAGAATAAATCCTCTATTTAAATGCATTTAATTCTTTATCAGTGGCTTAAATTCCAGATAACAGACTAATTTCCTTTGTACAAATTCATCACTGAGGTAATTGTTTGTCAGGTGTCCTGAGGAGATAAGGTAAAGCAGCACAGCTGAGTACTTAACTTCCAGAAAGACACACTTACTTATGAGTAACTTCAGATTTCCTTTAGTACAAGGAAATGCAATAATATTTATAAAATGTCTTATACATGCCTAACAATGAAACATACTTTTCTGGAAGCTGTTGCCTTTAGGTATCATATTTATTTTTGATGACAATGATTCACAAGAGATGCATTTATTCATTTATTCTTTCAGCACCTATTTATTGGGTGTCTGTTCTTGTGCTTAGCTCTGTGGTAAATGAACAGAAATAGACTTGTCCCTTGTCTTAATGGAGCTTATCCCATGGAGGAAGTTCACAGTCTAGTGTTTGGGAAAGGGCTTGAAGAAGATGTTAAGAGAATGAACAACTTAAATTAAACTAAATACAATAAGCATAAGTCCACTGGTACCATGGCCTTAGATGAGGGCTTCCATGTTTCATGCCAAGAGAAGAGGGGACAACCTCCCCTGGTCCCCAGGCTGGACGGCTCCAGGCAGTCTCTCCTGCTGCACTCCATACTCAACCCTCTCTTAGATCTGATTCTGGTTATTCCCGAATGTGGTATCATCAGCACTGCGTGGGATCCTCTTTTATTTGTGTTTGTATCTTCTCTTGCTGACAACAGTGTCTTATACGTAGAAAACACTGGCTTAACATTGGCTGAATGAACAAATGAATGAATTGCTCATGGCCTTAGCTTTTCTGCATAAACAATTTCGCTGCCTGTGTATCTTTCATATAGTATACTTACTGTGCAACTGGCAGAAATATGCCATTCAAAGTGTTGCCTGTGTTAAATTTTTAGTAATATTTTTTGTATATGATTATGTTTAGTATGAATTGGAAGAAAATTCAGAACAAATGTGTTATGTTTAAAAAACTGTGGAGGAGAGACTGGCCTATGATGTGACCGCTACCAGACTCGTGAGATGGATCCAGGCCAGAAAGAGGATTGTCTACCGCAAACCCCAATTTAGAGACTGTCTGATTGAAATCAGTGTTTGTTCTGATGTGAATCAGCATCCCTGCCCTGCCTCCTGCTGTCTGTGGGTTCCTGGAACAGGCCATTGTCCTGACCTGGTCAAGCATATAAAGAACTCGCTTAGCTGGGACTGGCCACTTACCCTAGGCTATCTGGTCTGGTTCTATATGATTCTCTGGCTCCTGCCAAGTGGCACAGGGATCTTTTTCATCTTTCAGTTGCCCAAGACACACCTCGACTGTAAATTTCCCTTAATAAAGCCTACTAACTAGATAAGATTTTCTATCTCAGGGCCTTCTCTGGGTCTACATGTACTGGTAACAATTCTGTGTGCTTATTTGCAACTAGAATATGTGGCATGAAACCACATAGCTCTAGCTCATTTAGTTGCTTATTAAAAATATTCACTTCTTAATTTTTTACTTTGGGTCATTCTACTTGGTCATGAGCCACAGTATGTCATTTTTGAAACTCAGTAATTAAAGGGGCAGTCACTGATTTGATAAACACATTTTTACGTAATTAAGGTCATCTGCCCTTTGATAGTTAATAACTTCTCTAAAAATACCAGACATATTGGAAGCAAGCAAATATCATACATCATAATTTTATGTTCCTATAATTTTCTTTTCTCAGTTTCATGAACTAGTAATAGGGAGAGCCTACAAGATCAATGTCAAGAAACAGATGCATGATTCCAGTGTTTAGCAAGTGTAATCTTTAGAATTGATTCTCGAATTATTTTGAAATATTACACAAGTTAGTACAACTCTCTGGCCAAAGTAAACATAGAACCTGGAGTTTTCCACACACCCTTAGATTTAAATTTACCTGTAATTACCATGAAAAATCTAAGTTTCATTTAGAAAAAAATAAAAATCATTACTATATGAGAAAATATAGGCAAACCCAAATCAGGGTTACACACCTTTAATTCTGAAAGAAAAGTAAGTTATAATCATCTATCTAAGCTTTCAACCAACAAGATTGTATTTATAGAGTCAACTGATAAACAGTCTACAGCTTTGCAGGAATAAACGCACTAAGTGAGATTCATGTGAGCTAGGGAAGCTTATAGGGAAGCAAAAGGTCATAAAAAATAAAAAATATTCTTTAAGCACAAACATTTTTAAGAATTATAATTTAGTTACTTTCAAGGCATAGGCTAACTCAAACACTAGACAACAATTGCCCCAAAAGTCCTTATGAGATTTATTACAATTAATGCAAATATTTTATTTATATCACCATATCATTAATTTTTTTTAAATATTATTTCTCAAAATGCAGAACCTCTGGTTCAGAATTGCCTGGCATGATTAATTAAAGAGGAAGTCACAGAACCTGTCCCAGATCCACTGAATGAGAATCTCAGGAACTAAGAAGAAATATGATCTTTAATAAGTTCATTCTGCACACTGAAGTTTAAGAAATTATTTTAGAATGAATAGAAAGAGCTGACTGTCTTAATTATCTTTTTAAAACATTTTATTTATTTATTTTTATTTTATTAAATTTTTTTAAATTTTATTGTTCAAGTGCAGTTGTCTGCATTTCCCCCATCACTCCCCAAACCCCAGCCATCCTTAATTATCCTTTTAACACCCACAAGCACACACAGACACACATGCATGCACTACACATGTCACATGTCTTCTATGTTATTATAACATCATTCAAATAATTCATTTTCTAAATAAATCAGAATGCTTGGGTTTGAATTGTGGTTTTGCTGCTGAGTAGCACAATTTCAGCTAACATAATTTGATATCCTGGAAAAAGAACTACTTAGTGTCAAATAGATGGATTTTAATTTCCCACATAAAATGTGTAATGGTAGTTACTTATTTCAAAAAACAGAAAACTTCCATAGTCAACAAGATTAGATACAACTCTCTGACATGCTTTTAGGACCCTCCACAATTGACATACTCCCTTCCCCGCCCAGTCACAGCCTCACTCCCCATGTCAACTGTTCTCTCTTCCACGACATGCCATGGAATTTCAAGCTCCCCTTTCTCAGGAAATGCCCATTCATGCTATGATTCCCTTCATTCACCTCTCTTCTGAGGTTTTCTCTAATACTTCTGTGAAGTAATGGCTCTGCACTATTCCTTCAAGGCATTTTGTTTTTATATCTATAATATGGCATACATTGCATTATAACTGGTAGAGCATATGTTTTCAGTCTTTAATAAACTATGTGTTCCTAGAAATCAGGAAGTATATAGGGGTGAGCAAAGTTAAGTTTACAGTTGTGATTATGTGAAACACAGAGTGTATTCTTGTATTATTACTTATTAATTATTGTATTATTTTCCATATGAACAACTGTAAACCTATTTTTGCCCATCCCTGTATATATGTATGTATATGTGTGTGTGTATATACACCCATATACATATATACACACATATATACACATATTCTTATACATACATAAGAATATATATGTGTCTGTGTATATATACATACATATATACATATTTTTATTATGATAACATCTTCTCACTCAACTCTATACAAGACTGGGCTGTCTACTAGGTTTTCATTCAATATTGATTAAGTTAAATTGGAAATCATTTTTCATAAGCCAGATAATCACAATACACTATTTTACCACAAACCTTTAAAAATAAAGGGTTAAATAAGCTTGTGAAATCTGAGACAAAGGCATTACTTTTTTCATTCTAAATCTAAGAAACCACTGAAAATATGCTCAAAGAAAACTGAGAATTATCTAGAATCTGAAGATCTAAACGAAAAATATTTTTTTCCTCTCTATGGAGTAAAACACTTAGGGATTTGCCTAACCAGAAATGGTATCACATCAGACTTAAAATAGCTGCCAGACACAGAGGTCTAAATATCTTCCTTCCTATTCACTGCCATATATTCTTGCCCACCAGTTTCTGTTTTAATTTGTCTACTGAAAATAGAATGTGTGCTACAAGAGAGAAGAGGAGATACTGGGAACAGCATCTCTTACAGAGGTCTACACTTGCCAGCTCTCATGCTCTGAATTAGACTGTTTTGTTCAAACTGATTTTATGATATTTGTTTCAGATAACATAATAACAATGCATTATGCTGATATAGAAGGGCATTTTTAGTACATGTTAGATTACACAAAAATTTTGAAATGAAAAAAATCATTTGGAAGGTGACATTGTTCCTTGCATTTTCTTTTTCAGACAAATATATGTCTGTGTAGTTGGAAAGGACACAAGGTATAAATAGTACACAGAATACTATAATTTCTACAGTGAACTTTTAGAGCAACAGGATCTATTCCATTCTTCACAGGTCAAGGGGAGTCATCATAGAAAATACAGATTGCTTAAAAGCAACAAAAAATTCAAGAGTTTATGCATGAATCAGTTTCACCAACAGAAATACTTTAATTTGGAAAAAAAACAAAATAAAGAGATGTCTCTCTCCAAGCATTGTATAGGACAGTAAAAATAATGTATCTTTAACTTTTCAGAGTATGGAAAAAATTACATATAGCATTTTTTTCACAGGTATTTATGAGAGCAGTTGAATTTTCAGTAATGGGCCAGCCATGTGTACATGTCTGTCTGAAAAGGAATGAAAACTCGTTTGTTATCAGGACAAAGGTTCACTAATAAAATTTTTAAAAAACCAACAATTTTCTTCCAGGCATGCCATTTAAAAGGATTGAAATACTCCATCCTAGGAAGTGAATTCAAAAAGAATATAAAAATATTCCATTTTCCTTCTTTCATTGTAAATTAAACCTGAAATGTTAACTGTGTTAATAATTTATCACTAAAGGGCACACTCGCTATCCATCTGAGTCATGAAAGAGAAATGGCTGTGCTCAAAAACTCATTAAAACTCAAATAATGTCAGAGTACCTCAACAAATCAGAAAACACAAACACATTTGAAATAGCTAAATTAATATTTGCTTAATAAAATGAATAGTTCCTGTTGCTTATATAAAAATACCTTGATTATGCTACATAGTAAAATGTTATTAATTTGATGGTGGTTTAATCAAGTGTCTGTATTTTTCCATAAACTAGATAAACTTATTTTAAAAATATCAGTTACTTAAAATTATATTACTTGAAAGACCATTCTCCATAAATCTGATATTTAATCAAATGAGCATCCTTTATATGGGGTGCACATAGAGGTCCAAGAAAAGTAGTTCCACTGAGAAGAAAACTCTACTGTATAGTTCAAGTCTTTTCACGGACCCAGTGAGTCTACAACCTATTTTCCCCGCTCCTGTTTGAGCTGCATGAGGGTGTCTATTTGAACAGAAAATGGGAGTGGAAGAAATTAATCCTCTCTACAATAGGTAGCCCATCACCAGGGCTTAAGGACAGTTCTGCACATCATGATGTCTTTGATTTGTGGTGCCTTCTGCTGTGTTTAAGTTGCTGCCCTGGAAATTATTTCCCCCATAAAGTACAACTAATAATATAGGCCAACCTTTCTCTTTTGTGCCATTCACTCTTACACTATTTAACCAGACAAAGTGCTTCCTTATAAACATAGATGGTAAAGATGAATTTAGTGGTGATTAATGACATAGGAATCACAGGTGACTGTTCTCTGTTTCTTCCATACCATTGGAGGCATTTTAAACATATTTTCTACTTTAATGGACTGGATATCTTAACCACAGTGAGATACACATAGTTTTAAAATACTTCTTCATCTGATTCTTTCACATGGGGGTATTCCCTAGCAGAATGTTGAAGCTGAAGTGAAAAAAGTCAAGTATTTTCATCCTTTGACAAGGCTCAGATTAGCATCAAACACACACACACAGACACTTGTACACACAGTGCTGTAGGAGAATTATTCCAACACAAAAAGTAACTTAAGTTGTATTTAAAGATAGTTCATTAGTCTAACACTCAGAACACATCTCCAAATGATTGTAGATCGATTATCTGCAAACATCTCAAAAGCACATTAATTAGATTATGCATGCTTACATCTTTATTTTTTTTTTGATGGGAAAAATAAGCCTCAGGAAAATGGAGTGACTTGCTCCTAGATATTCAGCATAATACAGTCTTAAATTGAGATCCGCTGAATGTTCCCACTCATCCAATGGGTCTCTTATGGTTCAAACAATACAGGGTGGGGCAAAAGTAGGTTTATAGTTTTCTGCATGGAAAATAATACACTATTTAATAAATAATAATACAAGAATAAACTGTGTCTCATGTACTCACAATAGTAAACTGACTTTTGCCCCACCCTGTATCAATAATTTCTTTTCTGGATTAGTCTTCAGCGCCATTAGCAGACAAAGAATCCTAGTTTTATAAGTATCATTATTCTGTAGGCTTTTCTGTCTTTACACTTTTGCCAAAATGATAACTTAATTTTATACCTTTATCAACCTCGGCTGTGTGATCTTCCTGGGGGCAAATGTTAATTAAATTGATTATATACATATGCATAAAACATAGGCATAGTGTATGTACTTTTCTGTCCATAGCCAGAATTAAAACATAGACTCTGGAATATTCTTGACTAAACTATTCTTAAGTCTCTTCTTGCCAGAACTTTGAAATTCAATCTATATATGTTGGTCTTTAGGATATCATTGTTGTTACTGTTATTACTCAGAGATTAATTTTGAGATTGTAAAAACAGTCTATGCTAATAGATGCTGATCCAACTGGCTGAACAATTAAAGTGTTAATGATTGCATTAAAATAGTTTTTCTCTTATTGTTATTTCATGTGTAAAATATTCAATGCCTGGGTTTTTGTTTCTATTAATGGCACACACACAATAACAGAGTCTTTATAGCAGATCCTAAAATGACTGTGTAGATTTTAAAGAATGTTTTCCAATGGAAAGGAAGTGTAAATCTTTTATGTAGTCCAGTGCTAAAACAGCTTATTGATCAATGTCAACAGGTGGAGCCAACACAAATGGTCCCAATCTATGCCTTTGTAAATATGTTAATCGTGAAGAGACCATTTTTCCAATGAATAAAAAAAGTCAATATGAGTTTTTTTGTGCAGTCATTCATAGTCCCAGTCCGTAAGCCAGGAAGTCTAAGGAGATCTTCTATGGTATATTTTGAAATGTCTAGGTTATATATTCTGCCTGGAACTACTTATAGAGAACTATGATTGCCATTTTTAGAAAATAACTGTGGTTACTTGGGCCAGTGTCAAGGTAACACTTTCCAAAATAAAGTGACCATGAAGATTTGCACGTCTCAGAGATGTTTGAAGTTGGTTGGACTCAGTGGTTACTTAAAGATCAGCTGCTCTTATTGGATTAAGGAGAATTGGGTTATGATCTGGGCATACTAACTGTGAATGCTCTGAAGGCACTCAGTTCATTCACATGATCTAACACGCCATGATTTCTGACCTCTCCTTATCCCAGTCTTTCTTCCCTGGGAAGTAGGTTGTTTGGAGTTTTAAAACTACCACCTATTATTCCATTTTATTCACTGGATATAGATTGATGAGCACGGGATACATTGACATTGTTAGTGTCTGTTATTAAATGGGTGATACATAAAGTTAATATAGAAAATGTCAAGACCTTAGGAAGAGGTCAGTAAATATGAGTCCTTATTATCATCACTGTTTTCATTTAGCTGTTGAATCAACATTTTCAACATGATACTCATTGGCAAACACAACATCTGCTTTGAGTTTTTAGCTTTATGCTTGTTTGCTGTTTTGTTTGTTCTGTTCATTCGGTGAAGAGAGAGTTATTTGTCTTCTTGAACTGCTCTCAGTTTCTTCTTCTAACCTGTATTTCAGCAGTTGATTCTTCTATACAAAATGCAGAATTCTTTATCATTCCTAACTTGGAAAAATAGATCAAATTACAAAAAAAATCAAAATTTTGAAATTATTTACTATCTTGATTTATGAAGTACCATATAAGATTTACAGTAGAGATTCATGACATCTTGAAAATGAAGAGGCAGTTTTTTTGTCTGTGTGTTTTCTTATGGATTCCTCCATAATACTCAGCATAAATCTGAGGAAGGTACAGTCTGTTTAGTGCTTTCACGATCATGTAAGTATTGGGTGGAATAAAACAGGAAAGTAAAAAAATGAACCAAGAGAGTGAAGAGAATTCCTTATAAGACAGTCTTTCAGACAAATAACAGATTATCTGAATCCTAGATAAAATGCTGCTTAGTAGAGATTTACTGTATAAGAAACTGAGATGGCCACATTTTGAAAACAGATTTTTTCAAGATAAAGGGAAAATTTTCCAGTTCTATTAAAATCAGAGTAAAAGTGTTCAAAATATTCTTCTATTTGATTTCTTTATATGCCTTTACAATTCCTTTCTTCTTGTGTTCCTCATCAATTTATGATAGAATCCACTTTGTGGGGTAAACTGGATTATTGAGATGTTTTCTCCCTGTCACAGAGAGAATGGCTTGCAGTTAGAGCAAATATAAATGCCAATCCTCACAAATAGAAAAATACCAAAATGCTTGTCATAGAGATCATGATAAAATGTCTTGTGCTGTCTCTCAGAGATCACTTTCAGCTGATAGAAACAGAAGACTGAAATAAGTGGTTTAAATAAAGTGAAGTTTATTTTTCTCTCACATAAAAGATGTCAAGCCGTAGGCTACCCAGGGATAATTCTATAACGGCAAGCACACATGCATTAAAAGCTCAGTCTTCTTCTAGCTTCTATTGCACCATTTCTTGTCCTGTCAAATTGTTTTTACATCCCCAAAAAGGGAAGAGCAAAGAGGAAAAGCCAAAAGAACTTGTCCTCAGGACTAGCTCCCTTCCAGAGCTTCCTCAAAGGCCTCATTTAAGGGACTTCCACTTGCATATCCGCTAAAGCTCAATCATTCGGTAACCTTCACCTGCAAGTGAAGTCGGGAAATATGGTTTTTATTTTTATTTATTTAACTGATTTTTATTTGTTCCAATTACAGTTTGCATTCAATGTTATTTTGTATTATTTCAGATGTACATCATAATGGTTAGACAATCATATACTTTACAAAGTTGGCCCCCAATATTTCCAGTACCCACCTGGCACCACACGTAGTTATTACAATATTAATGACTACGTTCCTTATGCTGTACTTTCCATCCCCATGACTATTTTGTAACTGCCAATCTGTACTTCTCAGTCCTTTCACCTTTTTCACTCAGTCCTCCAACACCCGCCGCCCTTCTGGCAACCCTTACTCTGTTCTCTGTATCTTAGAGTCTGTTTCAGTTTTGTTTGTTTATATTGTTCTGTAGATTTCACATGTAAGTGAAATCGTATGGTATTTGTCTGACATAATTCTCTTAGCGCAGTACCATCTTGGTCCACTCATGCTGTTGCAAGTGATAAGATTTTATTCTCTTTTATGTCTGAGTAATATTTCATTGTATATATGTACCACGGCTTTTTTGTCCACTCATCTGTTTATGGACACTTGGGTTGCTTCCACATCTCAGCTAGTATAAATAATGCTGCAGTGAACATAGGGTTACATATATTCTTTTGAATTAGTGTTTTGGGTTTCTTCAGATATATACCCAGAAGTAAAATCACTGGGTCACAAACCAGTTCCATTTTTAATTTTTTGAAGAAACTCCATACTGTTTTCCACAGTGGCTGCACCAATCTGCCTTCCTGTCAACAGTGCAAGAGGGTTCCCTTCTCTTCGTATCCTTGCCAACACTTGTTTGTTGATTTATTGATAATAGCTGTTCTGACAGGTGTGAGGTGTTGTGTCATTATGGTTTTAACTGGGAACCATAGTTTTAATGTAGACCATATCACTTCCAATCAAATGAGGGAAGGGAATGTTAACAAAAATCTCAGGGGACAGTAGGAAAGAATGTGTATCTCTTACATATTAACTTTCTTCAATATTTATATTATCCTGCACCCTTATTTTTCCTGGAAACTTTCCTTGATCATGAGAGCTATTGGGAATCTGCTTTCTAAAGTACTTAGTCTTATGTAGCTCTAGAGATCGGCCTTCTTCATAGCAGTGTCAAACATTCTTCTTTTCAATTACACTCTAAATTATATTTCATTTCACAAACATTTAAGTCACAATGCAAAAATATTCATAAGTGCCATAAGATTATGTAATAATATATTGCCCCCCCCTTTCCCATCTTTTTTCTTCTGCTCCTGGTTACTCACTTTTATATGCCATAAAATATGCCGTTGTGCATTGTCATACAGAATAGAACATCACACAAGCATAAAAAAAAAGGAAATCCTGCCATTTGTGACAAAGTAGATGGACTTTGAGGGCATTATGCTAAGTGAAATAAGTCAGACAAAGAGAAATATTGCACAATACCCTTTATACGTGGAATTTTAAAAAACAAAAACAAATTTGTAGATACAGAGAACAGATTGGTGGTTCCCAGAGGCAGTGGAGGGCATGATTGAAACTGGTGAAGTTGGTAAAAAAATACATTTTCTTTTGGTGAGAGCTATACTCTATAATGCCTATATTGTTTATACATAGTTTAATGGTTATATATCTTGCACAGTTTTAACTTGTTCTCTACCAACCTTAGGTAAAACTAGAAGTCTTTGTCTGTGGTAAAGTCTTTTGAAACAACTTTAAAAGTACTTCATTTTTGTAATATCTCAGGATAACTAGAAATATAGTACAAAATAATAATTAAAGGCTATGTTGCCTATCTCACTTTAAAAAATGTCTTCCTATTTTATCTCTCAATATTCAGTCCCTACCTACTTCATGCCTTCTATTATGTGTAAATTTCTCCTTTCATGAGTTTGAAAATAAGTTTGTCTCTGCATTAACCATGTATTTAGGACATGCCTTGTTTTTCGCACTGATATTCAGTATTACTATGTTTTTCAATGACACAGTGTCCTAACACTTTCCCTAATGGAACCCACCCTCTTTGCAATTAACTGCAGTCACTTAAGTCATTTTCTTAAAAACTAGCCACTAGAACAGATGGTCCAGATAAGCATGAAGCTCAGCTGCCCATTCTGTAACAACTGCACTGCTTTTAGTGATTGGGGAATCTTGGCAGCCAGGAAATGTTTATTGTTTTGGAAAGAGGGTGGGTCAGGATGGGATTTCACTTTCACTCTTTCCTAAAGGGAAATATTCATCGGACAGATTTCAGGTGACATATCAGAACTGCAGTCTCCATTTGTCCACACTCAAGACATTCGGTGATTAAGACAACCAGGAAAGGTAGCAAGAAAATAAACTGACTCGAAGCCAAGCAAATGCCAATTTGGGTTTGTTTTAAGTGTGCTAGAAGGGATGGTGGGAGGCCAACAGCAGGGTGGATGGACAAAGGTTGGTTAAAGGGCATAGAGCAAAGGCAGTGGCCTGTGAAATTCCAAAGAGACGTGATTGGCATGGTGACACTGATGAAGCGGGAGGTCAGGCTCTCTCAAAGACTGCTTATACTCCGTGCCAACCAAGCTGTTCTTTCATTTATACTTCAAAGCTCCTATGTAACATGGAGGAACTTAAGTTCCTCCTCAAAAGGGCCCAAGCCATCACCTTAAATACCATCTCCAGCTAAGAATGAAACATGTTGGGTTTGGGGGGAGCCAGGTTTTCAGGCAAAGCACAGTAAACAACAGTATGGTTGTTATGCAAATCTAGGTCTGTGCCACCTCCTCCTCTGATAAGAGTTTCCAAAGCTTTAGTCATTTTCCTTATAAATGCAAATTGCTCTGACACCAGGGTAACTTCTACTTGGTTTTCAGAGCTCCTCTAGAGTAAAAATTATTTTTAGAAAATAATCAGCCTTAAATAATCCTTATGTCAAAGAGGCATATTTTGAGGTGACAAATTCTGCTCCCCTTCAGTTAGCATGCTGGAATTAGGTAGTGTAAATGGTCTCATATATTTGCCTAGATTACTCCATCAAGTGATTACATTTCATTAAAAAATAAAATCCATGTACTTGGAGGATTGGCTATGACGGGTAGAGAATGTTGCATTTACAAACATAAAATGGGATGGAAGGGGGTGAAGGGGGGAAATGAGGGACATCTGTAATAGTATCAACAATACAAAAAGAAAAATTCTTCAAGTTGCTTTTTATGTGAATTATTATATGACTAAAGTTAGCAAATTTAAAAAAATGCAAAATTAGGAAATAAAAAATGCAAAGTTAGCATTGAAGTAGAAATCCAATCATGTGTAGCAGAAATGCACTTAATCAAGTACATTGTATCAAGTAAATTCTAATGGAATATTCTAGTAAGTTCTTTCCTAAACAGTGAATTTCATTTTCTGAAACATATGTGTTCCTAAAAATTGGAATATGTAATACATTTCCATATATTCAGCCACTGCACATTAGTGCATTAGGGAAGCTCATTATTTAAAAGTACACCATCATGATACCAGGAGAGCTGAAATCACAGGCATTAAACCCACTTAAAGCATATCTTCGTGTGGCACATACTTCGGATTCTATTTCTTTGGTTCAACATTTATGTCAATTCACAGGTAAAATTCCTAAGTGAGAGGGCTACCTGTATGACTTTACATGAAATATTATTTTATTAGGTACATGTAATATTAATTATTTAATTTTGCCATTCAGAACACAGATTAACTTCCAAAAGATGTGTGATTTTTCATAAGATATCAAGACAAAGGCAAACAATTGTGACAATGCCCCTGAGAGCATTCTGCTTACTCACTGTATCTTCATACAAAGGCAATAAAAAAGGTCCATTCTCAATCCTTTCCAATATTGTCAAAATGATGAGGATGATGTTCAACAGAAGGTCAGAGAGGCAAGCTGTGGGGCTCTCAACTGTGCTAACCATGTCACAGAGTAGACCAGTGGTTCTCATCCTTAGCCACTCATTGTAACATATCCATGCTACATGTCAATGTCCCAAGATTCAGACTTACTCCGTCTTGGGTGTATAATGGGCATGGAGATTTTGAAAACTCTTAAGTGACTCTAATGTGTGATCACCCTTGAGAATCATTGGTCTAGGTTGATTCCAGTGATTCTTAACCATCTCTGGTCATAGAGGTCCCCAAGATGCTTGTTAAAAAAATGTGTCTAGTGAAGTGCCAGTTGATTTGCAGGTGGCCCTTGGGCTACTTTCTGGAAAATGCCAACAACCAAAAAACAAGACTCTTGTCCTGACTTATTTGGTAAAGCCCTGGGCTTGTCACCTGGTGACATCCATTCCAGCTATGTGAGAGTTCACTCAGAGTACATAATTCTTAACTTTGGCAGTTCCCAACATTTGTGGAAACAAAAACTTTCACAGAAGCTTCTATACAATCGTGTTGCCACATACTGTGCCAAGGGCAATTCTAAATTCCCATAAGTCAGGCAAGTCTGTGGCCAAGAAAAAAAAACAGATAGTACTCAGGAAATTCAAGAAGAATTCTTTTGTGGATTCTTTTTTGCTTTAACATACAAAATTTTATTTTAAAAATATATTATGTCTATGACCAGCAATTTCACTCTCAGGTATTTCTCCTAGAGAAATAAAAACATGTGTCCCTCAAAAGACTTGTGCAGAAAAATATTAATTGCAGTTTTAGGCATAATAACCAAATGCTGGAACTAACCTACATGTCTATCAACAGGTGACTGGAGAAATAAATTGAAGTATATGCAAACCATGGGTGACTGCCTGACCTAAAAAAAGAAAATTAAGACATGTATAAGCAACAGAAAGGCAAAACAACATGGATGTATCTCAAAAACATATTGAGTGAGGGGAGCATGAGTAAAAAGAGAACACATTATATGAACCTGATAGGGGACTCCAGAGTTGGAAATTTTAGTTTAAGATAAAGAGTTGATAAGCCTAGTAAGTAATGCATATGTTAAAGCTTTTGTTTCAGAAACTACAGATAAAGTCCATCCCGGCTCCTGGGAGAGAAAGCCAACCTTCTGGGGCACTGCTAAAGACCACCACCTAGGGACAAGTGGCATCTGGGCCATTGTGTTCCAGGGAGGGACAGACAACCACTGCCTCTGGGAACAGCTAACCGCCCAGGATGAGAATGCTGCAGTTTCTTTCACCTAATTTTCCCTAAATTTCAAAACTCCTCACCGCAACTTGTTTATTCCCTATTATAAAAGGCTGGCTTGGAAAGAAAATGTTAAGATTTTTTTTTAGGGTGCAAACGCTCTCTTCTCAGATTGCTGGCCATATGAATCAAGAGCTCATAAAGATTCAATCCCTGTCTCTGCTTTTTGGGTTTAGTACGTGACAGGCGGCACAAGCTCTGGTGTGTTTTCCGGTTTCAAATCCATTTATATGGAATTCAGAAATAGATCAAATCAATCTATGGTCACAGAGGTTAGAGCAATGGCGCATTCAAGTAGGAGGATTCACCAAAATGTGGCTAGCAGAAAGGTTCTGGGAAGGTGAGGACATCTTATTTTAGTTGGGAGGTAGTGTAACACTCATCTATGGAGCTATCAAGGAAATGGACTCAAAAAGCTACCAAAGTAACATAGTGCCTTTAAAAACAGGACTAACTTAAGTGTAGCTAACTCCAAAAGGCTGCAAAGGGTTTCCTTGTGAATGAGAAGTCACGTGCACATTGCTTGCTGTGCGAATCGGCGTGCTGAGGGAATAAAGGCTTCCTAACAACGCTCAACTGACACTGGTGTGAGGACTTCCTTAGAATCTGGTTGTAGGCTTCCTCATTTCCAAACTAGGGCAAGGCATACAGAAAGATTAATAGCTTTCCTCCCACCTTCTAAGTTCTTCTAGCTGGGCCAGTAATCACTAACAGAGACAGGTCAACAGGAGAAAACCAGATTTTTTAATGCAGGCACATGGGAATTCACAGAGGCATGAGAATTCCAAAGACAGCAAGGCAACATTGGGCACGTATGTCATTTTGGACAAAGGAGAAAAGAAAAGGGAATGGGTATTTGATTTCAGAGGTGAGGAATTGCTGAACCCACAGGGTGGGCAAATTCTTGCTAGGGAATCAGAAACAATGGTCAGGGCAGTGGTGGGGGGAAAATCTAGCTGTCAGGCCCTTCCTGAAGCCCTGTTTGCCATAGTTAACTCAAATTAGGCTAAAACATTCTAAGAGCTCCTTCCTTTCTACCTGAATCTCTTGGGAAGGAAAGGCAGAAGGTCAAATGTTCTCTCTGAGTGTTTTGTCTTAATAGGTAGCTTTAAATCAAAAATCCCCAAAATGCAGCTTCTGGGTAGTGAAACTTTGGTTCCCTCCACCAGAAAAGTAGCAGGGCTTTTAAGTCACATTTCACAGTCATTTTAGAACATTGGTGCAGTTCTACCAAGCTTCCACTAACTGTATTTTACAGGAGCATCTACCTGCACAGTGCCCATTGAAATGAACACAGTTCTTGGAATTTGAGTAGTATAAAATTTCTTATGAAAACTTTTAAAACACCTTTTATTTTGTTCTGAATTTCGTGTGTGTGTGTGTGTGTGTGTGTGTGTGTGTGTGTACAGGGTCCAGCAGAAGTAACCTCTGCTTGAATGTGGTTGGTAGGGTAACAATATGGGTGTAATAATTTATAGCTTTAAATTTGAACACTTCACCTAAAATGCCATATGGTGTGCTTGAGTGTGATATTGTTATGTTAGAGAATTACATGTTTATGATCTTCTAATAAAAGATTTTGTAATAAAAAAGGTGTTATTTGCGCCAGACTCTGTGTGTGTATGTTGTGTGTGTATACATATATTTTTCCACAGAAACATCATGTGGTTTGTCAGGAAGTTCCTTTTCAGAAAAATCAAGGCACAAATTATAAAACTTTGTCAGATTCCTCATTCTTCAATATTCATTCATAAATATTTATTAAACATATACTGCTTGTATTGGTATAAATATAATAGATTATATTTGCATATATGTATAGCTATATATTAAAAATACCCCCACAAAACATATTCTTGTAAAATGGTGGTGGATTTTCATTGACTAGATCCTATGTGTACAAAGTTGGATATAACCATTTTAATATTTTTTTGCAAAAGAAGTATGTTAGTTAATTTCTTCTTAGTACTATACCTTTCTTGGTTATGGATATCTTTATATATATAATAGATATACATGAATATATGTATATATATAGAGAGAGATCTAATAAAATTACATATGTATATAGGGAATTCTAATTCTGTGGCATCTAGGTCCTTAAAATCTGTTGCTAAGAGAACATCTAATCTTAGTTGAAGTGGCTTTCATTCCTGGGCACCGTTCTTTGTCTGCAAGTGTCAGTCACAATGATTTGCACTTGACATAATTTAATGACAGTTTGCCATGACAATGCCCAGGCTATTTTTTCTCCCTTGCAGATATACTAAAGAGAGAAAGAGACAATTGATTAAATCCTGGTCAGGCTTCATTTAATGCATTACTATCCGTTTAAAATCATCATGTGGCTTAAAGATTCTTTTAGAAATTACCCTTCAAGTAACAAAGGCTTTTCTATCAAAATATTGAGAATATCAGGACTTCAGAATCATCTCAAGTGAAGTCAGAATTTAAGGAGTCTCTAAAGAATTCTCATGTTTTCCGAAGCACAGTGGAAAAGTTCCTGGAGAGAGGTGGAGAAAACCTGGAGAATGTAGACTTCCCAGCAATCTGCAAAACTGCTGAAATGTTCTTCTCTCTTGTTCAAGAGCTAACACTTGTAATTAAGTGGGGCACCATGAATGCAGCTCTGTCAGGTGATGCTTTTAGTACCAGTTATTCCTGTGTTTGACATTCTGTGAGTTCCCCATTCCATTTTCTTACTTAAAATTGAAAAAACAATTGTAACCACCAGAGGGCAGAAGACATTACATTTCAAAGTGCTGAAAGTAGCATTTCGGGCACTAACTCCGCTTCCCCCCCCCCCCCCGGCCCCCCCCTCCCCCTCCGCCGCTAACTTGCAAGGTGAAAATGCATGGTTATGCAATGCCCCTTTTTGATGTCCCCATGGTGCCTTTTCATGTTGAGCACAGTCCCTTCGTCATATCCCCTATCTCTCTAGTGCCTCCATCTGCAGTATTATTTCTGCTGCTTGCCAAATAGATCACACCATTTCTTTTACCTTCTAGTTTCATGGAATTAAGCTATGCTTTACCCCTTAGTTTGGGTCACCGCGAGTTCAAAGAAAGAGTGACTTATTCTGAAGATCATTCATAGACTGTATCCCTATGCCTTCAGGGTAGGGTATGGCTCTGCCTAAAATATAGGAGCACACATTTTTGAAAAGCCACTTGTGCCTGTCCCCTAGCTAACTGAACTCCTTCATGTCTCCCTTTCCTGGTTCCTTTACTGACAACCTACCCCCACCTCCCATCCCCCATTCAGTTCCTGTGGCTTCACTCTTCTTAGTTTTTATTTTGCTTTACCTTTGCTCAGCATTACCGTGTTAACCTTGTGGACACAGTGACCTAGGTCAGGCTTAGGCGCCCACATTGTGACCAGCTTGGAAGTCCTTATCTAAGTCACCCTGCTGCTCCAAAGTTCCTCTCAGTTCTCAGTTCCACATTATCCCCTTAGATCCTTGAACACTGAGTCTAGGAGGTCCATGTCTTATCTAATGCATGCTGCCATCACTACAAGGTGATGGACTCTCAGAAAACTTGAATGAAGCAGGAGGGTTGCCGGTGGTGGACCATGACCTTGTAACCCTTTGGAGTGAGGCACTCATGGCAATAGCATTTAGGCAAATGGCATGCCTGAATGACCTGTCTTATTTTGAGGGTAATCTCCCTCTAAACATTTCTGATTCATTGCCACATGCTCATGATACTACACAGAGGGTGGTAGGCATCATCCCCTTATCTCCCATCATCATGATGAGATTCACTGTTCCCATCTTCTCTCTCAAGACATGATGGCTTCTGCCTCTAACCCTTGAATACTTCTGCCTCTATTTCTCAGCACATCCATCTTTGGAGAGAGGATGGTAAGTTGAGGATTTATACGTTACTGCTTCATGACACTTTACAGAGAGGTTGTTGCTAAATTTGAGGTACATTGGAATCACTTAGAGTTATTTGAAGATGTGGACACCTGTGTCTTATTCACTAATCCTGGGAAAATATTCAGGCCTTAGCATTTCTAATAGACATCCAAAAGTAGTTGTGATTTGGTGTGGGGGACACCTTCTGTTGCTGTTACATCTATACCTGCTTTCTTCCCTTTTAACAAAAGCTGAATTAATTGGTCAAGAGCAGGGAGACATCTAGGACTCAAAGAAAATGGTCCCCGGTGCCTTCACTTACAACATGGGTTATGACTGGCCTGAACCAATATATCAGTTAGAATAAGGCTTGCTTCTGTAACAGATAGACCCCCAAAAATTTATGAATTAATAGCACAAAAATTCATTTCTTATTCACATAGGCCATGTTCTATTTGGTATTTCATAGATCTCTTGCACTGTACCATCTCTCCTGGTTTTTGAGCACTGAGATCCCATCCAGGAGACACACATACACACACACATAGCGAGAAACACAGAGGGAGAAAGACAGAGACAGAGAAAGAGAGAGAGAGAGAACAGAGAGGAAAGGAACACTCACTCCTCCCTCTGTTCTTCCTGGAACATCTCTCCTTTTCCTCATGGAGGAGACAAGATCACTGCCATGCACATTCTATTGTCAGGATCTAGGTACACGGCTTCATCTAGACTCAAGAGAGGCTTGGAAATGCGGTCCTTTTCTAGGAAACTCCTTAGCAACCATACTAGATTAAGAAGAAAAAAAGCAAAATTCTCTGATGGGCAGTTGTTCAACTTGGCCATGATTGGTTACCATAATCTTATTCCCCTTTGCCAAGGATTAACTGATGGTAGCCACGGATAACCTGCCTCATGAGATGGACAGCTTCTGGATTTTTTTTGTTGTTTTCCTCATAAAAGGGATAGACTCATTTAACACGACTTTTAAACTCTTCTTACTTCCTCTTTTCTCTTCTCTGGAAGGAAGATGCAATAGTTGAGGCATAGCAGTCATCTGGTAAATAGGAGGGAATATGGACAAGAGCCAACATAAAAAGAACGCTTAGGGAATGACCCTGTCTTAGCCGGTCTTAAATGATTTCCTCCAGACATATTGTTACTTAAAGCACATAACTCCATTCTTTTCAAGTTCCTAGTTTTTTTTAGTCCTGGTAGAATGTGGTTTGCAGATCATAATTTGAGAAAAACTGATGCAAGACATGTCAACACAGTCTGAGCCTCATATGGGAGAAACCATGTGGAAAATGCTGCCAGTCTGTTCTTCCAACAAATATACAGCCTCTGTCTATGTATGTAGCATAAGTGACTGAAGTGACCTGAAAGGACCATCCGAATGATAACAGCTATAAACCTCAGTTCCTCTTTCTATGGTTTGACTCTTGGCTACCCTGTCCTGTATGCTATCCTTTGTTGCAGCAATCTACTCTGAAAACCTTAGGTGTGGAGACTGAATACATTGTCAAGTAACTGCAAGACTCATGGAAATGCCATGACGTCCTTGGCTTGTTGGGAGGGAGTCAAGCATAAAACATAATGATCATGGGAAATACATTTTCATCACAGAACACACTTGCCAGTGCTCTGTCTACTGAGACAGCCCTGCTCGGGAGGAGAGCACCAAGAGGGGGAATGATGCCCATCTGGTGTGATCATGCATTTCAGTTTCCCTAGGATAAGCCATATTTGTACATATTCCCCAGTTCTGTTCATTAGATTCTGACTCCTTCCCAAATTACACTGTCATTCCATTTACATCTTTAGAATATGGCTTACATGTGCAGAGAGGCTTCCACACTGTATATACTTATAGGAACAATATTCAAAGATTCTACAATCACATACTCTTCAGCTCAAAAAATTATTTCAATGCTTTACTCACTGGTGCCTTATAGTTCTAGGTATTCTAGTGTAGGATGTCCCACATCACAGGTTACCATACAAATGACCCCAAGTGTATGGTACTCTGTACAGGTCCCTGGGTTACTCAAGCTCCATCCACTCAGAAGGCTAAGTGAGTCAGCATATCCACACATCTGAAACCTAGTATAGTCAACTTCAGTACTGAGTGGGAAGTCCTGCTGAAGGCTTTACAACATGGCTCTCTCCCTTCTTCATGTTTTCAGTTAGTCATCTTGCTCCTGACATCCTTCCTAATTCACAGAAAAACCCTAGGATGGCATTAAGGATTACACAGAGACTTCAGACGACTCAGAGTACCTTCTTATCTGTAGCCCAGTCTGTCTCCAGCTGTGAAGACAAAACTTCAAGAGAAGTATTCACTCAAAAGATACTTATTTCAGTTGCCTCAGGAAGGCTGGGATGGTCTAAGACCAGTTATATAAAACTAAATAAGAATTTGTCTTCCTTCCCCTCCATAGGGACAGTTTTACAATATAATTTGAATCCCATTGTTTGTCTTTAATGGAGCGAACCTTCCTGATTTCTGTCTATGTTAGCTATTGCCAGGCCCCATTGTTATCATCTATAGGTTTCAGGACTGGACTGAATGCTACCACCCTTTGTGAGAGGAAGCAGAGTGAATCTGAATTTGAGTCCAGTTTGCCATTTAGGCAGATGCTTACGGAACCATGGAAGGCCACTGAATTTCTTCCAACCTTAATTTTTTCTCTTATAAAATTGAGATGATCCAGGTACTTATCTTCGAGTGTGAAGGATTATGTAAATTTAGTAAATTCGTTGAACTCCATAGAACACAATTGTAAAAGAGCCTTTAACATTGCCCAGTGGATCTTCCTTATTTTTTCTTTTTATTTGTCATTGCATTTATCACTAAGAACAATGTTATAGTTTTACTTGGTAGAAATTTCCATCAATTAGGAAAAAAAACACTAAAAGCAAGTAGACACACGAATGCCTGCCCTGTCCCCCTTCCCCCAAAACACACATACATACTGTCAGATCTAGCCTGTGATTTGTAGTTATAAGGCAAAACTGTAGCCATTCCAACCCTTTTGAGCCCAAAATAACTCGATTTTTAGCTGTTTTACATTTACACTCCTAGCAAAAATGTCATTTCCATAAATGTTTCTGCAGCTAGAAACATGTGGAATCATCATATAACATGCCATCTAACCCAGATACTTTTGAGAATAAGTAAGAAAAATTACAATGAGACATCATGGCAACCCAGGACTGTCCCAGGTAAACTAAGAATGTGGTCCTCCTAGGTTTAGAGAGATATCAGAATAATATTCATCTGTGAATGCTAGAAATCTGCCTAAGAGCAGCTTAAAAATGGAAGGAAAATTTGTTTGCTTTTATTTATTAATTTTTAATACCTCTATCCTTAAATGTTGCTGTCCATGACTGGTAATGTGATACATGAGAGTAGATCCCCAGTCATCTTCCCAGACCAAAAATGATTGCTTGTGCAGCAGCCACCATGTTTACATTGGAAAGAAGAAAGACCTTGCTTACTTCCTTTAAAGACATATCACAAGAATTGCACATAGCACTTCTGCTTACATCCCATTAGTGAGAACTAATGACACTACCACATGGATGTAGAAGGCGGTGATTCTCTGGCTATAAATGAAGGAAAAACAATACAAGTGAAACTTAGCATTTTCTACCACTGTGTCATTTACCATGAAATATATGAATGGGCCAGATGTCTACTCAACATTACACACAAAAAAAATTGTCAGATAAGAAAGTTTAGCCTGATTCTTCATCACTTTTCAATTTTTGCTCCAACATTTTTTTGTTACTTTCATATAGTGAGCACTCATTGATACTAAGTACTATTGAAATATGGTCCTCTTTGTTCAAGAAGCTTGAAATCCTTGTGGTGATCGAGATTAGCACAAAAAGTGCAATGAAGAAGACACACACACACAAAACATGATACATAAAGATTGTATCATGTATCCTAAATAATCCAGGGATGAGATTATATAATGTGCTGGGATAAGGAAAGCTTTCAGAAGTGCTAGGACTTTATTTGGAACTTATGGACAATATGCCTTAGTTACAAGGAAAAGAAAAGGGCAAGCAATTCAAAAGGGGGCGATACCATGGGTAGAGATATAAAAGCGAAAGTGAGCCAAATGGTAGAAAATAAGCAACTCTGAGCACAGGGTACTTGCTAAAGAGAGGTGGAGGTGGAGGGGAAAGGAGTACGTGGAGACAGCAGACTTTGATTCGCCTACATGTGCCTGTTGGCGGAGCTTTCGCATATATCTACATAAATCATGCATCCATTGTGCTCATTCTGGGCACCAAAATGGAGAAAAATAATTCATCAACCATCTAAATGCCTGAGACGATCCCTAATGGTTTTAACCAATGAAACTCTGTACCATTATTATGCAAATGACCTTGTGGACAATAATCTCACATACATTCTTCAAGTAAAACACTCTGAGTATTTTGGGAGACTTGAGTGTCTTCAAAGAAGTGTTGGGAGGTGAAGGAAAAGGTCGATGGCATTTCTGCGATCAACCTCAGATTCTTCTATATGTTTGCCAGGCAGCGTGTCAGATCAAACACCTTTTGTAAAGAACTTTTCAAGATGTGGTTGGAGCTACTGGTTTTGTAGAGAAAGCACACAGGGATAACTCCCACATGGAAAGATAAGAATAGTTACTGCAATCCTCTCAGTCTTCTTGCTCATTCTGCCAAAATCAGGAAGCTCCAAGAAATAAAGACATTTAAAAACAAATAGATCTCTCTCCCTTTCTCTTTTTTATTCTTTACATCTGAAGTGCAAGTCCCTCTTTCTCTTTACCAAGTAATGAAATGCCATCCCCATATATGGATTAATCTATTTTGATATTTTTGTCCATTAAAATCAGAAATAGGAGAACTGAATCCAAATGTTTAGAAACTTTGAAGTCATACTTTTGTCCTGAATAAATATTTATCTATATTTGTTTTTGATTTCTTCAATTCACGAAAGTTGGTAAGTTCTTTTCTCAATGGATATTTCCTTCCCCAGAAATATCTCTCAGTTTTTACCACCGAGAAAGGCAAAAGTGAAATGTCAATCCTGAGGCATCTCAGATAAGAGATTATATTTCTCTGCTGATCAAATGAAAGAAGGTACTTTGACACATTGCATTCTACCTGTCATTCTGATCAGCATGAATTATAGTCTATAGCCTCCACTTTCCCTGGTTTAAAGAGAATTTTATTAAGAAATATTGCAATATTTTAATTTTTATTTTCTTTTTGCTTATTCAAGAGGCAATCAGCAATTTGCTTCTAAATGTAAAACCAGTAAAGACCAGACTAATCATATTATTTTAAAGATATTATTTTGACTTCTCTTTTCAAAGATAGTTATTTCACAATAAAGGTCTGTTATGAAGAGGAATTTAGTGACAGAAATGCTATGCACACAAAGGCAGTAAATCCTCAGCATTTTCTTTTATTTGTTAGGCTAAGATTTTTCACTTTCTTTTATTGAATTTTTACTTAAACCAGCAGTACAGTTTTTCAATCTTAGAAAAAATATATATGTGTTTTAAAAAATATATTTGGATTTTTTTCCATAAGGGATTCTGAGGCCTTTACTTTAAACAAACAAAATGAAATAAAAATAATTAACAAATGCTAGCCTGCTTTCAAACAAAATGTAAGTGAAATGCTGGGATGTAACAACCTTCCAAAAAGAGGTTGGTTAAATTCTCAAGCTGCCCAGTTACACATGGGGTGTCCTGACATGGCCATCAATGCACAGGAGCTTTGCATGTTATTTGACACACACCCACCTTCAGACCCAGGAAAGCAACTTCCACATTATCTTCTGGAGTTATTGAAACAGGCACTATACATCTGACATTTCCTATGGATTTGAAGTCATTTGCATTTTGGATTGAGAAACAGAGATAGAAAGCAGAGCTTTGAAAATAGAGAAATACAATCATGGGCAGGAAACAGGAGGGGCAGCCTGTGTCTTAGTCTTTAAATGAACATTCTTTATTCTTACTGAGAAATTGGACTTGGAAAGTAGTTCTGCCAACTAAAGGGGAAGGTGGGAACCAGGTCAACAAGAATCTTAACATTTACTAAACATACCTACATCAGCTACCATTATGGTGAGGCAATCAATACTCCAGTTTATTCCAAACCCTAGCATTCTGGCTTCCCTTTGTCTTTATTTCTTTCTGAATTTATTTAATTATTGAGAAAATAAGATGATTTATTTGACCTTGACTATTTGGGAAATGAAGACCCTGATAAAGACACAAGTATAAAAGTTTCCTTGGTTTGATGTCAGCAGATGACAACGGTAGACAAGCCCTCCAAAGAGAAAAATCCAGGTTGGGAGTAGCCTATTAACCTGACATTTTTTTCTTAAGTAGGATTCCCAGAACACTTCTTGATCATGGCAATTTGCCAGTTCAACAGCAACGTTTGCCACCTAGCTTCTTTTGAATTTACCGTATTGTGCTCTGTCAGAGCCAATACATAAGCGCATTTATCCCCAATTCTCTTTTGTTTCATTGGAAACTACCATCAAATACAAGTATACTTGCAAGATATGAAACATCAATTTTATTTAGCCTAATATTTTAGAGTCTTAGAGAAATATGGAGAAGGGTATTGGACTCACTGAATCCAGTAGTCAGAGAACTGTGTGATAAAGCCTGATGACTGTGATGCAGATTGAGAATTCTGTTTTTATTTTTTCTCTAGCGGAGACTGTATCAATCTGCTGAGGCATTTTAAGGATGTGAATTGCTTTGCCAATATTTATTTGAGATGCAACTAGAAGCTACAAGTTGATTATGAAGCTGGGAGGAGTAGAAGAGGAACATTTATTGAGCTAAATGCATTGGCAGCAACTCAACCCACAAGAGGAAGATAAAAATAAGTGAAAATAAACAATTAGTAATGTGTGTCATTTAGCTCACAAATGAAGTGTATGTTTTCTTGAGCTGAATAGGAAACACTCTATAACTAACTATATACATATTAGCTCAGAAAGGCAATACATTTTTCTAGGACTGAATGGTATGAACATTAAAAACAATTGTATAGCAGAAAGACATGATCTTTCAAGCATTCTTTGCTAGAATGCACCCTGAGATGTCTCCTAGGCATGAAATCCTCTTTCAAAAATTCTGGGACTGATAAGACATTTGACATCTCTTTAAAAAAAACAACAGATTTCTTTCAGTTGTTGATGTGTTCTCATGGTTTATATTACTATAATATAATAGCAATTTAACAGAAGACTCCAAAATTCCATGGAAATCTAACTTGGCTGAAAAAAATAGAAGGTGCCCTAAGCAAGGAGAGAGAGGTCAAGAGTGATTGGCTACCATGGACTTCATGTGTTCTGGGAAAATAGAAAGTTATGATTTCTCTATGTTTGGAATTGGAAATTACTAAAAAATTACCCTGTAAGAAATAACGTCTGCCTTAGCCTGGCACATAGCTGTAGAAACCCCAATTATCACCTAGGGAGGAGGTCTTCATCCAGTTATGCAGGAAGAAAAAAGATAATAGTCTAAGCTAGAGCTCCTGGCAGGGTTTAACAAAGCAGCATCTCCTTCAGAGCCTGTGGTACTCAGTGGGACCAAATAACCAGTTTAGAGTCCAGGGCCCTTTGTAAGGAGAAGTAGAGGTGAAAACAATAAATAAGACAGTGCACTTTGATTCCACAGACAAAACACCCTTCACAAAATCTCAATCCAAGTGGGTCACAGACCTAACTCTGAAGCAAAAAACTGTAAAACTCCTAGAAAATAACACAGGAGCAAATCTAGATAACTTTGGGTCTGACAATGCCATGTTAGATACACTGAGGACACAAAACATGAAACATATAATTGAGAAGTTGGATTTTATTAAAACTAAAGTCTCCTTTGTGAAAGACACTGTCAACATAATTAGAAGACAAGCCACACAGAAAATATTTGCAAAAGCCACATCCAATACAGGACTGTTATTCAAAATATACAAAGAACTCTTAAAATTCAACAATAAGAAAACAACAACAAAAAAACCCTAATTTAAAAAATGAGCAAAAGATCTGAACAGACACCTCACCAAAGAAGATGTACAGATGGCAGTAAGCATATGAAAAGATGCTCTATCTCATATGTTGCTAGGGAAATGCTACTGAAAACAATGGCATACTACTGCACACCTATCAGAGTGGTCAAAATCTGGTCTAGCAATAACATCAAATGTTCCCGAAGATGTGGAGCAATGGGAATTCTCACACGTTGCTGGTGGGAATGCAAATGTTTCAGCTACTTTAGAAAGAGCTTATTGATTTGTTACAAAACAGTTATGCTCTTACTGTATAAGAGCATGATCCAGCAGTCATGCACCTTAAAATTTACCTAAAGAGCTAAAAACTTATGTGCACACAAAAGCCTGCACATGGATCTTTATAGCAGCTTTGTTTACAATTGTCAAAACTTGGAATCAACCAAGATGACCTGCAGGTGGTGAGTGAATAAGTGGACTATAGTACAGACAATGAATGTACAATATTACTTAGTGCTAAAAAGAAATGAGCTACAAAACCATGGAATGACATGGTGGAACTTTACATGCATATTACAAGTGAAGAAAAGCCAATCAGAAACAGCTACATACTGTGTGGTTCCAATAATATGGCATTCTGGAAGAGGCAAAACTACAGAGACAATAAAAAGATCAGTGGTTGCCAGGGGTGGGGGTGGTGTAGGAAGCAGAATAGATGAAGCACAGAGGATTTTTAGGGCAGTGAAAATACTCATTATATTATAACAATGAATACATATCATTATACTTTTGTCATAGAACATAAAACACCAAGAAGGAAGCCTAAGTTAAACTACAGACTTGGGGTGATTGTGATCATGATGTGTCAGTGCAGGTTCATCCGTGGTGATAATGTACCGTTTTGGTAAGGGATGTGCATAAGCGGGTAAGCTATGTACATGTGTGGGCAAGGGGCATGTGGGAAATCTCTGTGCCTTCTTCTCAGTTTTGTTATATACTTAAAACTGCTCTAAAATGACGTATTTTTTAAAAATAAAAGGGAATAAACATTCTCATTAGTAATTCTTGTTTTAGGTCTACAAAAATGATGACTATTTGAAGTCTCCAGCGCAGTACATGTTTACACAAAAACATATAAATTAACATCCTCACTTTCTGACAGCTTAAAAATCTGGTTGAAAAAATAGTCAACAAATTGTACTATAAGGATTCCAAGCTGTAGACTATAAGAGTTCTTCCTACTTGGGTGCCATTTTCAAAAAACAAGTGATAAAACTTTTATTTTCAGACAGGTTCCAAAGAAATAAATAGTTCTGAGACGACTCCTGGGTTAGTTTATGTTAAAATTCACTGTTTTAAACAATTCTTTCTTTCCTGAGGAGGCAGGTAATAAATATAATTGCAGAGGCTTCCTTTTCTTTCTTTATTCAATGTAACTGATTTTTATTGAAGTTTTTAAACCCCCAAAATTGACAAACCAACAATTGCATTTTTCTAAACTACTTTGAAGTGATGAAATAATTAGAATATACATATTAACTACTAAATATTAAAATAACACATTCTCTTTGTTTCAGCTAAAATCAGCACATACAGATCAATAAATTTTCATGGACATACAGAGCTCTACTTGAGGCACTAGCAGAATGTTGTTCAGTGAATTCTTTTGCTGAGTTTTCATCAGATAAAAAATTCCTGAGTCCACTATCTTTTTTATAATCACATCATGAGGTCTGCTATCCCAACAATTAGGTATTTTAATAAAAGCAATGGAAATGTGTGGAGGGTAAGAGGTATTTCAATGATCATAGATCTTTCAGAAAACTTCAGCAGCTGTAATAGCCTGTCCCTCTAAATATACCAATTTCATTCTGCTTTGCAACAATCTTCATCACACATACCTACTCTTTTCTGGTAATATTCTTTTCCATGTCAGTTAATTCCATATTTGGCAGAAGGATACAAAAATTTGAAAAATAACAACTCCTACTATATGCCCACTAAGCAACTATATTACATATATTATCTTGTGTAAGTCTCACCAAAAGAGAGAGAGAGAAGAAGGAGGAAGATGAGGAGGGGGAGGAGGAGGAGGAGGAGGAGGAGAAGGAGAGGAGGAGAATAGGGAGGGGGAGGAGGGGGAAGTGGAAGGGAGGAGAGGCGAGGGTAGCCTATTCTAGGCTACCCAGATTTCAAAATGTTAAAATTAGGTGATTCAGGGCCAGAAAACTGTGCTTTGGAGAGAAAGCCAAGGATGCGCTGAACAACATTGTGCTAGTACCTCACAAAGACCACACATTCAAAGTATTCAACCACATACGGGCTCTTGGAGGAGGGTAGGTGCATCAGTGAAGAAGTCCACCAGCCACCTCAGTAGAAGAAGAACTAGAGATAATAGAGATGTGTTTATACAAGGGAAGGTGTGGGAAGGAGTCTAATGAAGTGAATTTCCAGGCAAAAATTGGAGATGCAGAAGCTTTCTAAGGATGTTAGACCATGGGAATAGCACCAGCTTGGACTGAAAGGGACAAAGAGAAGATAAAGTGAAAGAAGACTACCTGACACCAAAAATTGTATAGGCCGGAAACAGACTGATGAAACTATGAGAATACTTGACCTCAAATGTGCTATACTTCAAAAAAGAAAGAAAGAAAGAAAGAAAGAAAGAAAGAAAGAAAGAAAGAAAGAAAGAAAGAAAGAAAGAAAGAAAGAAAGAAAGAAAGAAAGAAAGAGAAAAGAAAGAAAACAAAGACTCTTAGGGCAGAGCCACAGTGTCCAGAGGACCGATATTGAAACCACAGGTTACTCCCAGGCCTTGAACCATAAGGGATTTTTGCTTAACTGAATTTCTGAAATTGCTTGGGGCCAGTAACTACAGTTTTTCCTTTCACTTTATTCTTTTGGATCAGTAATATCTATAGCTACAACTGGTATGTTATGACTGACCCCTTCATTGTATTTTGAGAACAGATACCTTGTTTTCTAGTCCCACAGATGGAGACGGATTTTGCCCAATAGTGGATTATATCCAGAGCCTCCTCCACACCTGATTTAGATGACTTAGATAAACAGATCTGAGACTTTGGAGCTGATGAGACTCAGATGAGATTTTGGACTTGAGTCCATGCTGGAACAGGTTGAGACTCTGGAGGATCTTAGGGTGACATGATTGTATGTTGTATGTGAGATGAACCTTGATCTTTGGAGTCAGAGGTCATACTATGCAGTAGGCTGAGTAATGATTCCCTGAAGATGCCAACTCCCAATCCCTGGAGCCAACAAATGTTATTTTACCAGATGCAAGGGACCTTGTAGATGTGATTAAATTAGGACCTTGAGATTATCCTAGATTATCCAGGTGGCCCCACGGTAAAAGGTAGGCTGGAGACTGAGTGTGAGAGGAGGTAAGTCATGACTGAAGTAGAGGTTGGTGTGATTTGCTTGGAATATGGATCACAAACCAGAGAATGCAGGTGACCTGAAGAGGTTGAAAGAGATAACAAATCTCAACAAAAATGAAGCAACATATCTACACATAATGCTAACACAGAAGACAAAGCATTCTTGTACTTTTTGACCAGAAATGTGAACAGATATGTTGATACTACTAAAAGGAGTCATTTGTAATTTTTAAAATTATAAATCTTCAGTAAAGTTGCTGTTGGTTTGCAGAATTTTTCAAACTGTATTCCATGGAATACTGTTTAAGGAAAGGTTTTTATTTTTATTTTTAATTTTTCAATTACAATTGACATTAAACATAGTGTGAGTATTAGTTTCAGGTGTCCAGCATAGTGGTTAAACATTACATAACTTATGAAGTGTTCCCCCTGATAACTCTAGTACCTAGCTGGCCCCATACACAGTTATTACAGTATAACTGACTATATTCCCTATGCTCTATTTTACATCCCTGTGATGATTTTGTAACTTGATAGAAGTGCTATCAGCAGGGCTCCAAAACCATGTAAGTTTGAAGAACTGTGGATGATGGTTCTTTAGCTATGTCTTCTTAATCTAAATGGGTTTTTCCATAGTCCTGGATGAATGTAGGAAAGCATATCTCTCCGTATCATGATTCAGTGATTCAAAAGAAGTTAAGTGTTCATAGATAGAGACCCATATCTAGACTTGAGAAGGTCCCACATACACCTGAGAGCAGTCAGAGAGATCAACTTGAGGACAATGATTCAAAGATTTTTAGAGGATGATGTTCCCTCACATAGGGGAAAACTCAGGAGACCCTGCCGCTAGATTTCCTGAAGATAGGAGTGCAATTTGCTTCCCTTGTAAATGAAGAGCCACTTAATTGGGTTGTGTGCCAGTGTTCTTCCTTGTGAGGAGACATCGTAGTTGTAAGTTAGCAAATTTGAAAAGGGCCACATAAAAGGGGTGTTGTTGATATGCATTTGAAGTAGGGGGTGATAGATGTCTGGGGAAATATTTTAAGCTCTAAAAAGGAGTCCACTGTTTGTGTAGGAGTCTGAAATATCTCTTCTAGTTAAGACTTGAACATTCTTTCTCCAAATACTGACATGTAATGTCTTTTTAAAAATATATTTTATTGATTATGCTATTACAGTTGTCCTATTATCTCCCCTTCATTCCCCTCCACCCTGAACACCCTCTCCCACCCACATTCCCCCCCTTTACTTCAGTCCATGTGTCATAAGTTCTTTAGCTTCTACATTTCCCCTACTATTCTTGCTCTCCCCCTGTCTATTTTCTATCTACCATCCATGCTACTTATTCTTCATACCTTTCCCCCGTCTCTCCTCCTCCCACTCCCCTGTTGCTAACCCTCCATGTGTTCTCCATTTCTGTGGTTCTGTTCCTGTTCTAGTCGTTTGCTTAGTTTCTTCTTGTTTTTGTTTCAGGTGTGGTTGTTAATAATTGTGAGTTTGCTGTCATTTTACTACACATGTTTTTTATCTTCTTTTTCTTAG
>CM052545.1:76047759-76163501 GCA_028533065.1 Trachops cirrhosus
TTCAGGCTACAATAAGTTTAATGAAGAAAGATGCACAGGGAACCAATGGTGATGGAATGAAAGATGGGTCTCACATCATTGGAGTGGACCAGAAGGAAGAAAAAAACATACAACCAGAAAAGAATGAAGAAATAAGAATTCAAAAAAATGAGGAGAGGCTTAGGAACCTCCAGGACATCTTTAAACGTTCCAACATCCGAATTATAGGGGTACCAGAAGGAGAAGAGGAAAAACAAGTGGAAAAGATATTTGAACAAATAATAAAGGAGAACTCCCCAATCTGGCAAAGGAAATAGAATTCCAGGAAGTCCAAATAGTGACATGTAATGTCTTAATATAGAGAGGCTACGTAATTTCCTCCTTATCCTCTAACCAGTGAATGATTAGAATTCATCTTCTTCATTTAAACTCAACACTACCTAGCACGTATTTATCCCCTACCCATCAACTGATACATGTGTTAGTGCTTTTAATCCTCACAAAAACTCTGTGGGATAGGTACTGTTATCATCATTCTCATTTTACAGATGAGAAAACTGAGTCCCCAAAAAGTTAGCTTGCCCAAGATCGCACAGTCCATAATTGACAGAATCTGATGCAGACTCAGGCAGACAGGCTCCAGAGCCAGTGCTGCTCAACACCATGCTAGACTGCCTCTCCTGAACACTTGTTTGTATATGGTGCTAACCAAAGGTGATACTGGATTTTCAAGGTCACCAACTCTGACCTTGAATAAGTTACTTAATCATTCTTACTCTCTGTCTCTGCAAATGTATGATGAGGATAATAGTGTTCCTATGCTTATAGCACAGCTTGGAGGATTGATAGTACTTGGAGGACAGTACTATATGTAAAGTACTGCCAGTCATCTAGCAGTCAGTACATAACACCACTTCTGATAGAGATGGTAGTACCACCTCCTTCCTTCAGGGCCACCTGCTCAAAGCTTGCCATGATCACCCACAGAGACACACAGGAACAGATACATAATTCAGTAGGCATTGGATGATTTATCTGAGGAGGTAAAGACAGAGGTCAAGATGTGTCCCTTGGGCTGTCTATCTGCTGTATGGCATCAGGAAGAGGCAGAGAGGATCAGCGGCTAAAGCAGTTCACTAATCCCAGGTCTCTCAGGCCACTGAGAGCTCTGTCTTCCCAAGGTCTATGCCAGAGGGAGGGAGAGATGGGCAGCAGGGTTGTTAGATGTATCTTTGAACCTGTAAATCTGCCATTATGATTGCATGAGTAAGCATCTTCTTGGGATAGCTCATTTGTATTTTAAATGTCCATAGAAACATTTTAGAAATGGTTTGAGACTATAATTCTAAACAGCAAGAAAAATAATCATGATAACAATATTCCCAAAGCCTTTAGATCTCTGTACTTTGGAAATGATTTTGGAGTACTTTATAGTATTCCATGGATAAATAGATATTTCTAAAAAGTGCTTTAGTTAAATAACTAGGCCATTATAGCCATCTTGCATCTTTGTACTTACAATGACTAGGTTAATGTGTTCATAAAACATCTGTATGAAAAAAAATCCAGATGTGAAATACCCATGTGTTGAGCAACATCCAGATAATCTGCTAAATTTGGCCTTTGTTTTACAGCTTAAATGTCACAAATTTAAATGCCACCTCTTTCATACAAATTTATTTCTAGAAATTGTTTTTAACTAGATGAGTTAAGAATTTGGCAAACTAAATATATTCACATCCCCAAACCACTAATTCCAGCTTTTAAAAATGTGTTTTAATTATTTTAAAGAAGAAAAACTAATGGGCATATTTTATTACTCCTCTTGAATGAATTCCTTAATAGATATTTTGTTGACTGCTAATGGAGGGAAATGAAAAATCTCATTTAATAATTATGTTTGGTAAGATATACAATATGACCTCTTTAGCTGTACCAGTCAATGAAATTTATTGAATTCACTTTATTGCACCAAAGACAAAATTAAACATTGAGAAGAGATTCAAAGGAAGCTGAATACATAGAATTCTGTAGTGAGCTGTAGTTCTTACACTGTAATGTTTTTAAGGATAATTTGCAGAGCTTGTTTAAAATGGAAATTAGTGCCCTGAGTGGTGTGGCTCAGTGGATTGAACTCTGGCCTGTGAACCAAAGGGTTTCCGTTCAACTCCCAGTCAGGGCACATGCCTGGGTTGCGGGCCAGGTCCCCAGTTGGGGACACGCAAGAGGCAAACAGACATTGAGGTTTCTCGTCCTCTCCTCCTCCCTCTCTTTCCTTCTATCTAAATATAAATAAATAAAATCTTTAAAAAATAAATTCTTTTAAATAAATAACTAAATAAAATGGAAATTATTGGGTCCTGGCTCCCAGAAATTTAGACTTATTAGGTCTTGGAAAAAGGCCAGGAATCCACATTTCCAGTAATATTCTCTAGATGATTCTGATGCGAGTGAATCAAATCAAATACTTTTAACTTTAGACTTCGATGTATTTGTACACAGTGGTTTTCAGCATTTACAGTGCATTGGAATCCTCTGGGAAGATTAAAAAATGCAAATGCTTAGCTACCACTGCTAGACTGTCAATGCCAAGTTATATGGGAGAAACGCTCACCTAGGATGTGCCAAGACTGCTCCAATCTCTCCCATTCAATCTCTTGTTAACCTCTCAGTGAATTTACCCCCAAAGCTGGATTAGATAAGATCTTTGCCTGAAAATTTAAACTCACTCTTATTTCATGCAAAGTACATGCACTCCTTGTGAGTATTTCCTCAAAGCGCGAACCATGGTCCAATTGTGTCAGCACTACCTGGGTAGTTTCTTAAAATGCTCATCTCCAGAGATTTTGATTCAGTAGGTTTTTCTTTTGTGCTGGATTTCTCCACCCCCAACCCCCTCTCCCCCAGAGCTTTCTATCTATGAGTCTGATTTAGCAGGTTTTGGATAAAGCTCCATCTACACTGATAAAATGTCCCTTAGCTGATGAGGATCCAAGTGGATCATTATCTATACCAAGAAATACTGATTTTCAAGAACCTAAAAAATGCCTCTCTCACTTCTGTTAACATCTACAGTAATAATAAACTGATGAATTTCTCAGGTGGCCAATTCTGCTTTTGCAAGTTCTGGTTTTAAAATTCTTTCTTAAACTATGCTAGGCTTTAAGCCAAGCCACAGATTGCTTTGTGCTCATTGGTGTTGGGTATCCTTGCTTCTAGACCCTCTTGATGGACAGAGCTAAGGACTATAAGTATGTACATACACACAAATATACATCTCTATTTCTCTAGCTATTTGGATCTATGTTAAAAACACCGAGTGCATGCTGATTCCAATCCTATACCACAGAGTTTATTCTAGAGCTTAGCTCTCCCTGTGTCCTCAGTAAAATTTGTTTGACGACAGTAAAAAAATTCATTCTCATTATCCACAATATATTTACTAATTTGTTCAATCCTAGAATACATGTAAAGTACTTTCAGAATTGCTAACTCTTACTTCTATGAAAAACCAACCTACTTATTAGAGTACAGTATTTATGGTTCTATATATCTCTAACTTGAGATTATGCAGTCAAAATAATATATTCAGGAATTACTTGGCTAAGTTATCACCTTTGCATCTGCTTTCATTGTGACTGCATTATGTTATTCATGCGACAAACAGCTGGCTTCATTGCTTCTGATTTTTATTTAATTTTGGAGCCCCTTCCCATCCTTGTTAAATGTACCTATGTATGTATGAATAAAAGTATGCATTTTGTTTTAAAAAATCATACAAAATTATTTCTTAAAATCTAAAAGGAGAAAGAGGAGGGAGAGAAGGAGAAGTTGGAAGACTTAAGGAAATGTGTTTTCCCTTAGAGCCTCTGGAAGGAATGCAGCTCTGCAGACACCTTGATTTTAGCCCATGAAACCCATTTAGGACTTCTGACCTCCAGAAATATAAGATAATATATTTGTGTTGTTTTAAGCCACTAAGTTTATGGTAATTTGTTATAGCAATACTAGGAAATGAACATAGAATAATAATAATAACTTATTGTTGTGCCTTTTATTATAGACATTTTGCCGTGGTGACAGGTACCTTTCTTACACACAGTATTTGGGGTAAATTTTTAGACAGTGAATATCAGGTAGAAGGAGAGTACTTCATCATGCAGAGAGGCCTTCATTTGTTCATTGCCTGGTGCATTATGTTGCAATGAAGTGAAATATTTATCAAGTGACCCCAAGTGGTCTTTTTAATGATTCACTATTTACAACAGTTAAAAAAAATCTTGATCTATACAAGTTCAAACTACTTGATAATATCGTTTTGCCTCTAGTAGTCCCTCCGGCCCTTTTAATTTGCAGCTCTAATCTGTAGAGATTTGAGTCACTACAGCAGCAGAATTGCTAACATTATTTCTAAAATGTGAAATGGTAATTGATTTTTGCCAGGAGATTTTTATTTGGTTTAACAAAATTGATTAAAATATACTAAAAATAAATGTTTGAAGAAAATTGATTATGAGTTTTTTAGTTGGTCTGAATTTTGGGGCCCTATGGTTTAAACATTCTTATCCATGCTTTTTAGATGGCATTTTCCTGTCATTCCATATTTTAAGCACCACCCACAGTATAGGTAAATTTTTTATTTTTACACTACATAAACTTACTATACTATGCATATTGTATATCATATACAAAACCATTTTTAAAGAAAAAAGCACAAAAATGGAAATGATCCTCTTTCATATTTTCTTCTCACACCCCATTGGTTTATTTTTTATACCTACAGAGGTATATCACCCAATTTGGAGACTGTCGATTGTAAGGCTTGGATGGCAGAGGTGAGCAAAGCTATTTAGGGGCCAGGTCCTTCTCTTCTAACCACTGTGATCTCTGAGAAATCAGATTGGTTGGTTGAGTGAATTAATTCACTTAAAGGACCTCAAATGCTCAGTACTATTCCTGGACATAGAAAGAGTCTAGCCAATATTAAAGGAGTACAATAGCAGTGGTTATTATTAAACTATTTAGCTATAAACATACTAGCATTTTTGTTCATGTTCCTTCTGGGTTTCAGCCTTGCTTGGAGGAAAAAAGTGACTTCATGTTACATAAAGCACTTTCATTCTTGGGAAATGAATATGAGCTGTCATTCTTGGGAAATGAATGTATTTTTTTTTTATTTTCAGTCTATCTCCACCTACAATGATGATCCCAGTGATCTTGATGTTGTCCTGGTCACTCTGCCTTCCACCAGCATTTGTGATTTTACTGTTTGCACTTGCTGATTTCATAATGTGTATTGTGGGTGTGTGTGTTTTTCCATGACAGATTTCTGGAAAACAGGAAATCTTTTTTCTGTTCTATGTATCTTCAGTCACATCCCTTACATAAACTAAAAAAATAAATGCTTTCTTAGTCAAATTTCTTATTATTGATGCTAGAGCATGCCCTAAGATGATAGGATACTGCTGGTTCACAGAGAGGCATAGCTTCTCATTTATGAGAAACAAGCCTGTAGGGAGGGAAAGGCATTCTCAGGGATTTCTACTCTGTCTCCCATACTTCTTATGTTCTTCTTATCAAGCACGATCAATGCACCCACCGTTCTTTATTTACAGATGTAATATTTCTTTATTTTTGTTTAACTAACACTTCCATAATAGTTTGCAATTTATTAAGTACGTTTCCATTTGTGGGTGCATTTGCATAAGTCCACTGAATGGCAGCAGAATGATTTAGTGGGAAAAGAGATTGTTGGCTTAATCCTTTGTGTTTTAAAACAACCACTTCCTCCTTTAGCCCCTCCTTCTCCCCCATGCACCTACATCTACTCAGAGCAGTCAGGCGTAAAATTAGAAGGGAAAGAAGTAATATAAGTATGGAAAATATGAGATAACATTTCTAAAAATAATTCTTGAAACAGAAACAAGTTGCTTTGAAACCAATAAGAGGGCGTTAAGTCCTCCTCTCCAATCTGCATTTCTCAATTGTTCTTCACGGGTAAGTAGCAGACTAGGACTTCACATTTCTCAACAATTTTCCTATGTCACTTAATTCTGATTTTATAAGATTGCCCAACATGAGATACAAGTTTCTTTTTATATCCCAGATAAGTACGTGTTCCCCACTACACTTCCTTTACTGCTTATTTCTTCCTCTTACTGTCACTGTTTGCTTCTGCCCACAATGCAGGGCCAGCCTTCAGTTAAGTTGTGAAATTCATAAAGTGTTCTTCAGGCTTCTCCAACCTCTGGCCTTGTCTACTGCAAGCGGATGAGATGTCACGTAGCAGGGTTGTGCAGCCGGTTCTCTATATCTCCTGACAATCAAAACAAGGGCAGGTTGGAGAGTAGACAGGAAAAGAAAATTTAGATTAAAATGAGGGAAACTTGTTTAATAACAAAAGCTGCCCAAGAATAAGAAGACTAACTTGGGGAAGGACACAAAACAGTTTATGAGCCACAACCAGAAGGATGACTGGAGGCAGTTTATGTGAGTTGGAACCTAGGAAGTTAAAAAATGAGATTGTATGGTGGGGGGCAGGGGGAGAGACTTTTCTCTATCTCTTAAGGCTCTTTCTAGGCTGGTCTAATGATTAAACCTATGTGAGACAGATTGACAACAGAAAGTACTGATTAATTACATAATTTAATTACATATATATGTATGGGAATCCCACATACATGAGAGAGTTAGACAGAAAGAGAAAAATCCGACATAAAGATGAGGTAAAGTGCTCTGGGGCTTCAGAGAGGAGGAAGGTCATTCACAGATGAAAAAAAGAGCAGTAATTAGTATCAGTAATTAATCAGTAATTAGTATTTTGACCTGCTGTATAGATAGATCAAAAAGCTCATCCCTGATATTCTGTTATTATGGGCAAGGCCCCTAATTTATGTTCTTCTAGGTAGTTAAGGGGGACAGAAGTTTCTCATGAACTCACATAACCTCGGTTGCTGTTAGTTCAAAATAATCCACATACCACAGAGCCACATCTTGGGGTGATTTATTCTGAACCCCTGCAGTAATGCATTCTCATTGTCATAAGTAAAATAAGTCAAAGGTATAGAAAGAACAAAAGATAAATTTTCTTTTTCCTGTCCCCTGAAATCCCAAAGTAAGTAATTTAGTGTATTCCATCCCACCCCTTTTCTAGGTTCTTTTCCATAGCCCCATTAGAGCCATTCTCATCTTATTAGGGCAGCTAGAGGGATTCTGTTCCCTTCCCGTGAGTTCCCATTTCATGCAGAGGAAAAGGCCCAGTCTCCAGATGAGCTCACCTCCGTGTTCCAACCCTGACTTCTCATCCTCACTTCATCTACGAGCCATACTGTTTTCCAAGATCTTCCTCAAACCCCCAAGTATCCCTCCATCCGTGAGGCCTCCCCAAAGTGTCTGTTCTGTCTGCCTCTATCACTCTTGTCTTTGATATTCACGTGACTAAGTCCTTCATCTTCTTTATGTTTTTGCTCACATATCATTGTCTCAATATTTTTGGTTTGCCTCCCCTTGTTGCTCGGCCTATTTCTATAATGGTATCTGGGAAGATTCACACCCTACACCACTGCTGTAGCATTCTTCCCAGAAACCTATCCTGCATGTTTGCTTTTGATTCAACAAATGGATAGCAGTATGCTAGTGTAATTTATGTCCTTAAACCCTCTCTCATGGCAGAGCCTTTTAAGATTCATGTTAAACTTTGAGACTGTAACTGGATCTTTCATTTGAGAGATCTCACCTCCTCTCAGGCCACCATTTCTCCATCCCAGAAACCCCTTAAGGTGTGTCTCTCTCTAGTCTGACTGGTTCTGAATTTTGCCTAACTCTACTCTTCTTCTTGTCAAAACTTTTTTTCATTCTGTGAAAACTTTTTCCAAAAGGTAGATTCACTTAAAAAAAAAAAAAAGCTGTAACACTATTATATTTTCTTAGTAATCCAAAGGAATGCATTTCCAATGGTGGGATTCAGACATCAAAAGTAAGCATTTTGCTTGCTTCTTGTAAGACATTTTTCTGTACCTTGCAGCCAAGGAATAGAGACCTGGTCTTAGATATTATTTCTTCTTTCATTATAGTCCAGGGAAATTCAGAAAGTTTGGAATCCATCATGATTTCTCAAGCAAAAATTTTTATCGCTTAAAGTACATGTCACATTTCTGTATGAAAGGTCAACAAGAAAAGTGGCTTTCCAGCCCTTACGTCCGTGGAAGTAGGTACTTTTTCATCCAGTGCTTGAAAGCAAGAAAGCAGAGTGTAAAAACAGTGTACTCCTGACAACTGCAATACAGAGATAACTGCAGTTTCCCCCACACCATAGGAATTGGTACACCAGTTGGAATTAAATGAGAGAATCTTGATATGGATTCAATCTACCTAGAATTATACATATGGCTAGATTCTTTTTGTGTTCTCTCTCACAGTTTTTAAATTTTAATTTAAAGAGGGCAGTGTTTTCTTCGATCTCTACCATCTTCTTACTATTTTTTCTGATAATGTTATAAATGGACCAATGAAATAGCACATCTAATAATTGCATTAAAATCAGTGGTGTTTCTAGGAGATACAGTTCAGAATTGTGGGTGGGTATGGTTAGAAAAGCTGAAATTTATACATTTTTAAAATTTAAGCAATAATATTTAAGATTACTTTTCCAATAAAACATGATTTCCTAATATCCACTGTCTATATTATTCAAAAAATGCATCAATGGTCCAATACAATTGTTAAATGTCCCTGGTGTGTTAGTTTGAAATGAAAGTGTGCTAGTTTCATTGTCACAGGATTCCCTAAGCATTCTCTCAATATTTATTTCACTAATACAATATGTGTTGACGTCAATACCTTTTCCTTGCTTCCTACTTAATTCACTCCATGATGGTATCAAGCAGTTTCCTGAATGAAAGAGAGACTCATAAATATTTTATTGTGGCCGAATCATTATGTCAAGTGCTTCCTGATCATCTCTTTGAACTGGTTATTTTTTGTTTGTTTTTTAATGGAACATGGTGTGGTCAGAGTGTGTGGAATGAATGACATTTCGGATGTTGACATTAGCCATGCTATTTGGAATACTTTACATTTCAGTTTAATCATACTTCGCCTTTTATTTTTTTGTACAGGTTGCAGTAGAGTATATTACTTCTAATATATTGCAAATATTTACTTTTTATGTTATACTTGCTATTTAATAATATTATAACTATTAATAGTAGGCAGTATTAACATCATTTTCACTCTGTATCTACCTTAAAGTCTATTGAGTGGACAATTGTTTATTTTATAAGTAGCTAAATACTTGTACCTCCGGGGATGCAGTCACATCCCCAAAATTTTCAAATTCAGTATTTAGAAAAAAAAAGTAAAAAAGTGTTATAATATATTGGAATATTCTCAATGAATTGTTCAGTATCATAAATATACTAACTTGAATTTTTAAAAAGTCAGTTTGCAGTGATTTATAAGGTTAGAGAAAGAACCAACTTAAAATGCAAATATTAAATACTAGTCAGTATTTGTACAAAATTAATGCTACTTTAGAGGCCAACATGAAAGTCCAAGCAGCCAAAGTGGATTAAAAATACTTGCCAAATATTGATAATAGCATAGTTAAGAACAAAACTTCAAAATGAGTCACATTTTTTAAAATAATGTAATAAGAAAAATTAGAGCTTTACTCGAAAAGTGGTATAATCTTGAGATCACAGCACTGAATTTTACAATAAACTTTGTTTAAACAATGTATACATGTCCAAGAGTGGACTTCTGTGAGTTTTCTAGTTTTAACTTTATGGATATAAACATTCAAACTTGATAATTAAATTAATACAATGCCAGAAACTCTGTTGGTAACTATAGGTAAATTAGTGATGTCCTGTTTAACAGGAAACTGGGCTTTTTACTGTTCAAAAGCAAAACTTAAGTCCTTAGCAGTCCCCCTCCCAGGGATTCTGAGGTATCAGTCCTCAGCAGAGTTGAAAGTAAAAGCCAAGCTGCAATTCACAAAGCTCTGGGGCCCACAGAGCAACTTCAGAGGTTCTTTAAATAACAAATGTTAAATCCTGTCTTCATAATACTGGCAAGAATTGACGAAAAACAAATCCAAACTCTGGTGCGCTTGTCCACCAGGTTTCTCTGCTTGCTCTTTCAGGTTCATTCTCCGCCTGGTTTCCACCCAACGAGTTGAACCACAGAACTGCAAAGCCCCGCAGATCTTTCCTTCTGGCTCCTGGCTGTGCTCACAGTGCATTTCCAGCAGAGGAACAGAGTGAATACATAGCCCTTTGCCACTTTCCTGCTGACCTGTCACTCTTAAACCATAGCGGCTGCAGGGTGACCCTCTCTAGCATTAACAGCTCTTTGTGGGTTCTCTACACAACTGTCTCCTCTCTCCTCTGCAGGCATAGAGTGTTTATAGCTGGCCTTCCTGCTGCTCTGAGCCTCTGGGCTCTAGGCCATCCCATTATGGTTCTGTTAGTTCTTCCTTTACATTAGCAATATTTCCTCCATTGAATTCTCTTCAATTAATCCTGTGAGTTAATTGAGTATGTTATATCTGTTCCCTTCTAGAACCCCACTGATACATTTGGTCTGGTCTCCCCATTGCCACCACTATACAATTGGTCACCTTACTCAGCACCTTCTTATCTGCAGCACATAACAACCAAAACAACAGAAAATAACTACTTGTGAATGCTTAATACATGCTAAAAGTATCTGCCAGGTATTTTATCTGCATTAACTCAATTATAGACTTCAAAGCAGTCCTATGAGGTACCTACAATTATTATTTCCACTTTACAGATGATGTAAGTAACTTGTGAAATCTCTCAGCCAGTAAATTGGGAAGCAAGCTTCAATCCAAGAATATTAAGTACAGAAGCTCTACTTTTAACTATCCGACCCTCTTTCTTTCCCTAGGCAGCTGCCTAAATGGTTAGCATGGGTAACAAAAGTTTAAAATTAAAACTTAAACTATCTGGATCTAAATACTCCCTTTACCTCATCTATTAGATTCCTACCTTGGATGTCTATATATCCATAAGTATAATATTACATCCAAAATAGTAAAATTGACTGATAAAGCACCTCTGTCATGCATGAGCTGTGTTATCTATAGGTAGTCAGCAACTGGGAAGCACAGAATGACCGGTGTAGAGTTTGAAGATATGTACTATTAGACAGAGAGGATGCCATGGAACATGAGCATTTCTCACATCAACACTGGCAGCAGCAAGAAGAGTCAGACTTGGGAAATATAGTTAAAGCCCCCAAGTTGTTGTAGGGGTGGAGTGGAAACGGGAGGACAGACCAAGAGAGGGTCCATCAGTGGCTGTTCAGGGTTTGATAGCTTGGCTCTGGAGATGCCCATCACCTGTTTCACATGCTTGGCTACATACTTTCTAATTCAAGTTTCTGTTTTGTTTTCCCAAATACTATTCATAACAGTATTTGTAGATTTAATGAAATGCCAAAGCACTTTATTCCCTAAAGCAATGGTTTTGTGAGGTTTGTATTGTCATCATCAACAATAATTTTTATTATTGTAACCAAACTATCTACTCCTTGGGTTAGAGCAGTATCATTTTTTTAAAAGAGTGCCTTACAATTCTCTATCTTTAATGTAAACTTTTCTTATTCATTTTGTTTTTTCATTAACTTTTCTATTTATTTTCTTTCCCTACCTCACTACTCTGACCTCTTTGAGATTTTCCTCCTCCGAACTTCCTCTGATGTTAGCCTCAAGAATCAGAGCTACCACCAGTTGAACTTAACACAATGACCAGGGTAAGCAGGCAGAGAACACCTGGCGGTTGTGTGATCCCAGGTGAGTAATGCTATCCCCTCTTTGTACTCCTAGCCTTTCATGCTCTCCTCTTTTACCAGGAAACAATGCTTCTCATTCAATTTTAAAAGTCAACATATTAAAATGGAATCACACAAAAGCAAAGCTGTGCCATTGTCTGGTACTAACTAAGCTTTATGATGCCTCTGTACCCCATGGACAAGAGAGTATTTAGAGTTTGGTAGAAAATGTGCCTGTCCCAATACAATTTCCGTATGTGGGAAACAGGTGTCACCACCCCCACAGCCAGCACTTCTCTTTAAGATAAATATAAGCATAATATATTTAAGGATTTTGTCCTACTTTTACTATTAGAACAAAAACCAAATTGCTGCCAAGGTAGTCAGAAAATAGAGTGACATCTGTTCTTACCAATTAAGCCAACTTTGCAATCACCTGGAAAGAAAATCACTGATGATCATTTTCAAGACATTATATCAAAAGTTTTCAAATGAATAAAAACCTAGGAGTCCCTAGAGTGGAAGGGAGTGGAAGGGAGCAACAACAAGAATGGGGAATTATAAGGAGACAATCTGGCCTTTGGCATCATGTTTTACCTTTGTCTTTCCACAAGGTTGTCACCCAAGGTGATTTGGGGTGGTCCATAGAGTTGCTTGTCTGATTTGATAGTTAGATGTTTATATTAATGAGTTTTAGAAAATATTTAAATAACATTAAACATTATTCCATTATATTAAGGTTGCAATAAATAATCATGTGACAAAGAACTGCATTCCTATTACATAAAGAGTTTCACTTTAGAGAAAATGTCATAAGATGTCATTAAACCTTTAACAAAGGCAAACACGATTGTATATACCCAACTGAAATTTCAGAGTCATAGTTCTATCCTAACCATTAGATATACCTTGCCACATAATTTTAAGCCCAAGCAAACTTACTCTCTTATGGGGTCATAAATTAAGATTCTCTCAAGTAATCACATGACTCATAGCCTCAACTGCATTCTCTTGCTTAGTGTTCATTTACTCAGTGATTTGTATATTAAAAGGGATTTATTCTAAGAAAAAAATGCTTTCTTAAAAACAAACAAACAACAACAACAACAAAAGTCAGCGTATAAGGCAAGGGGACACTACCTTGAGGGGACATTTTTGCTCCCATGTTCATTGCTGCATTACTCTCAATATCCAAGATATGGAAACAACCCAAGTGTCCATGGATGGATGAACAGGTAAATAAATAAAGAAACTGTGACATGTGGGTCTGTGTATGTGTATATATATATATATAGATATGGTATATATATATATGGTTATATATGGCATTTCACTATATATACACATATATTGTGTGAAATATGAAGTATATCCAGAAAGTATCCAGCCATGCAATATGAAAAATAAAGACATTTACTGAAGAATATACAAGATACAAGAAACATTGTACATAGGACAATTATGCCTTAGTCCCCTTCAAAGTAGGCACCTTGGGACCTCACACAGTTTTCCCAATTGCTATTAACCATCTTGTCATATTTTCCTGAATCTCATTGATGGTCTGAAATCTCCTCCCTCTCAAAGGTGATTTTAGTTTTGGGAAAAGCCAGAAGTCACAGAGGACCAAATCTGGGCTGTAGTAGGGCTGAGTTACAGGGGTAGTTTGATGTTTCACCAAAAAAATTCTGCATAAGACATGATGCATGAGCAGGTGTGTTGTTGTGATGAAGCTGCCAATCACCAGTTGCCCATAGCTGCTGCCTTCTGAATCATCCGAAGTTTCTGTGGGGGACTGTTCAATCTTAACACAAAATTTGATGTAGATTTATTACTCAACTCACTCAGTCATTTTATGTGTGATGGCCATACAGTACACATGCTCCCTCAACAGCATCTACTGCCCCCACTGATTAGTATAGTGAAGTCATCACTGTTCATGCATGTGCATTCCAGTCCACTCTCCTTGGCTGCCAGGTTACATCAATGCCATGCAAACTGTTCTCATTATATTAACAATGGTTGAACTTTTCCTGGACAGACCTCTTATTATTCAGCCTTAAAAAAGGAGACTCTGCCCCTGGAGATGATGTGGAGGAAGTTAGAGGACAGCATGCTCAATGAAATAAGCCCAACAGAGTTACACAGAATAAAAAAGACTAGGGATCTAACATACAACATGATGACTGTAATTAGTAATACTGCACTGAATACTAGGAATTTGCTAAGAGAGTGAATTTCAGGTGCTCTCACCACACACTCAAACACACAGGTATCTGTGAGAGGATAGATATGCTAATTAGCTTGACATAATAATCATTTCTTATGTACATATCAAAACACCATATTATACACCTTAAATATATACATTTTCATTTTAAAAACCAGGTTATAAAAACATTTTACTTTTTTAGAGTCCACGTATTTTCATGAGTTGTAACAAATGCACCACACTGATGGGCAATACAACTTATGGGAAAGATCGTATGTGTGTGGGGACAGGGAGGCCAATGGAAAGTTCCTCTCAGTTTTCCTGTGGACTTAAAACTGCTCTAAAAAATAAAGTCCCTTAAAATAAAATTTTTGATGGAACACTCTACTTCTGGTCTTGCCATCGTGTGGCAAGCAGTCTTGCTTGCGTGGCAGCAGTTTGTCCAAGGTGGCCTGGTTTATTTCAGAAGGTCTTTCCTTTTTTATTTGTCCGCCAAAGCATTAGACTTCATTTTTACTTAAATAAAATGAAATTAAATGTAGAGGAAATGCTGAAAGAGACTACCTGTAAGTGGCTCTTCATTCTTCGAAGAAATAAAGATGCTCTTTGAAGGGAAAAGGCTGGTGAAATTCTAGGATCCAGGTCACTGAAGATACTGGAAATTTTAGATGCTGATGGAATCCTGAGAGAAAGAACTAGATGGCAGCTAATGAAGAGAAAAAGGGAAAGGGGGATCCTGTAACTGATCATTGTCCCAAATACTTCCAGGGGCCACCCCTTCCTCACCCCCCCTCATGTAGAAAAATGAGGAAAAATACAGACCAATGGACACTCATTGAAGCTTCCTGAGCTGGAAATCTATGGTGGAAATGTTATATAACAGTAATATTTTATGTTATGACTTGTCTTTTCATTTATTAAAGAAGCAAACACATTTTGCTAATACTCTTTCCCTGGAATCTTTGAGTTTGTGTCCTGGTGCTGGAAACAGGTAGCATGGAAAATGTTTAAAGTGAAAAAGAAAAAATCTAAACAAACATTAACCAAACTTTGATTTTCATGTCTTACCCAGATAGTCCCATTTATGTGGAATACATTTAAACCCTAAATTCTAAAAGATTTTGTATTATTTTGGGGTCTGAGGGGAGTCCAGTTTTCATCGTCTGTAGTAAATGACATTAGAAAAAGTCCCAAGAAATACAATATGTCTATATTTATTTTTAAAAGCCACTTACACATCCAGAATTACTTCAGGTTTCCTTTATTTTAGATTGTAAAAATCATATCAGGCTTCCCTTATTTTATACTGTAAAAGATAGAATGAGATTTAATATACTTTAATTTGCGATCTGCTACCACCTGAGCCTTACAAAAACAAACACAAGTCATGCCCTAAATTTATGTTTCCTCCTTTCAATAATCATTGATGTTTCTAACTTTAAAATTTCCCAACATATCCATAAAACATGCTCTCTCTGGCATGAGTCATGTTATTACTGTGATTCAGGGAGTTTGTTACAGAGATAGCTCACTTTATAAGATTAAATGATAGGCTACTTTAAACAGTTATAGTTAGAAAAAATGGGCACATGTGTATCATATGTAAACAGTAGTCTCAAAACATACATGAACGATATGGGAGGGGAGCAGTCATTCTGAGAACTATAAAGTCAGACAAGAAAACAAATTCTCCTTTCAGCCATTGTTTGGACAGTGATTTTTCTACTCCTTCAGAACATCAGACATTGAATGCTGAGCAGAGATTGAGGGTAAAATAAGAACCCACTGGATTTAGAACCGATGTTAGCCTTTTTTCACACTGATGAGGTAGGTAACTGTCCTCTGCTTTTAAAAAGATGGATGTGTGAAAATCAGCTACTGAAAACAATGCCTGTCGCCAGGATTTCCCCTGTATTCCCTGCTTATCTATCGAATCCTCCCGTGCTTTTGTCTCTTTGATTCTCTCATTTCTACACCCCCCCTTCCACTTAGGATATTTTTTATATCATGTCTCCATTTCATGAATTATTATTGGTGTTCACCTTACTATATCTTTCTTGAACTGCAAAGAGATATTCAGTTAGTACTTCAGCTTCCTGAGGTCCTTAATCAGACACCTGTTTGCAGGCAAATGAATAAAAGAGGGGCTTATATTAAAGCCTGGGACACAGCAAGAAAGTGTGTTTGGATGACCATGTGGTATGAGATTTCTGGCTGAGTGCCCACCTAGAAAGGGAGGGGGTTGCTACTGAGGGTGTCTTTGTAAGTGACCTGTGGAAGTGCTGAGAAAGCAAACTCTACTCCATCCTGAAGATTTCTGGGAACACAACACGGGAAATTCACTTGGTTTTTATTCTACAGATATAAAAAATGTGACAAAACCAAAGAATTGTTACATGGGCCCTGTAATAGTTATGAGGATTAAATGCATGGTTTGCTGATTTCAACAACACTTTTTTATTTGTATTTTTCCTCCAATTTTACCATTTTTTTTTGTTTGCCTTTCCACCTCTATACCCCACTGTCCAGATTAGATGACCTAAGAAAATAAATGGGAGAACATTATGGGAGAGTTATGTTACTGTTAAGTTTGTATTCAAATTTGCTATTAGGGTCTTTGAGAATTTGAGGGCTGTGGGATTTGAATTCTCATGAATGTTTCAAATCTTACCAAAATTTTTCACCAGTTAAATACAACAGGGACTGATTGGATCATGGCATTGAAAGGGATGCAGTGAAAACAATAACTTTTTTTCCTGGTGTTTTTCACAGGACCACTCTCACCACCAACTTCCCAAACTCATTGATCTTATCAACTTAATCCTTCAGTCCTGGATTCTACATCCAATTTCTGAGTCTGCCGTCATTCCTTCCCGATTTGGAAACATATCCCAAATACGTTTATGGGCCTCATGGGCCTCATGGCAGAGCTAGATTTACCCTTGGTGATGCTTTATTTTATCAGCTTTTTATACACTTTAAGACTCTTTTATGCATAAATAATGAATACATACTACAATAAATGAATAATATTAATACAGCAAAACTAGGTCCTCAGTGTGAATTTTAGGAGATTTAGTTAGGTTTGAAGGGTGGCATCCTAATCACTCTCTAATTTATAAAATGACCTCCTCTCTGTGTCCTGTCCATTTTAAATCACTTTTGTTATTAACTACCTGGATAATAGGTGTTATATGTTAGCTACCTACTACATGATTTGATGTCCCCATGGGCTCAGAATGTGACTGCATGTGGAAATAGGGCTTTCAAAGAGATAAGGTAAAATGGGGTCACAAAGATGGACCCCAATCCAACATGACTGGTGTCCTTCTAAGTAGAAGAAATTAGGTCACAGGCTCACGCAGAGGAAAGATCATTGAAGATGCAGGGAGAAGACGGCCGTCCACAAGACAAGGAGAGAGGACCCTGAAGAAACAACACTGACAGCACCTTAGTCTTAGACTTCTGGCGTCCAGAGCCATGAAAAACTAAATTTCTGTTGTTTAAGCCACCTAATCTGGCAATTTGTATGGCAGCCCTAGAAAACTAATGTAGTTTTTATTCTTAAATCTATGCATATTTGCTTTGCAGTGTTACACTAGTTTTCAAAACTGGATATTTTATACCATTATATTCTACTGTGCTCTTTTTTTGAGATATGGTTGACATACAATATTATTTTAGTTTTAGGTGAACAACATAATGATTAAATTAAATAATTGTACTTGATATCCAATATTATATTAGTTTCAGGTGGACAGCAGAGCCATCACACATTTGTACACCCTATGAGGTGCTTACTGCAATAGTCTAGCACCCGTCTGTCACATGCACTGTTATTATGATATCATGGACTATGTTCCCTATGTCGTACATTACACCCGTGACTGCTTTATAGCTGGAAGTTTGTACTCCTTAATCCCCTTCACGTTTTTTAAAGTGACAGCCACATGTTATTTATGTTCTCAGAATCCTGATATCTTTCTCCTAACGGTGCAATATCAAAAAAATGATTCACATGTTATTTTCTCTGACACACAAATATATATTTTATTCTTCTTAACATATCACAAGACCTGATATTCTGCTGATATTTATATTGCAATTGCATTGAGTCTATAGATCAAATGAGGTCAAATGAACATTACAAGAGTTTTGATATTTCCTATCAATGAAAATATTTTTAGGTCCAGGTCAGTATCTACTGATAAATTTTATAAATTTCTTTATAAGGGCCTTTAGTAAGATCTGGGCCTACACATCTGTTGCTTTGCTGAATTGTATCTTTTGTGAAATTTCCTATCATTTATCTCTGATATATAAAAGTACAATTGATTTCTCTGTTTGATTTTATATCCAATAAAATTGGTCAAGTCTCTTCTCATATTTTTCCTACACTACATTTTTTGTAGGCAAAGGCAGCATCTATTAATGTGGCAGCTTTATTTTATTATTATTTCCATTTTTATAGCATTTATATTATTTTTTCTTAAATGCCTTAGCTAAGTGCCTTAGTTAGAACCCCAAATAGAATGTTAAATAAAAATGGTAATGTTGAACATTCTTGCTTTGTTACATATTAAAATGAAAATGTTTTAAATGTCTTATTAGTAAGCATCTTACACTTACTGATTTGTTATGGACTTTATCATGCTTAAGACCAAACTTCAATTCCTATTTGAGATAATAAGTTCAAAAATGTTTTTCTAATGCAAATCAGTCATCTATTATTAGGATAAACCCCAACTGGTCTTTTTTTTAAAAGGATTTTATTTATTTATTTTTAGAGAGAGGAGAAGGGAGGGAGAAAAAGAGGGAGAGAAACATCTATGTGTGGTTGCCTCTCCTGTGCCCTCTACAGGGGACCTGGCCCGCAACCCAGGCATGTGCCCTGACTGGGAATTGAACCACTGACCCTTTGGTTCAGAGGCCAGCACTCAATCCACTGAGCCACACCAGCCAGGGCCCCAGTTTGTCTTGATATAGTAATCTTTTCATTTAATACTACATTACATATGCTAATATTTTAAGTGTTGAATTTTGATTATATATATATATATATATATATATATGATTGACCTAACTGCCATATATATGTTTCTCTTTTAATTTTATTTACTGTACTATTTAAGGCAAAATAGTCTGTATTTTATTATTAAAATCTCTTAATATATTTCTTTGTGAGATCTGTTTTTGATGTAACGCTTACAAAAGCCCCCAAAGCCGGGATTGCACATTAAAATATGTGCTCTTCAAATACTTCAGTGGATTCATATTTCTTCTCAAGATTTACATCCATATTATGCCTGTAATTTAGTTTTTTATAAGACATGATTATTGGATACCCTCACTGTTCCCATCAAGTGCATTCCATATGATTATTTATCCCTATATATATCTGGGTGTGTTAGGTCCTTACTCATAATACATTATTTCAAAACATAGTGACTTAAAACAACAACAAAACTTCGCTTCCATTATTCAGGAATTTGAGTCCAGCTTAACTCAGTGGTGCTGGCTTGGACTCTCTATCAAGGTCACTGCCAATATATCTCCAGAGCTACTATCACCTGAAGGCTGAACTAAGGCTGGAGGATGCACTTCCAAGATGGCACACTCAAAGTGCAGGAAGGCTTTGTTCCTTGTCAAGGGGCTTCTCTTTCATTATTGTGCAGAAAAGCTATTGCTTTTTCAATCATTTTAGTGTTTGTAATAGCTTAACACTTGAACCTCTTGTGTTTTCAAAATAGACAATTCTTCTGCAAATTATGATCATTTTATCACCACCATTTCATTTTTAACCTTCGATTAAAGGTTAAGTTCCAATAAATAGATCCACATTTTAAGGAACAGTGTTAAGTATAAATTCTTACCCTCAGCATATTTCTTGAGTTCAGTCATTAATAGGGAATGACTATGACAGAAAACACTTACTTAATGGTAGCACTTATTTCTCACCAGGCACTTCCTTAAGTACTTTGCATGTATTAACACATTATTCCTAACCTAACTTTATGAGGTGAACACTCCCAGTTTTGCAATGAGAAAATGGAGACTCAGGGGAGTATGGTAATGTACTAAGGTCACAGCTAAAAGTAGCAGAGACAAGAGTCCAAACCTTAGGCACCTGATTTCTTACTTGATTCCCCTAACTATTTATCTATGTCATTTCTCTAGGGCCTATCTATGTGACACCTGAACTCTTAAGAAAGGCACACAATTCTAGAAGTAGAACTGAGTAGCTGTGGTAGAAAGAAGTGAGAACTGAACTCCTGCTTCTTTGTAGAGTTTATCCCTATCTCCTAGAGTGGTGTCTTAGATCAGAAACTAAAGCTGGAGGGAGACCAGATAGCCCCACTCAGTAGCTTACAGAGGAAGAAAGATAAGACATCCACAGGCACACCACCTCTTCCAACATTACCCAGGTATCTAGTAGAAGCAACAGGACTATTCAAAGGTGATGGAGTAAAATAAGATGAAATTATGTTTTTCTATGGATGTCTCTTCCCATATTCACAGTGATAATGACCAACAGGCACAGATGACAGAAGTAGAGTGATGTGAATCCATGTTTCCTAAGGGACTGAAGTTTAAACCTTGAGTTCTTAGACTAGGCAGCACAAACACTCTTAAAACATTTTAAAATTACATACTCTATTTGTGTAGAAAGGATTGGTTGTTTTTGAAGTCTGTCAATGTTTCTTTTATTGTAATCACAGATACAAAACAAAACCCAGAAAAACAAACACAAAACCTTAAATGCATCTGAAAAAAGCCCTGGATTTATTTAGATTTTTTCAGACAGAACTAAGCCTGATGTTCTGGTTTTCAATGGGGTTCATGGTGTTGGTCGTTTTCCTTGACTTTATTTTTTTCTTCATTTTTCATCTTTTAAAAAATTGTTGTTGTTTTTATTGTTCTCTTTTTTCCTTTGGTGAGGAGGGGGCATTTAAGCAGTCCTACTGGCAGGAACATGTTGTTCTTTCATAAACACATGGAAATTCTTATTTGCACTAACTTTTTCTTTCCATGGAAGACTCTTTGGAAACATAGCATCTCATTTGGAATGGCAGCAAGTGGTGAAAATCCATTTTTAGCATTTGCCTATCATTACGGCAAGGCCAGTATAGTGCTCTGGAAAGATGGCATTAGCCATGTGCCCAGAAGCACTCCATGTTCTTTAAAATAGCTCTGCATTAACTAATCTCAGGTTACTACTCACTCTTACAAGATGGAAAGGGTTAATGATTGCACTCTTTTCTTTGAGAGTCTTTCCAATTCAATTTCCAGGTGCCCAAAATTGGTCCTTAACAAACCATACACTGCAATGGCTACTGGTCTTTCATAATCTATTTTCTCTCATTACTCTAATTTGGATAATAAATTTTGCTAGAAGCTTATCACTAATCTCACTAGAAACAAATGGAAAATGGTCAAATGACGCACAGTTTTGAACTCCTTGGTGCATAAATCAGATCGAATGTGCCAACTGATTGGAATATTCTGACCTTTTCCCCTTTAAAAAGTATATTAGGGAAAAATAGGTTTGGATGACATTCTATGTTTAAAATATTCTGCATTAACAATTTAGACAACTTTTTTGGTAAGGAGAACGGAAAGTTGGCGTGGAACACCAACACATACTGCACACTGTGGCAAAGTATCCAAAGTCTATTTTACACATTGCCCACATATGGACATGCAGTGTGTTAGGAACAGTTTTATGAAATGCCCAACATTAGTGGAAGTGTGTGTGTTTTTTTAAGTGACAAGTAATAAGTCATTCTTTGCATATATTATGAAAAAGAACGTTAGAAACTGGATACTGTTGTTCTTGTGTGTGTGAAAGTCTATTGGATCTGTATAGAACTGCAGTAAATATTCAGTACATTTTTAGTTAAAAATGTACTGAATATTTAGTTCAGTACATTTTAGTTCACTTCCAAATGAACAAAGTAAACCACAGAATTAAAAAAACATTCACTGGAAAATTTGAATTGTGTAGGCCATTGATCCTGCCTTTTAACTGTAAAATGTTTTCTTTTGAATTGCATTGTTTAGAATTTTCAAAATGTGTATGTAGTGTATGTGAGGTTTAATTAATATCTCCATATTTTCAAAAGAAGTAGAGACATATTTGGTGAGGAAATAATCTTTTAAACAACAAATAACATGAGACATCTTCACTTAAATCAATGAGTTATAGGTGCATGTGTCTGGTTGTGTGCTCAGGTGTGTGTTTAATCAGCTTGAAACTTCGTTTGTTGGTGTGTGAAATCTTTGAAAATTTCACTGGGGTTCCATTAGAGTCTACTTGTTATGAGTCAGGTATTTTCAAAAGAAGATAGCCTTTTTTGTTCAATATCCAGTTGAGGATGTGATGAAGACTCTCTTTTTATGGATCAGTTATAGACTCTTGGTGTAAGGATTACTTTTTCTAGAGAGTGAGACAGAGAAAAACAAACAGTTCCAATATCTTATTCATACATATTTTTCATTTTCCAGTGAAATAATAATGATGTTTCTCATTAATATACCTTGCACATAGGACTGTAGCCATTATTCCTACTCTAAATAAGGAGTCTTACACAGCCTCGATGAAGTACAAAGTACAAGAGCCATATGGAAGGTTGTGAATGGAGGCACAATGGAAATACCTTCCTATTTCTATGCTTTGGAGGAAGCAGGATGATAGTAAAGGACATTGTAAGTGTCCCTCCTTGTGTAAACATTACCAGCAATGTAAAAGTGTTATTCTAGTAAGTGGTGCCAAGTTTATATGGAATTGGAATGGAGGTATAGATTGATTTTTTAAATTTGTATTGTCCATAAACAAAAAATCTTCCAACCTCCTAACATAGCATCAATAACTTAGAAAAGTCAAGTAGTACCTTGTCTTTTATCTTTACAATATTTTATTTTCTTTTCCCAAGTGATTTCACAAAAATCAGTTACTTTGTATCAGCTTTCTTAGATAAATAATATATGTATTATCAACATCCCAGATAAGAGATATTGTAAGTAGATAAAAGCATAAAGTAAAGCAGTGTGACTATGGCTGCTGATCCTTCTGACACAGGGACAGTGACAGGAAAGGTATTATCTTGTGTCTTCAGGAAAGGAAACCGAGGTTGCAGGTACATTCAGGTTGCCTGGAAATATGTAGCTGAGTCAGGACGTAGCCTACTAAGGACCAGCCTAAATCCCATTTTCCTCACGTTTACCAAATTCCATTCCATACTTCATGTACTTTTGTGCAGTGTGTATATTAATCAAAGATAAATTGGATTTTTTCTCAGACTCTTTCAACTTCTCAATATGCCTAAGAGTCTCCAAGAAAAGTAATTATCATGAAATGTTTTCAAAGTTTTTGGATCCTAAAATCTTTCTCTTTCTTCTTTTTATTTTTCTTGTGCTCTTAAAATCTTCTGGGGCTGCCATTTAGCAAAATGGGTTTGGGAAGCATGGTATCTACCTTGTAAGTAAAAATAGAACAAAAATTCCCCTCTATTGTGTTAAAGTTTTGGAAAAGTAATTCTTGATGTGCTGAAAGCAAAGAATGAAGGCTGGAAGGTTGTGTTCCCATTATTTCTTTGCAATAGTTTTCTGAGAAATCATAAAAGTCCCTTGGAGATACCTCCAGCCTACCAGACCCGGTTCTAGAGCTCAGAGCAGCTATCCTCTGTAAGAGATGATGATGATGATGATGATGATGATGATGATGATGATTCTGCTTTTATATTAGTTTCCCAGTGATGCCATTGCAAATTATCATAAACACGGTAGCTTAAAACAACAGAAACATCTTCATTCAAAGTCTCAGAACCTAGAAGTCTGAATTCAAGGTGTTCACAGGTCCACGCCCCTCTAAAGACTCCAGGGAAGAATTCTTCCCTGCCTCTTCCTCACTTCAGGTAGCTCTTGGCAATCCTTGGTGAATTAACAGTGCCTTTGTGTTCCTCATGGTGCTTAAAAGTTGAGGATTGTCTATAGATAATATTCCAGCAAGCATTATGTTATTGGTCATCTTGGCAAAAGTTACTAATAAATCCTTGACTAATAGATGTATCACTCCATTTTCATGTGGTCCCCTGTCTCTGAGTCCACCATTCTTCTACTAATAGCACCAGTCACTGGATTGAGGGCCCACTCTTAGCTAGTATGAAATCCTCTGAACTCAATTACGTCTGCTAAGATCCTATTTTCAAAGAAGGTCACATTCTAAAGTTCCTTGCAGACATGAAAATTTTGGAGGGGGCACTGTTTAACTCATTACTGCTTCCTAAAAATGCTGTATATTAGAAGTAAAGGTGCAGCTACTAAAAATAAAGTTTGAGAGTTTTAGGTTTAGAAAAATGATAATATGAGTAACATATCATCATGCAGCAAAATGTAAACAAGGAAGATTCAGTTGATTGCATGAAAACATGGAAGGGATGTTGTTGAATATAATTTGTTGAATATAATATTTTGCATGAAAATGTACAGAGGAATGTAAATGCATTCTAAGATTTACAGTACGCTCCAGTAAGGTTTTCCACTCTTGCCGTCAAATGGCAAATTAACAGTGCCTTCGTGTTCCTCATGGTGCTTAAAAGTTGAGGATTGTCTATAGATAATATTCCAGCAAGCATTGTGTTATTAGTTGTCTTGGCAAAAGTTACTAATAAAATGCTTATCAGAAGAGCATCATTCATTTACATACATCTGTATAGATAATAGAGGAGGCTGTTGTGAGGCAGTTATTTAGGATACAGAAAAACCATCTAGATAAACCTTATAGAAACCTTACAGAATTCCCTTAATTTTATAGAAGTACAATCATCTTTATTTTTAGGTAGTTATTATTAAGCTTATTTTATTAGTATTATATAGAAGCAATACATATAAATATATGTAGTTAACCATATATATAGTTAAAAATACAGGGGTTCAAATACACGGTGATGGAAGATGATTTGACTTTGGGTGGTGGGCGCACAATGCAATATACAGCTCATGTGTCATAGAAATGTACTCTTGAAAGTCATATAATTTTATTAACCAATGCCATTCTAATGAATTTAATTAAAATTTAAAAATAATAGAAATAAATAAAGTGAGGGTTTGTATAAAAATGAAGAAATATCCCTTCTCTCCTACCTCCTTCCCAGCCATTTTCCCAGTTTCTCATTCTTTTCTACAGAACCAACCACTACTTAAAATAACTTTTTTCTTTTTTAAATCTCTTGGTGATCATCCTATAACTTTAGGTGATATAATCTTACTTCATGATTTTGTGGAATTTTAATTTTAACATTTGGGTAATTTAATAATCTCTTCCAAATGGCAAGATAATTTAAAAACTATCCAACTTCACTGAAGAAAAGCCAATTCCAAACAAAATAAGCCATACGTCAACATTTCAAATGAGACAAAATCTTTTTTAAAAGATACTTTTCTAATGTGAGGACAAACAAATCAACCTTATTTTTAGCCACCCAAGCAGTTAAAACTACGGATAAGCTTTGAATCATACATTAAATGTTGTTTATAAACTTTCTAGATGAGCTTATGCATGAAGTTTGTTTGAAAGAGAGAAAACAGAATCAATCTTTTTTAAAAATACAATATAAGTACCATTCTCAGATTCTGTTTGACTTCCAGAACCTAGATAATAATTACACTGTGGCAGAATATAAGTGCTATCAATCTCAACTCTATTTCAAGTTCAAACGTTCAGCCAAATATGGCAAATCATTAATGTAATTGCTTTAAAGCCTTAACCTTTTCATTTCGGGATGAAATGAAAAGGGGGGTGCCTTTAATTTTGTTTTATATACACTAGGATGAAAACAGAAATCTTCCGTCTCAAGTGATTCTGACATTTTGACAATGTTTAAGGCGAGGATTTTCAAATGCGTGATTGGAGTCATTTCCAGTAAATCAAGGATTTATACATGTTCAAATGACTGTGAGATCATAAAATTCTCTTGGTCACTCAGATTTTTTTTGTGTTGTGATGACAGGTACAAAGCTCCCCACTGTGCCTAGAGAATTTAAATAACTGGGTTTCTCTAAACTTCTAGATCTTTTTTTCTTTTTCACTCTAACCTCAGTGGAAGCTTTCTAGTCATTCCAACTTTTTTATTGGATCTGCCTGGTGGAAAAGTTTCACATCTTGAGAATGTCTAGTCTGGGGGAAACTAGAAGGGAAAGATAAATCAGAACAGGTTGCTACTGTTACCTTGGGTGAAGGAAGAGTCTTAAATTTAAAAACAACTACAGCAATAACAATTCAATATGGCAGAACACAATGGTTTAGAACCAATATTTAGATAACACTTTTTGGTTAGATTTATTTTCTTCTCCAATAATATATTTGTTGTTGTAAAGCTATGTTCTTTGTCATAGTTTAATTTCTTCCTATAGTTTCTACAATTTAATCTAATTATGAAGAATTGCATATCAGAAAATAAATGTCCAGGTCTTGGAAATAAGTAGTTGGGAAAGGATACTTGAGGCCAATTCAGTGGAGGGCTGAGCATCGTCTTGAAGCCCCCTAGGGACTGTGTCATTCTAGAGGGTTGTGAGTCTTTCATTGATTTGTCATTAATCAGGTTATTCGACATCTTTGTTAAACAGTGAAAAACTGGGAGCAATGCAAATGGTTCCTGTTCGTGCAATGCAAATTATATTTGTCTCATCGAGACTATATATTTCTATAAGTCAAATTCTCGCTTGAATCCCTTTTAACATCTTACGGGTTTTCTCATTAATTAATGAGCTTGATTAAATCTTCGCAGTGTGTTCCCTATATGTAAGTCTTATTTTTATAAACACACTTCAACAGTTGTCACTCATGCAAGCTCAGTGTCTCTCGAAGGTTAGATGTTGTTTGGTAAGCAGTGATTTCCATGAAGTCATACAAAGTGGAATTTCTCACTTACAGATGGGCATCACTTATCAGTAAGTCTTCATATCAAGTCTTTGGAGAAAATGCAAAACAAGAGGACAGTGCCTCCTTAACATAGAGCTAAATTTTTAAATGTCATCTCTTTCATCTGTCTGTGCCCCAGGGTAAGGTCTCTGCTTCATATACCACTCCAGAGCCCCTGCTGAGACACACAACACTGTGAGGGTGTGGAAGTCAACAGGAAAAAGTCAGCACCCTGATCTTGGATCAACGCACCCTGTTGCTGAGGACACTAAGTCCCCAAGTCCCATCATGCCACCTCCTCACACATGACAGTGCTGTCTGCCCTGGCCAATATGCATGGTATGTACACCCAGATCAAGTTCCTAGAGCTGACAACCTCCCTCTCCTGAAGGCCAGGTGGGGACATCCTGTTTTCCACTGGTACAATTATGTGTCTGCCCTCTTTGTCCCTTTCATTGGCCTGGAGGACTGTATAGCCCATGCAGAAACCCTTACTAAATTCAGCCAGCCAGCCTTAAATGCCAGCCTGTCCTTACTGAAGGCTGAAATACCTGTAATGAGTAAAGGTGTCCTCACACAGCATTAGATTCATGTCAGGCACCTAGTAAACTCAAGTTGAATAAAGGTGGTTGTCACTTGTCCCACCAATTCATCAGGGGGCAAGAAGCCTCCCTAAAATTGAGAAGGCAAGAATCTGAGCACCTTCCAGGGATCCTGTGGTTGCATTAACTTGCTCAAGCTTCCGAGCAGACACGTGAGTTGCCGATCAGCTCTATTGCCATTTTGAGTTTCCACGTTATAAGCCACAATATCTATAAACAACTAAATTCTTAGAAAAGATGGAAGAAGAGGGACAGGAAATCAATGCAGCAGTAGAGAAAGTAGGACATACAGGCGTTGAGTGAGGATGAAAACACAGAGAACTCAAGAGCACATTTGACCTCTGTTAAATGAGTGATGGATGGAAGCAAAGGTGTCCAGAGACTTACCGAATGAACAAAGACAAAGTTATGTTTTGGTTCTAGGAGCATTTGTCCTGCTGGAGTCCTGTACTTTGGAAAGTCTTTGATTACTCTTAACAAATACACTTAAATGGCGTACAAACAACATGACACACCGAAGTAAAGGCTGCGTAACAGTCTGAGAGTAGTTTCATGTTTTGGTTCCTGGGCCCCCTTTTTCTTCTCTGGGTTTGGATAGTTTTCCTTTCAGCCAAGGGATGAAAAAGAATAGCAGGCAAGGTTCCAGTTTTCTCTGCAAAATGCAGGACACCCCCATTACTACTATTCATTGCAATATACTTTATTTCTTTTTCAAGAGAAATGTTGGATTAGGAAACGTACAGGCTCATGAACCAAAGACAGAATTCTGGCTACCATTTGGACCTCACAGGATATTTTTGGAAAATAAATCCTGGAATGGTGAACGGAAAAAGGACAACCTAAGAGCGAGGCCCACCACTGAAAAGCAATCCACAGGCACATTTGATTCTGAAATCCCAGCACAGGTCTGTAAACTTGGAAAAATAGGTTTCCTTTTTTTCCTTATTTGGTGTCAATCATGTGTAAAACATCAGAAATTAATTTCCCTTTTTATTTTCAAATTTCTCTGAAATTATAAAAAAAGAACTGAATAAAATAACAGCAGTCCTGCTATCTGGCAGAGGATAAAACATGCCTTGGAAAAACATAAGCTCTTTCTGAAATGCCAACATTAAAACAATACCTAGACTAAGACTCAGACACAATCGCTCAGATAAACAATTTTGTAAAATTGACTGCCCTCCCGTTCATCATTTTCTTGGGTTGTCCTTGTAAAGTGATGATAAATACAAAATCACGTCAGCTTTGCAACCAAATATGATTTCTTAGAAATAAGTTAAAAATAAAGTTGTTTAATGTGTTGGCACTTGATTTGGCATAAACAATATGTCTTATTTCACATTTCAATATATTTATCACGGAGTACCCATTGGTTGTATTGTTACTTAATTGAAGTAGACTTTTAGACATGTCTTCCATCCAACTATCTTAAGATTTCGTATGCATCAGTGCAGATTTCAAAGGCTTTAATTGGATTTGGATAGAAATGTAAAGTTTCAACATCATCACTGTCATGATTACAATTGCTTTCTTTAAAAAGTGAAGAGTATATCAATATAAAAAGAACATTCACGAAATAATTCTGAAAATTAAAGTCACTGCTTTGGGTCCCACTGAGGATGTTTCTTCTTTGAGATGCTCATTCTAAAGGTGTATTATTTGGTTATGTTATTAATCTGTTTATTTCTCTTATATACACTTTTATGAACAGGGAGGCTCAGTTCCAGTGACCTCTTTGCTCACTCATAAAACAACTCCTTTCCATTACTTTCAAAGTAAGAGGCAATAGGAATAATATAATGAGAAAGGGATGCGTTGTAGGGTGACAGTTACTCAAAACCCAGTTCTGTTCTTTAACAGCTATGTCTCTGAACCATAGTTTGTTCATCATGATATTTGTATATTAAGACTGACTTCGCCTGAGATGTTTCAAGGGTTTAAAATAGTGTGGGTAGGTCTTTAGGAAATATTAGCTACTGTTAAACAGCACCTCATTGGTTTTGTCACACAATAGACCGATTAGGTAGAAACTACAGCCCTATTTGTCTCTGTCATAATTATGTCTTGTCTAGGGCCTTCTGCACAAAATAATGCATGAGGTCACCAGACACTTTTCTTATGATTTATGGATATACCCCTCTACACACAGGTCCCTCCAACTGCTGCTAGAAGAAAGGTTAGTCTCATTTCAGTAAATAATAAAAACAATATAATCTAGAATAATTCCTGATTTCCCCATTCTGTCATTCTCCAAGAGAGAGAAAAAGTGTTACCAAACTGGTAATATTGTTAACAAATCACAGGGGTGGAGAAAATCCAACACTCTTCAGAAGACGGTTTCTAAACAGTGGAATTACTTTTATTAGTTTCAACATGAAATAGAAGTTCTGCATTTTTCTAGGAAAAGTCTTTGGATAGAAATAGCCAACCCATTTGCTAAATGGAGAGTTTGCATAAGCTTAATAAAAAATTATGCTGTGTGCCTGAATCTTCAAGTAGAAAATGAGGCAAAGGAATTATTTACATCTAAACTTAAATGCACATGAGCAAACTTTTGTGAAGAACTACAGATATCTCACGTAATATCATTTAATGCATTTTGTATCCTATTTTGCATGGTTCTTAAAAAATAAAAATATTGAAATCTGCCCAACCATAATAAATACTTCTAGAATCATTACAAAGAGATATCAACTTCTTTTTCCTAAATTTAATAATAAGAAATTGGTATCAGATGTTGCTCACATCAAACATAATTAATTTATCCTTTAATGCTTTAGATAAAAATGAACTACTGCATATTCTTGCTTCACCGATTCATGTTGCTCTGAAGTTTTCATAGCCGTGTACTTTGCCATTTTATAGCAAGTCATTTATATCTAAGGTAAAGTTCTTGAGAATTCTTAGACCTAAAGTAGTTTATCAAAATTCCCCAAAACTAAGATTTTAGAGCTTGGGATTAGAAGCAGCCTAATTATAGGGAGATGTCTGTGAATTCTTTAAGTAAAATGTGTTCCCTCATAAACAGAAGAGGTGAATTATTTCATTGGGTAAATGAAAAGTTTCTCTGAAGAACATATTGCCAAAAAAATACCATAAATGGCTTGACCTAGTCACTTTGCTTAACATATACATTTTAAATAAAAAGTAATTTGAAAGCCTGAAGCAGACATTCTATTTAACTGACTTTCAAATATGGGCCAGAAAAAGAAAAATCAGAAAGGATGATTGTACAATAGATAAATGAAAAACATGCATAGGAGAAAGTTAACAAAGAAGAGTGAGTTTGTGACAGCATAAAATTATTTAAACATGCCTTTCAGAGTTTATGGATGTATGCGTGGCACAAACAGGAAGTGCTTCCATTTGAAATATCCCTTCCGGTTCTCAGTTGAAGGGGCTTGTTCCTTATGGGATTCTTATCTTATATACAGATTTCCCTGTTCTCCCTCAGATCACACCGTGCTGTGTATTATTGTGACCAACTCTCCTACTGTGTGTACCAAGTCCAGAGGACAAAAACCCTAACCCCCACTTTGAGCCCAATTCTTTCTGTTGTCTTAGATTGAGCATTAAGGCTCTTTGGCTTCAGTCTCCTACTTTAAAGTAGAAATAAATCATGTATCCATAAGACCCAGGGATTGTTCAAAGGAAAGTGATACTCTTTGGTCCCAAAAACCTGCACCATCTCAGAGAATGCAGTCCCCTGTCACTGTTTCAAAGGTTTCTTTTCTCTACCCATTTTATTTTTCCTTCTTCACATTAGGATATGGTTCTCATTTTTCCTGTGGGTATTACTGTTTTATGATATAAGATTTTTCCCCTTCTGAATTCTGTACCATTCCTCCCTTTCTATGAGATACAAATTACAATTGTTCTCCTTGACTGCTGAGTATACTTTTTTTAGAGTCCTTGGCAGACACAAAGACTTCCTCCCAGATTCTTTACATAGACCACACTCCCCAGTAAGGCACTTTTGGACCGTGAATGGAAGGACTCCTCGATGTGGCATGAAAGGCAGAAAGGAAATTCACCAGGATGGTAAAAAAAAAAAAATGCACCACCAGAGACAAGATAAATGCATGCAATAAATATGATATTGTACCACAGGGAATGACAGACACTTTGCCTAATGGCCACGGAATATAGTCAACCATAAAAATAACAAAGTAAAATGATGCCCTACTCCCAATAGCCACCTACCCAAATGTTGCTATATACTCAGCAGCACCGCCAGAACAGATGGACAGACAATTCCATGATGCAGGGACCACCAACTAGGCTCAGAGAGATGGACAAAACGGATGGACAGACAACAATTCCATGATGCAGGGACCACCAACAAGGCTGAGAGAGAGGATTTAATTGTTGTTTTCTGGTTTATCTTTTAAAAGCAGTTCACATAGGAATGTAATTGTGAGTGAACTAGAAACTGATTTCAATTTTGATTTCCAAAAGAAACTTAAACAGCACATAATTTATAAACTCACATAAGGGGATATGTATACTACTACTAAGACTCATACTGGCTGTCATAAAGGATTATTATAAAATTCTGAAAGAATTATTAAGGCTGTGATAAAATTCATGTATCTTAGGTATAATTACCTCTCTTAGAAATATATTTTCAAACGTAACATGTATATGTAAATTTGTAAACTTTTAAAATTGTAAAATATAACAGATTGTACATAAAATATAAAATAGTATTATATTAAAGAACACCCATGTTACTTACACCAGAGTCAAGAAACAGAACGTACTTACGTCCCAGAAGCTCCCATGTGTCTGTTCCTGATCACAGACGGCTCCCTCTCCCTGAGGGGCAACCATTTCCTTGCTGTCTCAATAGCTTTACTGAGGTATAATTGCCTAATATATTAAAAGTCTGCAACTTGATAAATTTTGCCACATATATCAATAGATGCTTGTAAAACAATGACCACAACCAAGACAATGAATATATACATTAGCCCCCAAAGTTTCCTTGTGGCCCTTTATAATTCCTCTTCCTACACCTTGTTTCCCTTGCCCAACCCCCAGTACCCAATCATCTCCTTTCAGTCTCTACATTTTAGTTTGAATTTCTTAGATTTTTCCATAAATGGAATTATACAGTTGTACTCTTTTTTTTCTTTCTGTTTTCAGTAAGCACAATTGTTTCAAGATTCACCCGTGTTGCAGTATTTGTTAATAGCTCATTGTTTTACATTGCTGGGTAGTATTCCAGTGTATGTGTGGGTGATAAGTGTGTTTTTGCCAGTTTGGGGTCACTACACAGAAAGGTGCATAAACCTGCTGTGAACGTTCTGTGTAAGTTTTCATGTGAATGCATGCTTTCCCTTGGGCAAACACCAGTGAGTGGTATGGCTAAGTTACATGGTAGATTTAGTTTTAAATGTTTAGATAACTGTGAAATGGTTTTTCCAAAGTGGCTTTTATCTGTTCACATTCCCACCTGCAGTGTGTGAGAGTTTCAGTTATTCCACATCCTTGTCAAAACTTTTTTATGGTCAGTCTTTGAATTTTAGCAATTCTATTAGGTGGGGAATCATATTCAATTGTGTTTTTAAATTTTATTTTTTAAGTGACTAATATTGTTGAGCAAACTTACATGTGCTTATCTGCTATCTGTATACTTTCTTTAGTAAAGTGACTGTTAAATACGTTCCCTATTTTTAAAAATCAGTAGCATCCTTTCTTAATTTTGAGTTTTAAATATTCTTCATATAGTATGAATACAAATTCTAAATCAATATACAGGGGCAAAAGTAGGTTTACAGTAGTGAGTATATAAAACACAAGAGCTTATTCTTGTCTTATTATTTTTACTAATCATTATATTTATTATTTTCATTAACCTACTTCTGCCCTGTGTGATTTGCAAGTACCTTCTGCTAATCTATGGTCACTTCATTCCCTTAACAATGTCTTATGAAGAACATATATTTTTAATTTTGGTAAAGTACAATTTACATTTTTTTATGATTCATGCTTTTGGTGTTGAACTTATGGAATTTTTACACAGCTAAAGGTAAAAATTCTCTCCTAAGTATTCTTTAAGAAATGTTATAGTTTACATCTTATATTTAGTTCTAGGATCCATTTTCTGTTAATTTTTGTATATATTATAATCATGAATCAAAATTTCTTTTTTCCCATATGAACACCCAATTATTCCTAAGCATTTACCATAACTGTAAATATCTCTCTCTCAATAATTTCTAAAACAAGTGGAGAAAAAATCAGTAAAATTATAGGGGATTTATAGATGACGTATTTTAATCAAAATAAAAGAGTCTGTGGTGATAGAGAATGGCTGTATGTGTGTGTGTTTTTAAACATTTTAGAAGTGAGAAAAAGAGTAGACTGGGAATTTTATTATTTGTTTCCTTTCCAACAACTCTGGGCCCTGTGGAAATCTCTTTTCCTCCCTGGTGTAACGCCTAGAAAATTATTCTCTTTCAATATCCTGTGTCCCATTGCCTATTATCAGCAAGATAATGGCTGTGGATTCTTGGAAACAATCAAATGTAATGTTTCACTATGAAACTGACTTCTGGTGGGAGATTTCCATCAGCTGTTGGCAATATTTCTATCAATGCATTCAGAATATTTGAGAAAAATGTGAAAATTTCCCCCAATCAATAAAAATAAAATTTGTCTGTATATTCAGAAAGAGTATAATGGATTAATACATTTACCTGGCAGCAAATGCTGTTTTAGGGAGAATTCAGATTTCTGAGTTATTTATGATCATGCAAGATGTCAATTATGATATTAGCAAATCGCCTTTGAAAGAATACCACCAGTACTTATATTAAGCTTACATACATCAGGAGCTGTAAGTTTTGTGTTTCAAATACTTAATCTAGAAAGCAGTGAAGTTAAAACTGAGGACAGTGTGCAAGGAAGAAGAATAGTAGAAAATGAGGTTACTACCCAGACCTAAAATTCTTTAACCAGATACAGCTGAATTGTTATGTCATTTTCCCCAGTTTGAAGTCACATGCTGTTAACGTCACAGAAAACTACAGATTGTTGAGAAATAAAACTGAAGCCAGAGTTGTCACACACACATGCACACACACAAGCTTAAGGAAATAACATAAGCACTTTGAAGAGATACATCTCTGAGTTTTATCTTGTTCCATATGTAGGAGATGCTTGTGAGATATTCACCTTGAAAGCAGTAAGAATATACACTATAATCCATGTTGGCTGTTCTTTCCTATCCAATTAACACTTGTTCCATATCTTGTTACTATGAAAACTTCATAGCAAGTTCACAAGATGTACCCTTGGGACATCTTGATTTTAAAAGATTATTGTTAGCTCCTGTGAAACACAACCCACCTTTTATGGCCTCACTGATGTTACACTGTAACTGAGTTAGAAGAGAATGGCTTGAATTTACCTAATCAGCAAACATCAAAGGGCTTTAGCGTATTTCTACCATTCGTAATTGACTGCAATAAAAACCATACTCTAACAGATTAATTTCTTAAAAACACAAAAAGTGAAAGATCTTCTCCCACACAGCAACCGATTAAGTACAGTATTATTTGTTTGTATGCACTGGCTCAAAAACGTTATGGTAAGGAAGTACACTTCATAAGAAAATATTTTAGAAGTAATTAAATGTAGAGAAACTGTTCTGCTCCAAACAGAATGTCACTAAGAGTCAACCATTCTGCTTCAAAAAGACTAAAATAGAATGTTAATAATTAAAGGAACTAAAACTAAGATAAGAGGCGTATTACCAAATGAGATTGTATTCACACAGTTCTCGCCCAGAATCCTCACTTCCGGACCCAGGCTTTTACTCTTGCCTGCAGACACAGCTGAGTCCTTCCTCTGGATTGCCCTGGATTGAGGAGGGTTTATATCTCCACCTTGTGAATGGCCCTTGTCCAGCAACTTGTCTATGCTTCAGGTCTGGCTCTCTTGCCCTGTCTCAGGGCATCTTTGAAGAACCATTCCAGCTGTCAAGTTTCCTGTGGTATTGGCTGAAGCCCTGGTAGCCCCTGCATCTCCATTCAAAGTCTCTCTCTAGTCTTGCTCCCATTGGTGCTTGCAGATAATTGTCTCGAGAGCGCTCCCTGGTAAATCCTTTGTTTACACATCTCCATCTAGGAGTCTGCTTGTCGGGGAGTCTGACCTATCATATGTGGGTTACAGAAAATGAGTAGCACTTCCTCATAGACTTGACTCACTTTCCATTCCAAGATTACCAAAAGCATTTTTGTCAATATTCATTTTAATTAGTACACCCAAATTCTACTTGTAATCATTTTACACTTGTAATCAGGTTTTCATTTGCTTCTGAGAATCATGAGGAATTTTATGAGCACAAGACAAAACCAGGAGAATCATTAGATCACCTTGGATACAGTCAAATGAGAAAGTTGAGAAATTAGCCCCATTTCCTGTTAGGTTGTTTTGGTGTTTGTCTAGTTACAGAATAATTGTTTCATAATTGAGCCACACTCTAATCACTTACTAGGGCTTTTCATCTGTTTTCTAATCTTCTATAAACCTAAGTTGTCTATAATTATAAACTCCAAATAATACAGAAATGCTACCAACTGTATGAGGGCCAACTTTCTCATAATTTTCTAGAAATTAGGAGAAAACTATCAATATATTTGAGTTAGCGAAATCATTGAGAGTAAAGGAAGTGCATCTTAATTTTCGAAGTTCAATTTTAGTTGGTTTCCGTTAGCACTGCCAACAACATATGTAGCAACGTTAAATCATCAAGGCATCCTGGTATTATTTTTCATGAAATCAATAACATTTTAAACATTTCAAACCACCAAAAAAATGATGTGCCTCAGCCACTGACACGAGTTCTGTGGAAAGGCATCCACATCTACTCATGGTTACATTCCAACATCTGAGAGCCATAGCACCTGTCATAGGAGACACGCCCGTTAAACACAGTGGTACAGGATCGGACCTGCACTGGCTCACAAGAACAGATTGTGAGCATCTCTTCCCAACATCACGGTCAGTGATGGCATGTTGACAACTTACAACTGGCCACTTGGGTAGTATGTACACCTAGGAAATCTGTGAACACTACAAATCCAGGCTTTGTTTATGTTTTTTCAGTTGTTAAACTCTTACCAGAACCCCACATCAGCAGATCAGATGATGGGTTTGAAATCAAAATACCCAAATATAAATGTAAGAATGAAAAATACATAATTTATAAATTTGAACTACATAGAGATAAAGAATTTTCCATTGAATCTTTACTTGATTTTTATAGTTGAGAAAAAAGAACTATATATGCATCACATTGTTGCACATGATATATTATTATAATACATGCTATAAATCATAATGAAAATATCATAGTTAAGGACATTTTTGATGATCTAACTCAAAACTTCAAAGGTTTTTTTCTGGGTCAGATATCATGAGTTTTCTCTAAAGGTGAAAAATGAGGAATAGAAGTATGAAGTTTTGTAAGGATTTAAACAGAAAAAAGGGAAGTTATTTTTTCTTTCTGCTTTTATTTGCAATTAGCCCATCTTCCAGGGGTTTTTGCTTTAATGGAGGCAAATTTGAACAAGTAGAATAAAAGGAGATCAAAGCAGTGATTCTAATACATTTGATATAAGAGAATCACAGTACTAGTAACATTGTTTTAAAAATATGTTTTAGAAAGTTTTGTAAAATCTCTTTTATGTATTTTTCACAATCATCTTTATGTATTTCTTCAGTCCTAAAGTATCAGATACTAAAAATTATAATTTGGCTGTGTGTCTGACATGTAAACATCATATGGTTTTGAAAATATCTTTGATTTAGATCTCTGTTATGATATAACATAAAAATAATTTAAATTTTGAGTTGACATTGATTTGCAAATCAGGAAGGAATAGTAAAGGGAAAATATGTCTTTTTTGCCCTTACAATAAATCATAATACCCAGCAAGCAAATGATTGTAGAATAATTGAGCATGAAAAGAACATCTAAAAAACTCTAATCTATTCTAATCTAACTTTTAACTATTGAAGAAGAAATGATCAAGTTACAGCATAAATCACATCACTGTCCTTATTAATTAATTTACAAGTTCTTTGCACCAGTAGAGGCCCTGGATTTGCACCAGTAGAGGCCCTGGATAAGTGAAGGGGTGTGACGATGCTTACGTGGTTTTCACTTCCAGCCTCACTGAGCCATCTGCCTCAGTGTCCGTTTTCGAGAGAAATTCATGTACTTCAGGTCAGAGAATGTTTGTTTTACTTCTTTGAGAATTTCTTCCTGTATTTTTTCTTCTTTTTTTCTTGATGTTGGATATTTTAGGTTGAAATTGATTTGGAGGTTTTTGAATCATTTTACTCTCATTTTTTAAAGTTTTGTTATATTTAATGAAGAGTTCCTCAGTTTTGTCTTTCAACTCTTCCTTTTGTCAAATATCCTGTTTTTAATATCCTGTTTTCAATTTCTAAGAGTGATATCTTGTACTCTGTCTTTGTATTTTCAAGAAACTGTATATTGACTTAAGGACATGGTATTTTTATTTTACTTTATAGGTGTATGAATTCTAGTTTTCTTTCTTTGCTTTCTTCTTTGTCTGGTACCCAGATTCCCCCTCTTTTCTCTTACTTTACCTTTACTTTTAAAAATATTTTATTTATTTATTTTTTAGAGAGGGGAAGGGAGGAAGAAAGAGATGGAGAAAAACATCAATGTGTGGTTGCTTCTTGCGTGCCCCCTACTGGGGACCTGGCCCACAACCCAGGCATGTGCCCTGATTGGGAATTGAAACAGCGATCCTTTGATTCTCAGGCTGGCACTCAACCACTGAGCCACACCAGCCAGGACTGATTTTACCTGTAATTTAATTGTTTGGTGCCTTTCTTTATGCTAGAAATTCTTATTCAAAATTGTAGTCATCTTCAAATGGCTGTTTATCTTTAAAAATGAAACTCTGGAAAAACCCTTTGTAACTCCGTAGCATATGTGTAATACACAAGATGCATGCATGTTAATTGATGGGTTTACATGTGGGGTGATGTGGCTGTGGCTGGTCTTTTAGTTAGAGGATCTTCAATGCAAGTAAATCACTCCTTTCAAAGATGTGGTACATATATACAATGGAATACTATTCAGCCATAAGAAAAGATAATACTGCCATTTGCAACAACATCGATGGATCTTGAGAATATCATGCCAAGTGAAATAAGTCAGACAGAAAAAATTAAGAATATGATTTCACCCATATGTGGGATATGAAACTGAAAGCAACAAATGAACAAACAAACAAACACTCATAGGCATAGACAACAGTGTGGTGGTTACCAGAGGGAAGGGGGCTGGAGGGTGCAGTAAAGGGTTAAGAAGTTCAAATATATGGTGTCGAAAGATGATTTGATTTTGGGTGGTGGGCACACAATGCAATATACAGATGACATGTCCTCTCTTATATAATCTTATTAACCAATGTCACCCCAGCAAATTTAATTTTAAAAATCACACAGTTCAGTCTTTACAGAGCAGAAGTCTTTAATTTTCTGTTTCTTTAGATGGGGTTATATGTCTGGTTGCTAATATTCTAGGAGGAAGCTATGCGTAGGAGTTTGGGAGCCTGCATTGTTTTTTGAAGCTGCATACATAACAAATTACCATAAAATTCAGGGGCTTGAAACCATACTCATGTACTGTCTCTCCGTTTCTGTGAGTCGGAGGAGCTGGCATGGCATCTCAGGGTCATCTGCGCCAGGTTCTCTGCTCGCTGGCTGAAAGCCAAGGCTGTGGTCTTATCAGAGGCTCAAGTGAGTATTGATCTGCTTCCAGGATCCCGCAGATTGTTGGAAGAATTCACTTCCTTGTAGTTTCAGAGCTGAGGCTTCTGTTTCTCTAGGCTGCCTTCTGCTCATAGCGGGCAACAGAAGGCACGTGGGCTTCTCCAAAATGGCTACATTCTTTACTTGAAGGCCAGCAGAAGGGTGTCTCTACAGCTCCAGCCTGCTAAGACTGAGTCTGGTGTAATGTAGCCACCATGGAAGTAACATCCTATCACATCGCTGGGTTCCCAGAAGCAACTCAGAGGTCCTGCACACACTGCGAGGGTGTCAATAGCAGAAGATAAGAACACTATTGAGGGGGGATACCTTGGGTGTGTCCGCCACAGAGTTCATGGCTATGTGCTGACTTTCTATTTTTGAATTCAAGCTCCACCTCTGTATCTCTAGAGCACAGGTGGCAAACACAAGGCCCACGGGCTGCATCCATGTTTTATCTGGCCTGGCACCTTGTTTCTACCCAGCAGCAGCGCCGAGCTCTCGCTTAACTGTTAAGGAGTGGTTACATTTATACAGCCCTAAAATTACATTTGGCCCTTTGAAGGCAGCCGCAAGGCTGATGTGGCCCCCGGTGAAAATGAGTTTGACTCCCCTGCTCTAGAGCTCCTCAGATTTGGTTTCTTCAAATAAGAAATGTCATCCTCGTGGTCAGTAGAGAGTGGAGCAGGAGGAGGGTGAGAGGCCGTCATTGGACTCTTCAGGCTCTACTAGTCCAAATGCTCTGTGTAAGTTCAGCCGCTTTCTGTGTATGCCGTGTGACCGCTTACCCCACCCCTGGCCAGTACCTGTTGTCTCTAGAGCCTAACTCTTAAGATGTTTTTATGTTCTGTTGGCACACTGTATCTGACTATTATCAGACTCTTCAGTTGCAAATTCCTACTGTCTGCTGAGACAGTTCATCTCCTGTGTCTTCAGTTTTTTCAAAGTCTTTTGAAATTTTTGACTTGCCTTTGACTCCTCTCTGATTCTCTTTGTCTTTGTGGATTTTTCCTTTTTATTGTTATTCTAATGAGGCATGGGGAGGGCGAAAAAATAAAGGTTTTTGGGCCGTCTGCCATATCTGTTTAACTGGCCATTTCTCCTTAAAATGATGAACTTTGCTTTTTTTCACGTTACTCCTGCTCTCTCTGGAGCCATATTAACCCACAGAAGGACAAGACCAGGACAGTTTCTCTATTTTCTCACATCACAGGAAGCATCTTTTAAGATTTCTTGCCTTATCAAATATAGAAGGAAAATAAAAGACAGGGCTTAACTAATAAGCCTTATAGTTAACTACTTAACTATGTCCACAGTTAGGTGCAACAGTTCTTAGGGCCAGGAATAGCCATACTCAGAGCAGGTATCATCCTCGGGGGAGTTTGTTGGGGGAGCCAAAGCTTGCAATGCCCATGTCCATCCTGGAAACTCACCTTTTAGCCCGAGAGGTAGCCTGGCCCTCTGGTCTCCTATAGCCCACTCATTAATTAGTACATCTGAGGACGGACCTTGGCACATTGCAGAAGGATCGGCTATACATAGTAAACATAATACACGGGACAGCATCAGTGTGGCACTGTGGCAGTCTGAGTCCCATTCTTTTCTAAGTCCATCACCCAGTATAAGAGGAACAGCAGGCTCACATCACTTTTCACTATATCTTGGGTGTCTGCTCCAAATCACTAATGACCCAGTGGCCTAGCTCACACTCACACAACTTTCCTACAAATAGCAGTATAATGTCAGAAAGGGAAGACAAAAATCAAACAAGAGCAAAGAAGGTTGTGCAGACCCAGCTCTGGCAAGTACAACCAACTTAAAGTTCTAGAAAGTCTGCACCGTGGGTTCTGGAGTCCAAATCAACTGGCAAGGACTGGCTTTGCATAACAAAAGTCTCGTGGAGCTGATTGGTCACAAGAAGGAAGCCAGCCACCCCCAAGTGAGTCTACTTCCATTCCTCAGGGTGGAGAGAGTGCTTCCACTTTTAATATGGTAAATTTTCTAGTTCCTAGCATTTAGATGTTTTTAATCTATGGGGGCCCATTCTCATTCTTTGTCTTAGGAGTTATTCTAATAGATGTAACACATGGAAGAATACATGTAAATGTGTGTGCTCAAAAAAAGTTTTGAAGTGTTAGAAACAGATTTTAATTATCATCGCTGATTATCTGTCTCACAACAACTACCCACATGTTTCAGATGGGGACGAATGAAAGAACTCAACAACAGGAGCTGGCCTCTGCCCCGCGATGCTCCTCTGAGTCGGTCTTCTCACTCCAACACTAGTAGTCCTGACTATCCCACATAATTTGATGTTCATTAAGAAATGGGGCTAAATGGAACACAATTCTTCTTTTGTAACTAACAGTCAGAAGGACCATATATTATTCTCTAAATGCCCCAGGCGGTCAATGGCATAAGGCTCTTCCAGTGCCCTCTTTTTAGACCTTTTTTATGCACCTGTGGCGGAATCTCAGACTACAATGAGCAGTTCGACCCCACATTCTCATCTCTGTTAAGTTGATAATGTTCTGTTTTCTATTTGCTGTAAGCTACAACTCAGGATTTTGGAATATGCTTTTTTAAAAAAAAAAAAACAACTTTTCCTTGTTCTTACTCAACAATTTAGAAACTCTCAAATTATTTTTCCCCTATAGAAGGATATCAGCTTCATACAGTGACTGCTAACCTTAGTCTTTGAAAAAAATGCAAATCTTAGCATTTCTTTAATTTGTTATGTCTTTTAAGGGTAAGCTGTTGAAACGTAGAAAGGAAAAAATAAGGCCTGCACCCCATGATTATTTGGAAAAAAGAATGACCTCAAATATTTGAACTCAAATGCATGAAAGGAAATACATCATATATTTTTTCCCTATGGGTGATGACAGGACTTAAAATGCAAAATGCTATGCTTGCCTGAAAAAGCTACCTATTAAAAAAATTAGATTTTAAGTGATCTCCTGGGTACTACTATGTTACTCAGGACTGTCGACACAGAGGAATGAGGCATTCCAGTTACTGAAATGTTGAGAAATGGCCCACCCAGTGCCAAGTGCATGTCCCCTACTGAGAGCCATTTCTCCTTTGCCTGTACGCTGGCCCAGTTATGGAGCAACAGTTATTCTTGTGCCAAATACGGGGAACCGGGATGCCAGGCCAGATGCGTCCCTTGATGCTCTCCCCTGCACTCATTCAAGAGAAAGAACATGGAATTGTGAGCTGTGATAAGATAATACTTCACTCACTCTTGTAAAAGTGTCTAAAAAAAGTCTTCAGATTTTTCCAGCAACATTTGGATAGTGATATGTACTATTTGGTCTGTGCCAGACTGAAAGTTACAAAGCCTTATTCTTGGCAACGACTACAAACAATTTCCATTTTACTACGAAAATGAAAAGAACACACAAAGTTGCAGTCTTCTTCTCTGGGGTGTTTCCAATGTAAAATACAAAGTGTTATCCTCAAGTAAATATGTTCTCCTATGGAATCATTCTTACAGATGAATCACAAACCATGTAAAAGGACAATTAAAATTTTTATTTTAGGACATGAAATCCTCTCCTTTATTTTGACTGATTATAGAAAATCATTTAGCATGGAAAATTTAGAAAGCAGAGGATATTAAAGAAAATGATATAACGCCACCTATAATTTCTATATCCAGAATTAGAAGGAATGTCATCATTTCTTGGCATTTACTCTCAGATATGTGTGTGTGCGCACATTTCCATTGTGTCTTTGCTTGTGTGTGTTTGCTTATCATAAATCTGTGATCATACTCTGTAAATTGATATCTAGGTTTTCACTGAAAATGACCATTTTTAAGCTATCTGAGGTCAGAGTTGCAGACACAAAATGCTTTTTCAGAAAACATGTCTTTGTGATCAGAGCAATGGTTATCTGTAAGCAATATCATCATAGGATGGCATCCGAGGGAGTTTACAAAGTCTCTATATCTTAAAACAATTTTATCCAGATGAGAGTTATTTGATTTAATCTCTGGATAACCTTCATTTATCTGCTTTTGTAAGAGAAATTCAGTAAGCTTAGTCTCATTTTTTTCCTTACCATCTGGATGTTTTATCTGGTTTTCTTTTGGAAGAAGTGGGAACCTCATTTTAGTATAAATTCTTTGGATTCACTTTTTATATTTTTTGCATAATTTCTGTTTAGACCTGTTTTACCCAGGTTAATTATTTAGTATTTTGATTAAAAGTAATTCTCAATGTGCACTTTTATAATTTCTTGTTAGTTTTACTGTTTTTAAAATTAATTTAAGTTCATTTATTAGTTCGGTGTCGCTGTAGGCATGGATTTCCTTTCTGAAGCCTGGCCACCACGTCTGCTGTACTAGAAAGGCAGTTGTACCTGGGCCAGGTGTCTTCCTCTTGTTTCTCCAGATCTACCCTGCCTGCCCCTTCCCTGTGGTCTGTGCCCTGGGAAGCTGGTCTTTGGGGGTCCAGACATTGGGAAGCCTCTGCAGGAGCTCGGGGGGGGGGTGAAGGTGAGGCCAGGTTCCTCATCCCAGACTCTCTCCCTCTGAGGCCCCTCCCTCTGTGTCTTTCCTCCACTTACCATGCGTCCTGTGCTTTACTCAGATCTCTGCCTTCTGGCCTCCCAGGAACCTCTTGCTTCTTTCCTTTGTTCCTCTTGGGAATAGACTGAGGATTACAAGTTTTAGCCAAAAAAAAAAAAAAGGCAAAGGAAGCACACACATACTAAAACATTTATAACATGTTTGTTATTTATCTAAAATTCCAATTTAACTGGGAACCTTATATTTTTGTCTGATGACCCAAGAAGTGATATATTATTAGCTTGCTGCTCTCTCCTGTGGTTTATCTTTGTGGTTTCCCTCCCATGCCCACGTTATAATGAGATCCTTTATAAATAATCCTCCTGTTTAGCCTGCAAGCATGTGTTGTCATGAGCATATGTTCATGATACAGTCTTTCCCATAAGTCAGCTGGGCAAATGCTCGGCCAGATGCCTGCTGAGCAGCCCGGCACCAAGGAACAGACAAGAGTCACACACAGGAACTATGCTGTTCATTCAGCTTTTACTGAATACAGGTTCACTCAAAGTAGAACATCAACATACATCAATGTTCTACTCACACTCCAACAATCTAAGAAAAATAACACATACACACACACACACACAGAGCAATCAATGGGGAATAACAAACCCAAGTCCCAGAGTCTCAGTCTGCAGGTCTGGGACACAGCACTGTGGGCAAGGCAGTTGGTCTGCATCTTGCAAGGAAGGACCTCCGGAGCCAGGTGGGAGGCAGGGCAGACGAAGTCCGCAGTCCAGCAGGGCAGAGCCTCCGGTAACTGATGCCAAAGGAGATCAGCATGACATGGAGCAGCACTCTGGCGTGTGGAGCTCGGCTGTCTCAGCCGTGGTCTGGGACCTGCCTCAGGAACCTATACCTTGAAAGTGGTGTGCTCCACCCTTCTGGGCATTTTCAATAAATGTCTTTTTACCCCTAAAACCAAGTGTGGAATTTCCCCAAGAGCCTACCTATGGTGGTCTCGCTCTGCAGACATGGCTGTTCTGATCCCATGTGCAGATATCTTCGGTGGGTCTCCTTGCCAGATGTGTCTGCTCTGACTTAGGTAGTTTCCCTCTTGAACCAAAGTGTCCTGGCTGACTGGCAGCCATCTTGGTTGACACGAGTGACTCCACTTTGTTTTATATACTTTACACTATCTTGATCAAACCAGTGCCATTATATTTGTCCTGCTCTCCACACGTGACCCAAATTATTCATAGTACTCTCTTTCCATCTAGGTTGGATCATGTATTATAGGATCACCCTAAGCATCATGGGGGGAAAACTAAGAAACACATATGTTTTATTCTTGGTATATTTATTGTATAGCTGTGTGTCCCTCAGCAAGGGAACTAGTCTCTGAAACCCATAGTTTACTTATGAATAATGTGATCATAATGGAGTGAACTCCTTGGATTTTTTGCAAAGTTTATCAGGATCTTTGTGGCTCAGTTTCCTCATTTACAAAACAAGGATAATAACAGCACCTATGAGAAGTAAATGACTTAGTATGGGTAGAGCACACAGAAGAAGTTAGTAGCTACTATCTATGTAAAAATAATGTTGCTCAACTGCCAAATCTGAATGTGAGATGCTCTTTCTTATGAATTTAGGGGTAAAATAACTATATGACTTATCATCCAGACCAGGGAATTAAAAATTTTCTTTATTATCATATAATTTACATACACCAAAATGCACCCATTTTATGTATAAGTCCAGTGAGTTTGTACAAATTTGTACATTCATGCAATGAAATCACCATCCCATCAACATAAAGATTATCTCTGTCATTCTGAATCGCTCCCTTATGCCTCTTTGCAGTCAGTTTCTACCCACAATTAGCCCAAAGCAATTCTGGGCTGCTTTCTGTCATTGTAGAGTTAGTTTGCAAAAGCATTTGTGGAATACAGTTGATTTTGTAAATAGTCCCAGATGGACATTTAGTCAAGAAAAAAGTTCAGTTTCACCAAAAGGAACATTGGATTTCTTAATTTTCGTTCTACTATCAGGTATTCACCATTGCCGAAAAATACATTTTATAAATAGGCAAAAACATAAGGATACTTGAACTTTTGTTTTTATCTTATTTGTAGTCTTATTTAACACTTAGTAGTGATACAACACATTATTATAAAATGCTCTGCAGAGAACTTATCATCTCTTTTCTTCTCAATAAGTGGGATTTCAAAATTTGATTTAGTAATTTTGATTATTACACCAGACAATGGTGGGAAGACATATTTTGCCTCTGGTTCATCTAAGTTCAGAGAATGTATGTTGTCTTCCACATAGTTCTCAGCCTTAGAAGTCACACACACACACACACACACACACACTCACACACCCCAAAAATCACCCTAATATAGAAAGCAACACCTTTATTATATAAGGGAAAGAAAAGGTACTTGCTTATATAGAGGATTCCTAAACCTTGGTCCTATTTATGTTTTGACCAGATAGTTCCTTGCTGGGGCCAGAGGTTGGCTTCCTGAGCAAGTCAGGACATGTAGCAGCACGCTGACCTCTACCCACTAGATGTCAGTAGCAACCCCCACCCAGCCCTGCCAATCAAAAAACTCTCCAGACACTGCCACATGTCCCCCAAGAAGCAAAATCACCCTTTAGAAAATCAGCTCTGAATAGGGTACTGGGATGTATAGTAAATATTATTCTTCTGTAGAATAGCAACTAACTAGCAGTTTACCTACAAGATTCTTCTGCAGCTTAAATTGGTTTTGCATTAATATTCTCAAACATTAACATTATATATAGACATCCTTTGCATACTAACATACTAATGTCACACTCATCGATATGATGTCAATATGTGCTGTGGGATGATAGGTAAAGCAGGAATCATGTGATTGATTATGGTTATTTTTTTAATTAAAGCAGGATGCAATGGACAGATTTACTACCTCTCCTCAAACTAATTAGGGAAAGCTTCCAAGGGGCGGAAGACTATTTTTTTCTTTTGAAGCAATAACATGCAATAAAACCATCATAGGTTATATTAAATTTTGATTTGTGTGTGAACCAGCTAGTGTGCCAGAAACATCCAAATCATTAAACCACGTGGTTCTGCTTCCTCCGTAGAGGAGCAAGCAGTCAGAGCAAATTTTCCAGGAATCGGCCCAGTATGTACAAAGGTAACTGATCTAGGAGTGGCTGAGCACAGCATAGGGATAAACAAACAAATACACAGTCATCAAAACTTCTCTAGTAAGGAAGCCCTCCTTTAGGTCACACAAGTGTGTCTCAGCTGTTTATATTTAGTGAATTGTTCAGAACACTGCTCCTGGCTTCCTATCAGTACAGATCAGAGATAACCTTTCACTGCAACAAAGAAACAATCAAGATTGTTCACACTCCCTGAAATGCACACATGCGAATATAAGATAAATTTCCAGTTTAAATCCTCTAATTCATTCATTTCCGTTTCCCTTCCGACGCTCAGAATCCAGATTTTTTTTTAGCCTCAGGACCCGTTTCACTCTTCTGCTTGGTGACTCAGGTATTCTAAGATGCCACAATGAAAAGCTTACCTAGGGTTTATCAGGTGAATGAGCAAGGTGGCTGAGAAACGTACTTTACCCATTTACTCTATTGACTACACATGCTTGCCCTGAGCTCTTCACAAGTAAGAATTTACTCATCTTACAGCCTGTGCTGTTGCTATAGTTGCCATCTCCAGTTACCTGGAGAGTACAGGTGTCCGCACCATTGACTTAATAGAGTAGCCTTGCAAACTCTTTTCAGCAAAGGATATAATTCTTAAATTCACTCTCTCCTTATTATGTACTGAATATTTGTGACTCCAGACATAACAAGATCTATTATTTTAAAAGATAAAAAAGTAAGTCCTTTTCAGTGTAAGTCTTCATCATTTTCTTCACTTGCCACTTGGGAAAGAGTCAGTTTTTCTGACTTTATTTTTCTATAAATTCCTGATAATATTCTATGTATAACAATAATTTTAAAAGCACTTTGAACTCCCATCTCCAGACACACACCACACACACACACACACACACACACACACACACACACACATTTCAGTTCAACAGCCTATCTTCCCTGCTCAGTGTTTTTTCCGATTTATATTACTTTTCAAAATTAGACTCAAAGATTAAAGGATAAGAGGTGTGCATTCATGGAGCTACTAATTATTCACTATTTCAAGAGGAATGAAGAGCATTGGATTTCCTCTTAAAAGCACATGTCGTCTTAGAAAGAATGCACTTACATCAAATATTATGAGCCCAAATTTCCAAAGCCTACAAACTCATTTTTGCATTATCTCGATTTATAAATTGTCAGGATTAAGATATATTTTTTCTTAAAATATGGAATTTTATACTAATATTTTTCTTGCTAGGACAGTTTCTATTTATAGATTGGCAATAGGGACCCCAACTTGCTGTTGGGAGCAGAATGCTCCTTTAGATAAACATCTAAAATTTTAGTAAGTTCAGATGGGAGAAATATGTATTTCAAGTGATCATTCCTTATTCACAACTTCTTTGAACAGACCTACAAAGTGGAATTTGCTGCAGCCTAAAAAGACTATATTTGGGGAGGGAGAGAAAGACAGTGTGTGTATTTGTGGTGTGGGGGGGTGGTCTAGGGGAAAGTCTCAGGTTGGGAAGCTCAAGGAAAGTTGAGTCAGGTTTATGAGTATATGAATTGAATATATTTTCAATGTTACTTGACAAAGCTATCCTCATGTAATAAAGCATATTCTTAGATGTGCTGTCCACTGAACACATGCTAACATCTCAGTAGTTGGAGCCATGTTGATGCACACAACAGCAAAAGAGTATTCTTGAAATCAAGAGTATGATCCAAGTGGTTAAAAACACTAAGAGTTGAAATGAACACTCCAGTCTAACATGATGTGAGCCTCCGTCAGAGAGGAATGAACTTTTCATTTCAGATGATTCTGAAAATGACGTTTCCCCTCTTTCTTTTTTTTTTTTTTGGCATGCTTTATTTCTTTTTACTTTAATTATCTCTTTTTTAATGCAAGGAATGATAATGGATTATGAAGAAAAGAAGGAAAGATCAAATTAAGGGAGAGAGAAAGAAAACAGAAATCCTACATGTTTAATCTTTGTTCAGTAGAATTAGGAGAATTTTAAGACCTGATCAAAAGGGGGCTGAATCTATAAAACAAACATAAATGTTTTTAAAAGCTAATCAGGTGATGGAAGGGGACAAAGAGGTTGTTACTACAATATCAGTATATTGAGGAGGCATTTATTGTTAGACCAAATTAGGTAAACCAGACCTAAGTTGGAAATTACAACGGATTAAATATATCTACCATATCTGGTCATCTATCAATAGACACTTAGGTTGCTTCCATATCTGGGCTATCATAAACAATGCTGCAATGAACATAGGGGTACATATATCTTTTTGAATTAGTGTTTTGGATTTCTTCTGATAAATACACAGATATTGGTATTTGCTGGGAATTGCTGGGTGATATGGTGGTTCTATTTTAATTTTTTGAGGAACCGTCATACTGTCTTCCATAGGAGCTGCACCAATCTGCATTCCCACGGACAGTGCATGAGGGTTCCCTTTTCTCCACATCCTCTCGAACACTTGTTATTTGTAGATTTATTGATAGTAGCTATTCTGACAGGTAATATCACTGATTACCTGATGATTAATTTGTCCATGGTAACTAATGACTTTGAACATCTTTTTATTTATCTATTGGCCATCTGTATTTCCTCTTTGGAGAAATATCTGTTCAGGTTATCTCTCATTTTTTCTAATTGGATTGGTTTTATTTTTTGGTGTTAAATTTTGTGTTTCTTATAGATTTTTAGATTTTATCCCTTCATCAGATGTATCATTGGCAAATAACTTCTTCCATTCAGTAGGTTATTCTTTTGTTTTGTTGATGGTTTCCTTCACTGTGTAAAATATTTTTAGTTTGATGTAGAGGAAAATAAATATGGCTAATATTCCATTTGACAGCCATAAAAAGGAGTGAAATCTGAACCATTTGCAACTACATAGATTGACTTAGAGGGTATTATGCTCAGTGAAATAAGTCAGACAGAGAAAGGCAAATACCATATAATGTCACTTATATGTGGAATCTAAAAAACAAAACAAATGAAAAGACAAAAATGTAACAAACTCATATATACAGAGAACAAATTAATGGTCACCAGGTGGTAGGGGGATTGGGGAAATGGGTAAAAAGGTGAAAGGGATTAAAAAGTACTAATAATTGCCAGTTATAAAAATAGCTATGGGAGTATGAGGTACAGCATAGGTAATATAGTCAATAACATTATAATAATTATGTATGATGCCACTTGGGTACTAGACTAGCCAGGGTGATCACTTCACAAGGTATATGAATGTCAAATCACTATTTTGTATACCTGAAACTAATATAATAGTGTATGTCAAATGTAATTGAAACATAAAAACAAAATAAAAATATCTACCATATACGAAATATTCATTAATAAAATTTTTATCTCTCTGAGTACCTACAAGTCAAAGCACAGACTCTACATGGTAACTCATAAATGGGAAGACATAGCCACTGGCTGGATATTGAGGAAAATTTTGTGGTACCCTGGTACAGGTCTTTATGGATCATAGGAGTTGCAAATCACAGAAAAGAGGTAACAGGAAAATCTTGGAAAGTGGCAGGCAAAAGGGGAAGAAGAAAATAAAACAGCAAAGAAATTCATAGGAATTCTAAGAAAACTCTGTTCTGTTTAAGAAGATATTAAACTAGAATTTAGTACTTGGCTTATGCGTAACCTGTTCATGATAAGAGGAAATCTTTTTAAAATTAAATCTTCTAAGCTTAGACCTTGCAGATGTGGAAAAAATGTAACAGGAAGATATTTTAAATACCCTATTCCCTCTTGGCTAAACTTACACACTTGTAGCCAATAAAAAAAAAAGAAAGAAAAAAATCTTGTCATGTTATGACTTAGGGTGAAAGATTTATCCCAGTGTTCTGTTTTCCAACAAGTGGTTCCTCCTGGTATAACACATTTTGTAGGATGATGGTGCATACATAAACTGAAAAAGGAAGCCTGTGGCTTACTGACTAATGTTTATGCCAATCTGGATTTTATGATACCACATGCGTTACTGTGCAAATGTCAATAGTATTCTACCCATGTGAAGATCTTCTACCCCAGTTCTCTGGAACAGAAATTTTTCCCAGTTGAATGAACTGACTTAGCTAACTGTTAAGACATAGAATCTTTGAATTAAATGTTAGCTCTTGTGAATAACTTGAAAATTGAATTCAAAATAACTTCACTTTTGAAGTAGAAAAAATATTTTAAAGAGGACCTATATTAGTTTCCACTACGTAGTACCAACTATAAGCAGTGGAAAATAGGTTATGGACTTGAATTTAAATTAACTCTTTTTATATGCAAGTAACTAGTCAAGAGAGTCCAATCCTAGGTAGGCCAGGACTTAAAACAAGGGAAATTACTCTTCTGGAAAATTTAACACCTGGGAAATAGATCCTTTTAAATAAAAGACATTTTACAGGAAAAGTAGAAACATAACCAACATTATGGTGATTCCACTTGGAGAGAAGTCTTTCTACAAACTCTGAGAGCAGGAAATTTCAGGGAGTATTGACTGAAAGGAAAAGAATTCAAAATTCTTCATGCTAATTAGTCATAAACCAGTTACTATTAAAATAATGTGTTCCCAAAGCAATTTGGGGTTTGATATTCCAATTAAATAAAAACTTTCTCAAGATATCCTATACACATACACTATTTAAAATTTTACTCTAAAATGGGTTAACATGATTCAAGAAGTATTTAGTAATTACTAATTGTGTAATGTGTTAATAAAACTCATGTTATTTATAGCTTTCATTTCTCAAAATTGCCATCACATCACTACATTTCATTTTCATTGATAAACTCACATTTAGCCAGATGAAGATAGTTAATTATATTCTACACTTGTCTGTGTTAGGCAGGAGTTTGGGGGTATCAATATTCAAATCAACTTTATCTAGTTTAAGGAGATGAGGAGGAATTTATTAAGAATACAGCAGTGTCTCAAGGCATGGGGGCTAGAAAGTATACAATAATGGAACCAAGAAATGAAAACCTTAAGGAACCCAGGTCCAGATGTTTGGACTAACTCTGGACATGTCCTTCATTCTGACCTTTCTGTAGATTGGCGTCTTTACTGGTAGTGAATTGGGGTGAGATGGTCACGCCCAACCTAGAGACCTTCCATCCATCCTCCAGAGAACAGCACAGGCTAATGAGACTCTCTTAGCCACAATTTCAAACTTCAGGGAAAGAGAATTTGATTGTCTCCACTTCTCTCAAGTGCTTATCCTCATTCATTCAACTATGTTCAGATTTGGCTGCTAGGGACACATTCCAATGGGTGACGTGAGCAGGAGAAGAATTCATCCTGCACTGAGCAAACATCACCAAGAGTACTTCTGAACCTCACAAGTTTTTTAAAAATGACTCAATTCAGTGGAGATGGAAATATGATTTGAAAAAGAAATAGGAATGAAGTCAGATTTTCAACTGTAAATAAAATCTTGTTCATTCATTCTCTTGAGTATTTAGATTACTCTTTTTGAAATTTTATTTTTTAATATACAGTTTAAATTCAACATTATTTTGTATTAGTTTCAGGTGTATGGCATATCCTAAAACATGTGCTAATGTAATAAGTTTTATTTTTGAAAGTCTTTTTATTTATAGTGCTCTGTAACAAAAATGTGTATTTATTTTTTAAATTATATTATTGTTGTTCAATTACAGTTGTTTGTATTTTCCCCCCACCCCATCCAAACCCACCTCCCTCCCTTGCTTCCACCCTCCCCCTTGGTTTTGTTCATGTGTCCTTTATAGCAGCTCTGGAAAATCCTTTTCCCCACTGTCTCCTCCCCCCTCCCCTCTGCCTATTGTTAGATTGTTCTTAATTCCAATGACTCTGGTTATATTTTGTTTGCTTTTTTCTTCAGGCAGTGAGGGACAAATACCATATGATATCCTCTTTAATTGGAACATAATCAACATAATCAAAAATGTGTATTTAAAAATGACTTTTTAAAAATTCCTTATGAGCCTAAGACTCTGAGTATAGAAATAAAGTTTCTTCTAGGTTAACATAAAAAAATCCCAAGCATTATTAATGGTCATATAAATGTTTAATATTAAGATGTATTGAGTCATTAAATTATTTTTTCAATTAAAAATGACTTCAGCATTTATACCATTGATTAAAATCCCACACTTGGTAGCAGGGTTCATTTTAATGTATGTTTTTTCCAGTATGTTCTTTCCAGTTCAACATCAAGATCAATCTTGAAAATAAAAGAAATACACATGATTATACCTGATCTTAGATCGATTATTGCTCCTACTTTCTTTTCTCTAAAGGGTTGATATTTTAATATTGTAGAAATTGACTTATTATATGAGGAAATTTTAGTGACTTTCCCCTCCCTTTCTCCCTCCTTTGTGTGCATATGTATGTTATATGGTTAGAGAGGGGGAATATAGCTGTACTGACAGAGATTTATTATTGAAATAATATTTGTCATGGCATTAGTAGCAGGTGACCAGGTAGGTTTGTTCTTATTACCACTATATAATTCAATTTCCTTTGGATTTTAATATGAATCTGGACTTTCTATCCTCCAAATGTTTTTTTAAAACATAAGTTTGGATAGCTTGCTACTTCTAAAAAAATGAAAAAGAAAACTCTTTGGCAGAAAACTCAAATTTCCAAATCCTAAAAATGCAATCCTGAAGCTCCCTGCTGAAGACAAGATTTTAAAAAGGATTTTAGAGTATTCAGTAAATCCCCTTTGCTTTCTAAAACGATTCCATATTTCTTGCAGAAATGCTGCTTCTATGCATACTGAGGTTTTAAGACAGAAACAGAGAATGAGTACAGTTTTAAAATATCCAGATCGTGAAAGATAATTGAGAAGGATCATTCTGTCAATTAGCAAGTACTTCTGAAATGACACAGCAGACAGATTATTCATTTGGAAAGTCAGTCATCTACCTCTTTCCCTAGGGTCCCAGGGTGTTGAGAGAATTTTATGGAGGAAGTAGGAAACAGCCATGGTTAAAACTGTGGATTTTATGTCTTTCACTCTTGGGTGTGGAGCTGCCAAAATGAAACGATTAATAAGACTGAGACTGTGTGAGGTTAAAATGTGCAAAGCTGTGCTCCTTCTTTGGATGAGTCCTGCCTTAGGCTGCTTTTCTGCATCGTTGTGCCCCCAGAATGTGAAGGGTAAATGAGTTAAGGCTTTGATTTTTTTGGCTTAACTCTTGGCTGGAGTTATAATTGAGCCAAGCAAACAGAAGAATCCAGCATAGGTCTGGCCAGTAGCTTATTTTCCCCAGGCCTATTCTGCTCCTCAGATGTAAACTGAACACATTTAAGATACTCTGAATGTTTTTAGGTAGATGGGGTACAATAACCAAGTCCACGAAGAAGAGAAATTGTTCTGAGTAAAGTAATAGATCTTAAGATGCTCTAGGATTTAAGAACAGGATCAGAAGATATACATAACATGTAGATAGAAATTATTGATAGAGATGATACAGATAGAGACAGTGTTAGGTACAGATACAGATGATAGAGATATATAGAGATATAAACAGATATGGATCTATCTGTATGAATGTATACACATAAACACACACATACACATAATAGGCCAATGTGGAAGTTCACACCATTATAAACTGATCATTAATGTGACACTATAAACAAGTGAGGTCCCAATTTCAATAGAGACAAACAAAGGTGCGTGGAATCTTCAATCATCTCCCTGAAAACAATACCCAACACCCAGTGGAACAAACACACCAGATAACCCTGGTATAATGAGGTAGACAGAAAATAACATTTAATTTATAAAGTAGTTAAAGAAGACATGAGCACAATTCGGACGAATGTGAGATGGATGTAGTCTTAGCATTTTAGGTGCAAAGGAAATTTTTTTTCCATTAAACCATCTCATTATTGAAAATGAGGGAACCACGATTCAGAAAAGCTGATTTAACTTAAACAAGGTCATACAGCTGCTGAAGAACAGAGCAAAATTTGTATTCTGTTTTCACTCCAGTTCCAGTGTTGTTTCTGCACAACCAGTTGATCTTTGATGTCTGGTACTCTCTGCTGTAAGAGAGGCAGAACTTCAAGGAGAAAAAGTATCATATGTCTTAGTACTAAAATTTAATAGGCATGGGGGAAAGCAGATTCAGTTCTCAAATTTACAATGAAAGTTCTCAAACGCACCAGTGTCAGGGCACACACACAAAACAAGATATGTATTTGCAAGATCAAGGAAAAAGGTATCTTATCTGAGTTAGATTATAATGTTTTTACATGATTTTCTTTACTTTCTAGTTATGATCAGTACTTAAAATTGAAATAGTAATCTGGTAATTGGTGTGGTTAAATGAATTAATTCAAAGAAAAGTATCAAGAGTGCTGTAATAATATCAATGCAGATGACTGACCAAAAGAAAAATGGAAAAAAAGAATTTCTACTAGAATAAGTAGGCTTGGAATTTATCCCAGAAAAACTAACATGCATTTTATCCTCTTCATTCCTTCTTCCTTGTAACACTTAGAAAATGCTGCAAAAAATATATGTATACAATAGTTATCTAAAGAAAGACACTGGGAATACAGCCTAAGAAAACTACCAAAAGTGCATTTGCAAACATAAATCAACGTAAGTCTTGTGAAAACACAAGAAAAGTGCTGCATTCTTGGGCATCAAACCAGAAGGGTGTTGGTTGCTTTTGAAGCTATTTCTCCATTGTGTCCATTGAATTAGCAATAATGCCAAATACACACTTATAAACACCAGTGTCTTATGTATATCAGTAATGAAATCATGCAGTGGCATATGGAATGTGCTTATGAAAAGCAAAGACAGGAAGTAGCAAAATAAAGAAAACTAGCATGAACTAATACAAAATAATATTAAATCCAAACTGTAATTGAAAAATAAAATTAAAAAAGGAAAGAAACAATGAGAAATAAAACTAGCATCCACTAGCACATATTATAACCCAGGCCTTTGGTCTTTACAAAACCCAGCTACGGTTTCTATTTTACATAAGAGGTGTTTTTCCCGGAGTTCATAGAGCAGGAAGTTGTAATGCCAAAATTCAAAGATGGGTTCATTTCAGTGTAAAGTGCAAGGTCTTTTTATTACACTCCGCTGTGATAGATTTTGTGAATCACTGATCTCTCTCTTTCTCTCTCTCTCTCTCTCTCTCTCTCTCTCTCTCTCTCTCTCATCTTTTCAGGCTTGGAATGATGAAGAAATATTTTGAAAAGGACTTATTTTATACACTCTAGATAAACTTACAGTTAATAAGATCTTTCCCAGTATGACAGGATTAGAACGCTAACAAATCTTCTGACAAAATGCAACCATGAAACTGGGCAAAACTACTGAAAACAACCATTTCTGATGGCTAAAAATCTGAAATCAATGTTGTAAGCCAATGTGAGTAGCTTTTACTCAAGAATACTATTAAACTTTGGGTACAAACAGCATGAGCCTGAGCTGTTGCTGCCCAGAACCGTCCCCTCTGGCTCCGTCCAGGACAACTGAACCAGGGAGGGACAGGCTGTGAACACAAACAGCGGCAGCCTCAGGGCACATGGGATTCAGAGCTTTTTCATTAACGTGGTGTGATGGTTCATTTTATATGTCAACAGGATGTGTTCATTTCACATGCTACAGTATGCCCAAATAGCTGGTTAAACATCACTTTGGGGTATATCTGGGAGGAAGTTTCAAGAAGATACTATTGCAGCATTTGAATCCAGAGACTTGAGTACAGCATATTGCCCTCCACAAAGTACTTGGGCATCTTCCAACCTGTTAGAACAAAAAGGCGGAGAAGGAGGGATTCTCTGTTAGACTGAGTGGGGCATCAGTGTCTTCCTGCCCCCAGATGAGGGTTTACCCCATTGGCAAGACTGGTTCTCTGGCCTTTGGACTCAGATTGGATCTAAGCACCAGCTGTCCTGGGTCTCAGATGTCTTGCAGACAGCTGACTGTGGGACCTCTCAGCCTCCATAATTATCTAAGCCAATTCCTTAAGTGGATTACATCATCTTTTACAAGATATACAAAATCATTTCATTGAAATCCATAGATGATATGTATAAATAATCTGATTTGCCCCAAAATCTGGGTAACTAATATTCTTTGGAAACTATCAACAGATTTCATTTTGTGTGTGGGAGAAAGGAACAAATAGATCTAATTATTTAGTAATTGTGTGGGCTAGGAATTAATTTTTATGTATTCATATGACTATGGAACATTGATATTCTTCAAATATTTTTCAGCTGTGTAAGTTTTTTCCATTTTGTGGATATTGGACTGATATTTTTACTTAAGACATTGATGTTCTTGCTGAAGGGAAATGTTGGAGATACCATAACCTGAGGACGCCAGCTGGGACAGTGACCATGCATCCCTGCATTTCTAGCCAAGACTAGAGACCCTTTCCCAATGGGCTGTCTGTGTAAGACAGTCTCCTCCCCAGTTTTCTTCTGATGAAGGAAGGTAGCCCTGGTAAAACTTGCAATTGAATTTCATATTACCCACTCAAGATGAGATTGAATTTTATTTAGGTTCTTTTTTTAAATTAATGTGTGGCATGAATTTACATGTGGTATATTCAATGTGGTATATTCAGGAAACTAGGAATTGTTATTCTTAAGTACCATCATCTAATTCCAATCCACAGGTCATGAGTCATTTGGTTGGGGAATCACGTGCAGAAATATGCTTGTCTCTCAGAAGTCACTCCTGACAGAACACCAGTAGAAGCTGATGAAATTAGGACTGAAGAGAAGGAATGATGCATGATGCTTCGACATTTCCAGACAGATTCATAATGGTCTACATGCAGATCCAGAAAGAATGAAAGTGAAAGCACACTAGGGAAACTTGAGTTTGCTAAAGAGATCAGTTTCTCTGATATTCCCAGGAATAGTTTTTTTCTCTACACCACTATACACTCAAAATACTTCAGTATAAACAATGATATGTGTGTGTATATGAGTTAACTCTAATCTATAATTTAAGGGCCTTATTTGGCATTTGAATAATACTAATCATAATGTATGCTGGGTGATTTAAGTAATAATATTCAAGGAGAATATTTATGATATTTAATTCCATTTCACATGATAATTTTAAAAATTTTCTCCAACTCATATCAAAAGCAACTACACTGTATTTTCATATACTATAACTATATATTACATTTTAAGACATTTATATTGTAAATAAAATGCTACATATCATCAATTTTATATAATAGATATGCACAACATAATTTTGTTATCTTAAACTTTTGAATACTTACATATTTATTCAATGATAGGTTATATTCTTAGCCAGCTTATACCACACAGTTTTCTCAGAAATAACCATAAAAGTATATGATGCATTGCTTTATCTCTTGGCTATTCCAGAACTAAATCCCAAGCAAATGCAGTCTTAAAAAGTGCTGGAAAAGCATAGTAAGTGTTCGACATGGATTGGTTGAATGATTGGTATGTTGTTACTATAAATATTAGTATCTTTCAGAAGAATCTAACCAACTCTTGAATATTGGGATTCTAAACTCTAAAGCAGATTTTTAAAAAGGTGTGTTATTGTCACAAAAGAGCTCAAGATCTGGGGATGATGGCGAAGCGGTGTGTGGCATAGAGGTCTGCAAGCCCGAGATAATCCACAGAGGTAGAGCGGCTCAGAGCTGAGCATCCAGAACCTGACTGTATCAATCACTCCTCAGAAAGTCGGCATCTCGGCAGTTTCCAAGTAAGCAAATTGGAGGTTTTGTGGTTATCCTATGCTTATAAACAGTGAGGAGCATTAAACTGGACATTTAATGCTCTTAGAATATATTCATCATCAAAGTTAAAACATAGGGCAGAAGTCCAAACACAGTGATTTCAATTCTTTAATTCATTCTGCCAAGATATTTTTTTAAAAAATCTTAAGTGGCATAAAGAACTAATAACCAGACACAAATTGATTGAAATAACTCCTTGCTTTCTCTCTTTCTGTGTTTTGATCTTTTGAGAAGCAGGGAAAGATCTCAATCCTTTGCCCAAGAATACCTTTCTCATCCCTAATGTCCTTTTGGCAGTGACATTGAGCATCACCTGTGAGAGAGAGACAGTTACTAGGCTTGCTTTCCTTGCTCAGAGTGACTGTTCATTTCTGTGAAGACCTGGAGTAGGCGCGGGCAAGGATCACGGGACATCGTGTTCTTCCTAAAAAGGCTTCAATTAAATGCTGGGGGTGTAAAAGCAATCGCCTTATTCCTTTCTGCATGGAACATAATGCTGTACTTGTAAAATTACCATTTTCAGAGTTCTAAGAATGGATTTAGTACCACTGTGCCTTCACGCATCTATCTTAAAACAAACATCTCCAATTTTCAGATATTTCTGAGGAACACATAGTCTGGGGGAAGACAAATTCAGTACACGTCTTTAGGCACAAGCCCATCTCATATAATATTGGAAGGTAGATAGAAAGGGCTTGGGAAACCAATACGGCTGGTTTGAGTATGGACTCTACGAGGCTGACCAACTGTCTGGTTTACCGGGGGTTGAGAGTCCGGGTAAAATTTTGAGTGAACCAGGGCAAGCTGCACCACCATCTGTACCACTTCTTTGGGCAAATCAACTCACCTGTTTGAGTAGCAACTATTTTATCATTTACTATATGGGGATGGAGTATACTTTGTTTTCCCTAGGGTGATTTTGAGGCTTCTATGAGATCAAATATTTATTTACTAAGTGTTGTGTGTCAGATCTCATGCTAAGTATTTTAGGTATTTAATTTTATTTAATCCTTAGAGTTGAATCAAGTGGTGAAGTGCATCTTGGTTCTCTCCATCTGCGTTTGAATTCTAGTTCCACCGCTCATTTGATGTATGACCCTGGGCATGTCCTTCAACCTCTGACACATATTTCTCAAGAGTTTCAGCTTCACAGAGTAGCTGTTAGGACAGTGTCTGGAACAGAGTAAGTGGACATGGCCTCTGTTTTTTGGTGGAGCTTACTTTCTCATTGGGGAGCAAAGCCAAAAAGTAAACAGTAAATCAATGATTTGGGAATGTGACAAGCACCTTGAAAATATGTCTTGTGATAGAAAACTACTTCTAAAGGTGAGATTGAGGGTCCTTTATAGAGAAAGAGAGATCCCATCTGAGGAGACATTTGGGCTGAATTTGAAGATGATGAAAGAACCAGCCACGGGAAGAACTAGCAGAACATTCTCGGCTGAAGAAATAGCAGTGCAAAGGTCTGAGGCAAAGATAATCTCGCTGAAGCAGAGGCCTGAAAGGAAACTGACAGGGCTGGAGTATCAGCCAGGGGAAACAATGTCACGGTAGCTGGGTGTATATGGTTTGGGTATATGGTTTGGCGAACAACAGAAGCCCTGGCATTTAATGACACAAATCATAAGCTTAGCCCGAGGTCGGGTTCTCTTTTGATCTTTTCCAGACAGTAAAAGGACTTTTATAAAAACTCTGTAGCCAAGAGTCAGCAAAACTTTGCAGCCAAGTGTCTACTAAAAAATGACTCAGAACATATCTACAGACATAGATGTGACTTAGAAAAGTTACACGTTCAGCATCCCCTGCAGACCTGGAGAGGCCTGGGGATGGAGTGAGTGATGGGGGTGAAGGAGCCACGAGAACCCACAATTCTCTCACCCAAATATGTCTGTTTTTTTTTTTCAACCAGGCACAATAGGCACTGGCTACTTCTAAAGGAATGAGAATAAACTGACTTTTTGTTTTGCTTTTTTAGAACTGTTTCTGATTTTAAAACTGTAAAATTAATGCTCCAGGATTCAGTTTTCCTAAAGAAAATCTCATTATCTTGCTATTCTATGTTGCCGAAAGAAAATATTTTCAATGAAAAGGAAGCAATGTGAGCTCTTTTATTGTGTATATATGTGTTCGTGGCTAATGCGAAATAATTAGCCCTCCTCTTAAAAATACCCATCAACCACTTATTAGGCCACCTGCCAGTCTACTGTCAGCAATTCATTTGTCTTTAGGCTGACACTGGATTCTCCATGGAAATGTGCATGATACTAGGCTGACACCTAAATTCTATTTTTGGTTTTTACTTTAGTAAGTTAGTCTTTGATGACACTATAACAACTGATATTAGGTTTTGAAGAAGTTGAAAGCAGAATGAGAAGCATCTTAGATGGTTTAGATAAAGAGTCACATGAAACACGTTTCAGGAAATCAAGCTAGAGCGTGAAAGCGGATGATGCTTAAAATGAGGGCAGATTATGGGAGATTAGAGGACATGTATGCACCATCTATTAAAGAGACATTTCTTCCTACATACATTTGAGATATTACCTTACCGTGCACTGGTTCCATATGTATTTGAGTCCATTTTTGAGCTTCTTCTCCTATTCTGCTAGTCTGCTTCTCGGTTCAGGTACCTATCCCATGACTTTTAATGATGAAAGCTTTTTTGTATGCCTGATTGTAGCTAATTCTCTTGGTCATGTTTTGTTCTGTTTTGTGTATTTTTTCCTGGATTGTTTTGCATGTTTGTTTATCTAAATAAACTTTATTATCACTGTATCTAAGTCCATAAATAGCTAATTTAATATTTTTATTGAGATTTTCTAGTATTCATAAATTAATTCAGGAAGTTCTGACATCCTTGCAATGTTCAATCTTTCTAAGAACAGGGAATGACTACTTTTCCATTTATTTAAGTCTACTTTTCTGTCTTTCAGTAGTGCTTAAAATTTCTTCTCATATAGGTCTTGCATATTTTTTGTTTCATTTATTCTAAGTGGTTAACTTTATTGATTCAATTTTATTGTATAATCTTTTCAATGTATAAATATTGTCCATATCATTACAGGTATACATAGTAATCATTTAGATAGTTATGCAATATTTCCCTGAGATTATATGCTTCTAATATGAATAATTTAATTTCCTTTGATTATTTCTATCTTATTAGGCTGATTTATATTAATCTTTAGGGTCATTTCCCAGAAATGCATTATTATTTCTTTAAATGCATTTCAAAACGTATTTCTTAAATGGTTGAATCAATTTATAGTGTCAGCAGAATTAAATAACTCTGCCAGCTTCGTAACATGCTTTTTTTTAGTGTTAATGAGGAGTAAATTTTAAATTTTGTTTATTTTACAGGGGCAAACTGTCAGTGTTCTTTAATATTGAATAGTTTCAACATCTCAAATCACTTATCATATTTATGAATTTTACCTAGTCTCATTTGAATTATTTGTTTATTAACTGTCTAGTTTTCATAAATGTTTTATTACATTCAGTATAATTTTGAAAGACTAGCAAATGTGTTCAACTTACCTATTATCTTTGTGCTAAAAATCTGATATTCTTCCAGATATAAAAGCAGTATCTTCACTTAAAATAAATGCTCTTAGATACATGATTTATATTATAAATATGAGATTCTACTTTCAAACTAAAATATAGACTTTATTCTCAACTCTTATCAACAGTAAATGTCCAGCCTTATCTTTGGGTTACCTTTTTCCTACTCCTACTAGAAACTTGCTCATATAAATAATCATGTTTATATTGTTAACATGAATTATTTTGCTTTATTCTGAACATCAGTTCCCTCTTCAGCAAACTGCCAGTATATTAGAGATAAACAGTGTTTACTCATTTATCATCCTGAATGAAATCGAAACCATAGCTAGAATGTAAACACCCTGCATATGTTCTCGATTACACACCTGACTTCTTCATGAAATCCTCGTAAGTTTTGAAATGTCCTATTTCTTCTTTACTGCTGAGCATGTCATGCTACTTATAGACCGGTCTGCCTGTTCCTTAGTCCAGTGCTCCTCAAGTCTATGAAAATAAACTGTGCCTATCTTTATGACAGAGTTAATGCGGTTTTATCTCCATGCCAAAAGGAAACTTTGCTTAAGACCATCTTTGCTACACATTCCTATCAGGAAAAATGATCTCTTTTTGAAAATCATGGTATTTCTGACCGGAACAATATGTATTTTTTTTATCCGAAAGTACTGAAAATGTAATCTGTTCAAAGTGATATTTTTCACTCAACCACACTGTTAAACCTAGATTTTTCTGTTGTCCACACAGTTGTATGTATATGTTGGAACGTGTGTGTGTGTGTGTGTGTGTCAGAGAGAGAGAGAGTGCTCACTCACAGGAAACCCTGCAATTCACACAGTTGGAACAATAGTTGGAAACAGTCATACACACAATACCTTGTGTAGTTGCCAACCAATCTCCTTAAAGAACACTTTCCCATGCATCTTACCAATGAAGGCTAAGAATTTCAAGCTATGTACAAAGTAAATAAACACAATTATCAAAGCATCTCTCTGAGATTCTAGTACTGTATTTTTTAAAATTTTATAATATGTTTATTGATTTTAGAGAGAGCAGAAGAGGGAGAAAGAGAAAAAAGAGAAAGAGAGGAATATCGACTGGTTGCCTCCCATACACACCCCAACTGGGGATCAAACCCACAACCTCAATATGGGCCATGACTGGGAATCAAACCCCCAAGATTTAGGTGTACAGCACAACACACCAACCAGTTGTGCCACACCCACCCGAGCTATTACTGGATTCTGTGCATTATCACTAATGTGTCACCAAATGGCTGGACTATTAGTGCTACAATGTCCACGTGTGTAGGTCTTTTCACTTCAGCAACAGGTTTCACGTTATTTGTTTCACTTCATCTTAATAAAACTACCTAAATTCCTCTATAACTTGATTAGACAGCTCAGGGAAAATTATTTATGCATCCACTCATTTCCATATCTAAGGCAGTATTTGTTCATTTAATCATGACAAAATTCATTGATTCATTCTTTTGTTCATTTGTTTTTTTATTTACATCATGTCTTATATACAATTGATTTAAAGTGGCTGGAAACATGGATTATTTGACTCATGCCTCTTAAACTTTAATGTGCATGTGAGTAACCAGGGGAATCTTGTTAAATGCGAATTATGTCTAAACAGCTCTGGATGCAGCCTGAGATGTGGTATTTCTAACAAGCTGCCAGATGCTGCCACTGCAGCTGGCCCACAGAGAGCTCTTTGAGTAGCAAGGCCTGGGTGGCCCTCCCTCTTCTTGATGAGATTTTGGAAAGAGATATAACACAGAAAACATTAAGGGATTGAGAGTAGCTTCCCAAACTCCTGTTTGCATCCGAGGGAGTGGAGCTTGGGAAGTGTATGCACACGTTACCAGGGGTATATCATGCTTCTGTATAATAAGATTTTATATTCAACTCTATTTTCAAGAAGAAAGGGGCCTTTCTCAACTGAAGATGCTCGCCCATCCAGCTCATCTTCAGAGTATGGATGAGCAATGGTCCAACAGAGATCACAGTCCTGGAATGCTCACCCACTGCATGGATTTCAGAAACAGGCAAGGATTAAGAATTTCCTGCGATCAATGAGAATGATCCTGAAGCCAGAATCTATGCTCCCCAAAGCATGCGGGGCACACACCTGGAATGTCCCAGAGCCATTGCCTTTGTCATCCAGCTGCTTAAAGAAGTGATTTTAAAGTCAACTGGATGTACCTGTCATTCTTTTCCAGTAAATGTGGGCAATCCTCATTATAGAGAATGGGTTCAGTGAATTCCACATAATCAATTGTTTTACCCACATATTCAGAGAGTCAGAACCCACCTGAGCATGAGTCAAACTCAGGCTCAGCTGTCAGAAGACTACAGATTGCAGTCCAGATTTTACCTGAGACTTGTTTTTGTAGCAGCACAGACATGCCCATTCATTTGTGTCTTGTCTATTGCTACTTTCACTCCACCATGGCAGAGCATTTGAGACAGAGATTATATGCTCTGAAAAGCTGAAAATATTTACTATCTGGCCTTTACCAGAAAAGTTTTAACTATTACACATGCATACACACCCCCAAACATGGTGGGTAGGGAAAAAGAGAGAGGGAGAGAGAAAGAGAGAGAGAGCGAGAGAGAGTGATTTCTAGTACATACAAATCTTGTGGATCTTGTCCTCATTGTATATATAACAGATGTATGTTTAAGGACTCATCCAAAGCATAAAAGTTGAGACATGGAGGGTGCACAAAAGGAAGCCCTTTGACACTGAAAACAGTATATACGTTTTTAAGATAAAAATAGCATTGCCTGCATACTAAGAGATTATGCATACAGATTTAGTAATCAAATTCACAAATAACAAATAAAGGTACAGATATAACAGATGTAAAAAAAATTTAATATAGGAAATAAGGCAAAATTCTCCATGTCCTCCAACCCACTCCCCTTCCCTGTTCCCACCTACCCAACACCTAAAAAGTGATCTTGACTCATATCTTGAAGGTGTCTGGGAACAAATACAGGAAGGGTAATAACAACAAACAACAGGAGAATAGGAAACATAATCGAAGTGCACTTAATCTAATGGGAACATGAATGAGGATTGTGTCCTTTCTGTTGTGTGATTGTTCATGTCCTTCAGGGTATCCTGAAAACATAACCAGGGAAACTCCACGCCAAAGAGGGCAGAGAATCCCACGGGGGCCAAAAAGAGTAGCATTGCTTTGCAGAGGTGGAGGAATAAAGCAGGACTGAGAAATGAAAACAATGTGGTAAGAAATAAGAATTTCATAGGTCTCTGGTCATTGTCAGGATCTTGTTATTATAGGTCTCTGCTCATTGTCAAATCATGGCTGGTTGTGCACTCAGTGCTACATCGATCTTCTGCTTTGGTGTTGTTATTCATGCTATTTCATACCTCAGACTAGAGCTAATCTGTGATGTTAGCATCACTCAGAACAAGTTTGTTGACTAAATTAATCATTTCTCAGATCCACAGTTCTCTAAGCTTTCTTTTTCTCCTTCCTTCCTAAGAGCAATGTATTTTATTTTGTTGTCATTGCTTTTAAAACCTGATTAAAAAAAAAAACTCTATGTATGAGGATTTAGAACATCTTTCAAGACATTTTATGACCTGCTTGAATCCAAAAGTACTCAAGTATGAAGACCAGTGTGGCATGGTGTTCTGAAAAAGTGATGCAAAAGATGGCATGCTATACAAATCTGTTGTTTAGTCTGCTGAGGACATCCTGCCCACATTCTACTGTCTTCTTATGAGAATGCTCCAAAATATTGATTAATCAAGGCCCCCATCAGCCAATCTCTTCTCAAACTTTGGCCAAATGACAGAGCAAGCTCCTTCCACCCTGGTTCAACTTTGCCCAGTTTTAAAGTCATAGCAAAAAAAGACATCACGTGTCTCAGAGAATCTCCTGAGCAGAATTGGTCATTCTGCTGACTGGCAATCAGAAGCCGGGCATCTACCCAGTGTCCATTTGATCATGAGTGATCCCTATGAGCCCACAGGCTTCTGCATTCCCAGCTTCCTGGTTTAGGCCATGAGATGAATATTTTCCCTGGTTTTCCTGAAATTATTCAGATCTTTGTTGGCACGATAGCAACAATTTGGTCTCAAACTTGCCCACCACCCTTTCTAAGTAGCTGGATCCTGCTTATTATGCTTCTAAATGCAGCTTTTCTTTGGTGAATTACTGGGTTATCAAAAACACAATAATACCTTCAAGTAATCTTTCTCCTCCAGGTTCCTACTGCTATTTCTCACATCTATAATTCACATCTGCAGTTTTGAAGACTGGCCCAATCCATTCCTAATTCTACCATCATCTCCAAACCTGCGTATTGGACTCTCCTCTCAGCCCCATACAAAGGGCAGTCCTGCTCGATTATGAAGTCTCTTAGCTCTTGACCAATGAAATAATTTCATCATGCAAACAACTTATCCTGTATTCCTGGAATCTCCTAATTTATAAGTCAGGGTGTGTTACAGACTGAAAGTGAAAATGAGATATTTCAGCCCTGAAGAATATTACCCCAAAGAATCTCTATCTGTGAAGATTCTTAGTGAAAAGCCATAGAACCTGATTATGGAAAACTTAAGAAAATTGATGGATTTCAGGTAGCTCATAGCCTCGAGAGCCTACTACACAAATGCTAGATAACCAATGAAGGTAAGAAAAATTTGTACTACTCAAGGTGGAAAGAAGCATAGGCAAGACTACATCGCAAGAACATTCTTATTAGGTGACTAGGTGGTACCACACCTCTGGTGCTTCCACAAGGAGACGCTTGGCCTCAGCACATCTGGGCTCCTGGTGCTGCTGCCCTCCCCACAGCCCCACTCATTCTCACTGCCACTACTGCCACTGTGAAGGAGGGCCAGGCATTTGCCTGGGTGGACCAGGTCATCTCCATGGGGTAAAGAAGGGAAAGGCGATCTTTACTTTGATGTAGCACTGAGGAGTCAAACACAGAACCTGGGGATTGAAAATGGGCAGACAAAAAGAGCTGGAGGGGCTCTTGGGGGTATATGACCCAATCTCCGAGGGGAAGATTAAGTCAAAATTGATACTGTTGTATAAATTTCTTTAAAACGTGTTGCTCTTTCACTGTTTGGCCCCTGAGAAAGAAAATGCTGAGACGGGCTCCAGGTGGCTAATTGGGCTCAAATTTAAAAACAGAGCCTAGGAGCCCAGCCATTTTCATGCAGGGACCTCACACACAAACCACATTTCAGGGAGAAGCCTGCACTGAACTGCCTGCTTGCACTGTGTTCCTGCTGTGTGAGACCTTAGATGGGAATTCCTAGAATTTCACCAATAGGACTGAGGCTTTCCCCCATCCAATCAGAGTTGCATAGCTCTATATGCATCAGCACCTTCACTGGCCAATCAAGGCAGCTCCATTCCAAACAATTTAACTTCCAGGACTTGAAGTCCTCACTTGCATGAGGATGGACCATTCAGGGATCAGGGGTGGGGACTTGTGTCTTTATAAGTCAGCTCCCCTCTGGCTCAGAGACAGCACTTGCCTTTTCCACCAAGGACTGACAACTATGTTTCCTCACCTGGAGCTGAAACACAGAGAATGAAGCTCAGAGCAGAGCAGAGCTGTCCAGCAGGAGAGGGGCCTTGCCCCAGGGCCCCCTTGCAGTCACACTGTCTCTTAATTAAGCTGTAACACTATTGAGCTGTTTCTCACAGCCAGGCCATGCTGTATCACAATGGACCTGCTTGAACTGAATAAACGTTCCTTCTTCATTGCACCCCAAATTGGGGATTGCTGTTGGCATCAACAACCAATGGTTACTGTGATATACAACCAATAACCATGTTACTGATAACAAACTTTGGACTGTGAGCACCTCTCATATTTTAAAAATTTAGTTATTGGGCTTTATTTAATTTGCAAAAAGATCCTACAAGATAGGCAAAGACAAATGACTCTCCATTCACTTCCTTTTCCTCATTACCAACTTCCCTTTTATTCAAACCATGTAACCACCAAGCAGATAACAAAGCAATTTGAGATAAGCCCTACTTTTTTTTGAAATTAGCAAGACCCAGGACCACTTCTTACTCACCTCTTCATACCAAGCACCTAGAATAGTGCCTGGAACATAGTAGACATAATAAGAGATTATTTAATGAATAAATATAGGGAGGAAGAAATTCCATGTAGAAGGCAAGATGCAAGTTTAGAATGCCAACATTCTGTAAGAGTTTCAGGGGCTGAGTCATGAGTACCCCTTTGTCCAAAAGTGCAGGTTTCCAAACAAGTGTTGGAAAGATATGTATTGCGTTATCCTTTGAGGAACATAAGCCTAAAGTCAGATTATATACATACAGTTATATTGTCCTATGGCCGGGATACCTGAAAGATTTCATACAAATAATCTCCATTTCCTCCTTTTCATATCTTCAGAGCTAAATTATACATATATATAATTGAGTGTATAATTGAGTGTATATATATATATATATATATATATATATATATACTCAAGATTTACTACAAAGAATTTTGCAGAGCACTTGATTGACTATCAATACAGAGTGTTTCATTCTTTTCACTAGGTTTTCTAAAAGTGGGTAGTTAAATCTTTCTTACTTTTGAACTGGAACCATAGCTCATTCCTAGGTGGGTCTTGAATCATGATGAAGAAACTGGCCCATTTTCAGAATTTCAGTGCCCTAGTTATTTATGGTAGCCCATAAACCCATTCTTCTTCCACCTCCCTGGATAGCAATCATGAGGTTCAGATTCCAAGCTGGGAAATGTATTTTTCCAGGAGCAGCTGGCTTCTTGGCGAGCACTTCTGGCAATGCTGTGGTCCCTTTTGAAGTTGTCTGCTGCTCTGACTTGTGTTTTCAAGACGCATGATGAACTGTTTGGGCTGCTGTGCTGTTGTACATGCTATTTTCCTTTTGACTCACCTTTTAAATAATGAGGAATTTATATCCATTTAATCCACATGGAAAAAAGCTACTGGGTATAACTGAAAAAAAAAAGCCCATATATGGAATTTCCACAAAGTTGAATCTTAATGTTGGAAAGGACAAGAGAGGCCACCCAGTCCAACTTCCTACCCAGTGCTGGAATTTCCTCCATTATGATCTTCAGCAGAAGTAAGTCAACATCTGCTTAAAAGCTTTTGGTGACAGGGTGATCACTACTTAGATGGGGCCACTGTATCACTGGGTTGTTCTAATTGCTTGAAAGTCCATCCTAATGCTGAAATGAAATCTGCCTTCCCAGAGTATTTAATGCTGGTCACAGCCCCACCTTTGGAGCAGCAGAATAAATGGCATCCCTCTGCCAACTGTAAGCTGTCAAAGGTCTCTCACTAGCCTTCCACTTTCCAATGTTAACTTGGATTGTTTTAACCATTCCTATCCTCTGGTCAGAAAAGTCTACCAGCGTATATCTTAAAAGATGCCATCCTTTTTTGGAATAGTTCACTGGGGTTTACTACAGCTCATTATTGGAATATTATAACTCTATCATTGTGGATTCAGTCACAGACTTTTTTAACAGCTTCACCACATTGTTGGCTCATAGTGAATCAGGAACTGTATTAGTCCTTGTATATCCTTGACTCTCTAATTGCTTTTAAATACCCTCTAGACAGGTGGTATTCTAATTCTCAATTTTATTCGTGGAAACTAAAGGTCAGACAGATTAAGAAATCTGCTCAATGCCACACAGCTAATATTTTCTGACCACAAAGCCCTTTTTTTGTAATTAATAAACTATGTTGTCTCGCTTAAAATAAATGCCAACTAAAACTCTGAGTTTTTAAAATAAACTGCTATCAGAGAATTTTTTCTTACTGTTTGTCTGTTTTCATTTTTGGACATAGTGACAATCATACAATGTGTAATTTTATCACTATTTGATAGGTGACAGGCTGAATAAATTATGGTATTTTATATCATGGAATGCTAAAAATTGTTTGGCTGTTAAAAGGAAAACACATTTCTCTCACATCAGCCCCAGGCTATGAACTCAAATGACAAAGAGCAAGGTAAAACAGAGGGTGCACTGTATGATACAATTTATCTATGGAAGGGAAGATAGGAGCATATCTACATGTTTCTTATGAAAAATTATAGTGAAAACATAAATCATCTTTTCAAAAAGTTATTAAAGAGTGAAAGGGAGTAAACCTGGTAGGGAAAGCAGGGGAAAAGTTAGAATTTCCTAAATTACTTTGTCTTTGTACATTTGATTTTGGAAATCACATAAAGAGTTTATGTAACTGGAAAACAAAATTATGGTTAAAATCAACTCATGAAAATCAAAAGAAAAATAAAACAATTGAATTTTTCTTTGTTTGCATTTGGAGGTGTAAATACTCAGTAAGGAATTATTTCAACTGGCTTACAATACTCTGAATGGATATCCTTAGTGGGATGGCAAAAATCTGAAAATAAGTATTTTATTTAATCTCATTTTAAAAAACAATATCAAATTTTAAACAATAATGTTAATGTACCATTACAAAGTATTATTGTGATCATTATATTATTATAAATTAATAAAATAAGTAATTATTTTATTGGGAAGCAAAATTTTGGTATATGATAAAAATATATAAAAATCCAAAATAATTGAAAATAAGTAAAAAACCTGCAGCTCAATGTGGTAATTTTTTTTTTTTTGGTCAGGAAACCATTTATCTTCAAGTTTTCCACTTATTACCATAGAGTGTTATATAATATTTTTTAATCTCTTTCACTTCTGTGGTTACATAATTTGAAAACCTACCACAGTCCATCTACTTCTTGTGGCTCTATGAATATACCAAACAATTTCTTATCAAAGACTGGAAAGTTTATATAATAATGAGAACTCTACTACAAAGTGGAACAAAAAGTTTCATTAGATGTGAGTGGAAAAATGTAATGCATAGAGAATAAATTTAGGTGACCCAACCTATTAGTAATAAGAAATCCAGAGAGAGAATAGTGAAAATGGAGAGGAGAGAATTTTCAAAGCAATACATATGGGAATTGACAGATTGGGATCTTTAGGCAGAAAGTCTTTGTGTACCCATCATTAGGATTTCAGAGAAGGTTCTTGAATTTCCTACAAAAAGAAAAGAGGAGAAAGTCACCTACAAGGAAATTGAAATCAAATTACTTGCTAGAAGAGTGTTGCCTAAACAGTTTTATGATACAAGTTCTTTACTATAAATTTTAACTCCCATCTAAATAACCAAGTAATAGTAAGGATAAAATAAAATCACTCTTAGTCATCCAAAAACTCAGAAGGCACACTTTTCATCCTCATCTGGAAAGCAGTAATTCTACCACAGAGAGTAATCGTGGAAGCTGTCAGAAGTTCGGTAAGCAGAGCAAGCCATCTCCCTGTAGGAAAACTGATCGGCTATTGTTACCATGTCCTCCTCTCAGATGTGTACATTGTCTCTGTACTATCCATTTTTATTCTATTTTTTACTGGGCATTATTGGGGGCTCTATTGAAGAGAGGTATGTGAGATACGGCATACCCCATTTGAAAAACTTAAAGAGATAAACTTAGTGCCAAAGGGAAATTAGACAATCAAAAGATATGAAGACGGAAAATAAAATACATAAGAGAATTTAATATGAAGGTATAAGGATAATATATCGATGATTAAATCTAACCAATCAAGTGATGATTAATGTAAAGAATTTAGGAATGATGAAATAGCTGTTAATGGGTATTATAGTCATTGAACACACACACATAAAAAAACTGGGAGATTTACTATTACAGAATATAAATGTATAAAACTTGAAAATATAAGATTAAAAACCCAATCTCAACGTTTCCTACATTTTTTTTAACTTTGGGGCGATCTTAGAAAAACTAGTAACTCTTGTACTAAAGAAATAGTTATCTGAAGTTACCAAACCCTTCCATTTTATTTCCACTTTTGTTCCTTGTATTAAATTCCAGAAAACTAAATTTAATGCTTATTGTTCAAATAGCAAGTACAGTCTGTTGGGCCCTCTCTTCCTTCTCCCTTGTGTCAGATTCTTATCTTGTTCACCTCCTTTGCAGGTCACATTCTTCTAGGCGTACAGGGCTCCTTCTCTGTTTCAAGGTCAGTCTTGTTCGAGATATAAGGCCAATCAGTGTGGTCTTATCTTCCTTAACAAGTGCCAAGAAAGACCAGATTCAGAGAAGGTCTGCTGGGGCACACCTGAGAACATTTCTTCATATTTACAAATGAACGAATGGTAGGGAAGTCTATTTCCTGCTTGTAGAATCTGCAGCCTAATACTAACTCATCTCTACCACTGTCCAGTTCTATAATCTTGGGTAGGTTGGGTGGTCTAACTTCTCTGTACTTTAGTATCCTTGTGTATAAGCTGAGGCTATTGTGATCCTCATGGGGTCATAGTAAGGACTGATAACGGAAAGCATTGAGGGCAAGGCCGAGCAGACACCAAGCCCAATGTGTTTGTTTCTATTGCTAGTAGCACTATTATTTGAGGTGTAAGAAGTTACTTGAATTAAAACTGATTACCTATTATTACTGTGTGTTCCTCTCTTCAAATTCCTCTCTGGTCCTCCCATTGTATTTACTTATTTATTTTCCTTTGACAAAAATAAAATCCAAATTAAGCTCTTCTGCCTTCCTTCTGTCACCTGTGAGGCTGACACCGGTTTCTTCACACTGAGGGTCTCTCTCTGCCTTGTTCTTTTTCTAGTCAAATGCTTCCAAAGTCCTATTAATCTCTGAAAGAAACTTTCAGAGCTTTTGGACGTTTCTCTAAGTGGATTCCACCTCTACCCTTTCAAATATATCTTTTTATTTTCTGTATGGGATCACTCTGTGCTTGGCATATCTTCTGAAAAAATTCTTTCTCATTGGAATTATTTGTGATTTCAAAATCAGTATTATAGTTTTTTTTAAAAAAGAATCTCTCTGACATGGGATCCTACTTATTTTTTCTCTAAGAATATTTTGAAATCTGCTTTCCCAAAGCCAAGGTCACATCCCAATCTGCCCAGCAAATGTAATTATAAAGATTATAGGAAAAGCAGATGTCTGGGAAAATAGAAAACAGTTTCATGGACCTATCAGTTTGCCTACTTAGCAGGCAAGGGAAGCACATGCCTGCCAGTTTAATACTGCTGCCAGGTAGAGAAGTTAGAAGATAAATGAATATTGAGCTACTAACCTATTTGGCTTTCAGGAAGAATCTTGAATCTTGAGACACGCTAGTTATTCTTTGTTTTACAAACTCCTTTAACAACCAAATTTAGGAGGTCTGTGGCAATGAGAGTAGTGGGATTCTCTCTATTCAGAAATACTCTACAAGGAAGATTCACTGTTTGCTGAGTCCTAAGTATATGTCAGCCACTGTACTATGTACTTTATATCGATAACTCATTCAAACAACCTCATAGATGACAATGAAAGAAGCTGAAAAGTGTTATCAGGGGCAAATGGCTAGTCAGTTTGGAGACATGGGACTTGAACTCATGACTGTTTAATCCAATGCCTGTGCTCTTTGCATACATCATGTGTTACATAATATGTTCATCCTAGGCCAACTTTCAAAATAAAATCTTTTCTGTGATTACTGAAAGGGCCAAAGATTGGGAACATCTTATATAGTCAAATTTTTGGTTTATGTTTCTGACACCAAATTTTAACTTCCAGCCTTGCCTAGTAGAATTGTGAAAACTCTAATGTTTTGCACTCACTAAATTCACATACACAGAATGGGATGTCTCCAGTCCATCACCACCAATTAAAAAGAAAAATCTACAATAGTTCCATTCATAGCTCTTTGATTTTCCAACTTTGGAATAATGGCTTTTACTGGATATCGTAGGAGTAAATTGATTTTTTGGCACACATTTTTTTTTTTTACTTTGTCCTGTTGATTGCAAGGGTGGTCATCAAACTGTCACAGGTCGGTCACCTGTATGTTTTCACTTCCTATGGGCTGTATAGCAAGTCAACCAACCAGGAAAAATGTCCAGTTAATAAGTACTATACAGACAAATCACATCCCTTTGAAAAATTACAATAATTAAAATTAAGTGAAATGTTCATGAATTTTGGTTGTGGTGTATATTTAGCATATCCTCATGTACACATCTATATAATCATTTTTAATTAGTGTAAGGGAAAAAAACTAGCATTAACAAACTTTTAAAAACAAATATTCCGTTCATTTTCTACCTCGACATCCAGGGCCATAAACGTCAATCTCACTAGAACTATGGTAGCTTGCTCAGTGTTTGGATGCCTATTGTGAACTGAAAATAGGAAAGGTTTGTGCTGGGATCCAGGGAACAGATTTGCTATTTTCACATTAAGAATGAACCTTTGTTTTTTCCTGTATCTAGGTTTATTATATTTACCAGAGTATAATTACACAAGCCAAATCATTGTTGTGTAGAAAACTGGAATTTTTTTGGAGTCTGTATGTTGTGTGTGTGTGTGTGTGTGTCAAAGACAGAAAGGAACAGAACAGAAAATAAAAATAACATAGCTGACTCTGAAATAGTGATGACATTCTTTGGGCAGACCAAACCAATCTTTATAATTCTATTTCCCTTGAAATCTGGCTTTAACTGAATGGTATCCCCTCTGCTAGACAATTAATATATTCAAGTATTTCTAATCCAGTTGCCTCTGAATACTCTCAGAACTCACAAAGAACTGACAAATTGTCTCACACTTGGCTTGGGACACTTGAGTATAAACAAGAGGGATATCTTGTTAATCAGATCAGTAAAAACTGAGGCAGTCCCAGAAAATCAAGCACATTCACTCCCTCTACTCATTCTAGACCTGGGTTTGGTTATAGTTCTTTTGGCAACATAAAAGTGAAAGAATGATTTCATACTCTTCCTCATGTTTGCCCATCTACATGTGCTGTGATATGTCTAGGGGGTATTTTCTGATAAGTTTATAATGAACTGATGTTATATATCCACAGCACGTAAAAATAGATTAACAGCCACATAAAAATACAATGCATAGGTAATTTTTTCCTATGCCTTAATTTAGTTAGTGGGCTGGAAAATGTCTGAATGCAAGGGGTTAAGGGACAGCTGATGCCTCATGGAAACTTTGGAAAACATTCTATTTATAAACAATTCTATTTGGATATCGCATTTTCTATAATGCTATTGGCTTGTTTTATTTTTATACTTTAGAAAGTTTCCATGAAAGGGGATGGGCTCAGGGATAACTTTCTTTTAAAGTTTATACCTATTTCTGCTCTTTTGCGTCTGAACTTACAGGTTTATCTAATTGGTTTAATTGCTCTGAGATTTCAATGTGAATTCTACAAGACAGTATTGAATTTACAATCAGGAATGCCTATGATAACAGTGAATTCATAGCCCTGTGTTTTTGTTTTGACTAAGGTGTTTCACATAAGGGACATTTGAAATCTTTGACGTGTGGTATTAGATATGCACAGGTGATGGTGTCTAATTAAGCTTCAAATAAAAGCATGCCTCGTCGTCTTTGTGAAGAAGTCAGCACCATATGTACAGAGCATTGTGAAATGTAACCCACTGGTTGGACATAAGGCAAAAGTCCCAGAAAATTGCTAGAGACTCACTTAAAAAAAACTGAACAAATACTGTGATCTTTTAGAAATGCATATTATCAACACTCCTTAAAAAGGGCCTTTTGAAGTTTGACAACCTGTGACTTGAAGGCCACCCAATAGGATTATAAAAATCCAATTCCTGAACAGACCCAAGGTTGTGACTATGTATAGCAAAAAGGCTATATTTTGTTGTTTTGAGGAACTAGGGGTTAGAATCACCCAACTTCTCATCAGTGGGGTCCCTCTTCATTTCTTTCCTCCATATGGACTACCAGCAGAATCTATTTTAAGAAATTTAAAACTGGTCTTATTTTTCACGGCACTTTGCATCAAAGGTGTATGTTACAGTATCTTCATGATCTTGGCCCAAGTCTTTCTCATCTTATTTCTTATACTTCGCTTGATACACCTAACATTCTAGGTAAAATTGGACTCATCTTAATTCCCAAACAGATGCTATTTTATCGCAGTCTTTGCACAACCATTCTTTCTGCCCAAAAATCTTTATCTCTTCATCTCCTACTTTTATCTTTATGTCACGATGTCTGGAGTTAGTCGTGTCCCTCCTTGTCGAAGCTGTTTGTGATCATAGCTGTGGTGCTTTGTGTAGGTCAGTCTTCACCATCGATGAGTTGTTAAGGAACCAGAAGGAAATTAAAGGGGAGCTGAGAGAATTATAGAAGTGGTGGAGGCAATGCTATTGAAAGCAATAAAGATCAGAATCAACTCTCTAAGAAGGTGAATAAGTCATGAGGAAGATAGGTCCAACTGATTTCCCTTGAAACTAGAGAAAACAACTCTTAGAAATGCACGCCAAACATGGAGAACTGTCAAGATCGATCCAGAATACAGATAACTCTCCTTCCTACAGGAAAGGGTGGAAGGAAGTGGAACCTAAGATATAAAAAAACATTCCCTAAATTTAAAAACCAGATATGTAATACAAAAGAATTTCCATATTGAGAAAGAACAATAGTCTCCTTCTTTCTCTCTCCATCACACACGCACAAGAGGAGAGAGAGGGAGAAAGAGAGAAAACATGAATGTTTTGGACAATGTGTCAGAATGTTAAAAAAGAAACTATATCTTAGCGATGTATCTTGGGAACTTTTTATCTTTTTGCATATGTGTATTTAGCAATCTTTAATCCTCCTGTCCTGCTTTTTTAAATAGATATAATTCAAGGGCTGCCTTTGATCGTCTCGGCAGTCCATCAGTCACTTACTGTAAAGGTACCACATTCAAAGTCTGATTTTCCATTCAGTACTGCTCTTTGTCAAAGCCTCTAAAATCTAAATAAATATCACAAGACTTTGCTTTTTATTTTGTTAGTGTGTGGTCACATGTTTAGAAGGAAATCCTGTGGTTCAAATCCAGACACCATTCATGGGGAGTTTTATATGTTAACACTTTTTTCTAGAGTTCCTTTGACACAGACTGATTTTATTCTTTAACAAAAATAATTCTATGCATACAGATTCTGTACAAGGTGACTTTTCTTGACAAAAATGTCATTCTCTATTTTTTTATGAGTATGGTTTTCTCCCTTCAGAAAGCCTTATTGTTTCACATATTGTTCTTTTTGTTTTAGGTAGATTTCCCTTTGCAGAGATCCCAAGGGCTTTCTGGGTTTATAGCAATTGAATGTAAATTATTTGCCAAATATATAACAGAAAGGACATGAAAAATAAATGTGTTACTTCCTGTTACAAAAACTGTTGGTGCCTTCATACACCAGCAGGATTTACCTTTATTCACCAAAGGCCATTTCCTGTAAACAGACACCTTTGCCTCAGGTTTGATTTCAGGCCCAAGAAACATGATCTGTCTCTGCGCAAGGCAAGCTGGAAGTTTCCAGAAGCAGCCCTTAATCAGTGATGCATAAGATCTAGCTCCAAAGGCCCTCGCCCTAGCTGGGATAACTTTAAGATATGTTTTGTATGGTTTTTACACGTTGTCAGCAGGAATGAACCCCACTTGCCCACAGTGGTAACAGGCCAGACAACACTCTGTTGTGTTGTTTTTTTCCCCTTCTTATTTCCATTTCTCACTCTCCCACCATGGTTCCTGGGATTACCTACCAAGGAAAAGTACTTGCACCATAATCATTGTCTCAGGGTTAGAGTCTTGGAAAACCCAAACCAAAGCCGTTGATATTAGAAAGGGCCCTGGGAAGTAACCCCTGGGGATAGGACTCTGGAACCAGATCCCTCACTGGAGTGTAGCAATCTGAATGGTCCAGAGGCAAGCTGTTTGTTTTCTCTGGGAAGCTCCTACAAGAAAGTCCCTGGGAAAATCCACAGGTGGGCTGGTAAACTGGTACTCTGAAACAAAGTCCTCTGTGTAGTGTTTGGCAATGTGCGTGGTGTAAATACTCTTCTATGGTCAGCTTCAAACTATCAATTTAATGTCATTGGAGTGGAATTGGGGAAAAGTTACAGACAATTAGTTCTCATGGACACATACCAGCCGACCTCCAGGACACCATTGAGAAGACCTCCAGATTTCCAGAGCAAGCCCATGCCATATTCAGAAGAGAACTATTCACTGCTTAAGAAGCAGTCCAACAGCTTGTACTGGACCCTGTTAGAAACTGGGCAGCTAACTGTGAAATGAACATCAAATGACTATGGTATAGGAACTGCCCCTCATGCACTGAGCAATGAGCCACAGGGTTGTTCAGACACAAGAGGAATGTTTTGCAAGATGAAGAGATACATTCAAAAGTAGTACTGGGCTAATCCAGAAGGTACAAATAAATTACACAAACAAGTGGAATGTCCAGATCCACTTGTCACTTAAAAATGCCACACTGATATCTTACTCTTAGCTTACCCCAATGGCCTTTTTGATAAAGAAAAAACTCAGGTCTGACTTGATACCTTGGTACAAGCCAAAAGTATACGGGATGCTCCTGAGAGAGTGCTGAGGGGAAAGCCTGTAAGCAGCACATACTGAGCTCTGTGCCTGACCCATGATGGGTGTTCATACATGTTTCTTAAACTCACAATGGGGTTGACGATCACCAGATCAAACTCCACACAAGGTCATGGGCTTAGACCCAAACATGGACAGTGCAATGTAAACCTTACAGCAAACTGTCAAAGCGCAGCTCTTATACTATGGCGTAAGGATTCTTCAGCAAAATGAGTTTCCCCAAGACCTCATGGCTTTCTTGTGAAAAGTGAAAATAGCCAGCGTCCTGATTACTGTCCCACTGTCTTTAAGAGAAGGACATCGAACACCTTGTTCAGACAATGTCTCAGAACAGAATGCTGAAATTAAGTTCTGGGATAGCAAGCAGTGAGGTAAGACACACAACTAGGCAGAAAAACAAATGTATGCCCTTTCTCTCTGAAAATCAATCAAAATAGGTAACAAGCACAGAAACTTTCATGAGTAAATGATTTTATGTGTCAAAAAGATTAATAGTTATGCAACATTCTCTACCTAAGGGTCATAATAACCTAATTATGGCTAGCATAATTCACTTAACCAATCCTATAGACTGATGAACATTTATGTTGTTTTCAATTTTTAATATAAATATTCTCACTATGGAAATAGCACTTAAAAATTAAAATTAAATATTAAAGATTAATGCTGAAGAATTATTGCCATGAAATTGTATGTATATACTTTTGAACATTCCTTCAATGATGTCTTTAGACAATATTCTAAAGGTGTGAATGTGGGTCAAAGAATATGCACAGTTTATTTGCTCTCTAGAAAAATTCTGCTAGAAGAGCCTGTATTTGTATTCCCCACCATCACTTTTTATTATTTACCTTCTGTTTTTGTCCATCTGATAGACTAATTATAGTCTTTGATTGGTTTGGCTTGCTTTTATTTGGTTACTGCAAAAGTGACTGCCTTTTCATTGGGTTCTTGTTGAGGCCTTAGCTCACCTCCACAGAGAAACCTTCCCTGAGTTCCTTTCTAGAGCAGCCTCCTTGCTGTCATTCTTCTTATTTTTTAATTGCATGTTCATATTTACTTCCCTCAAGCATTTGTCATGATTCCTCACTATTGTAATAGGGATTAATCGTTATGCCACATTACCTTCCGTAATGATAGGCTCACATGGTTGAGAACTTGGTTCTCATGTGCACATGGTTCTATGTGCTCCTCAGCTTATCATTTCATCTAATCCACATAACAAATCCATGGGATGAGTCCTCTGATTAGCTCCAATTTACAGATGTGGACATTGAGGCTCCAAAATATTAGGTGACTCGTCAAAGTTCACAGGGCTGTAATATAGTGTGTATACAAATTTAACCTGCAGCTTAGCGAAGTTGATTTGCCTAAATGGACACATGGCTAGCAAATTGAAGACCTAAATTCAAATTCCAGTCTGGGTTCTCAAGTGTCAATGCACAAAGTTCACTCACTGAGTAATCACTGCAATTTGCCTAGAGAAATCTTTTTTTTAGATCTCTTCACTAGATTTCAGAATCGGGTTCCTATGGCCACTTCCAAAATTTCCCTTTTCACTTTCAATGAGGAACTAATAATAAATAAGCAAAAGGGGGAAGTAAAAGTATTTCACTTAGCTCTTTATTTTCAGAGGTGAAGAATGGAAAAGGGGAGTCAATCTACAAAGCCTATCCATCGTGCATAACTTATATGTTGTATTTCATGTTATAAGGGTGTTTTCGAATGGAAATACATGACAGATCTTCCATATGGCTTTCTCTTTATTTTTCTGTTTTCTCTTTTTCCGACTGTTTCAATTCATTCAAAATAAGCATGGGAAAGTTTAGATTTTTTTCCTTTTTTATTAAAAAAAATAAAAAAAAATAAACCTCCTGTTCATCACAGTGTTAACCTTAGGGATTAAAATAGAGTATTTTGAAATGACTTTTTTTTTTTTATAACTAGAGGGAAGGCCACAGGAACCAGTAAGCCTTGGGTTTCTAAACACAAAGAGTATAAATAAAATCAAACATTATTATCTCAGCATCAAATGTCCATAAATCCTTTCTGAAATTCATGCAACCACATTTTCTTTACTCTTCCATTTTCCCCCTCTTTCCTGTTAAAACAGGGCCTATAGCCTACCTTAGTTACTTTGACTTTTTTTGTACAAAGAAATTTCCATGTGTCTGATTTCTCCGATCTTATGAGTTATCTCCTCATCACCTTTCCCCCTTCTGACATCTGTAAGAACTCTTTGCTTTTAAATCTCACTGCCGCTCTTCAGCGGTGGCCTCTTGTATTACTTCTGGCTCACATGTGAAATCCATTGGAAAAGGAACCTTCTCTAGATTTTCAGTGGTCATGTCACTTTTCAAAATCTTGTTTGGACACTACCTTAAAAGACTGAGTTCATGCGACACTCTGAAAGTTTGGCAATCTCACTTAGACTATTTAATACTCACAGCACTGAGTCCTCATCTTTGGGATGTGTAGAGGTATGTGACTTAGGGATGAAGGATTCTGTTGTCCCTTGCATCCTTACAGATTGTGACTTTCAACCCACCAGGCCCACAGAGAACAGTATCCTCTAAACCATACCTTCTTTATTCTACCACCTTTTGCTCATTGAAATCTCTTCTGTAACTATTGGGGAATAGCTAACTCCCCCCTCAAAATATTATAAAATTATGTACTTCATAACATGGACTTCCCTAGTAAGTGGGTGAAGGGCATTTACATAGTAAACCCTGCAAACTGAGTTGAGCAGACCAATAAAACCAACCAAAACAAAAACAGATAAACATTTGTCTAGCCACTGGAAATGCTCCAGCCTTAATACAGCATTAAAGTTCTCCCCTCAGGATGACTTGGGCCCTATATCTCAATGGGAGAGTCAGCAGAGCCTATGGGATCTTATTCAGAATCGACATTTCTCTATTGGAATTTTGTTCTTGTTTATTTTTAAGTTTTCTTTTTGTTTCACTGGAAAGGAAAGATGATGCTCAGCTTCAAACATTAAAAATGTACAAGTTGCTTTGTTACAACAAAACTAAATGTGTACCACACATACACACACAGAATACTCCAAATCCTATAGGATAATCCAAAGTAAACATAAAATATCATCAATGAGTAATTTCCATGAATCCGTTCTCCGAATCCTATGCTTTCCAGAAATGTCACTTGAACTAGTTCATACTCTAACACCCAGCACAGGATGGAAAGTGTTCCCACCAAGCATTCAAATTGCATGGAACATGTCACCCCAAACAACATCAAGATATGCTATGGCCTAAAGGAAAATATAAAGGAGGTAGAGTAAAGATAAAATTTCTTGTAATTAAATCAGTTATGATAATAATATTTTAGGTTGTGGGGAATTGAAATTACTATTTAACAGACTATTAAATTAGTGCTAGTCTACACTAAACAATGGAAAAAATATTATTCATTCTCTTGAATCATCTTAAAATCTTTATTTGTTTTTCAGGGAGTTATTCACACATATAATTATTACAAAAAAAACTATGAAGATGGTATCTATTTATAGGTGGGCACTGCTTTCTTCATGCTTTGAAAATGTGCATGCTTTTATGACATAACCTTTGTCCACACCCATCTTGAGGTAATACCATTATTTATCAGTTCATTCTTCAAGTTTACCCCAGATATTTAATCTCTAACTCATGATTCCTAACTCTTAGCTGCTTATTTTTGAAGACTGGTAGATTATGTTATTAAAATTTCTGGAAAATGCCTCTGTCAAGTTAATAATATGAAAATGATATAATAATTTTCATCTTTAGTATAGAAAAATAGGTCATTTGTGCTTGTCACACAGAGAACCTAAGAGAACCCTAATGTTTATTCCCAAATAAAAGCAACACCTCCTGCTAACTGAGGAGGACACTGTGTGAGGATTGTGAGGTCACAGCCTTGGTGCTTCCTGTTTGTAAATACACAGAATGGGCTCTAATTAGACACAAGAGGAAATGTTGCCCAGGGAATATATTTGGAATACATGGAGCTGCTTAGACAATTCAAGGCTGTGCAGAAAGAGGTTGGCATTGTTGTATTAACGTGATATGCCTGCTTTTATTTCCTTCCATAGCTTTACCAAATAAATGGAACTCTAATAAAGAATACCAATGGTAGAGTGATGGCAGTTACTGACCCAGTACACATGAAATGAATTGTTCTGGTGTAATGCACCTGGTTCATTGTGCATAGTAAACAAAAGCTACCCAGTGCTATTAAGGTGCATTCACTTTAATTGTAATTGAGTGAACACGATCAGGGTGGCATTTGCCTTGTGTAAAATTTTCCCCTTGTGATGATACTTAATCATGTGGGCATATAACATTTCAGGGGACATTAAATTATCATGCTAGGAGTTTGACAATGGTTCCTGAGCAAAGACCAGAAAGCATCCCTCCAGCTACTTTTTTTCACTCTGCTAATTAAAGAGAATCATAATAATCTTCTGTTATAATGCATAAAACCCACAAAAGCTGAGGGAGCTGAAGCTCTCCTATAATTATGTGAACTTCAAAGACCAATACCTCCCTGGTAATAAGTAGTTGGTGACTCCAGGACACAGGCTTCAAGGTACTGAAAAAGAGTGAATACATTTCCATTCCACGTGACACTGTCCACTCTTGGATTTTGAAAAAACAGAATGTTGTTCCAAATGGCCACTGAATTTCATTGTACTGATGAAACTGGAAATGCTCTACCAAGTCTGGTTTGCCACCGTGTGTACAGTGCACTGTGTTATCACACACATGATACACGATACACAGCAGCACAGAAAACCACTTACATATTTTTTTAAAGGCTCCTTAGAATCCATGGCTAAAGCTCGACACTTGTTAGCTTCTCTAGATACCTGAAGAGTATTAACATTTATAAGTAATTTGTCTGATGCACAATACAAAGCCAAGTTTGTAATAATACACTTTACTCCTTAGTCACCTTCCCACCTGAATTTAGATCACATGTCATACAAGTAGTACATAAAGTATTATTAAAATGATATAAGCAATGGCAACTTGTTTCTATAGTGTGAGGCTACTCTGTGTTTGTACAGCTCATCCTCAATGGTAATAGGGAAGCAGATATCCAGAAAAATGGAATGGCAAAGCCCTAAACACAAGCATAATTTGTTCTTCTGTTCATTTTATGCAGAAACTATGTCCAGTCATGGAAGTTTAAATTCCAAAGCCTCCAGATAAAAATGTGTGTGCAGTGTCCTTTAGTCTTAATACTTACAAATCAACTTTCAGTGGAGTGGAATATTCTTTATTTTAAAGATTTTATTTATTTTTAGAGTAAGGGAGGAAGAAAGAGAAGGAGAGAAACATCAATGTGTGGTTGCCTCTCACATGTCCCCAACCATGGACCTGGCCCACAACCCAGGCATGTGCCTTGACTGGGAATCAGCCAGTGACCCTTTGGTTCGCAGGCCAGAGCTCAGTCCACTGAGCCACACCAGCCAGAGCTATTCTTTATGCTTTTTTTTATTAACCAGAAACTGCTTATTAAGAAATTAAATAAATATATAAAAATAAAGAAAAACTAAATAGTTAATAAGAATTGTCCATCTTTCTGTGATTTTTTAATTTGAATGTTTTTCTTTTCCATCTTCCACATTTTATGTATACATATTTTAACTTACCACCTCCTATGTGAATAAATGACCTTCCACAAACTTTATAGCTTTATGGAAACATCTCTTGGATAAATAAATATATGAATTTTGTACATCTGATTTTTTTTTTCTTCTTCTTCTTCTTCACCCACATATAGGGAATATAGAGGTTTGATGTTGGATCTTTCTTGACTGTTCTGAGGCATTCAGAAGTTTGAGTCAGAAAAACTATGACATCTAGTAATGCTACTTATAACTGGAAGAATGCTCACTATTAACATGATATTTACTTTTCAACACAAGAAAGCAAAAACTCCTCGTCCTTAACTGTTCTGTTATTTTTACTTTTCTTCTTCTCTGCCAGTATGCAGTCATCAAGGACTTAATATTGTAGCATGTAGAAATGGTTCAAAACTCATCTACCCAAGAATAGGTTTATGTATGCCCCTCAAGAGTGCATTTAATCTAGGCTTATCTAGGTTTTTGATGACACAAATAGCCCTGTAAAAAAATAGGCAAAGGCCACATGCCATTCTGATTACAGAAATTAGAAAATTTTAGTAAGACTCCTTTATCTCATCTTTGAAAACCTCCCCATCTAAAAGAATTTGAAGGACAAAAGCAGAGTCACTGGGCCAAGAAAAGAAGTCATGTTATTGTTTCATTAACACCAAGTAACACCAATTGCTTGAAATCTGTAGTTTGAATAAACTCCTGGACTACATAAATGATTCACTATAGTCTAAATATTCTGTAAACTTTACATAACCATAACAGAGCTGTGTAGATATAATTTAGGTCTTATTTCTATGTTTCAGCAGGATTTTTACTCAAATTTTTTACACTTGGAAAAATAAGGGAATATGAAAATCGATTTTAAAAATGACTTGGTAGTCAAGAAGAAAGAGTTTGGGATAGATAGAAGGGATGAGAATAATTCTCAATACCAATGATTCCTGAAGTGTCAGCCTTCAGGGAAAATACATGACATGGCTGACAAAGAACATTAATGAAACTCCTGCTCCAAAAGATACAGGTCATAACTAGCAGACTGATTTTGCTGAGTACTGCTATTGGAGAGTATTGGTCAGTTACTGCTCTGAATTACCTCCATGTTATTATCAATCTCACTCATGAATGAATGAATTACCCTGATGCTGTTCCACCAAGATAATAAAGACATTAGTTCTAACACACAGATGATGCTGGATAATGGCTTTCTTGGATATCGGGCTACATTCTGCATGACTAAGTAACAAGCTACTTCTCAAGGCATTAAACTGACTCACTCTCTGTTCTGCTGACAGCCTGAGTCACCATTCACCCTATTGGTGTCTCCTCTACCAAGGGTTCTGCTTTAAGAAATGGCTACTGGCCAAACAGATATATTTCCTGGAAAAGGATGGTGTCTGTGGTTTGCAATGGATCAGAGCAGATCAAGTGTCTCTATAGTTAATATTTATTGACTTCAGAGCAAAATGCTGTCAAGTTTTCTATTTTTCAGACTTTGAAGGGATTGGGTTGAATTTTGGGTTTTAGCCCTTGGGCCCTGAATGAACAAGAGCTCTGTTTTACAGATTTACCCAGAGCATGCCATGAATAAATAATGCTTCCTCAAGAAGCCACTGCTTAAAAGTTTATTAGGCTATCTTGTCACCAATGAGCACATGCGACATGACCAAATGGATGGACATGGAAATCATCAAGCTCAACAACAAAACAAAACAAAAATACAGCTAATGAGGATGTACTCCCAGGTTTGGGACAGGACATTTAGCTTCTGATTTTTGAGGACAGGTTCTGTGAAATTATAATAGAATGCAGTTGGAACAAGGAAGGTAATTTTTCATCCAAATGAGGTGGAATTAAAGCAATATTATGCAACCTGGCCTGCACATTGACAGCATCTGGAAAAACTTAACAAATTATTAATACCTGAGTCCCCCCTCTCAAAGATTCTGATACAAGTGGTCTGGAGTGCAATGTGGGCATCAGGATTTTTTTTTAAATATCCCCCAGATGATCCTAATATGCAGCCAAAGATGAGAACTATTGAACTGAAGTGGGGTGGGAATGGAGATAGCATGGCCATAGAGAGAAAAGATGGAGGAACTCATGTATTCAAAAAATAAACAAAAAAAACTTATAACAACAAAAAACAAACCAACCTGGAAACTAACCTCATGCCCTTTGATAGCAAGTAGACTAATGAACTGTTATAGTCATATATGTCTTGTTGTTCAGTAGTGAAAAAAGAAATGAACTCCAACTACACAAGTCTACTTTGGTAAACCTTAAAAACATTGATCAGAATGAAACAAACTACAAGAGAAGATATTTAATATGATGTTATTTTTATACAGTTCAAAAATGCAAAACACCAATCTTAGCAACATGTACACTTATTTTCCAGCTGTAAGGGAAAACAATGGACTGATTAATATAAAAATCAAAATAGTGGTTACCTTTCCAAGAAGGGCACATGGGAGCTTCAAACCTCTTGCTAATATTCTATTTCTTCAGCTGGGTGGTAGGTATAATTTTTTTAAAAGGTTAGTCATTTATAAAACTTGCTATGATTCCTTTGTGATCATTTTCATTTATTTCACTTTAAGAAATGAATGTGTGACTCACTAAAAGTCTGAGCTAAGAGAACAAAAGTGTGTTAATACAGTTTGGAGGTGTGACAGTAAACAAAGGGAAGAAAACCAAGATGTTGTACGAGGTAATGGAATAAGAATTAAAAAGTGGCTTTCAGGAATTCTTAGAGAATGTTCCTCTTAAATTTTGGAGTGGATGGAGACAAAAAGACAGAGACAGAGAGAAAGTGAGAGGGAAAGAAGTAGGGAGAGAGAGACTAATTTTCCCTCATTTAGTTTGGAAATGAAAATATGCATTTCAGCTCTTGGGTGACTGAATGTAGTCTTTGCCTTCATAGGTAAGAATTCGAAAGGCTGTGTGCAGACCCACCATCTCTATGCCTTAGGTTTCCTTGTTTATAAAATGACAGTAATAAAGGTAGAAAATGCAATGCATTTAGAGAGATCAACACAGATAAATGCTCAATAAATGTCAGGTATTATTTTTATTTTCATCATTCAGATGTCATTTGCTCCCTAGCTTCCTGCTCTTGTATCTGGTTTCTCCCAGGTCTACCTGGATGCAACACAGAACCTCTTAGTTTTCCTGGGAACATTTCATTGAATATATTTTATGAATGATAGAGAAGGATTTTCTATGTATACCTCAAATCCATGGCTTAAATATTCTTAGTAACCTATGTGGTCTTCTTGAGCCTATTCAATAATTCTTCTGCAGTGGGCATGGCTCTGACTTCTATCTTTTCTTTTGTATGCAGAATAGGTCCTCTATTACACAGGATAACTCACTTTCTTCCAGCATCTACCTCAAAATTTGCAGAGAGGACTAAATCAATGTTTTCTACAAAGTGCTCATTCAGTGTGGTCCCTGGGCCAACAGCATCAGCATCACTTTTTAGGAATAAAGCCTCAGGCCCATCATAGCCGTGCTGGAGCAGAACGTTCTCACAAACTCCCAGGCGTTCCCTGCATGGTTAAGTGTGAGAAGCATGCTCAGCTTCACAGACTAGCTGGCCATGCACTCGGAGGATGGACCATTCCTCTCCTTTGAATGTTTCTCAGCTGTGTTTTTTTAAACCTGAATATTCAATTGCAGTGTTAGTCACAGCTCTAGACAATTTATCAAAACACATTTTCTAAACAAATGTAATATTCTTCCCAAAAGGAATTAGGGAAAAGTAGATTTCTGCTTGATACTCACTTGTGAATGATTATTCAATAAGCTTGTAGTAGACCCTTATATACTAAATAAAAGAAGAAGAATTGGCCATTAATTTTTCTGATTCCCTTATCCCACTCATTGTCCCAGTATTATGATCCTAACAGAGAAAGAAAGATGTTCTTTAAGATTTAGAAGCAATCCAGACAGGTAAGGTTGTTTTTTCCTCTGATTAGAGCCATGAAACAGCTTAGCTTGATGGTCCTAATTAAAGTGACTTGAAGTTTAACCCGAGTAGAAATAAAAATATATTCTAGTGACTTGAAGTTTAACCCATGTAGAAATAAAAATATATTCTAGAAAAAGAATGTGAAAATTGGATTTCTCATATTCCCAGGGTAGACAATCCTGTTCAGAATGATTTTAAATCAACCCTTTCTTTGAGATGACATACTGATTTTGAAGATTCTAAGTCAATATATATATTGCCATATCATATCTGATGGAGTTTTGTCTCTGACTAACCTCAAAGTTTTGCTGTCTGTTATTTCTCCCCATCTTTTTAGCAATTATAAAATTATCTGTGCCTAACAAAGAATCCAATAAAGCATTTGTCATTGTACTGTCTCAGATACTGAGTGAAAGAGAAATTTTAAAGCTGACTGAAGGCAATCCTAAGAATAGTTCACTTTTGTAGAAAAGATATCTGCATTCCTTCTATTTTACCTCAGTTAATGAGATTTTTTGCGTTCCATTGATTCTTGAAATTATAGGGTCATAAAGTTTTCTAGGTAGACTCAGTTTTTTAACTACATTCTTGTTCTTTTGTTGCTTATGTTACTTTTGTGATGATTAACCTTCACTGCCTGGAGCTTGGATTTTGTTTCTATATATTGAATTTTGAAACCAGATGATTCTTAAAAGTCATCCTTTGTTGGAGAAATTATCCAATATGCTGGCACACCATTTTTTACATTAAGGGCAATATTATGCTTAGCTTCTTAAACCTTATGTTAAGGTCATTTTTGCAAAATGACATGGCTCTTTCCTCCTCGTCGTACAAAATTAGGGGTTTGTTAGTTGTTTATTTTTTTTCATTGATTCCAAAACACAGAAGCTTACTGAATGTCTGCTGTGTTCAGGGCCACATGTGTGGACTACAGAAGTAAATTTTTGCACCCTTCCCATCCAGTTTGATTCGTCTCTGGCTGAAAGTCTCATTGAGAAGCATAGAGGGCACGTGTGGCTTGCAGGTTCTCACCTTGTACTGGAGCTATTTTAATCTCTGCATGTTCTTTTTCCACTGACCTCCGTGGTGGCAGGCTGGTGGGAGGTTTGTGAAGAGGGAGATGAGGAGGGTGTGTTGGCAGCTTGCAAAGCCTCCACTATCCCTGGGCTTAGCATCTCCTAAATAAAGTGGGCTTTCAGCTCAAGCCTTATTTAAAAAGGAAAAAAAAATCTCCTGCAGATGAAATAGACGTCAGATGGAAATTTCTCCCCTGACTTGCTCCAAACAGGGCTGCAGCTGTTACTTCTTCCATAACTTTTTCCAGTGAAATTTTTAGGCTTCACCTGTTGATGAACATGATGGGATCCTTCTTCCCTTCCCCACCCCAGCCTCATCCCCTCCCTGACTTGCCCTGAAAAGGAGAGCAGCCTGAACACTTAGAAAGCACAGCTCAGGGTGTGCTCTGAATATGGCATCTTTTCATCCACTGTGGATGGAAAGGGGCCACTGCCTGAGGGGCTGAGAGATCAGCCCCTTGTGGTCCATTGGGCCCACTCCCCAGGATGACATGGAAAGCAGCCGAAAAGCAGTCCCCTGCCCCTGCTGGCTATTTCTCTGTATTGCCCATTCAAAACTATCTTTCATGTTTTACTTTGGTCACTCATTTCAGTTTTACATCCCAGATATGAGTGGCATCATATGGTTCTTAACCTTTTCTGCCTGACTTATTTCACTTAGCATGATATTCTTAAGATTCAAGACAACCAACCAATAAAAACTCATAGACACAGACAACAGTGTGGTGGTTATCAGAGGGAAGGGGGTGGGCGAGAAGTAAAGAGCAAAGGGGATCTAATATCTGGTGACAGAAGATGAGTTGCCATTGGGTGGTGGGCACACAGTGCAGTATACAGACCATGTGTCATGGAATTGCACACTTGAAACCTGTGTAATCTTACTAACCGATGTCACTCCAATAAACTGCACAAACAATTAGGATTAAAATAAATTATACAAAGTTTATTCCCTAATTTAGTTTATACCATTAAACTATAAATTAAAAGAAGGTTTGATTAAAATTAAGATTATTTTTAGAAGAACAAGTTATAAACATAAATAAATGCTTACTTTCTTAAGGAAAAAAACAACTATTTTTCAGAACTTGCTGAGACGTCCCCAGGAACTGGCTAATAACTGTTATAACCACTTAGGTATAAGAGAGATAGATATGGAGTCTCAGGTTAGAACAAACCAATGAAACACAAAGTTTTGAGTCACCCGGCTGTGAAGGGCAGGTTCTCTTCAACTGAAATTGACTTTAAGGGAGAAAGAAGGGAAGGGGCAGATATTCAGCAAGAGAAAAGAATACTTTTTCACTGGCTTAGACAGATGGCTGTAGCCACTTGCTGACGTCACTGGGCATGCTTGCTTTTTTCTAAGATAATTAGTTCTATTGACACACAGAATTTGATATTCAAAGCTGATCTCCTAATAGACATCCCAGCATCTGCTATCAAAGAAACATAAGATGGCATTGGAAGATGAAAGAATTGATAGATAACACATTGAAAACTGGCGATGTAACAAAGTTAATTAGAACTCAATCAAATGCGGGGTACAAGCTGTATAACATTTCACACGTTCTGCATGCAGCCTGCAGTTCCCTAAAGTTTTTCCTGATGAATTCCACTTAGTTTCTCCAGTTGATTTTCTTTGAGTTGAAATGGATTTGTTTTAACTTGGTGATGCCTCCCAAATCTGCCACCACTGTCCCCTATCCTTCTTCCCTGGGCGGACAATCTCACCTGCTACTTTACAAGGTAGAAGCTGTAAGATGGAAAACTCCTCGTCTTCCCTCCATGCACTGCATAATTCCACATACATGTGGATCAGCTTAATGCCATCCCCACTCCCTTCTTCCCTTCTGACATGTGGAAGCACTACGTTCACCTACACCTGATATCCTGTTCACTTGTTACCTTTCTAGAAACCTTATTTTGCTAACTTTCTCTTTTCTCAGTTGTATAATCAGCATCTCTGTATCAACTAATTTATTCTTATTTGCTTGTATGCATTATCACTTTTTATTATTAAAAACAGCAACAAAAGCCTTCAACCTAGCATCACCTTCCAACAACCTACCTTGTCTCTTTGGGGCATTTGGGATTGAACATCAACCAATTTCTCCTCTCCCCTTGCTCTCTCATTTTTATAAGATAGCTTTATATCAAATGTCTTGGCCACTCTCTACTTCTCACTAAGAGCTCCTCAAGGAAGAAAGAATAAGATTAGAGGAAGGAACCTAGCATGTTAGCATGTTCAGCTCATCACTAAATAGAGCATGAACCACCTCCACAGAGAAAAGACATAATAGGAAGAAATGCTTTCAAGGCCCAGAATATTCCAAAGGTGAGGACAGCCAGTGTTTTATGATGTAAATGCCAGAAATACTGGTCCTCAACAGGCTCTAGGGATGAAAGCTGTAGGCACATCCCCAGCTGCCCACTTCAGAATCAATGAGGGTAATTCTTCTCCAGCCAAATGGACGGTGGCAATGAGAGACAGATGCAATGAGAGATGGCCTTGGCTTCAGTTCGCTCTGTTTCTTGAGCTTGATTATACACAGGAACATGTGGAGCACCTGATGTTGTAGCCAGATCTAAAAACGCCTGCTCCCGGGAGGAAGCAAGTGCTGTGTCCCCAGAGAGACCACACAGAGCATCACCAAGGTGCCAGAAGGATAGCTTAGAGGGAGAGTGGGAAAAGGTAACCTCAGTTAAAACCTGTCAGCTGCAGCAGTCGAAACTGGCAGCCAGCTTTGTAGACATGGATGAGTATTTTAACAAATCTGCACTTCAATTTCTATGCTCATAAAATAGGGTACCACTGTGATGATTAATTTTATGTGTCAATATAACTGGGCTAAGGGATGCTCAGAGAGCTAGAAAACATTATTCCTGGGTGTGTCAGTGAGATTATTTCCAGAAGACATTAGCATTTGAATGGGTGAATTGAATAAAGCAGATGGCCCTCCCTGATGCAGGAAAGCGTCAGCTGATCCCTTGAGGGGATGAACAGAACACAAAGATGGAGGGATGGGGAATTCTTGCTCTCTGCTTGAGCTGGAGCATCCACCTCTCCTGTCCTTCCATATGGAACTTTGGAGCCCCTGGTTCTTGGGCCTTCAGCACTAGAACCAGGACTTAAACTAGCGTCTCAGCCCCAAACCCAACCTTCCCATCCCCCAGCCCCCCACCTCTAGGGCCTTTGGACTGAATTATACCACTAGCTTTCCTGGTTCTCTAGCTTGCAGATGGCTGACCTTTGGTCTTCTCAGCCTCCATAATTACATGAGCTAATTCCCATAATAAACACTTTTTATATATCTATATACATATCATTTTGGTTTTGTTTCTCTGGAGAACCCTGATACAATCACCTTCCTTATAGGGTCACTTGTAAACACATACTAGGCACACTAGAATATATAAAAAATTTTAAAAAAGAAGACCAACTATTGTCCAGGCTGTACAGCAATTGGTGGGAGTCATATACTGCTTCTGAGCAAATGAATTGGTAAAACCACTTTGAAAACTGTTTGGTAGTGCCTGCTGAAGGCACATATAAGCATCCCATATGATCTGGCAATTCCACCCCTAGCTGTATGAAATACACATACAAGCACATGTTTACCAAAGGACATGTAGAAGAATTTTTATAGCAACACTATTTGTAGTACCTCCAACCTAGAAGCAACCCAACAAATGAGGCTTTAGGTGGTGGTGTTATGACCAAGGCAGGACAGACTTACCCAATGAGTCTGTCTACTAAGTCTCATGAAAAGAAGACAAGTAGCACTGTGAGTCTCCCACAGTGATGAATAATCATGGCAGCAAAATGCAGTCACCCAAATCAACAAACCAGAATCTGATCAAGACTATAAACCCAACCAGCAGTGCTCAGGAAATACAGCAAGTCATGTTAAACTCCACCACTGAACACAATCAACACAATAAGGATGATGGAGAAGTATAAGTGTCAATGATCTGGTTTCTTCAACAAATATATTGTAAGTTAATTAGGAGAAGAAAAGATATGTCAGTTGCTAATTCATTAAGCTACCCAGTTGTTCTGTGAGGTTTTCTGTGTTGGTATTAGGTTCCACAGTAAAAGCTTTCAATGTCCGTCCCTGTGCTAGTGTCCAAGAACACACACATGAATACGCCAAGACCATTTTCCTTAAAGAGGATGTGACCCTGTAACCCCTGAGATCAACATAATGTTGTGGGTTCCATAAAGGATGAAGTTCAGGACACAGAGGGGTAGGTCCAGTTATTTAGGGGCACAGATAGCACATAGGTCATCATTGTCAATTATCACAGTGTCTTAGTCAGTTCAGACCACCATTACTTAATGTCATAGACTGGGTGGTTTCAACAACAGAAATTTATTTTCTTACCATTCTGGAACTGGGAAATCTGAGATTAGGGTAACAACATGGTCAGGTTTTGATGAGAGCTCTCATCCTGACTCACAGACTACTGCCTTCTTTTGTGTCCTCACTGCCATGGCAGAGAGAGAGAGAGAGAGATCTGACGTCTCTTCCTTTATCTATAAAGGCACTAATTCCATCACAAGCCCCTAACCCCATGACTTTATCAATACTAACCATGTCCCTAAAGCCAGCAGCATCACATCATGGTGGGTTAGGGCATCAACATATGAATTGGGAGTGAGGTGGGCACAATTCAGTCCATAGCACCTGGTTACAGAAGTTTGGGGTAAATTGAGGGACACATATCAACACAGGGTCCCACTTCCTTTACACATCAAGGACGTGTACCCTCATCCATCTCCTCTGATCCAACTCTGTAGAAAGAACTGATATGCCTCCCAAATTTTATAACTCTTAGGAAAAATAAAATTGCCTTTCCACTACTTCAACAGCTGTTAATTATACTTTCTAACAGCGATTGATACGCTTGTGTCTACCAATCCCCTTTTATCTCTTTTTTTTTTCTTAACTGCTGTCCTTTAATTTTTATAGGGTTAGTGTAAGGACTTTGTTAGCTCTCTACTCTCTATTCTAGACATCTTATTTAATTCTCTTTCTCATCAATTTTGGTGGTTTCATTTAGGTCATAGGCTCATTCACTACATTTTAAATGCCAATGTTCTTGCTACCACATTCTTATAAGTCAAAGACTTTGAAGTTACTTTAAGATGTATCTGTAATTAGTGCCATGGAAGAATTGGGAATAAAAGGAATGAGATTTTTAAAATTGAATTAAAAGAGATTGATTGGTTTCCTCTCTATGGTTTGAGAAAGATTTCACCTTCTGACTAAAGTCTCTAAGGTCATACTGAAGAAAGTCAGTCAAACAGATATATCAAGGAGACTTGGCAATTTGTCAATAATGAGACAAGGAAACTACTGAAGTTTCATTGCTGTGTATGTTCTTTCACTCAGCCAATGTTTTAGAGACAAGCATGACCCATATTTATATCTCTGGAACCATCTAAGTCCTAGTGTTAAAATAATAAAAAACAAATTTGCCAACACACACATGCATGCACATGGACTCTGCTCTTAAAAAACATGTCATCAAATGAGTCTGACAAAGCAGTAAATGGATAATTACAATAGAGCATAGTGTGAACTAGTATAGGAATAAATGTTGGGCTATGGAAACACACTCAATATTGCACCTTCTTGCAAGGGTTATAAGTCATTGGACACACAGGCACTTGCATGGGCTGTGGAAGAATAGGACACAAGGCTTTCCATTCCAGAAGCATATCAGTGTGGACAATACCAAGTCAGGAAGCAGTAAATAACAACTCAGGAAAGTTGCAGATAAAGTGTAAAATAAGTGGTCAGATCCTTTAAATATAATAGGAACTAGTAGAAAAGAGCACTCTGGCCTGTTTTAAAAATATGAGAGAGAAAGTAGGACGTAAGAAATTTGGGACTGAGTCACTGGCAAACAGATGGGGACAAGAAGGCCAATGGCTATGTATAGGATTGTGAGGTCTCAGTGTCTGGTCATTGGGACAAAATGAGTTTTTTTATTTATAATTGTTTTGATTTCATGTTGTTAAAACCATAAATACATAGCACTATGGGCTTGCCTAACTGAGATATGTTCTAGGTATCAGTTAGTGAACACAATACTTGCAATGACAGAATTCTCCTACAAATTATCCAAACTACAGAGATGACATGCCATGTGTGCATAACAGCCTTAATGTGTTTAGGAAAATATTATTGGATTAAAAACCAGACATTTTAAATTTAATAGAGCTACATACAGAGAGTCATAAATGACTCACCCAATTGCCTCTTCATGATTCGATGTTAACACCAATATAAAAATAGTAAAATTATCATACATAGAATTTAACCTAAGTGCTTTATGGATGACCATTAGAACCACTGTTAAAGATGATATGGGGAGACATCAGTTGAAAGATTCCATAAACACTTTGGAGAAAATCAAAGTAGGACAAGAGAAAGAAATTATGATTGAAATGCAAGCAATTAAGTAGTGCAGTACCCAATTGGGCATATGCGCTTAAATATGCTGCAGGTCTCTCTCCATCTGGATTTTAATAAGCTTTGAGTTATTGCCAATAAAATACCAAGGAGGCCTCTTCCGGCACTCATGGGCATCTGCCCACATGGTTCACAAGGCAGCTGATGGGTTACAGTTGCTGTATTGGGCATGATCAAAACGGAGCCCAGCATTTCACAGTGGCCGTGGTTTCACAAGCATGCCTGGTTAGAGCTTTGAGCTGGACTCTAGCCTCAGCTGAAATTATTTAAAAATAGTTGAAGAACTATGAATTCTTCCTTACATTTTTAAATAGACATGATATTTTTAAGTTTTCATCTGAAGTTTAACTGGTGGGATAGAATACATTTTTTAGTGCATTGTAAATGTCAATATTTTAAACAACACTAACCTTGCTCTTTTAATTTTATCTACATAACCCAAATTCCAAAGTGATTGGATAAGTATCATTATTTATTTAGGTAATACATAAACCAGGTTTTCAATACCCAGAAATAAGATAGGACTTTTTCTCCTTATAGTCATGGTTCCATTCTCCTTCCCCAGAGGGATTTTACTAAAGTTCAATAGCTTATCTTCTTTTTTCCCTCTCATTTTAGCCATTCTGGAAGGTATGTGTAGTGGAACAACATGGTGATTTTAATTTGAATATCCAGAATGACTAGGTTTCTTTATTTAAAAACAATTGATTTATCCTCAATATTATAATCAGGAAAATGATGTTGACAGATTTAATGAAAATCACAGAGATGGCATATAGATAGGTCACGTTTTATATGGACTCTATTATGACACTGTACTCTCACCAAGACCTTTACCACTTAAGCTTATCATGTATGTGAGTATATGTGCACGATCAATACCAATAAAATTTTATATATTAGACTTTCAAACCATCTCCAAACGCCACTCCTTCCCTCATGTCTGACATTCAACAATGACCCCAGGGGGAATATCAATGATGAAGGAAGAGGTTGGTTTCAAACATTAAATGTTAACAAAAGGAAACCTATAATATATTTTGGAGGGGTCTTTGAAAATTTAAAATACCTGACATCAAAGGGCATGCTTTTTCATAACGCCCTTTGAAACCTATGCAAAGTAGACATTTTGTCCAAATATAGACTATTAATCTAATTCATCTGCTCTTTTGAATTAAATAATGATTTAAAATCTTAAGTTTTGATTCTAGCTTTGTCATTAATTAAGTTGTTTGGACTTGAAGTTGATTAATTTGTAGAAGGAGGTACTAAAACTGCTGATATTGCTGATAAGCAGATATCATCAGTTCTGCTCACATATCTTGAAGCCCAGGGTCATACGTGCTAAGTTTAGCCTGCTCCAAGGCTCCCTTTTTGCCTTCTTTTCTAGTCAACATTCAACACTTTCATACATTAAACCAAATCTGTAGTATTTGATTTTTATGAATACATTGAATACTCTATCATATTTTACAAATATAGTGTATCATAACTCCATTTATGTGCCAATGGGATTTTTTTCTGGATTAATACATAATGTTTCTGGAACTCACAATATATAAACACATTAAAATAGTTCTGAAAGGGACCAGTGGACTAGAAATGACCACATGGAGAACAATGGGAAAAACCAACAATGGCTTAAAGAAAAGGTAAAGTTGAAGAGACATAAAGATATCTTAAATATTTGATGGCTAAACATATGCAAAAGGAGGTAACACAACCATCAAGGCAGAGGCAGGTAGGAATTTCAATTCCTGTAATGCAAACAGGGCATAAAAGTGTCCGATGCAAGGTTTATAGTATAGACAGTGCAGTGTATTTAGAAGGAAAACGGATTGATTCAAAGTCAGTATCGTGGGCTTAATTCCCAGCTGGCTCATCCACACAGCCTGTGTGCAGGATCACTATAGTGAGCAGCTCAATCGCCAGTTTAAATCCAGGTTCTGGTTTCATACAATCCAAAGAATTTAGGATTCTTGTAGAGATGAGGTATAATAATAACTGCAAACGCTTTTTGAAAATATATAGGCGTAAATGAAACAAGAAGAAGAATCTATAAAGATAAACAATTTGAAATCATGGAAATAAAAACTACAGTAATTAAACACAAGACTCAATAGATGATATACTCTGAAATAAACATTTCAAAGAGAGAATCAGAAAATTGAAGGGTAGTGAAGATAAATTCACCCACAATTCAGGACAGATACAAGGAAAGAATTTTTTAAAGTAACCATTCAAGACATGAAGGAAAGACTCAGAGATAGATAGATAAATGATAGATAGATAGATAGATAGATAGATAGATAGATAGATAGATAATAGGCTTTAATAAAAAGAGAAAGAGGAAATGGTGCAGAAACAACACTCAAAGATAACTGCTAGAAATTTTCAATGAGATTGATTTTATAAAATAGGGATCGTGGGGACGGCAGAACTACCTAAAAGCAATCAAATTCATTATGTTTTTAAAAATGAGGAAGCCAAATAAAATAAGAATACTGGACAAATTTGCCCGGTAGATTACCAATTTTCAAAACTTGGAGTAAATATCACTTCAAAAGAATTAAAATGGAAAAAGGAAACCTTAGAAGCCCTACAAAGCTCACCATAATTAGTATAGTTACGGTTCTTAATTCAAACTTGAGGCACTCTATATGTTAGTGTCTGTTGGGATCACACATATGCCCAGCTGCTGATAGAGAGCCTTGTTATTTCTTGTAAAGTACCACCTGGCTCATTTTGAAACACCAGGAATCTGTTTCAGCCATCACAGAACGTGTGTTATTAGTAGCAAAGCACTGTATGTATCATAAATGCTTAGAAGTCTAGGACAGTTCATTTTTCAGCAAGGAAACCCATGCTAAAACCCTTTTTTCTCTCCACCCCATCTCCATTACATAATAAAAGAACTTTAAACAGCTTCTGGTCATGAACTCTGTGTGTAATAAAACAAGTCTGAACTTTTGTTCCAACTGTCTTCATTCATGAGTATAATTTATGTTTTGTGCCACTACCACCCAAAAGATTTTGAGATTTATAGATTGCAATTTACATCATATTGGTTCAGTTTTCCTTGAATTTAATTTTTCTAATAAAAAGAGGAAAATCAGAGAAAGAGCAGAGTTTTAATAGGAAATTTGGGTCAACCTCAAATCCCTAAATGACCTTCTAAACTGAAAGTATATTTTTGAACTACTCATGTGCAGGATTTCAGATTAAGTGAATTCCACAGCTAAGGAACTGATTTTGTTTTTAGGTATACACAAAATTGTTGTTTGGTGATATATTTCGTATTTTATACTTGTTATCTTTTTTTGTAATTACCCCACATTCTTTTCCATAGTTCTATAGAAAGAATAAAGGATTATAAATTTTAGTTTGAGATCAGAAAACTACCAAAGATTTTCTTTAAGAGTCAGAGACTTTTACTAAGACCAAAATATTTGTGATTGTAACCTACAGTTTCTAATAGTGAAACATATATATCTTCTAAATTATTTTTAAGTAATGTAAAAGATTTCCCTCTGAGGGGAATGGGGTGCCCATGCCAAATTTTGTAGCTTTTCCCTGACAAACAGAAACAGGAAACTGGTTTGGCTTAGCATAAAATGATTCGAACACTGTGAGACACAGAGTTTTAGTTGTAACTCTAAACATAGGAATCTCCAGTAAGTTCTAAATTTGGACAATGCAATTCTAGTTACTAAAAAAGCTTTGCAATGGCAAAAATTTCCCATCAGTGCTTAATGAATCCCTTTTCCTTCTCAAATAGGATCCCTCATAACTTTATAGCTAGGAGAGCCTTGGGCTCTGGACAATTTTCACTAGTCTTATAACTCTTTAAGAGCATTTCTAGTTAACTGACTCAGGTTCATGCTTGAGATGGAAATTCATTGCATAGTTGCCATCTTTCCAGTATCGCAGGAATTATCTGACAGGTTAAGCACATGTCAGGTAAATCTGCATTTACATGCTAATAAAAAGATTGTGAATACCTCGATAGAGGCATAGTAGGAATATGAGAAAGCATGGGCAAACATAGGCAAGCGTATTTGTATATACATCTTTTTGTCTTTTATAAAAAAAAAGTATTTTCTTTCAAAGGGTCAAGTCGAACCATCCTTAGCTCTGGGTAAGTGTGGCCCATACGTGAGCCTTGGCTTCAAATGGCTCTGCACAGCACAAGGACACAGGATGGAGTCACTCGAGAACACGTGGGTGACTCACATAGAAGCTGGCACTCAACGGGCACAGTACTCTCCAGAGTCTTCAACATCTATGCTCATGACAGCCTTTCCGGCCCCGCAAAACACATCTCCGCGTCCCTTGAACCTTGTTCCTGTATCAGAAGGCCGCTGAGTCCAAACATATTCATCTGTTGGTTTGGGCCGTCACCAATGCAATGGACAGACGCTGGTCGCAGTAGAGAGAGGGCTTGAACAGCAAGTGCTCACAATGCAAAAAGACAAAGTAACTCATCAAATATCCCTTTTGGGATAGCATGAGAGCAATAAGTTATTGCTTAACAATTTTTTTTCTCAGTTGTGCTGAAATTCTTTTTTTTTCTTCTTGTGCTTTAATTCATAATCCTGGAGATAAGAGTTGCATAATTCAAAACGCTATTAATAATTTTGAACTTCTAACTATCTACACCTTAGTCTTAACTGTGAACTTTGAAAACTTATTCTTTACAGTATCAAATAAATAGACATTGACTGTTAAATCTTGAATAGTTTCATTGCATAATGTAAATTTAACATAATTTCAATATTTCAAATGTAAATTTTGATTTTATCTTTGTTTAAATAGTTTTGTTTTAAACTGTGATATTTACTAATTATGCATTGTCTGACTTAAATTTTATATATCCTTTTGAATATTTTATGAGAAAATGACTTCAAAATATGTAAGAAAATTTCATTTACGTTCATATAATGATTTATTACTCAAATAGTTGTTAAATAATTAAAATAATGTATAATAAAATATAATTTTACATACTTTCACTTCACTTATATTTAATTTTTAAGACTTTAAATCATATCAATAGTATACCAATTAGGTGAAAATATTGATCATGTAAACATAACTGATTCTACTAGGATGAAAGCAATCAAAATAGATGTTATTAAAATATATAATCACTTATGGATTATGTATATCTTTATTTCACCACTCATCCAAACATTGCTGGCTTATGAATAAAACACCAGGCATGCACAATAATAAGTAAGTTCACTCATCTTTGGTATTTTGCCAATTTACAGTCATATGAAAGCTAAACCTTTGAACATATCTTTCAATTTTGTAATTATGAAGATACATTTGCCAAGAATAGAGAGTAGAACAGATTTTATTTAACAGTTTGTTAGCTTGATATGTAACTTTTAAATATTTGACATATGGTATGTGGGCCTCCCTTTCTACTCTTGCTCCAGGCTCTGCAAATGTTAGAAATGAGCTTGGTATCAAAGGCGCATCTACAGAGCATGTCCAAGGACCCTTGCTTAGAAACATATAAGCCAGTTCTGTAACTGTATCATGTGGCCAGACAATGGGAGGGCAGAGCAGTCTTTCTTTAAAATCATTGAACATTCAGATGCTACATAATTTAGTTTATGCTAATTTCATTTTTCCCAAATTGTGAAGGTTCCACATTTTTAGGAAAAAGATAAACTCCCAGTAATTCTTTCTGTTTCAGATATATGGGCAGCTCCTCCAGACCCACCTTTTGCCCAGCTTGCTGTATGCAGTAGGAGGCCGACCCGTGTGGACTGTATTGATGGATTACGTTGTTGTCTGGCTGCTGGTTGGCATTGACATTTTGGGATGTGAGAGTGGAGAGGCAGTGAGGCTCACTGCTCTCTGCTTGGCATGTCATGACAGGTTGGCTGCATCCATCTAACCAAAGACCACAGCTTCTTTCAGGAGCCCAGTCTTATTCCTCCTGACTCAGGGTCTGGGGATGGCTCCTTCCCCTTGCTTTTTACTGTTCAGGTATACGAGTAACTCATGGGTGGATCCCTATTGGCCTCCGAGTACCACAGTACCCCTTGTTACTTTTTCTAAACTCTACCCACACCTTTGCAAATAATTCTACCCCAATTTTTAAGCTGTTCTAATTACCCAATTTCCATATGCCAACTCTCTCCATTAGCATTGTGATTATTACACTTCCTACCAGCATAAATGTGACCTTGATCATTATCCTTCATCTTTTGAGCTATATTCCAAGTCAGAGAACTTAAATGTTCTCCAGAAACATAGTTTAAAAACAAGAGAATACATTCTCCCTTGGTAGTATACACAATTTAAACTCTCTTCCAGTTCCTTCTCTTTGGGGAGTACTCTAGTACTCAGTGCAGTGTCTGTTCATTATAGACACTTCAGTAGTTATTGAATGAATGTTGAATCATTCATTAGCAAAGGACAAAATGTGGCCTCTCAGAGGCAAGGGTATAATTTCCTCTTTTCCTAAGCTGGTTTCTCTCACGTATCTGAGTGACTCCATGTCACCTTCTGAACTGATGTGGACATGGGCAGTCATGGGGTCCAGAAGGAAAAGAAACTAGTGGAAGGGAGATAAAATTAGTTGAAGGGGATGTTAAAAGTCCTTCAAATGTGTAACATCAAATATTTGTGAAAGCCTCTCTGTCTTTGAGAGGCTAGGACTTGCATATTGTCTGACTGCCATACCGCGGGGCATTCAAATAGTCTACAAGTCATGCCTGCCCCGCTGGTTACACAGCTGCACCACAAATTAAGCTGAGGCCAGTTCCTTCAGAAGAAGATTGATCTGGTGTCTGCCGCTTTTTCTTCCATTGATTTATTCTTGCTTTTCCATTTTTTGTGTTTAATATCACTTCATAGTTTCAGTGAGACAATTATATAATTTATGTTATATAACATACTTTCCTGGGCAATAATCCGGTGCAACCACATTTTCCCATAAAGTTATACTTGTCCCTTGTGCTTCTTAAAAGACATTTTTTTTTTTACCAGTAGTTTTTTCACAATTCTTGTTCCTAAAATTTTATATTGTTTTGGTGTACTAAAGTGAAAAAATGGAGTTTCCTTAGGAGGGCTACTGTTTATATTACCTAAACCATGAATATCTGATTTTCATTTATTAATTTCTTCTTCCTATACCCCTCCTTTATATTCTTGTTTTCTTTTTGGTGTCCTCAGATAAATGCTTATTGATTTATTTTCATTTTGTGATTAAAAATAACAGTGGCAAGGACTGCATGCTATGAATGTTAACCTTGAGGGCTGCCCACACTACTGTAACTGTGGCTAATCACTAAAAAGACTGTCATTGCAGCTTTAACTCTGTGACCTGAGACTTATTTATGAGTGTTTTCTAATTTCTAAATGCTTAGGGAGAAGTTAATTATTAATTTCTAACTATATAACATTTAATTAGAGAGCAATGATTATATCTTTGCTTTATGAAATGTATTGACATTTCTTTGGGCCTTTATAATATATTCAATTGATAAAATCTCATGGACATACTAAAACTAATATATGTATACTTGATTTTTAAATACATATTATTCAGACTCATTTTCCTTTCCATAAAACATATATATGCATGTTTTCTGTCCCTAAACACATACATATATGAAGAATAAGTCCTTTGGAAAATGGATAATCTTATATCTGGGACTACCATTCTTGCCTATTTAGCCACATTTAGTTAGGACAGAATATAACCCTTCACTGGTCAGACTGTGAATTGAAATGTCACGTTCTATGAAAAATCACTCAGTGAGACTCTCCTGCATAACTCTGTGCATACTTTTAAAGGCTATCCAAATGATCTGCCCGACCAGTGGAGTCCTTTCCTAACACTAATCCACGTTATTAGCCATATGCGGCTGGTGAGGCTTGCCAGTACACAAAAATCGCTTCCAGAACTCCTGCGAATGAGGTGCAAACTTTTCATGTGCAGAGGGCATCATTGTTCCGCTCTTTATCCTGTTGAAGTCACACTTAGAAAACTCAGCCCCTAATTTCCTCCCTTCAAAAGGGATTGTTGTTGTTGTTTCAATTTTTAGCTAGTTTCCTTTATTTACACTGCTTTTGTCATGTACACATAATGTTGACCAACTTTAGATATTTACAGATTCGAACAGCTGCAAACATATAATTAGATCTTATCAACTTTGGCCATATGTTTGTGAACAAAACTCTCTTCCCCTAGGCCACCAAAGAGCTAAAAACACTTAGGAATTTGGCAAGTTGTCAAACTTCTGTATTCTCACTCTTCCTACTAGGATCCTAGATCTTAATGAGCTTCCTAAACCTAATCACTGTGCAGTGTGAGTCTATGAATTGTCTTTCCAGAATTGTGTTAGCCAATGTAGGTCAAGGTTGTAATTGCCCTCCTGGTGGTTCCCTCCATATTAAACACTGTACCTAATACTACTGTCCTCATAACAGTGAGGATTACCAAATAGTAATTTATAACAAAGTCACCTGTAGTCACTCATGACTCATTTCATGGGCGAAGGGGATTCCTTTCTGAACATTAAATATGCCTGAGATCTCTCCTCTCCACTCTTGTTTGTCGTGTTAGGCTTTTGAAATTCAGCTTTGATTTTCTTCAGTCAGAATATCATCAGGCACTTTCTCTTTAATTTTGTGGACGCATCGAGCATATTTCAGGAGAGCAGATTCTATAAGACTTAGCTACTAATAGATGCTATCTTATTAGGGAAACTGCCTTCTTCCTACCTACACCTCCTACTAGTAGATAACAACTCCGATTTTGATCAGCTCGCTCTGCTGGATATAAGTTCATAGGAACCAGTGTGAGTCATTACCTCGTTGAGATTTTATTCCTTTTTTCCTACTTAAACAATCACTCCTTTAGCAAAACTGAGTCAGCGTCAGCGACGAGTCACATTTATGAAGCAGGGTAGAGACTTTGGATCCTTGGTTACTCTAACTCTGTCAACTCAGTAGCAAATGAAACTGCAGAAGTAATGGAAATCAAGGAAAGATTACATAAAGAAGCGCAGGGAAATAATTTCAGAAACAAAGAGTTCAATCTAAATTTAAATTAATTAAAATTTTTCTAGGTCAAAATCTGCAGTAAAAGAACCCATCCTAAATGCATTGGGCTATCTCAGCTGAAATTGCTATTTTCATTTCAAAAATGGCATGTGATTTTGACCTGCATAATAAATTTTGCAGGAAGATGACAGGTTAAATTTAATAAATGCTGCAAGAAACTAGGAGAAGAAATGGAAGCAAAGCATGGGGAAATATCTTAGCAGAGTTCATCCCTAAAATACAGAAATAAATGTTTGCATCAAATTCCTTGCCTGACTAGGCACAAAGCCATGGCTATTGAAGAGTTTTAATAAATGTTCCTGTTTAAATGCAACCCTCATTATAACTCGTTAGAGATATCAGGAAGTCAATAAAGATTTTAAAGTTCATTTTACCTTTAAGCATGAATACATTCATACTGTCTCCCTTTTTCCTGGGGGTGTGGGTGGGATGAAGGATGGGGAGCAGAGGAGAGACACTAGGTGGAGGCACATTTGAACAAAGCTGAATTTAGCTTATATTTTAATTCACTTGTGTGGGTGATCTTCCCAGAAGACAGAATCCAAATGATCTTCTGGGGAAAATTTAGCCATAATGCAAGCAAAGCAAGTTCTAGAACCATGTGAACAGCTAAGCGCCTGAACTGCTCATTTTCAAATCAAATACTGTAACGTACAAAGGTTGATTTAACAGTTTTTGTTTTATGCACTTTTCTCCTGTCCTCCATGATCCCTAAATCAGCTGTTTTGATTAGATGCTTAACCTCCTTCAGGACATAACCAATAACGAGTTCTTGAAAGAAATACTCGAAGTTTGACATGCTTTTCTCTGACATACTCTTTACAAATAATATAATGGCACTTGATTCTTCCAAAGCAATTTTAGTTGGTACTTGTAACAGAAAGCTCTCTTGGCAAACTCAGAATAGAATGCAAATTAAAAGGCAAACAGCAAACTTCAAAAAAAAAGTCTTCAGCAAAGGAGTGTCTGTGGCTAATGTTTTGACACAAAGAGTCTGGGCATCTTAAGCTGCTTATTAGAAAAAGGATGAAGGCTAGAATATGCATGATTCTGACAGGACTGCAGGTGCTCAGAAATATTCTGTTCCTCTCCGTTCTCTTGTTATCTGAGAGGAGCCATTTCCCTAGTCCTGACCAATGGGCTGTGAGAAAAAGAGAAATGTGTTCCTTCCAGGCTGAGGCCTGCAGGGGCCCCCCTTTTCCCCTGACACACCAGCTGTGGGCATCAGGGGTTCCAGATATTAGACATACAAGTAGGAAACAGCCTGCCCCCTGCCCTACTTGGAAGGAAGAGCCCAAGAGAGCTGTTGGATCCAAAATGGCTTCATAGAGAAATAAATATTTACAAGTTCAACCACTGACATTTTGGGGTTAGTACATTATCGCGGCATGACCCAATCCCTTGTGACTTATCCAAAACACAAATATAAAATTATAAAACTCACCAATTCAGAAATGAAATTACTAATGATTATCCAATAGGACCCGTTAAAAATAAATAAGCAAATTAAAATAAGACATTTTAATCTATTATTTAACACCTTTTTTTTGAAAAAGTCATGATTCCTATCTCTAACTAGGTGTAGTAAAACACCCATACATTGCTATCAAAAACAAAAGTGGTTATTTTTGGAACTTTTCATAAAATGCATTTATAGTTTTATTTACTATGTACATTTTTGAGAATCAAAACAAAAATATCAAAATCTACAGGGAAAAGTTTATACAAAACATGTTGATTTCGATGTTAATCATTGCAGTAAAAAAAGGAAACCATTTTAAATGTGAAGTAATAAAAGATTTAAATAAACAATAATAAATCAATGTGATTATTATTAATCAGTCATTGAATTGTGTTCACCTTCTTGACTATTCCTCAAATATTCCAGCTTTAAATCTAAGATGATCTTATCTTACCTGTACCTTTAAGGTTTAGAGCCCACTTATTTTCAAAAGCAGTTTTAAATGACAGGCAATAAAACATTTTTAAAGCAGGACACTTAAGACATTGGTTGAGTTCAGACACAGTTAATGAGCAGGTGGGTGTAAAGACTCGTGTGTCTTCCTAGGTCACTTCAAAACCCCTTGTTTCTCCATTAATGTCACTTTGTCATGAGTGGTGCCCCTCAGTGGTGGTACCCGAGGTGACCTGGCCATACTTACTGGACCATAGGCACCTTCTTGATGCAAATTGGTCAGCCCGTTTCTCTCTGTGTAGAATTTGGGATGGGGATAGAGAGGATGCTCGCTTAGCTGGAATCACCACAAGTAAGAGCAAGGAGGGAAGAGTAAACCTGGGGATGTAGGGAGATGAGGAAGGGACAGGGAGAGTCTCAGTAAAAGCATCAGATTCCAAACAGAACCTTGAGACATTTCCAGGATACACCCTTTGATGAGACCCAGCACTCTGCCTAACTCTGAGTTATTTGATAAATCTTTTTATCTATTTTTGTTCAAGCTGACTCAAGTTGTGTGCTACTAATTGCAGCAAAGGGAAGGGGGGGAGATTGTAAAAAAAAAAAACAGAAATAAAGTTCTAATTTGATGCTGCCTTGATAACTTAACTGGCCACCTTTACAAAAAGGAAAAAAATTATAGACCCCATAGTACTTCTCACCTTACACAAGGCAACATAGAAATTAAACTTCAGTATAAACATTAAACCATAGAACAAATGCATGATTTGTTATCATTATATATATTAGCTAAATTTTCATAAAAGAAATACTAGGCTTCAATAATCATTTAAATATGCATAAAACAGCCTGGCCAGTGTGGCTCAGTTGGTTGGAGCATCATACCATAAACTGAAGGGTCGTGGGTTTCATGCAGTCAGGGCACATACCCAGGTTATAGGTTGCATCACTGGTTGGGGAGCCTACGAGATGCAACTGTTTCTCTCTAACATCGATATTTCTCTCTTTCTCTCTGTCTCACTTCCTCTCTCTCTAAAAGCAATGAGAATAATGTCCTAGGATGAGAATATATATCATATATATAATATACATGATAATATATACCATGTGTATGATATACACCTAATATATTATACTATATCATATGGTACATATGACATATCATATCATGTATATGATCATGTATATAGACATAGGATATGTGTGATAATGTGTGTGTGTGTGTGTATAAAATCTCCAGTGATATTCAGTGGGTATTGTAAGAGCTTGTTCCTGGCTCTCACACCATTGAAATCTATTGCTTTAACTAACTATAATCCAACTGATACAGCACAAAAATATTTTCAAAAATCAAAAACAGTTTTAATGATGCTTATAATGCTGAAATTACTGAGGGAAGATACTTTGTAAATACCTTAAAATATTTTCGCAGAAAGAAAGAAGTGTTTCTTCTTAATTATTATTAAATAGAAAGTTTCATTTCCTTGGGCATTCTGATTTTATCTTCTCTTATTCTAAGAACCCTGATATTTTATCAGAATATCTCCATTTTTATGGAAAAGTGAATAAAATGTATTTGATGTTATAAAATATGACAAAAAATAGAAGCAATAAAAGATTACTTAAATTTGAATTAAATCTGGAAACATTTCTTTTCCATTTTCTTTTATTCCCCTCAGTCAGAGAGAATGTGTTTCAGGAGAAATAGTGCATTTTAAGAGGAAATTTTTAAAGAGATCAAGAATGTGAAAATACCACTGAAATAAGATTTTAATCCTGGGATAATTCAAAGCCTTCTTTTCTGAAAGTGCATACTTTGCAAACAATAATGTTTCAACTGCCAGATGTCTTCGTTCCAGAAGTATCTGGCACTGAGCACCTTTTAGCTTCTTCATTATAATGCACCATTACTTTCTCTCATTTACATAGGCTGTTGGATACTGTTTTCATTTGTCATGTGAATTTAGACTCTTGTTTTTTTCTAGTTCTTTGGGGCTACCATTTGCTGGCTCTGGGCCTTCAGCTTTTCCCCCTGTTTTAGAGTTATTCCCTTCTCTAGTATAAAGTGCTCGACAAATCATAGTGGATATGGAATAAAACTTCTTGGATTTAAGTCTTTGCTAACAATTTAATTAATTTTGGACAGATTATTTAACTTACCTCTGTGTATTCAAATGGAAAATGGGGAGAGTAATCAAACCCTTTCATTCACTGTTATAAGAGCAAAATGAGGCAATAATAAACAGCAATGTTCAGGGAAAGGTAATACTTGAATATCAAACTGTGTTTGCTTATTTAGTAGCTATTATTAGGAGTATGCTAGTATCACGAATAGCTACTATGACCTATCATTAATTGGTATGAATTTATCAGGGACAAGGCTGGAAAGAAATTTGGAAATTGAGGAAAGTTAATAAGAGGGAATATTTACGAAGATGTGTGAGGTTCACAGAAACCACAGGATTGGCGAAGCTCCCTGCGGCTAACTACAGTCTAACATTGTCAGCAGTTCAGGCTTCAATGAGCATGACAAGGGATTGGGTGCAGAAATGCATAACTGCAGGATAGGACTAAGTGAGGAGCTACAGCCTTCAAAAGAGGAAACCAGCCAGTCTCTAACTACAGATCTGCAGGGAGATGACCAATGGAATCCACAGCTGATCTTACCCCCCTCCCACCCCCTGAGCATCTGCTGCTGTCCCCTCAGACAGAACTCAGTAGGAAGTCAGAAGACAAGGAGGCTTGTTGATGAGGATTACAGAAGTCATCTTCTGGAGGCACAGAGCAGGGTGTGCAATGGGGAAGCAGGGATCTCAAGCTGCCAAAGGCAGCCATCCAGTCCATCTACCTGACTTACGCCTCAGCATCCTCCCTTGTCATTGTCCCAGTGAAAAACGTGTGGCCTCAACCAAGGGAACCCACAAAATCCATCACAAGTGTCATTGTGCCCTGATGTTAATTTGGGCATAATACATACAAAACTCAAACTGTAGTCACTACCAGTTTTTCTCATATAGAGTACTGGGATAAAAGGAGACAAGTAACAACACAAAACACACCTGCTACAGTTCTCACCTTGACAGCTGGTCATGGGGCCTACATTGGTGATGCCAGCCCATGTTCCCAACCTGCTCTGTGGCCCCACTTTCAGCTGGTGATGTTTTCCATTTCATTCTGCCATCAAAGTGTGTATGTTTTGCAAATAGGATCACTTCATGATCTTGGGGTTTTATAGTTATTGTTCAGTGATTAAATCTTTAGACTCACTATCTATACCATCCAAATATATTAACTATGCATGTATCAGAAGGCTACTCCATCAATACTAAGATTCTTCACAAACAAATATTTTAGCATTGTATTACCAGAGCTATGCAATAACCAGGAGAAATGAACTTCTGAGGCTGGGATTTTTAGTGCCATGCATCTAAGTGCAGAAGCTATTTAAGGACAAACATGGTTTCTGATGCTTCCTAAATTAGACCTGAGGCAGCCAAATGTGCTCTCTGTTTAAGAGAAGCTGGTGAGAAACTTGCCAAGAACCAGGTTCTAACTTTATATTGGAGAGGTAACATGTCTACGGTCTTCATTCCTGAGACACTTGCCATCCTATATCCCCACCGTGACTGAACATGGGGAGCCAGAGTACACAGTATCCATGTGGACACCAGGATGATCACTGCCTACTCCTACCGTGCTGTCCTTAGTCATTGTTGTTTACTTTTCTTGCCTCGACTTCCTGTGTGTCAGGCATGGTTGTAACAGTGAGGGTTCAGCCTGGAAACCATTCTCATGATGTTCAACTCTCGTAAGGGTCTCTCTAGCAAGGGGAGCTGCCCTTGGATTTTTCCTCAAAATTCCCTTGGTTTGGAAAATATATTTGATAGAGACTGTCATTTGTGGCAGCAACGTATGAAAATTCCTTGATCTCCTCTGGCCTTCCAGCCCACCAAAAACCTTTAAGTGCTCCCGAAAGGAAGAGAAGGGAAAGGAAGAGGGGGAAAGAAGCAAAAAATTATCATATCCTCTGATTAGGTGGAGAAACCCTAAGAGGGGGTTACAAGCTGCTGAGAAGCTTCCTTTTATCTCCCTGGGCTGAATGCAGAGCCAAGCAGTTCCCCTTATTCTAGAACGTGTGACAGACCCTAGGGTCTGACACTGTGCTTGCTTTAGTTTTCTTTCTGATGAAGACACAAGTAACTGGAGACTTTTGATGCAAGACAATTAAGAGTCTGGAACACCATTAGCTAGACAGAGGAGCAAGGCCCCTGGCAGAAAAGTAGGCTGCAGAGGAAGTTCATTGCCAGCCTTCTGCCTCTGTAATGAACAGCTTCAGGAAGCTCTGTCCTACAATTGTGACACTGGGCTCACAAAGCCCATTTGGAAGCAAAGGCCTGTGTCTTCAATGCAGGTGATGAATTAGGCTTCTCAGATGTAAACAGAAATGGAAGATTGATTATAATGTTTTGAAGGGAGTTTTTATCATAGTGTTAACAATTTTCAAAGCAAAAATGTGCATCAGCTGCACATTAGCCTCGGGAATTTTAAATCCATTTGTAGCAAGAAACAATTCATTAAAAAATCAAGCTATCTCATGTTTTAAAACTTTCCTTTAACTATAATCCAAATTTCCCATAAAAAGTACATTGTAGAAATAATTTGGAAGAGTGTGAGGTTTCTGCTTTAATTTTAAAATCAAAGAGAAGCAAGAAACCTAACCACAGGTTCTTAACCACACGTGGTATAACAATAGTAAACCCTCCCAGACAATGGTTGTGAGGATTCAGTGAGATAATCCGTACATTTACTGAACATTTATTTAGCATGCTCTGTGCCAGGTCCTGTTCTATGCATTAGGGAGAGATACCTGAGCAAAACGTATTCCCCCTTCTTCATAAACTTACTTTCTGGTCAGGTCTGGAAAACAATGATAAAACATGAATAAATATGTAAAATATTTAGCATGTGAGAAGGTCATAAGTACAGATTGAGCAGTTTAGGAGGTAATGGGGAATGTTCAGGGGAGGTTGAAGAGGGGAGTTCAGTGTTTTGTAATGGTAGTCCTCTTTGAAAAGGTGATGCTTGAACAAAGCAAAGTTACAGAAGTCAGGGAATTAGCAATGAAGACATCTGGGAGAAGAACATTGCAGGTGGAGAAAGAAGGGCTAAGGATCGAGGTTGAAAATGTACTCTGGTGGTTTGAGGAACAACAAGGAGATCAAGGTGTTTGGAGGCAAGGGAGAAAGAGATGGAATCAGAAAATGAATGGGGGGTCAGGTCATAGAGACCTCAAAGGCCATTGAAAGGATTTTGATTTCACTGTGGGTGAAATAGGAAACCATCACAAGGTGTTAGCAGAGCCAAGGCATGATCTTCATTGTTTTAAATGATTCCTGTGACTATTGAGAAGAAACTACAGTGGAATAGGTTGAACAGCTAGCATAGTAATTCAAGCAAGAAATTATGGGTGGTAGGGGGAGGGTCCAATCTAAGGTGGTGATACATAGACAGAACTGAATCCGAAGGGCCTGGTCTCAAAGTCACATTCCATAGCATCAACTCTTAGTTACTATCATTTTAAAGGCGTGGGGAAGAAAATGACATGTTCCAATAGTTATCTTTCACTAAAAGGCTGCTCCAGATTGTGATTACTATGGGGGCATTTCCTGGACAAAATCTCCTCCTCACCTGGGAGATTCAGTTCAGTTTAATGCTGAATCTAATCAAAGTAAGTGGTGTTTAGATCTTTTTTTCCTCTAACAATTTTATAATCACGAGTTTTTATGACTGTCTCATAAATCTGCCAGTCTGAGAGTCTGTTTTACATGGTATTTTGGCTCTAGACCATTAAAAATAATGGTTTAACTCTCATCCATATTTTTGGCATCAGCCACATTTTTCTATATCTGTTTACACTAATTTATTACTGTTTCTGTCCCTTGCTGCACACAATTTACTTCTTTATCATTCATTTCTCAACTACAGGCTAAACTATTCTAATTCATTCATCATTCATTATCTTTACTTTAAAATGTTTTAAAAAATATATGGGACAGATGCTGTCTATAAACTCATTTTAGCTATAACTTTAGGCATAGATAAGGTGACTTGCAAGTAGTTGGTACCAGCTAACACATGTTAAAATGTGACTTTAAGGAACATTTTAAAAATTGAAATGCATGCACCATTTTATATAAATATGTTTAACAGATGTATGAAACAAAGCTAATTATTAAAATTTCCATTCTGGGAAATGTTACTTGTGGCCAACTTTAAAAAGTAAGGACTTTGTTCCAGGCAGGTATTAGCAGTTGGATAAATCTGAATAAATGCTATACACACCTCTGAACTTAATGCATTTTTCAGGGGGCCAAAATGATATCATGTCACCCCTAAATTCAAGCTCATTTATCAATGCATGCACTTGTTAATTCAATGACTCTTATTTATGTAATGCCTGATGATTTCAGGTACTTGGACAGCACTAACAATAAAATATTGGACAAGCACTGGCATAATTTCTGCTTCCATGGAGTTGACGGTCTAATGGAGATGCCAGGGGTGGACATTAACAAAATAACCCCACTAACGAGTATGTCATTACAAGTAGAAAAATGCTTTCCAATGGGGGGAGGGGAGAATCACCATTCTATGAGAATAAGTGTCATGGAAAAGAAAAGAAAGCAAATCTTTGTATCTTTATTGCATGGGACTTGGTTATTAAGGTTAATTTATAAATCATTAAGAAACTGAGAGTGGCAAATACCTTAAAAATCTTGTAAGTCTATAGATAGATATAGGATCATTTGAAATATCATTTCCCATGTAGGACACCACACAAATGTATTGGTAAATTTTTTTCTAATAAGAAAATGTCTAAGAGAAGAGCTAGCTTTACATCAACATCTATTCTCTCTGTAGAGTTTCCTACCATTTTGTCCACATCCTTGACCATTTGCTACACTTGCATCCACAGAAAACTGTGAGAATCCCTCAGGTTGCTGTTCATTTTCCTCAAGTAGTCAAAATATTCAAGGAAATTAAAATGTGCTTACTTTTGCCCAAAATGCCCCTGGCAAACCTCATGTTCCAGTATTTGAGTGTCTACTATACTATTTGAAGGGCAAAGTGCTGAAGGTTGAGGATACACATAAATAAGGCAGAGGAATTGGTGGCTCAGAGAAAGGACATGATTTCCCTAGGGACTCCCAGATAGTAAAATGAAGATCAGAGGTTCAAAGTCAAGTTTTTCTGACTTCAAAGCTCAGGTATGTTTCATAGGCAGCTTGCCAGCTCTGTAACAAAATGTACCATCTTTTTCTTCCCCAACATAAACTTCTGTAAGGAACATGTTCTCTACTATGATTTAAAAAAATCAATCTAATAGTACATGTACGATGCATACCCTAAGGAGCAAATCGCTCTTAGTCTAAAAAACAACATACTGACAAGTCACAGAACTTCATTTCAAAAATACCTGTGCTTCCACGGTGCATCATGGAATACAGGAGTAGGAAGAGCAGTCTGACTTACGAAGACCTGGAGCAAAACTTGGAAAACTACCCAATGTCTTGGCAATGTTGCCCATCTCTCATTTCTGTTTATCTGTGCGTTATTTTTCTTCCTTTTTGGAAAACCAACACTCTCTTTTTTAGTACTCCTATGATTAAACATGGCCACCCCTGTAGATCCTGAGTTTGCATCCTCTGCATTCTAGCAACCATTAGAGACCAACTAGCATATCTCAGTAAAAATTTAAATTTACCAGGGAGAGATCAGATTGGCCTGCTCTTGGTCAAGGGTTCACTGTGATCCAGCTGGATGTGGCTGGAGAATGGAAGACAGTAAGCCATGACTAACAGGGACCCACCTCTACACGGAAATGAGGAGAAAAGGGAAAGAGGATGAGAACTGGGCAAGATTGCATAGGTGGCCACATACGGCATAGCTCAAACAGCAAATTTTAAAGGCTTATGAAATAAAAACCAATACAAAGCAGCAAAATACCGTCAAACCATGAGCGCTCAGTTAAAATTGTTACAGACATTTCTGGGTGAAATAGGTCAAGGAGAGGACAAAGTGAGAATTAAATTGGAAAGAGAAGTAAAGCCAAGGTACGGTTATCAAGTTACACTATGGGGGAAAAAAATGTGCACAGGAGGATGCAACAAGTGTTCCCAGGGCAATAAGAAAACTAAAGTGAGACATTAGTGAGGATTAAGGAAAAAAGGTTCATTTTAGAAATAGAAATGTCAAGATATATTTTCAAGGAAAAATTAGGGCAGGTATATAAAAGCCCAATGACAAACCTAAAATCTTACAAGTTAAGAAATGGAAATCATTATCAGTCTCAAAGTAAAATTATGCAATACAAATAAAAATTAAAGATTAGAAATATGGAACATGCATCCCAATAATAGTATAGGTAATAGTGTAAGGCTGAACTGGAGTTCAAGTGTGCAAAAATACTGGAAACATCAGGGTAATATACAATACAGTAATAAAAGAGCTTCATTGAGATATAATTGCTATAGAGTGAACTGTACATATTTCATGTGCACATTTGATGAGTTTAGACATATGCAAATATCTGTGATACTATCACTACAATCAAGGTAATAGGCATATCCAACACCTCCTAGTTTCCTTGTGTCCCATTGAATGTGTGTGTGTGTGTGTAAAAAAACA
>CM052545.1:76164001-76283186 GCA_028533065.1 Trachops cirrhosus
ACCAATGGAACAGAACAGAAAGCCCAGAAATAAACCCAAATCTCTATGGTCAATTAATCTTTGACAAAGGGGGCAGCAACATAAAATGGAGTAACAATAGCCTCTTCAACAAATGGTGCTGGGAGAACTGGATAGCTACATGCAAAAAAATGAAACTCGAGCACCAACTTACACCATGCACAAAAATAAATTCAAGGTGAAATCAGTCTTAGTGGGAGCATTTGCACCATAAAAATTACCCAATGTTACAAATGAGGGCTTCCCCCGACCTCCGAGAAGATTTACCAGCATACCACTAACCGCTTATTACTACATATTTGACAGCAACACAATTATCTCAGGAGAGACTGGGTTATGCTGTTGTTACAAATCCCCCCAGATCTTAGTGACTTAACAAAACAACAAGAATGTCTTTCTTGCTTACATTACCCACACTACATAAGACAGCTTTACTCTGTGTGGTATGTTTGGGTGGCATTTGGGTTGACAGAGGCATCATCTTGACATCGGTTTCCATGATCATTGCTACAATGAGAAAGGAAGCTCTGGAAGCCTCTATTTTGTACCTACTCAAGTCACTTCTCTTACTTAATTGGTCAAAAGAAGTAATTGGTCACACCTAACCTCAAGAGGGCAAAGAAATGAAATCCTACCATGTGCCTTAAAGAGGGCTCAACTAGAATTACTGAAAAAGCATTGCTAATGACAACTGCAGTAGAGTTTGGCAAATGAGAGCATAGCCTTGATCAGTGTATTAGTTGGGGTTCTTCAGAGGAACAGAACCAAAAGGCTATCTAAAAATAGGATGAACTTTATTACAGGAATTGGCTTACAGGATGAGGAAGCCAAGAAGTCTAGAAAACTGGGATCTGCAAACTGGGGAACCAGGAAACTGGCAGTATAATCCTAGTCTTAGGCTGCAGGCACGAGAACCAGGGGGCTGCAGCTGTGAGTTCTGGAATCTGAGGTCTGAGAACCAGGAGCTCTGATGTCTGAGGGCAGGAGGAGATGGACATCTCACATCAAGAAAAGAGAGCAAGAACTTGCTCTTCTTCAATTTTGTTTTTCTCTTCTGTCCCTCAAGGGATGTGAGGGCAGCCCACACTGGTGAGGGTGAATCTTCTTTACTCAGAGCACTGAGTCAAATGCTAATCTCTGACAGAAACACTCACAGAAACACTCAGAAATAACATTTTACCTGCTCTCTGGGCATCTGTGAGCCTGTCAAGTTGACATATGAAATTAATCATCACAATCAGATAAACCTCGACTCCAACAACAGGCACCTCTTACCTGCTGTACAACTTTGGTCACTTTAAAATTCAACATGTATTCACTTACACATTGTCTAACTCTCTGTTCACATACAGCCTTCAAATCTGAACGTATTTAATATACGGTCCTTTATAAGAAAAGTTTGCCATTCCCTGCTTGACTTTGATTAATTGAGTGAACTTCTCTGTGCTTCCATCTTCTTGATTCTAAATTGGGTTGTAATAAACTTACTTAGTACAATGTGTATCAGCATGCTTCCCATCTTTTCCATGCTCTAGAATACTAAGGTGTATTTATATCAAACACTGATTGAAAAACTACTGCTGCTCATGGCCAGAGGTAAGGTGCCTGAGTGTTCCCACTTCCCTGCGGTCAGAGATCAGTATCTAGGCACGGTGTGCCTGATGGGCTTTAGAAAGAATTCCAGGTGGCTTAGTTTCTGCTACTGTATTTTTTATTCTTTGCTTAATGAATATTAAATAAATGCATGGATGTGAGTCCCATAAAGACTGTAAGGTTGGTAGTATTTTTCTCCTTTCATAGTTGAAGAAACTGAAGGTCAGGAGGGTTTGCCATTTCCCAAGACCCGAGCATGTAGCAGGCATCTTGGAGACTCAGACGCAGGACTCTGACCTCAGGCCCAGGGCCGTGTGATTATGTTGTCATTGCTACAAGTACTTACAAAGAGGGGACCTAGTGATTTCATGTAAAAAATCAACTGCAGGTTTCACCACCTGCCTCCTTTAAACAACAAAGTGCCCAGATGCTCTAACAGAACATTCAGGTTTACTTTTGTGTTTGTACAATTTTTAGAATATTCTTAAAGTGCAAAGTGAGGGCAATGCCTCTATTTGGCCTGAAAATACACTGGGAAGATGCTTCCCCCGCCTCAGATAGGTTTAAAGAGCTGTGTTTAGTTCACAACTGCCCAATGTCTTAGACAAGTTTAAATTCACTCAAAGAAAACATTGCGCTGGCTCGACTTAGCGCCATCACTACACTTGGATTGCTTCGCACTGCCTCACAAATCCACAGCACTGATCTTCAGTTCCAGCAGGGTTCTATCAGTTGTGCTCAACTCTACGTGACATGTGCATTATTGGGGATTTTAAGTTGCTCTACAAGGGAGAAAACAACCCATCAGAAAGTTATCACCATTATCCTAATTAAAAGAAGGGCAGGTTTATTATATGGCTATTTTTAACAAAACCCCAGTGGTTTCCACCTATAAGTGCAGCAACCGGGAAGTGATCTCACCGGTTGCCAGAGTGAAAATGAATTACATTTGTCATCCCAAGAGGACTTGTGTATTTCCAGTGCCATGAAACATTATTTCTTTCTCTTTTCCTCAAGAAAAAAAAAACAGAAAGAAAAGAATTTTACTACCATTCTACTCAGTTAACTTGATTGGAGTAAAGATTAAACCTGTCTTTAAGTTCCATGAGAATAGCTGAGAGTCTGACTCCCTTTCTTTACCTTACCATAACCCCAAATCTTCAGGGTGACAGGAAGCAGGGACTAAAACAAGTCTGTCTTCAAAGGTTTGGCACCATATCTGCACCATGGGAAAGGAAGCATTGGAGAACGGAGTCAGAACAGAAATCTGAATGAAATGGGTAGGAGAAGGGAAGTTTCAATTCTTCCCGGTTACCTCAGAAGGTCACTCTGAATGTTGTGAATTTCATTTCATCTGCAGAGTTACCTTGTAGGTATAGGAAGATGATTTAGCCTTTCCTTACACTTAAAAACACACAAAAGATTTATTAAATGGAATGCAGATTGCTTATAAGTTGTCACTCAGTAAAAATTATTTATATATTTCTTCTGTTTTTTTTTTAATTTCCAGACCTAGAATTTTATTGGCATATATCTTATTAACACAGTAACATCTGATTCACAAAACATAGGATTTAAACACCTCCATAAATGAGTCAAGCGCATTGAAATACATACCAATGACATTTACAACAGAATTCAGTACGTAACAGGGGAGTAATTTCATTCACTACAAGAGATCTTCCAATATTATCCTGACACTAAGAAGCAAAAGAAACAGGGGCCTTTGCAGGGTAGCCCTGTGTATATTCAAAACAATCATTCTGCTTACAATCGTGTAAAACTGCTTTCATCTTCACAAACTAGATTTGAGTTTTTTGTCATTCTATATAAGGGATACTCTTATTTCTTATTTGAAAATGGGAGTTGGCTTGAGATGTGGGTTCTCCCGTGTTGTTGCTCTAGAAAGGGGGAAGGGAAACACACCTCAGGTAACACTCTTGAGTGTCAGCACAGATAAATTCATCTCACAATGAACTGGACAAACCCCTATGGTCAGTGTCTGATCAGGATGGGAGGGGACAGAAACAAGCGTCCCACACAAAAGGCTTCTGGACCTTGAGCAAAGAACAAAGAACTCAGCAGCAAGCAGCATAAAGAGGACAGAACCCTATTCCACCAGTGGCCAGCGAGAAAGCAAGTCTTCCAGAGTTTTCCTTTTCATATCCATAAAATGGATCAATAGTACTTACTTCATAGTGCATCTTGGAGTGTTAACTGGTCTTAGGCCAGAGAAGCACTGGGTAATGTGGCCAACATACAATATTGCCTTCCCAAAGTTGTCACCATCCCAATTCCTGGCACCTATTAACATGTGTCTTTACATGGCAATGGAGAATTAAGGCTGCAGATGGAATTAAACTTGCTAATTAAATGACTGTAAGAAAGGGGGATTATCATGAACCATCCAGACAAGCTTAGTGGAATCACAACTGTCCTTAAATGTAGAAGAAAGCAGAAAAGAAATTGCCACAGGGATGTGTTCTGAGAAAGCCTTGATTGGCCATTGTTGACTTGGAAGTCAGAAGGGGACCATGAGCCAAGGAATGCAGGTAACCTCTGGAAGCTGGAAAGACAGAAATGGTTCTCCCCTAGACCTTCTAGAAAAAAAACACAGGTGTAGTGACACTGTGTTTTCCCCAGTGAGCCGATTCAGACTTCAGATCTCCAGAAGTATGAAATAATAAATTTAATTTAATTAAAACAATCAAGTTTATAGGAGTTTGTTACAGCAGCAGTAAATAACTGATTCCTGGCTAACCAGTAAATGGAACTTATAAATGTGAACCAAGTCAATTCTACAGAAGAATGACAAATGGGGTCTAATGTGACTCCTTGGGGGTGGATTTCCTTTGGGAGTTTGGATAGATATTCCAGAGAATCAAATTTAAAATTAAGAGAGCTCTTCAAGAAATTAAGTAGCAGGTAGAGGAGTATTTCATGCCAGATTGCACCAGCATTCTCTGAACTCATAGGCATTTGATTTAAGTTCACTTCACAAGGCACTAAATTAATCAGCTAAAAGCTCCCATTAGTAGAGCACTTAAATGTGTCCAGTCCTTTTCAATCTGTAAACAACCTCATGAGTTGGATATTATTATACTTATTTTACAGATTAAATTTGAGGTTCAGAGAAATTAAGGAATTAGTCAAAACCAATACAGCAAATAAGTAACAAACCCTAGGTTCAAACTTGCCTCTCATTCAAAAGCTCATGTTATTCCATGATACTACAAGTATAGCACACTGAGGGTTATAACATTCATGCATGTAAATTATCAGGTATTAATCACATGGTTACTACATACCTAAGCTAGTCGATATAGCAGTAATGATAAGCTAGAGAGATATGAGTCCTGTATTCACAGGTGATTAAAGAAGCAATTTCATACACTGCAATCAATGCAATGGGCAGGGGAATATGGGGTTATGGAGCTGTAATAGAATAATCTGACCTACAGAAGATACAGAGTGATGGAAAGGGTCCTGACATGGAGGATGGGTAGGAGATAGTCAAGCAGGAATGGGAAGAAGTAGCAAAAGAAAAGACATAGAGATTGAAAAAGAGTATGACCTTATCACTAGTTGATAATATAGGTAATGTAGGGGTACGGGGAAATGAGGTGATGGGCTGGCAGGTGGCAGTCAGAGAATGAAAGCCTGTGCCCCACCCCCATCTTATTCTAAATACGATGTATGTGTACGAATGGAATGACATCATCAGATTTGCATTCTTGGTATGGGGGATGGGTCAGCGAGGGGTAATTCAGTTACCTAGGTGCCACAGGTAACTACTACTAGGGAATAGCTGGTGATGGGGGTTGAAAAACAGTGTCACATTTGAGAGAAGCTTAGAAAGCAGGATTAACAGAACTGCATTAGGGAAAAAATCTGTGTTAAAATGAACTGCAAAGAATTATGCTCAGGTTTCTGGTTTAGTCCATTTATACAGAGCATGAGAAAGAACAGTTCAGAGAGGGGTAATAATGATTTCCCTTGGGAGTAAGTGGAGGTTAAGAACTGGTAAGACTTTGAAGGACACAGAGCCACAGTTTTTCAGCCATATACACAGGACTAGCTCTCAAATTAGAGTTGTGACCTGGACATAGAGTCATTCCTATCAGTGTACAGGTAGCAACTAAATCCATGGAGTAGATGATACAACCTAAGAATTACAGTGAGGAAAACACAGTTCCCAGGACAGAGCTCTGAGGGATAACCACTTTAAGAAATAAGCAGAGGGAAAGGAACCTGCTAAAGAAATGAAAGTTAGAACAGAGAGGAAGGAAACAAATGAGAGAGGCCTGGGGGGAAATGTATGTCAAGAACCAAGGAGGTAGTATTTGGTAAAGTTTGGGTTCAGGAAGAATGTGAATGTTTTCCATGACTATTTATGTCAAGTGTGTTCACACTTACCAATCTACTCTGCCTGTAATGTTCTCCCTACACCTATGCCTCTCACTCCTGTCAATCTTCACAAAACTACTTATCTTTGAGGTCACACCTGAAAAACTGGCTTCCTGTGAAGTATGTTAGGACCTCGTGCTGTATGCTCAGTCACACACTGTTTCTTCTCTTCAAAGAGCCTTCAGAACTGAGTGGGTTAGAAATAACTAAATAAATACACGTCTGTTTCCTGCCTTGTTTATCTGTCTTCAGTGCCCACCTAGTGTGTGGCACAAAGCAGAAATGCAGAACATGGGGTCTGTGTGCTTACCATGTGACTAAGCAATAATTGCCCAATGAATGTTTGTTAATTTTGAGGCAGTATAGGCATTAACTGCATACACTCTGCAGCCATTGTGCCTGGGTTCTAATCCTGGCTTAGCTACTTCCTAACCACATGCACTTTCAAAAAATCATTTAATTGTCTGATCCTGCAGAAAAATCTAAACAGAAAATCTCTTGGATTCTACCTAGCAGTTGTTCATTTTCTCTGTAGGATTTTGATTCTTTATAATTTCACTCTAAAATGTTGGGAGGTAAATAAGTCTCCCTTGAACTTATCCCAGTGATGGTGATCCTTGCCCTCCCCTCCCCTACAGAGTTACAGGAAGGGCTACGTGAGATGATGGACATGAAAGTCTTCATAAGTTATTAAAAATGAAACAAAGCCCAACCACTGCAGAGTGATCATCCTGACTGGCACCTGAAGTCACCTCTCATCTAAGTCCTTATCAACGGATGGTTTAGCTTTAATGACAGTTCCATTCTCTGTCATTTAAACAACCATTCCCTGCCTTGGAGTGGAGCAGGTGGAATCAGTAATTGCTTAATTGTATGTGTATAATAAGGCTTGGCAGTTTCAATAGTATTCACCATGATAAAATAGAAGAGAATGATAAAGCATTGGCTAGATCTGAGAGTCTAAACTGGCATCAACAATTACTCAATTTTGCTGGCCCTGCTGTGCTATGCTGTCGGGAAAAAACAAACAAACAAACAAACAGTGGACAGAGATCCTGACTTGAGAATCAGAGTTTGATTATTTGCCATGATCTGGAGTCTCCCAGAATGCTCAGCTTGTTTATTACAAACAATAACAACATACTGAGAACATAAATCTGTGATGATCCGAGATCCGTATTCTGGGCAGTCTGAGTCATTCACCCAAAATAGGGCTGATTACTCTACAGGCAACTCATTGTACTCTCAGTGGTTAAGTTCCCTTTTTGCAACAGCATGAATATGGCACAGAGGAAGAAATAAAACCTATGACAGTGGACTAATTTTATCTGTGAAGCCAAATTACTGCTAAATGACATGTGATCACTAATGTCTTATCTGCCTCGCATGCACAAACACAGACATGAGCATTTTACTGTCATCTTTGTACCCGAGGAAAAGAGAAATTGTAAATAAACACAGTGCTCCAGGCTCAAACACTCTACACAAGGGCTGGCGAACGTTTTCTGGAAAGTGGTAGATATCGAATGTTTAGGCTGGGCAGGCTGTGCAGTCTTCGTGACAACTGCCGAGCTCGGTCGCTGTAGGGCAAAAGCAGGCACAGACAGTGTGTAAACAAATGCCTGTAACTTTTTTCCAATACAACTTTTTAAAAACAGGTGATGGGGTCAGATTTGGCCTGTGGACCATGATTTGCCAATCCCTGATCTATAGTCATTACTCTAATGAATACTAGCATTCCATATAGAGTGTAATTCTCACGACTGTGGCATCCACAGATAACAGGATACTTCATGATATAAGATTTTCAAGTGGACTTAAGTGTTTGAGAACATCCAAATTTCAGCATCAAAAATATGAACTTCTTTTACTCAAAAATGCCCAGATTTTAATTTTAAAATTTGTTACAGAGAGGCATATTAAATTTGACCAGCTGGTTTAAAACGGTAAGTCAAGGAGATTTTTTTAAAATGTTGAATGTTGAAATGTTAAATATTCAGTTGAATAGGCAATTCAGTGAATTAGATAAGTAATTAACCAAGTAACTAAAAATCTCTGTACCCGCTTGCCATCTCTTTTTATTGTTTGTCCTCTAAATAATAAGCAACTTGTCAATTAGAAGATTTAAACTTGATGTATCATACAGGGGTGTCCAATGTTTTGGCATCTCTGGGCCACACATTAAATACACAAACACTTATGAAAACAAAAAAATCTCATAATGTTTTAAGTAAATTTATGATTTTGTGTTGGGCAGCATTCATGGCCATCCTGAGCCACGTGCAGCCAGAGGGCCACAGGCTGGATGCCCCTGAAAAGTCTCTAATGACTATGTCAGCATCTCTCTTCTCTACAAGCAGGCAAACATCAGCACCATTTCAGCCACCAGAGATGGACAGGAGGCTCATTCCCCTCCATCTTCCTCTGTTAGAAATCACCTTCTTACAAAGTTATGTATTATTTCTGAAAATAAATGACTTTATGATTCAGTGTTACAAACCCAAAGCACCGAAAATTACCTGTGAATACCAACCTGAGCCTTCAATCTGTTATGGGAAGTGCTGTGATGTTGTCAATAGCAATGTAACTGAAAAGTAGACAGGGCTTTCTGAACATCTTTTTTTGTTGCTCTTGGTTGTTCTTGTCATCACTTTTCTTGGTCTATGTTTAAAAAAAAAAGTTGTTTGAGAGAAGAACTGGAAACTTAAAGAGAAAAGTATCCACAAGAAGGAACAAGAAAAGGAAGTAAACAGAAAAAAAAAGAACTGAAAAGAGGTTTGGTCAACACAGTGCCTAGTGCCAGAGATTCTCAGAACATGTTGACAGGATCATTTTCATAGTTATTTCTAACATGATTAGACTTTCAAACTTCCATTGCAAGAAGTTTTTCTTTCAGGAAACTGGAAGAACAGTAATCACAGAAGGGTTCATTCTGTCTCCTTGTACACAGGTAAGGAATGGCTAGGGGCAGAGCAAGCTGGCTGTTTTTCATTATTATTTCAGGGAATCTTGTGCATGATCTTATTCTGTTCATAATATCACCTGATGCAGTAAGTGGTGACATGGGCTGTCCGATGCTACCTTATTTCAGAGCAGCTACAACTTCAGACTCTTGCCTAACCCTGATTTAACAACCCGGTGCCCTTAAGCACCATGCAGTCAGCAGAAAGTGTGTACACAGTGCTCTGAACTCCTAGGGGTCATCTATGAAAACACGTTCAGAATTGTTTCACATCATTCTGGAAGAAGGATAGCTATCGACTTGTATCAGAAACCCAGTTCAAGGCTAATCCCAGTTACACTGATGGTATCTATCTACAGAGCTTAGAAAAGATTCACAACAGCAATCCCTATTTTTTCAGGAAAACAAAAAATCTGAAGGTAGTCAATTATTTGAGGTTTATTGAAGTGGGGGGCAGGAGTGGGGAGAAGCAAAGGACCTTAAAGTAGCATTCTCCCCCTCCCTTCTTTTTCTTTGTAAACTTTCCCAGTTAATGGCGAGAACATGAACTTCCTAGAAGAAACAGAGACTTGGTTTGCTTCGGGGCTCTAACCTCTTGGCACCTTAGAATACAGGTCACGTTTTTTCAGTTAAATATTTCTGAGTTGCTATTACAGCTGACCTAATACTATCTTTGTCTTTGGGTCATCAGTTATCAGTAGCACAATGTTATGTTTCTTTTTTGGTTTCCATATCCAACAATGGCAGTAAAAATTAATGGAATTGGTTAAAAGTTTAAACTACCGTCAGTGGCTACGTGAACATGAAACACAGACACTGGCAGTCAGTTGCTCTGCAACCAGGAAATTATCGGTGAGCAGGAGAAACTGCTGGGCAAAACTTGATCTTGGAAATTATAATTTTGAAGAATAAATGAAAAAGGTGTTCTGTCCATTGAATGTCACTCAAAGTATTAAGCACCTTCAAAAATACATAGATTTCACTTAATTTAATCCAATCCTGTTGTGCCCTGTGATCATCTAACCTTCCAAAACTCTTCACATAACTGTGATGAGATTGTCATTTTCTTCACCCAATAGATCTATTTTCAATCTTGCTGGGGAAACTCACCTTTTAGGGACAGGAGTTTTTGCCCCTGACTGGGCAATTTCGGTAGTAGTAAGGAAAGGGAAGTTTTGGTGGCAAATCATAAGTAGAAAAAGAGGCAGATCATTGTCCAAATTTTCCAGCAAAGTTGACCAAGTCACATTCTAATGTCAATGAGTTGGACTAAATGCAAAATGAAATGTTTAAAAGTGCAAAGATATATCTCCCATTCTCCTTTAGCTGTGTCACAAGGATGGCCTTAAGGAAAACAGTTTACTTGTTTATCTCCCTTTCTATACTAACTTGGTCTATGGGCTGACAGGGGTCCCCTTGAAAAGTGGCACAGGCCCTGCACACAGCAGCCCCTGCACCTCACTCCACCCTTGCTCCTGCTGCAGACAGGCACTACCCCCCTGCAGATGAAAGCTTGGGCTTATGTCAGACTCTTTATTAGTGAGTCTCTGGCGCATGCACAGATATATTTTTAAAAGCAAGATGACTGTGGATGACACAACATGAGTCTGTCTGTTCTCTGGAATAATGAGAACTACAATTAAACCCCAAGAAATAAGCAAGCAGAAATGGCTGTCTGCAGAACTTCCTGATCAGACCCGGGTGTGCTGAATCTGTGGGTCTGAAAATGAGCTTGAGAGGACCAATGTAAGTGAATCAGTATTCCCTTGGCCTAGAACACCTCCACAGGATCCCAGCCTCCACCGGATAGTCAGCAAAGATTTAACTAAGTTAGCACTTATTTCTTTCCTGTGATGGCTAATATTCAGATTTTTGTGTCCACTCAATTCATTTTATATGATTCATACTGAAATGGCTTCCCTCCTTCATAATACTAGGTAATGAATAGCAACTGTATTTAACAGGCCCCATAAGTTTTAATGTAAAAAGAAATCAATTTATTATACCTGGTGGATTAAACACTTTGATTTTCAAGAACAAAATATAATCAGATTTAAAGCTACTAGGGGGGAAAAGCTAGTTAAAATCAAGATTGTATTTAGACAATGCTTCGACGTCGAGTCAACAATCTTCAATCCACATTAAAATAAGAAGTAATAATGTAATACTGAGCCTCAATACCTTCTGCCTTAGGTGGACCTTCCTCACCCAGTAATAGACACACAAACACACACATACACAGATGCACACCCACCCACCCTCATGCATCCCCTTTTTGATGCTGCAGCACAGCTCTCATAGGTTCAAACCTCTGAATGTTTGTGTGAGCAAGACTCTGTGCAAGGGAGATATAGAATGATTAGATAATGGATTAATTAACCTATCCCCACTACCTCTAGCATCTAAACGCAGATATGTTTCGGTGGAATGTAGGCAAGTATAGACTATTACAAAGAATATTTCTAATTTTTTGTTACAGCATATATTCTAAACTTAAACTTGAATGTTGCACATTTGCAGTTTTGGAGGTTATTGCAATGGTTTCACAAATGGAGGCTTAATAGCTATTCTTTATCCTCAAATTTATTCACTGTATGGCTATAAAGGCAGGATTTGATCAATGAGATTCCTAGTTTACAAATCCCTTCTGGTTCTTACTTCCTTTCCAAATAAAGTAGCATATCCTGAAACATGGGATCCAAAGCATTTTGCAAGCTGACTTTGCTATATTTCTTCAGGCTCATGACTTGCCAGAAGCTCTGTTCATCTTACTAGACTGTTGTGCTGTCCCATGGTTATTAAAAGATACCCCCAAGAGGTTATAGTGATCAATAATATAAGATCTTTGAACAAAGTAAAGGATTATTTGGGGTAGAGACCCCTAAGTAGGTAGTCTTCACTAATAAAATTTTAATGAACAGCACAACTCTGGAGAAACCATTGATACAGAGTAAGTAAAACTTGTCAAAATAGAGAGGAATTGAACCATACACAAACTAGCAGTTACTTCCTAATTCCTCCTGCTGAAATCCCTTTGGGGGCAGTGTAACGCAAAACAAGAAATTGTCTCTCTAGAAATTAATGGCCCCTACATTTTACTTATTTGCTCCTTGTTGGTATATTTTTCAAGATGACAGGCAGTCAATACTCTTAGAGACATAACCTGTTCAAATGGGCTAAATGCATTCGACTTAAGTAGAGAAAAAAGTAAAATGACTAAGTATATTATTAGCAAAGTACCAGAAGGTTGTAGGGTCATAGCTTAACCAAACATTAAATGTCTTTACTCAAACAATCCTGCCTGCGTCACTTTACTGATTTCTTTCAAGTGCCCTTGCCAGTGGTGTAGTTTGCTCAGCTGAAATTAGTCGGTCTTGGCAAGTAATCAAAAAGTTATAGAATGATTGGATGCTTCTTTGAGAATAGAGGAATTCAGAATTCTTTAAGCTGGCCAGTGTGCTTAAATTCTACCTCCAGCTTAGGGGCTCAGCCATAAGCATTCAAAAAAACCCCTAGCCAATGTCTCTCCGTTGGTTGGAGCATAATCCCATAAAGCAAGGAGTTCTGGGTTTGATTCCCCCTGGGCACATACCCAGGTTGTAGGTTCAATCCCCCTGTCAGGGTGTGTACAAGAAGGCAACCAATCAACGTTTCCCTCTCACATCAATGCCTCTCCCTGGTGGCCCCCCACCCTGCTCCCCCCACCCCGACTCCCAACTTGCTCTCTCTCTGAAAGCAATGAAAAAATGTCCTCAGGTGAGGACGTTTTTTAGTACAAAAATACAAAAATACAAAAATAAATAAATAAATAAGCACTCCATAAAAAGCTGATCCTCTCAGTACATGGCAGTTTTATGAGACTTTTCAGCTCTGCCTTTGAAATTCACTACTCTAAACCCACACTTTCATCCTCAGGTTGCAATTCAGCTTTTGTTTTAGCCATCTATTGGTTGTAGATGCCAGTCTGGCATTTCACTCATTCTTCCTGCTCCTTAGAATAATTAGATTCACTCTGCCCTTCAGTCCCCCCATATAAATTAACTTGCTCTTTGCTCCATGATTCTTAGCCATGATCAGCCAATCGAATGTTCTCCATTCCTAGCTCTAGCTCTTGGAACAGGGGCCTGGGACCAAACTTTCAGCTCACAGTTGCTCTAGGGAGAAGATCAGACCCCAATTATATGAATGACTTTAGTCAAAATTGGATGGTATCTACTGTTGACAGAGGGAGAAAATGAATGATTTCTCTCCAAATTCAGTACAACTAGATGAAAGTGATTCTAAGACTTCAGGGACTTGGAATGGAGGAATAAGACATGTTGGGTAAGGATTCAAGGAGGCTAACCTGGGTTTAAAGCAAGACCCCACAAGGACAGCCAGCCTCTCCAATGTATAATGTATATAAAGGAAAAACATGAAGACCTTTGGCACAGCACAGGTTGGTCTAGAAAGTCACACCTGGTAACTGGGGTATTCAAAATTCCAGTCTATAGGTTACAGCCAAAGTCAGAGAGGTGTGACCTCTTACATCCCAGGCATTGGTTATCATTAATATCAAAATAGCCCCATTAGGGACCTGGTCAGGATACATGGGCAGAAATCTAGTCATATCATCAAGTTACTATGTCAGACTAGGACTTGGCTATGATTCAGCAGGCATGTAGAAGCCCACAGCCTAGGCTAGGATGTCCTAATATCAGATGTATACAACTCTCAGTCAAGTATTAGATGACTCAAAATCCCTTTAGCTCTCAAGATGAAGCTGAGGATGTCCTCATTCTGTAACTGACCACAGCTTGGCAATCACATGAGACATAACCTGCAATGGAGCATCGATGATTTCAATTCACTAGGCACATAGTCAACATTTTTAATTTCAGTGTAGCAGAACACACAGATAAAGGACTGACAAGCGAGCTGAATGACTAAAGAACAGTCATGGAAGAAAACTGAAAGGACCCTTTGTCCCCCTTTGAAAAAAATCAATGTCTTATACATCCTCATACACAGCAGCTCTCTGGTTTAGGACACACTGTAACCAGGATGAGAGTGGTCCAAGAGTCAAGGCTGAGAATTTCATGCACACCTGAGTAAGGTATAATGTCCATTAAAGGTTGCATGCTCCAGGCAACTCTGAGAGAACCCAAAAGAAGCTCTAGAATATCTTTACCCAAGGTGGAACTAGTGAAAGCCCAGGGGAGGAGAGGATAAGCTCCCAGGGGACAGTCCTCTGAAACCAATAATAAATGAACTATAATGAATGGGCTATGCCACTGACCTAGTAGCATTTTGCTTGCAGTGGGTGAAATTTGAATTTATCTTTCTCTTAAGGTATTTTCTTTCATGATAATAGAATAGAGATAAAGAAAGAGGGGGACAGGAGATGGGAAGAAGAGGAAGAAAAGGATCTAAGTTTGGAGGTTTGCATTGTTGAAGGTCAAGAGTATAGAGAGTCAAGAATGGTGGGATAGTGTTGAAATAGCTGGCTTAGGAGTCTATTTGGAGGCAAGGGTCTAGGGTAGTAGTTATTGGGATTGAAGTTGAGTGCCAGGTATTTTAGGATGTCACAACCTCTTGGGGATAAAGCCCTAGACATCTGCATTTTATTAAACATTCCAAGGGTCTTTCCTGTACAAGAAGGTTTCTGGACCATGGGCCTATTGAAAAGGGAGGGGGAAGGTGAATGGAGGGCATGGAGTTGGCAGGTAGCAGAGAGCACGGGCATTTGGGAGGTGATATCATTGAAACTGACACATACTCTGTGCCCAAAAATATCATCTGGTACATAAATAAATAATATCAAATGACATATAGAGGGTCTGTTTTTAAACTTACAGTTCTATGGATGATATAATCTATATCTTAGGTAGATTGAGATATTATGAAGTTCAGTGCATTTATAGTTAGAAGTTCTGGATTTGAGTCCTAGTTTGCCATTTATTGGCTGCATGGTCTTGGCAAATTACCTGAAAAATATCAACAATGGTCATAAAGATCAAGTAAAGTCATATATGTGCAAGGGTTATGAACTACCAAAAATATGCACGTGAAGTAGTCATGATTTTTTTCCCATACTGCCACATGTCTAATTAATAATACATTATGTTCTTAGCACAACAGTTATAGTCCCATAGAAACACATTTTACCAAAAGTCTCCTGTAATTTAGGAGGAATCTCATGTAATAGAAAGCACTGTAAAATCTGTATGCAACTATTTCCCCCATCTATGTATCTCTACAGAATTAAGGCAAAGCCTAGACCAAAGGATAATTAGAGCTACTTATTAGGGCATTGTGCGCTACACATTTCAAAGTCTGATGTGGAACATTCCCTCTCTCAGCGGCTCAGACAGGCAACTGCCATTACTTCTGAAGCCCTGTCCACAAGTTGATGGGCTGGGTACCTGAGAGTCCCTCTAAATACCTGAATGCCCATGCTCTGGCTCCAGAAAGCACGGTCATGTCCTCCAGAAGAGCACTGATTTGCCAGATCTTATTAACTGCAGTGAGTTATCCACTTCACTTAACATGCCTCCCTTTACAGGAAGGCAAAGACGATGCTGGTCATTTATCAGTAGATATTTGTTCAAATACCATCCTTGGCAGTTATTGCAATTTGTTGTATGTGCTCGCTCATATTCTTAAGAAGTTAATTAGCTCATTATCTACTATCCCTCCCAGTCATGGACATGCAGAGTAAAACCTTCAACCTACTGCTGTACATCACCAACCCACCCTCCAGTAGATCGGGATTTTCCCACTTGGAACTTTGCCAAATTCTTCTTAGCCTGTTAAGGAAAATGTAGACCAAAAAAGGAGAAACCCATCAGTCTACAGGATAAAGAACAGAGAATTCAGAAGCTGCTATCACAACATAGCACATCTTTGGAGAAAACATAATAATAACAATAACATGAATAATAATCACATTTAGGCCTCACTTATAGAAACTAGGCTGAGTGATTTATATACACTACTTCACTGTGCTGAGTGATTTACGTACACTACTTCACTGATATGTTAAAGTAATCCTACAAAATAAAAAGCTCAGTAGAAACCAGTAAGAGAGGTTCTGTAACTTACTAGAGATTCCATAGCAGTAAATGACAGTCAGGATTTTCAACTCAGGCAGTCTGAGTCCAAAGTGTTTAGCTATTGCATATACTGCCTATTGCTAATTGCTTGGAATTACTTAGAATTTCTCCAAAAGCCGAATGTTACTCTTCTTTGTTGGTACAATTTTGCAATTGGGCAGCTGGTGCTCAAGGAGATGATTAGTGGGGTTAATCCAATATTTCAATTGTAGGCTTTCCAGGCTAAGTAATGATCTGTGGTATGAAATAATTTTTTGAAAATGTGTGCAAGCTGTAGCTCTAATGTTCCTGGCCTGGACTGGTGAGAGACATACAGAGAGAAGAAAGTATTTCAGTTATAGGAGTGAAACACTGTTAACCACTAAGAAAATACTGTTGAAATTATGTTTGCCCAAGAAATATCTGCCAAATATAAAATGAACAGTTGGACTTGAGTAATATTATTGGATTGCTAGGGTGCATTTAAACCATCTCATCTAGAATGGGACGGAAAAGCACTGTGCTTCTTAATTAATGTACAGACATCATCTTAGTCATGAAATTAAAAGGAACTCTTTCTTTAGGCCACTGGTGTTTGGGGAGGTCAATTTAGTCCTGGACCAAATTGTCACAGTAATAGCTGCTTGCATCATTCAAGTCGTTTGTCATTGCAGGTGTTGAGCTAAATACTTTACCTGCTTTACCTTGTTTAATCCCACAACAAACCTGTTGGGCCCATTTTGCAGATTAGAAAACAGAGCAGAGATAGGAAGTGACTTGTCCAACTTCACATTTGTAATAAGTGACAGAGCTGGGTTTGAATTCCAGGCCGCCGGATGGCTGTGTCTGCACTTAATGAGTGTGTCACGCTGCCTCCACTCCCATTAGAGGGTGAAGATGTTGACTGGGAATCAGAGCATCTAGGAATCGGCCTCAAAGCCACCCATCGTTGGTCATCTGCCACCCACCATTCAGGAAATGCCATACAAGTTACTCACCACCCAGATCAAGATGCAAAACAACAATCACCCTATTTCTCCCAGTTTGCTTCCACTTCCCGAAAAAGTTTCCTGTGTAAAGGATGTGATTAATAATGACAGTTAGACTCTCAAAAATATTTTCAACTCCAACCAAATGAAATTAATTCATCAAACATAATCAGACTTGAATTGCATTTTATGGAAAAGGGTAAGAATTTGATAAATAAAGATGTGTGGGGAAGAACATTCCAGAAAAGATGAATTGCATGAGTGAAAAGTACAGAGTAATTTGGGGCCCTTCCCCTAAAATATCAAATAAGGATAGAGTTCAATATGTACATTTGATAAATGACAGGCAAAGTTATTTGGATTTTTCCTGCAAGCAAAGTAAAAACACTGTTTTCTTAACTTGGGGGTTATGTCGCATGTGATTGCTTATTTTTTGGTGGTAATGCTTAAAATAAAGTGGGGGGGGGGTAGTGAAGCCAGGGAGACCAGGCATCACTCTACTGCACTAGTTGGGAAGTGGGAGGCTATGGACACAGCAGTGAAAGAGTTTGGACACACATACGGGCCAATATAAGAGCCCTAAGCAGGTTCTGGAGGCTGGGCAGTGATCTTAAGGGACAGAAAGAAAGAGACAAAGACTTGGGGATCTGGAGACTGGGTGCCTGGGAGAAAGAGGCAAAACGGAGGAAACCCAGCATAGAAGTCTCTGAGGAAGGAAGAGGATGGTGGGAATCTATTGTGAAGAAGACAAAGAGGCAGTGGTTGGAAAACAGAGAACAGAACAGTGGCAAGAGCAGGGGTCCCAGAGAAGACAGAGTAAAGCTATCTAGATATTGGCATCCTTAACAGTAAAGTCGTGAAGCCAGTCCAGGGAATAACGGGGTAGGGTGTACGGTTCAGTGCATTCCTGTATTTGGGGTATTAGAGAAGGAACATTTCAACAGGAAGCCAAAAGAACCAGGGATGGGTCCTCTTTAAAAAGATTCATTAATTTGAAACTATGTAACTATACACATAAACATGTACATGTGCATATGTATATGTATATGTATATATATTCACAGACACACGTGTGTGGATAACCAAATTCTAAAGTGAGGGATACAAAGAAAAGCATGACCAAATATCAACTGAGCCCTTGTGCGTCTATGGCCTTTGCTAATACCCGTTGTTTTTCTTAAAATTTGAACAGGGGCTACTTTCCCCAGGTTGGCGGATTGTTAGAAATGTCCTCCATGCCCCGATGAGTTTATTTTTCCTGATGAATAATTTTCCTTTAGACCCATTTTGGCACCGTTCATTACATAATTTCCCTCATCATCATCTCATTTTGTTTCCAAAAACATATTCTCAAGTACCTAGCGATGTAATAAATCCTCTCTGTGGATGCTACCCAGCTCCTGATTATGTGCAGAATTGCTGAGCTGCAATGTGCTACCAGCTCTAATATTTCTAATGCCTCTTGGAATCACACCAGCATTAACCATTTATAAAACACCAACTGCTACTCAATATGTACAAATGCAATTGCATTTCACCACTTGCCAAAACAACAGGCCTTTCTGAGATCATTTTTCTTTTTTTGGTTTCTGGGAGAATACAATATTGGGATCCGCGATCAGTTGCCAAGTTCAGGCTAGTGGTAGTTGTTTTTTCCTAAATGATTTTATTATATTGAGGATTTTCCTCAGGACACAATGTAATACAGAGACAAATATATGAATAAATATATAAGTATGTTTTCATAGGGTGACTCCTGACCCCATTCCACCTTCTAGTGTTTGTGTAAAGTGTACTGACACTTAATGAGGGAATTTAACATCTTACTGAAAAGGCAAACAGTGAATTTATTTTGCACTGGGAATATGCAATATGATATTTGAGTACTAGATCAAAGCCATTTAAAAAATTAAACTAAAATCAAAGATAGATAAAATCACAGTACAACATGGTCTGCCACTGGTCACAGAGTGATAGAGTCTATTTTGTAATGACTTAGGTCATTTCCACATTGTAGAGGAAACTGGATTCAATGTGTTAAGGACACTTAGTGTTACAGGTAAGGTCAGCTGAACATTAGAATTCTTTATCAGCTTTGAGCTAATAGTCCCACGTTGCTGTTTCCTTGAGTATAGTAATATTCATCTGTGCTACAAGTGTTTTTTTTCTAAATTCAAAGTCATCAATTAGGTTTCATAACCTAAAGAATCATAGATATTGATCAAACAAACAATAACAAATTATATTGATCAAACTGGAAAAAAGGAAGCAACAGTTGATTTGGATTCTATTCTACAGCTAAAATTCAGAAATATAACCTTGTGGATTTACTTGTTCAATGGTAGCTGTTAGTGGCCTACCATGTTTTGTATTTATGGTATTGAATACAGCACAAGTTTCTAGGGATGCAAAATAACTCCGACATGCTTCACAATTCATGTAGGTGAGAGGAGATCAAGGAAAGCTTCCTTGTAAATGAATATGAGTGGGGTGTCAACAGATGACTAAAAGCTTTCCTGGTGAGAAACAGGAAGAAGAAATAAAATTCTAGAAATGGGAAACAACTCGTGCAAAAGCTTAGCAATAGCTTTTTAAAAATTTCTTGATTTTCCATGTCTAGAGACACAGGATAGAAGTAGGGAGAATTATGAGGGAGTGTCAGAGGCAAAAAGACAAGAAGGGAGTTTCTAATATTTTAAATGATTACTCAAGGTGAGATCAAGTAATTGCCCCATTCATGAAATTATTATGCAAACAGGAAGGACGTGTAAACACAGTTTCCTGGAGAACAAATGTCTATTGTGCAGAGAATACGTTATCTCCTTTGCCATTGCTGCAGTGCATGCTTTTAATAAATGCTGCCTTGACTAGCATTCTTTCTAAGCAAGTGAACTCAACCTTGATGTTCAGCTTCAAGATCATAACACCTGTTACTTAAATCAGTCCAAGCACGATCAAGTTTATCGCATTTGCTGAAAGAAGAGTCTGTATCAGAAGGAACTTAGATGAGTCTTCCAATAAAAACCAAACCCTTTACAAATTTGATTCTTTAAGATATGCAACTCAGGACCTGAAGGTTCTTCTGAACCAATGACTCAGCAGTGTGCCCAAGTGTTTCTCAGTCATCTTTTTGATCTCAGGTACTCCAGGGTGGATCAGGTTAGGGTCAGGGTGAAACTCTGAGCCGCCCAGTGTCCCTTCCTACCCTCCAGAATCTTGACAGGAAGGCAAGATGCTGACACAATTGACAAATTACATGTGATTCAGACATGACCGTGTGTAATTGAAATTCTAAATGGCTTTTAACAAACCACCTGGCTAGGTACAATAATGACTCCTAAAAATGTCCACACCCTAACATGGCAAAAAGGGATTTCCCAAATGTGACTTAGGTGACAGGTTTTAAGATGGGGAGATTATTCTGGATCATCCTGGTGGGCCCAGTATACTCAGATTTCTTAAAATTGGAAGAGAAAGGCAGAGTGGTGAGTCTAAAACTGACAGTGTGAGAAGGATTGGAACTTGCATCAGTGTTCTGAGATGGAGAGACCACTTGCAAGCACCTGAGAGATCTTCCTGGGAACTGACAGCCTCCAGACACTAACCTGGAAGGAAACGAGGACCTCAGTCCTGCAACTGCATTGAAATGAATTTGGTCAACACCTGAATGAGCAAGAAAAAGGTTTCTATAAGAAGGGACAAAGTCCTGCTAGCAGCTTGGTCTTAGTCACGTCAGGCTCATTTCAGACTGCTGATCCGCAAACCCATAAGATAATAAGTATTTTTTGTAAGATAATAAATTTATGTTGTTTCAAAGCAACAAGTTTGTGGTCATTGGTCATGGTGGCCTAAAATACAAATACACCACCCAAATGTGGGGCAAAAATAATTATTCTATTGGCATTTGGGAAAAGGGAGGGAAGGATATAATTTTTAGGAAGAGCTTGACTGACATGTAATTTGAGCTGGCTTTGAAGGACGAAGGGATTTGAACCTGGCTTAAAAAAGATAGCATTTCTTCTCTAGGGAAGGTCACAGAGGTGAGTGACTATGAGTCAGGCCAACCCAGAAGGCTGTGTAGGGAAAGGGTTGGAATTGAGTCTGGATTAAGAATTTATATTTGAGGACTTTGCAGGAGGAAGGAGAAATCTGAACTATTGGAAGAAATTCTTATTTCAACCCACCACTCCAGAGCAGCTTTTGGAGTTTCTCCATGACCCCAGCCTGTGCTGACTGACCTCAGGGCAGCTTGCTGCTCTCCTATAAGATCACCAACCACTAAAGTAAGAATTAACACTCATTGAGTGATTACCAAACACCATGTACAGTACTTGGAGCTTTATTGACTGTAATCTTTATGACAAACCCTCATCTTAAATGAGTTAATTGAGGCTTAGAGAGATTTAACTTACTTGGGGCAACTGGAGCATGGGAATCCAGGCAGTTGGACCCAGGAGCCCAGGATCTGAGCCGTTTTACATAGCCCCGCCCCCACCATGACAATCAGACACAAGATTTGTTATTCCTGCCTGGAGAATATTTTATTAATGTATATTTTATAAGGCAGCTACAGACACAACAGGTTTTGCATGCTAAGGAGTGTGTAATCAACTCTTTTAAAATGAAACTGAAAAACAGATCCAGTTCGTTCTTCAGTCAGGTGAGATGTCTATGATGGCCCCGGCATGATTCAGTCAGAAATTGTTTACATCTTATAGCCAAAAACTCCAGCTGGGGGGGGAAGCATGATTCAGTGATCAAATATAAACCTTAACTAAGTTGCATCTGAGTGAGAAAGAATGCCTGGCATTTGCACAAGTACAGAGGCTGCCAGGCCGACAGTTAGTTTCATCTGTGGCGAGGAGCAGCTGGGACTCCTGGAATGTCATAGGTTAATAGAACTGCTTTTGTGTCGCTGTGCTGACATGCCATCGTTTGCCCCCATAACTCTCCATATATTGTCATGACCTGAAGGAAACTAGACATCAGAGAAGGACTCCATTAACACTCTGCTCAAGTCAAAGAATGAGTGGAAGAATGAGCCAGTGAATATTGATGCTGAGAATTGTAGCACGTTGATGTCAACTAACGCATTCAAAGAAACGAAGTCATTACTTTCTGTCCTGTGACAGGCAGCCTGTGGGGTAGGACTTTGTTGAAGTCCAGAATACAAAGCTGAATGTTGTAAGTGAAACGTTCACACTTTTGAGTGAGATTTCATACAGCATGGATTCGTTTGCAGAATCACAAATGTCAGTGCGTCCAAACAAACCCATCTATTTTTACTGAAAGGCAGAAAAGTCTGACACATGCTAGAAGAATTAAAATGTATTTAACCGATCATCTCAATTAATTTTTAGTGACAACAATTAATTTGCAAAACAAGAGAAAGAATGTAACTAATGATGTTTTACTGATGACGCATAAAAGTTGTCACATGTAGTTGTTTATGGACTTGCAAACCAACATTCTTCCAGGGGAACAAGTTGCTGTTGTTGTGGGATAGAATTGGGTTTTAAAACTGATTTTGATTGGGTAAGACAAGGGCCTAATAAGTGCCATATATATAAGAGATTTCCACATATTAATCCTCTTACCCTCATCATCTTACTTAATCTTTTCCCCTTTGGAGGCAATTACAATTTCTTTTGCATCCGTTCACATAGCTGTATATCAGTGAATCTACCTAGCTATATACCTACCTCTACACACAAGGAGTATATTACTGTAAAATAAAGTCCTCACTGGGAGATGAGGAATAACAATCTACTTTTCCACAAGTAAATAGAAGGCAAGCATTTTTTCAAATTTTCTTAATTCGTGAAAATAAATGCAATTCACGGAGTATATATTACTGCTAGTATTTAATCTTGTTGATTGGGGAGGACAATTGAATGGGAGTTAAAGCGTATGCTCAGGAAGCAGATTTAAATGTTTATCTCTGCCATCGCTCTATGCCTAGGTTGCTTCATCTGTAAAATGGGGATGTAGACATTGTATCCCCCAGAGGATTACTGAGACAATCCAACTAACGTGTTTAGCACAGTACTCGGCACATATTAAGAATTCAAACTGTAGAAGTAGGAAAGACAACTTGATAGGAAAGAGAGACAGTTACTGCGTGTGTGCACATGCACGTAAGCTGCGAGTGCCGTGGAAAAAATCTTTGCCTTCATAATCATCTTATCTTGGGTGTTTGCTTTCAGAAAATGGGATATGAATCTCTTTTTAAGATTAGAAAATGACATTGGAAAGCTCATGTACAAATTTGGAGCTTGAGATTTAAAACTTTTTCTAAAAATATTTTATTTACTTATTTATTTATTTTAGAGAGGGGAGGGGAGGGAGGAAGAGAGGGAAAGAAACATCAATGTGTGGTTTCAGGGACCTGGCCTGCAACCCAGGCATGTGCCCTGACTGGGAATCGAACTGGTGACCCTTTGGTTCGCAGGCCAGCGCTCTATCCACTGAGCCACACCAACCAGGGTGAGATTTAAAATTTTTTAAATACATTTCTCACTTTTCCCCTGGCAGTGTATTGAAGTTATGGATGAAGCCATATCAGGGTTTTCAAATTTCAAAGACTCGGAGTCTCAGTAAAAGGTCAATGGCTTTCCTGTGAATCTAGCTTTTGCCCCCATAATTGCTCAGGCTACCGTGAGTACTTTTCCTTCAGATTCCATTGTACTTCTTCGGTACCTGTTACCTCTCTTTATATGCTCTCTCACATGTTACAATACAATATAATTTATTCTTTTAAAAGACTCAGCCTTCTCCTTCTAGACCACCACTCACCAACATAAAAAATCTAAAAGAACAAGAGGAAAATACTTTCAACTGGAGCAGGTAGGCACATAAGCGCACATCTCTGCCACATTTGTTCTCATCACCACCACCTGTCATGCCTCAACTCCTTTGGTCTTACCAAATGTACCACAGAAGAAAAAATGTGGGCAAGTGCTGACAGAGAGGTGGGAGAAACTCAACCTTTTGGCAAACAGTAGTCAGACGTGAAAATAGAACCAGGCACATATATCCAGTTCCCCACCACCTCTCCTCAAAGGACCTCCCGGATGTCAATATCACCTTGGCTCCCATGACAACCCCCCCCCGACGAAGATAAATAGGTGTCAAATATGCTTTTGCTCCTAGGACCTCTGGGCATTGGTTCAAAACACAAATGCAAAACTCAGGCTGAGTCAATCTCCTGATGTACCACTTAACAAAAAAGCCACAGAAGGTAGGCTTGCCAGCCCACACTGCTGGTCTCGCCTCTGCAGCGGTTGTCAGCACCCTCAAAAAAGTAGGTTGATAACACTAAGAAAGCAGTTTCTGTTGGCATTTTCACGCCCTGTGAGACAAGCACATGTTCTGTTTATAATACAAACATGACTCCGGAGTTAGAGGATCTTTTGGGGATGCATGCCGATTAAAAGATCTCTGATCACAGGATTATGATCTCCGTTTTAAACCTTGGTTGAACCTGCAGCACGTGTATCAGGGCCTTTCTTTGAAGAGAAGATCAGACAAATAACTAGTGAATTTGAGCCAGGGAGCCAATCCTTCTAAAAAAAATTAGGGCTTGCCCCTGCAACTTCAAACTCCAAAATAAATTCCCGGGCCCGGGCTCAACACAAGTCCACCAGGGGACCTTTTCTATTTGATCGGGTATTGTCTGCTGTGAAGAAGAAAGGGGACCTAAGCAGGTGTTACTTCGGCGGTCACTTTTCCCTTTACAAAAGGTAATGATGCCAAAATATTCTGGCGAAGACAAAAATCTGACCACCTGTGTTAGCTACATTCAGGGTACTGCAGAAGTTAAGAACTCAGTGCCAGGAACTTGTGGTCTTGATCTATTGGTCTTCCTTTTCTCTGCTTTAAAATGGGGGCAATAATAAGCATAAGGGTACCACTGAGCACGTTTCAAAGTTAAAGAAAATCATATCCATAAAGTAAAACTCACAGTGTGAGACCAGATACCCATCATATACTCCAAATGTATTAATGATAGCTTTTCTAGCTGACTTGAGTTCACATTGACTAATTTATCCTATATTCAGGTCAAATATATTTTCTGTATATATTCTGTGTTTCTTTGGCAAAATTAGTCTCCTGGAAGGTAGAAACTCTATGGAAGGAAAAGAGAAGAGGTTTCTCCTGCAGAAGAACTTAGAGGAGAGGAGAGAGATGTTTGAGGTCCAGTATTCTTATGTGTTCTCCAGTTCTCTGAAAGTCACAAGTGCTGCCTCTGGAAGGAAAGAACCCTGAGGGAGAAAGAACTGGGAATATGTTCATATTCATGTTACATCGAGGCGAGGGTAGAAAGAGCTCATAACCCCTGGTAACTCAGTTATTTGCACTGAGATCCCTTTAGTCAATTGAGTTAAATCAAATGTTTCCAGGGCCTTTCTTGATGTTTTAGGTACTAATCCCAAGTCTCAAAATAATATTCTGACTCTCTCCCAGGACCATCCTCTGATCACAAAATGTCACGTGAAGAGAATAGCCCTGGAACCAAAGGCCTTGGAGGGGAGCCCGGCTGTGCGGCTTTACACTGGCAGGCAAGCCCAAGCTGGGGGACCCAAGGCTTCCTCCTGAGTGTGAGGCTTCAGCTCCCAGCTAGCTGTTCACATCCAGGTACTTGGCTATCTAAGCAGAATTTTTTTCTTCATTTTATTGTTTTTCCTGTCCTGAAAAGTTATTTTACATGTCTAAATGTCATAGCACATAGCTAATAAATGACTGAAAACCAACCTGAAAATGTATGAACTGTAATCTCAGACCGCTTTGGGTTTTCAAGCATTATGAAACATCAGACTTCACTTTTCCCCCACCTTTTCACATAATTTATTCAGAAAAGCACAGTGTGATGGGCTAGTCTTGCATAAGAAAGGGACTAGGAAGAGGGGGAAACTGTGATTTCAGGGAGAGGCTGACTATGGGAGTGTCCCCATCAGGACTTTCCTTCCCACTGGTCTACGGTTCAGTCTGTCTGTCTTCCTTTGTTCACTAGAAGCCGTATCTAAGGGGTGACGCTTGAAGGTCATTCCTCTCTCATCAGCCAGGCTGTCTCCCTTCATCTTCCGTCTGGCTTCCCTCTCCAGCTCTCTCTTTAAACTTAACATGACTGAAGTTGAGCAAATCAAGCTACCCTGAAGGCTTTTTCCTCCTCCCCAGTGGGCCCTATTTGAATTTTATTACTTTTAAAGATTTGCCCATGCTTTCAGTGGCATAAAAAGCAAATGATCTCAGAGTGGTAGCTTTTAGGTTTAAAGGTTTAGACTCTAAAAGCAGAAACTTGCCTGTGAGGCTCTGCACCTTGAAAGACCGCAGAACCTCTTTGGATGTAAGTCTAACAGTTTCTATTCTCCTGTGAAACATGAAGATGTTTGCGTCTTTGCTGAAATCATAAAAAAGACCCAGGTAGAGATTTTTCCATTACAAGTCTCTGTTCCTGTCATGTCATTTCAGGTAGAATAAGTGAGTTCCGGTCACAGCGTTGTAAACGTGAAATAACTCCTGACTGATGTCGAACATCATCACAGCCACCTCACCTTCTGTCTGCATAACACATCTCACGAGGCCCCACGGAATGCTTCCCACAGAAAATCATTCTTCCTTCTCTTCCTCCTGTGTCTCTAGGGCTGCTTTGTACTAAGACTGATGCACTGAGTACAAGCATTTGTGATTTTCATCCGCCAAAAAGTCCCGGCCTGAGCGGGGGGTGGAGAAGATGAATCAGAGCCAAGGCACAGCTGGGCCGCCAGGTGTCCAGGACTGACAGCTGCCGTCTGGGGCTTGCCTGGTAAGGGCCGCTGTCTTGTCTTTTCTTCTCCATCATTCAGTGCTGCTGCGTTTACTGACAGGGCATTCAGTTCTAATGGTCTCCACTCACACTTGCCTGATACTCTAAATACACGAATAGTTGGTTAGCTTTAAAAATGGCAGGTTGAATGAAAATGAACTGACCCAGCCCAGTGACTGTGAGAACCAGGACTGACTGACAGCTGTGGTCAGGGCGTAGGGTCTCATCTGAAAAAAGAAAAACACCCATACCGGTAATCAGCTACCTAAAGAACAGCGGCTGCTGATCAGGAATTGTGAAGGAACCTCCCTGACCACATAACAAAGCCAGGATAAAAACATCAATGCCACTTTCTGCTTGTTGAAACCAAGGGCAATGCATTTGGTTTCAAGATGTTCTTAAACTTAACTGTTATCAACAATTGTTTTACTATAACTGTAGCCCACAATTGATCTGCCATTTGCAAATGAATGCTGTCTGTCTTCTATGAGCTTTCAATAGTGCTGAGCGGTGGCTTTGTCTCTGATTGAATTTCTCTAGCAAATTCCCCACAATTACTAACAAATATTTTCAACTCTCTTCTGTTTCCTAGAATTCACTCATCTTCTCTAACTTTCAATAAACCTTTGGTTCTTTTACTCAGAAAACTCCAGGTCATATTAGTTGTCTTTGCTGCCTAACAACCAACCCCAAAACAACCACCATTTAGTTTACTCGTGGTCCCATGGGCTCTTTTGCCGAGGCTCAGCCAGGAAAGCTTATCTGTTGTCCCTGTGTCGTCAGCTGGCGTGGCTAGCTGGAGTCAGTCTGGGCTGGAGGATCCCAAATGGCTTCTCCCACCAGGTCCCTTAGCTGGGAGAGTGCAGTCATGTCGAAAATTTACATAGCAAAGTAAAAGACTTAAAATGATCAAAACAATTTTTAAATAGAAAAACGATGTTGGGGGCCCCACAGTACATACTTGAAGGCTTACCATGAAGTTCCATAATTAAGACCCTGTGGTGTTACAATGCAATGGACGTGTATAGATTGATGGAATAAAATGTTTATTTTGTTAGCTACTTTTAGATAAATTCATTCCCATTCCTTTGAAAAATAATTCACTTCTGGTTCAGCCATTTCTCTCAGGTTCCTCCCCTATTCCATGACTCAGCCGATTTCCACAACAGCCTTCCCCTCTGAGCTTCCTCTCTCTCTGCAAAAACTTCAGCTTTCTCAGAGGGTTTCTGGAGATTTCTTCTTGCTAACCCACTGACCATGTGGTCTCAAAACTTATTTCCCCTGACTATCCAAGAAAATAAACAGAATTTACCACCTCTTCCCTTTTGAAACTCTCTTTCTTTCATCTTCTTACAGGACATCTTTCTGTTTCTCTGTTTCAGTGTTCAATTCTCTGTTCCTGTCACATTTGGTGAGTTTCCTTTTTCTCAAAGTCCTAACTTCGGTCATTTCCAGAGGCTGCTTAGCTCTCTGCTCATCTTTCTCTAGGTTCTTTCTTTCAGTTAGGATTCTATGTATTTCACCATCACTCTTATGTTAACAGCTCTTCAAATCCCCAAATCCATCCTCAACTTCTTTGCAAAATTCATTGTCTATTTTCACCATTCAAATGACCATAAAAATGTCCTCCTATGGATGGTCTGTCCTGTCTTTATTCGCTCCAGTAAACATATCGGTTTTTATCTTACAAATAATCACACACCTTTAACTTACCTCAGTGTATTGCTCTCACTCTTAACTTTATCTCAGTTAATAAGACCACAATTTCCTGTGCTTCAAAAACTGGAGGGGGATCTCCATCTATTCCTAATTAGTCAACAATTCCTATTGATCCTTCCTGAACATTCCTTACCTTTACTTTTTCCCCTTACTAAGCAAGCATCCAACTCTGTCATTTTCTAGCTCAGAGAACTCTGATGGCAATAGCTTCAAATTACTTCACTTACTTTTTGTCTCCAAACATGACACTCCTCAGAACACCAACATCTTGTATTCCAGCCTCATTTCTGTGTCCATATGTATTCCCTAATTATTCCCAAGTAAAAAATCTTTATATCGATCTCCTGCCCATACTTAGTTTTTATTCAATAATATTTTCTGTGTTACATTCTGACAATAAAAGAGAAACTCAGAGCACTAACAAAGCTCCAGAGGGAGGCTGACACGAAAACAAATCGCTAAAATGAAATATAGGAAGTGCTATAAAAGTAACATGACTAAGCCTTTCAGCAATACAAGTGAGGGGTATTCAGATCTTTATACCAGGTGGGAAAAGATACAAAAAGATCACACCTAAGAGTAGATGATGAAGAAGTGATGGGAACAGACAGAGTGACATGTGCAAAGGCTGGGATGCACGACAATCCATGACACACCTGGACGAGAAAGAGTCCAGTGTGTTTACAGTGCTCTCCTCTCACACCTGTTAACCACGTGCTGCCTGCCTGCCCAGGCTCACCTGTAAATCTCTGTCACATCCGAACTCCTGTTATGCCAATTCCAATCTCCTTCATCAACTCTTATGGATAGTTTATTTCATTCTTTTTGGTAAGGATTTGGCCATAAACTATTTTGATTAACCAACATGATAGCCTGCACTACTGTGGTGGTGGTGTTGTTGGACGTTCCTTATCAGATTATAAGGCTCTGAAGGTGAATGATAATGACTTGTACTTATCCTCCTCCTTTTTTCTCCTCCTCCTCCTTCCTGTCTTATTGTCATGTACATAAAAATTCCCTAAGATTATATTAAATAGACTTTTTATACCTGGGGAATAGGGATCACTTAGATGTCATTAACTTCAGGGGTTTCCAACCTTAGCTTCTCCTTAGTGTACTTGGATGGCTTTTAACAAATACTGATTCCTCTAATGTTGGGACCTCACTGGTGTCCAATTAAATCTGAAATCTTGAGGGAGAATCTGACCACTGATATATCTATGAAACTGTATGTGTCTATATATGTAATGCATGTTTAGGCTATATCTACAATTATATATGAATTTGAGGGGAAGCTATGGTTGAAAAGCACTGGTACACTCTTTTCTTTTTCCTTTTTTGGTTGAAGAACTGAAAGCCAAGAGAGGTGGGGTAGCTTGATACAGGTCACCGGATTTGAAGCAAGGTTGTGAACGGAAGTCTGACCTTTGATTCCTGATGAGAAACTTTGACTTATTCCCTGCTGTCTCTGAAGAGCAAACTATCTTCTTTTTGAATGAGTGGACTGAATTGTTCTCATTTCTTTGATCCTACCAGGAGGAAGGCAACAGTGTATGACATTCTTTAGGTATTGAGGGGTCTTCTCCCAGACTTGCCAGGTTATCTTTACCAGAGCAAATTCTGGGTGTGCGAAAACCCCAGAAATGAAGAATTGCTAAAGTCAATTCTATTTTTTAAAACAATGAACAAAGACATACATCAAGGGGAAAACTTTATTGGAAGGAAGTCTATCTTAAATGATATTGGTGGAGCTCTAAAATTGCACAAGAAAGCTGAGGATAGCCTGAAGTTTCTCCAGCGTATCACATGGTTCTGCACGGGCCAAGCCAAAGACACAAGGGTGTCCTTCACATGACACTTGAGTGACTCTGATAAACGAGAGCAGGTGGGAGCAGTGTGAGCAGATGGAAATGAGGCCGCAGCACAGAAATGTTTTGCTTCGTTTTTCATGCTGCTCTGTTTGCTCTCACGGAGCACTTTGAATGCAGAGCCCCCTGTCGCCTCCTTGTTTTTTCATCTCCTGAAGTGGGGCATTCAGGACTTTATCTTTCTAAATCTCATTATAAACTACCTGGATTTCTTCTTTTTTTTTTATTTTATACCCTTTGATGCATTGTCTAATACACTTCAATTCCCAAAGATCCCTTTCCTTGTGAAATTATTTACTTATTTTCCTGGGGTATTGCTTCATGCCTCAAAAATCTGCAAATTCTCAACATTGTTTCCTATTTGCTTCACAGTGATTGAGAATGCTTCTTTTAAGTTCTCCCTTTAAAGAAAATCTGTAAAGAGTAAAATGCCCTGTGGTTTTTTTTTAACTAAAGTAAATGTGCCCTCAGGAACGCAGGTATTGACCTGTTGTCTTCTCAGTCCACGTAGTAACTTCACAGCCATGGACCGAAAGTGAAGAACACCAGTAAGGCCTTGTTTATTTATGTCCTTAAAGGAGAGATGTGATGAATTGGGTCATTGAAAGTGTATATGCATAAGATTTATATAACTTAGGGCTTTGGAAATTATTTTTGCACTTACATGTGAATATATTTATGGGCCCTGAGGCCTAGGATATGGCTTCAAATAAAACTTTGAAGATGATCCCTGAATACTTGGCTCAGGGGCGTCCACAGGCTGTCTTCGATAAGAAGGAGAGGATATAATTTGACAAAATCTCCCCGGATGGCTCACCTGTCAGAAAAAAGATCTTGCAGTGTATTTAAGAGCAGGAGCAGTAATCAGTGAAGTGTTGAGGTTTTAAATCTGCTGAGATAGATATGAAATCTAAATTTAGATCAAATAAAGAACAAGCTCTCAAAAGAGTGTCCAATTTAGCAAACTACTTCACATATCAGCAACAATTGGAAGATGTTTGCCATAGACATGCTGCCAGAAAGAAATGTCTACAGAAAAATCTGGTCTTTCCTTCTTTCACTTAGAAAATGTCTATCTCAATTATATTACCCCAATCGCCAGTCCACTGTTTTTAAAATATACAGTGGAGGAGTAGGTTTGATCCTATTATCTGCTCATGTGTGAAGTCGTCTTGTACATATAAGACTTTGGATGCTGGGAGCATTTTCACATTTCTTAAGTTCAGAGGCTTTGAAAAAACAAATGTATGTGTTTGTTAGTTCTGTGGACTCTTGACAGGTGTCATTATACTATCCAGTGAAGTGGTCAGGTTCTGAAGAGGCACTGAGCTGAGCTACCTAAAAATCTTGAGAAACTACCATGCTTCTCCAAGTGTGTTTCTTCAACCATATGATGGGACTAAGTATGGCAGGAAAGGCCTATGATGGCTGTGAGAAGTAGCTGAAGTCAAAAATGTAGGTAATGACTGACTGGCAAGTAGTAAGTCCTCAACTGATAGTGACGATCACAGCTAATTTTAGTTAACACAAAATATAGTATTACTAGATTATAGTGGGATCAAGCTTACAGTGAAGTATCTATTCCTAATCATTTTTTAAATAGTATAAACCTGATTTTTCCTGGTGTTAATCTACTAGACCAAGACAAATATTGAAAGCAGCAATCATTTCAAACTTTATATAAGGAAAAAAGCTACAATCATTCAACATGTATGTGAAGTGCACTGACCGCTACCAGCCCTGAATGTGGATGGACCAGAAATGTGGAAGTACAAGGTACTGATTTACACACAACACACTCAGTGTAGCCTCCCTGTATTCCCTTGTCCAAATGACAGCACTTTATAGATTTACGAGTCCTGAATAACTCTGCTAGAAGAAGTGATTGGTTTCTCGACGTCTCACTAGAGTGAAGTGTTTAGTGTGTGCAGCAGCACAACGTTCCTGGGGCCAGTCCATAAAAAGGTCTGCGTCTGACTTGGATAAAATCACATACATATGACCATCGCCCCACAACTTTGTGTGACACAAACTTGGGAGGCATGGCCAGCAGAAGACATCACGGAATCAAAATAACAATCCAAATAATCCCACCAGAATGTTGTAGTGACATTTAGGAGAACAAATATAAAGTCTAACTTTCTGATTCAAAAATAGTCATTGAACAGAGATACAGAATGATAGGAATAAAGTGAAGTCAAATTTCTCAAACAGAGATCTAGGAAATACTATAGTTATCCGAGAAGATGACGCAGCCATCCCCTTACCCAAACTATGTACATCGTCATTTCCTCTCCTTCCCCCTAATTTCACACTAAACACATCCATCTAAATAAGTAAATGAATTTTAATAAGAAAATAACTTAGTGGTTGATGTATGCCAAAACACAAAGAGCAAAAAAAGGCAAATATCTCTTTTGACTCCTCTCTTCTCTGTCTTCTGTTTATGACATCAGCATTTACACACACCTTCCCCATCACTAAAGTTAGAAACATCTCTGACACTTTGTCATCTCTCAGTTCAATCACTCACAAATAGTAAACAAAGCAAGATTCCCATACAATTTGGTGTACAATTGCTTCTGACTACATCTGCAATGTCCTTTTCTCTTAGAATCTGATATTCCCCCTAAATCCTACAACAAGAAACATACACTTCACTCCCACCTTGGAAAGACTTGACTTAATGTTAAGGAAATCCTCAAAGAATCTGAAGCCATTAACTTTGGGGCTTATGTTTCAGAGAGAAAAATTGACTGGTATGTGTATATACTGTCACAAAACGACAGGCACAGTTCCAAGATAGGAATGCAAATGGCCACAACGGCACCCACGACTTATGCCCGTTCTTGATCAAATAACTGCTTGGGAAACACTATTTTTAATTTTAAACAAGTGATTCATGCGTCTAGAGTACAGAACATGCACACCACATACTGCAAATAACCAGCTGGTGATTGCTCTCAAAGTATGCTGGTTAGAATCGTTATCAGAGCTGAGTGTCCTAGTCCTGAAATGACATTATATGTACTGAGCTGTTTCAGGCAAATTTCTAGAAAACTCTCTGAAAGGCACATAAAATGATTTGCTGTTGGAAAAATCCCTTCTTTGGGGCCTTATCATTTTAGTAATCCTCTAAACAGCAATCTCCTGGAGAAATAGATTATCTAAGCAACGCAGCAAAAGAAACGATCACATTGGTTGGTTTCCAAGGAGACTGAAGGGAAGGTAGATTCAATTTTAAATGAAGCTTTGTCTAATACAATAGAAAATGATAGGAATGAGGAAGTCACCAATTAATTGCATACACCCCAGAAGCCTGTTTAGAAAGCGAGGCTGTTGGATTATTTAGTTCCTAAGGTCCTTCATATTTTGTAATGGTAAATTACTTTATATCTTCCTTGTCCTATGATCAATCATATCAGGAATTTCCTCTTTCAAAAACACTATTTTAAATGGGGTCAATCTGCTAGGAAGGCAGAATTCTAAACTGGACCAATAAAGAAGGAGTGAGATCAAGCCACTACAAAAAAATCGGGTATTCATCTACTCGATCCCTGAGCAGTCACTGATCCCCGTGCTGAACTGTCTGAACCACACTCTGAGGGAAGACTCACAAAAAATAATTGAAGAATAAACTTTCTGCCCAGGCCAATTGGGTAAATTGCTTTTGTGCTTTTCCATGACTTGCTCTTGCCAGACGGAATACTTGGCACTCACGACAGTGGCCTTGGACCAGCTTTTGGAGCACTGGGGTTTTTGAAAATGATTTATTTTTTCCCTCTACAGACAGTTACCCTGGCACAAATGGCTCCTCTGAATGATGAACCCAAAGTCTTTTCCATCATAGTTTGTGATTGTAAAAATCTATCTGCTGTCATTTCTCTTATCTATCTATCTATCTATCTATCTACCTATCTACCTACCTATTCATTTATTTATTTTCACTCTGTATATCCAGGAGAATATGAACAATATTTTAACGAAGGCCCATTTTGGCACCTAACATGTATCAACCCAAGACCTTCAGAGATGACTCTGACGGCGATAAGCTAAATGCGTCTTTCCATTCTACTTCTGTTCCTACTAGAAAATTCCATCTTCAACAAATCATGTTAATGGGGGAGAAGCAAATAGAAAGAATGGAAAGTTATAGCAGTGTTTCCCTAAACTAATAAGCAAACTTAGATTGTGATATGTGAATGCTTTGTCCTTACTGTGAACCTTCCAAAGTAAATTCAAAGCAAATTAGGATGGCTGTCTTAATGCAGAATGAGAACTATGGTGAGAGAAGTGCTCCTGTTAAAACTCAGCATGGTAACAACGCAGGCAAGATCTCAAAAGGTATCTAATTTCTGTATAAATACACCTGCCTTTGGAAAAGAAACTTAACATTTCTTGAGAAACAATTACATGCCATAAATGTAAATCTCGATAAAACACTTAAAATTTTTGCCAAAATGTGGCCTAAGTAACTTGCCCACAAGTATTAAATACTCCACTGGTTTGTGGGAGACCAAAGATGAGCTACTGGATTCTTTACTCCAGAATTCTGCACTTGAGCAAAAATGCTCCCTCAGTGTAAATCATACAGGGGATACAGCAATCAGTGGTGCTTGGGTGGGGAGGAAGTGTGGTAGTGATGTCATTAACAGAGTAGAAAATACAGAATGATATGCCTGGCAGAGGGCATTTCCACAGGGAGCTCCACTAACGGAACAAGTGATGATGGTCACCGCATGATGCGATGTGACCACATGAATCTTGGCCAGAATTGGAGCCCATCACAGCACAATGGAGCACAAGAAATGGTATAATCATACTACACAGATTTGGCAAGAGGGAACAAGAAAGAGCATGACAGTTAATTATGGTTAATTAGTTTACTTCTATCTGTCACAACTGGGAGAGTTATAAATAACTTTACAATATGGGATCTTTAAAGGAGTCTAAATGTATTAATAATTCTCTGTGTTTGTGCATTGTATATTTGGGGCACCTAAACTTTGATTCAGAAAAGGTTCTGTTTAAAAAATTGACTTTATCAGCCCTGGCTGGTCTAGCTCAGTGGATTGAGTGCAGGCCTGTGAACCAAAGGATCGAGGTTCAATTCCCAGTCAGGGCACATGCCTGGGTTGCAGGCCAGGTCCCAGCAGGGGATGCATGAGAAGCAACCACACATTGAAAAAAAAATTGACTTTATCAGAAAATGTGTGTGTGTATGTGTGCTGTCTTGCACCAGTCACACAAAGTACAAATTGCACTGGCAATCAGCACAACCGAGTTTTTGACTCAGCCCTGTAATTTCTGACAAGTCACTTTTCTTTGTGGGTGGTCAGCTTCCTCGTGTACATGCTGAAGCAGTGGCATTACACCTAAATTTCCTCACTTGAAAACTGGGAGGGCACAGAGGATGATTAAAGGAGGGGAAATGCCCTTAGTGTAGTCTCTGTGTTGTAATGTCAAATTGATATTCATGGCTATTGTTTTGACTATAAATCTGAGGAGCTAGTTGAACTGGATGTCCCCTAAGTTTCTTTTTTAGCCTCCCCTCATCTTTGTTTCATGGCATGGTCTCTTGGTCCATTTTCAAAAGAAAAATCTATGTACATTTCTCTTTTTGTATTACTAGAAGGAAAGCCATATATCTTGTTTGTCATTATTATCCCACATTTGCAAAAGATTAAAACTGGCATCTCTTTTTAATCAGTGAGTCATAAAACCAAAGTACTTTTTAAAAAGTTTTTACCAATTTATAGTTCTATAAGATGTCTATGAATTGTGTCTTTTTATCTTCCGAAGTTTTAACTATCTCAAGTGTTTTGAAAATAAATTTGTTTAATGTGTTAGTCACTGCAATGAAAAATAACAAAAGATACTTCCAAAAATCTTTCCTGATTAAGTCTACTCAGCTACAATACCTTCTATATGATGTATTCCCATGATTCAGATATTCATTTCCTACCACATTGTATTGCAGTTCTAATTCTGATGCTTTGCCATTCTCTTAACATTGCTTAATGTGCTTGTCTTCTTTTCCCAATTAGAGTAAAAGCCCCATAAAAGCAGTTCAGTACAATTCAATTCAACGAATAGTTAATGAATGCGTACTTTGTCTAAGGGGGGTAGTACAAAGCACTAAGTAAGAGGAAAACCAAAATATATGATCCTTGCTTTCAGGGAGTTCAGAATTGAGTCAGAGGAAGATAAAACTTTCACAATTAGCAATGACAGAAGTCAAATCTTCTGTCACTTATTTCTTCATACAATAAGTAATGAGCAAATACTGATAAGTAATAAATAATACACTGAAATTTCAAAATAATGCATTGCAACTCAGGGGAGGGAGAATTTAATCATGGCCAAAGAGACCTGGAAATACTTACTGAGTCACATGATTGGAGCTTTGGTGATTCGGTAAGGAAAGAACCCAGGTAGGAAGAGAATACCATTATCAGTGGGGAATGGAAGTCATATGCAAGAAAATGCGGCAGCCTGCTCATTGTGGCTAAATTATACAGTTTATTGAGACCACAGGCCAAGGAATTACAGAGTCCTGAAGGACATGCTGTCTGAGGATTTTATTCTGTGATTAACAATTACTCCGTAAAAGTTTTGGGAAATAGTAGGGAGATAGCTCTACCCGAACCAAAGAATTGTTGTGCTGGTGGTGACATCCCCTGATAAAAATCTATTAAAGGGCACAGCTAAATTTCCATGTCCACCCATCATTTTCACACTCAGGTTATCTTTGTTTGCAGCAAAAATAAATAAATAAAAGGATATAACAAATAGTAAATCCCCTAACAACTTGTCCCAAGGTCACGCTTAAACGGCCTCTAATAAAATGGAAATATGTTGCCTTCATTGGGGATGATTCTCATTAAGAGTGAACCTCTCTCAGTTGGCAGGTGGGCAAACCATGTGACAAAAGAAGGGATGATTCACCTCATTTTGAACTCGCCCACTGTTTGATGGCAGCATTCACAAAAGAGGGAGGCAATTGGATTGCTAACCCAGACATCTGCTACATTGACAGCTCTCTATTATTCCAAATATAGGACAGTGTGATCCTGACAACTCTAAATGGGGAAGGACTGGGAAAGGGTTTCTGGGAGCAAGCGGCAGAATGAACGTGGTTACCTAGATGAGTGTTTTCATGGGAGATTATGATTCAGTCCATCATTCAGACATCCACCCAATAAATATTTAAGAACCTTCCCTACAAGATGAATTTCGTGAGACGCTGTTTGAATATAGGACAGTTGTTACATAAATCTTACCCTCTGGATTTTATAGCCTGAGAGAATAAAACATGTCTTTTTAGAAAGTAACATGCTTTTGTTGGATTGATTCGCATTGACTTGATGTTTCAGTCTTCAAAGGCTTTGTCCACAAAATAGTCACAATCTCCCCCCAGCCCCCAACATATTCTCTACCCTAATTGTCCTTTTGGCCCCTGGGTGTGGAAAAAGGAATCGACTTTTCCTATGCCTCTCCGAGAGGATCCAGTTGACCTGGGTTACAACTGCAGTTTAATTTGTGAGTATGCAATCGAAAATAAAACACTTACTGGATTACAGCTCCTGGCCATGCACCATTGGCGAAAAATGTGGGATCATATAGTAATTAGAGAAGGGATTGCAACATCCAGAGGAGTGTCCTGGCTAGATCAAGGTGGGGGTTTTGCTGTGATTTGTTTTAAATACATCCTCAGTCTCTTTTCAGGATGAAGGCCACTTAATAGTCTTCTGGATTCTAAATTAGCTTAGAGTAATTCTATTCCTTCCTTCCTCCCTTCCTTATTCCTTCCTTCCTTCTTTCCTTCCTTCTTTCCTTTCTTCTTTCTTTCCTTCCTTCCTTCTTTCCTTTTTCTTTCTTACCCCAGCTCTTCCTGCAGCGCTATCACATACCGGTGCCTCCTCTGCTTTCGCTTTGGGTGACTGCCCATCCCCATCACATCCTGTAATATCTGACACTCCGAGCTCTGCCTGCTGCTTTCACCCCTAAATGGTAGAACAGCAATAGCAAAACCCTCATTAAGACTGGTCTTCTCACTCCAAATGTCAATCTATGAAATTATAGTCACAGGAATCTTAGAGAGGGACAAGGGAGGATCTTTCACACAGGGGTGAGTAGGCAGGCCCTGAAGCCAAGTTTTACATTTGCAGCATCTCCCTGAAGGTATTCAAAAGAGCACTTCATTTTTTTGTGTTACCTAGTCACCAAAAGGATTTCAAATGGCTAATAATAAAGGATGTGGTAATCCCTCAAAACTGGTATTGCCTGCTTTGGCCAGTTTAAGCAATGTTTGTATCCTAACAACAATGTATAAAATACAATATGTATATTTTAACTCATCACAAGAGACTAAATAAAACTTATCTCCAGTCTCCATGTTCATCAGAATCCAAGCAGCATTCTGACAAGAAAAGTGACAGACAGAGAGAGACACTACCTAAAATAGAGAGGGAATAATTGAGTGTTTATGTTGCAACTTGTGTTCACACTACAGCAAAGATGATTAAATTATTGTGCTTTTCACAAATGACTGTTTCCAGAAATCCAAGAGGAGTAGGTTTAAGGGAATCTTCGGAATTGCATCTAATTTTTGTTTGTCTAGTAAAAATTTGCTGGAAAGAAAGAGACGGAGATTGCAAAGAAAGATAGAGGAAAATTAATTTGAAGGTCAGATGACATATCCCAGTTACCCTGCCACTTATTTTAGCAGCTGATTCATGCTTCATGCAGCGGACTGTTCTCCCACACAACCGTGAGAAATGAAAATATACAGCTCCCCAGGCAGGTGGAGACAGATAAAGAGGGTTAATCAACAGACAACTTTAAGAAACCTACAAAGATCTATTGTCATGCACTGGATATAGCTCACCTGGGATGATTACTTCAGTCTCTTTTTCCTTTTCCTTTTTCTTTTTTTTTTCCAGTTGAAAATATTGCTGGTTGAGATATCTGAACACACTTAGGAAGTAAGAAACATATTCACTTTATTAAAGCTCATTTTTTAATATTAAAATTATTGGAAACTGTTCCTGCTATGTTTTGTTAAGCTAGACAAATGTGGAAGATAATTCATTAAGTATCTTTCAGTGACCCAGTGAGCTCTGACAACAAAAGCAAATTCAATCACATATTTTCCAACAGTACATCTACTTGGCCCTAACACTGTGGGATTCGGGAATAGGATTGCGGGTGAGAAAGGTTACTCTCTACTCTCATACACTGAATAAACTGGCATTTTTAAAAGTGAACTGCAGGCGATTTATAATAAAAGTTCCAAATATTATAAAACACAAATGATTAAATTAAAAGAATACATAAACTATTTGGGGAACAATAAAGTGCTAAATTAAGTTGTTTTGACCTAGATGCAAGAACTGGAGATCATAGAGACTTGAGAAGACTGTAGACTAAAGGTATGAGCTTGTTCTAGAAGGGTGAATACATTTTGAATTGACACAGGGATCAAGTTTATTCCATTAAATAATTTACCAGGATTTCTGCTATTGTTATCGGTATGAAGCTGTGGGTCTTCAACAGCCTTTGCAGAGACTGAAGGAAGAGGGATGTGGATTGGCAAAAGTAGAAACTAGGATGAGCTAAGGAGAGGAAGAAGAGAACTTCAGACTCTTGCATGTCAAGCCGAAGGTTTTTATGCTAGATTCAAATCAAGCTGGGTGAGAGAATCAGATGACAAAACAATCGTTTTTCACTCTTTTCTCAAAGCTCTTTGTTTGTGATGCTACACAAAAATTTGCCTTATTGCTTTGCTTTGTTTTGTGTTGTTGGATTTTCCTTTTTTGTTCCACCTCTACACTAGATTGTAAACTTCGAGATAACAAACAGCACATCCTATTTCTGCTTGGCTCCACAGCGTGTGGTAACATGTCTGCTTGGCAGTAGGTGCTGGGTTAGGGGATAAATTAGATAAAAACTGGGTAACAGGGTCTATTGGCTTTGGAGATGGATTTAAATATATCAGTGCTCACATTTGCAAAAATGCAATGATGACACAATAAATCACAGTTTCAAATGATAGTCCAATGAGAACAATTTGCTTCATTTTAATGGACTAATAAATGTTGAATAAGGAGATTTGTGGAGTGTTGAAGCATAATATCACAACTGCCCATGTTCAATATCATCGCATTATTTTTATATGCATAATAGTCTTATCTTATCAAAACATTGTCACACTGACCACACATTCTTAATTTAGCAGCACTTCTATTGTCACTGTTTCACCACTGAAAAGATAAAAGCATTACATGGCTACAGATTCCAGGTCCTTCTTACATGTACTATGTTAAAGCCTTGCAATAACCTTGAGGAAGTTAGTCTCACTTCTGTTTTAAGGATAAGATGACTAAAACTCAGAGAGAGAAAATTTTTTAAAAAACCCAACTGGATCCATATTGTACATGTGGTAATGGTAAAGCTAGGGTTTGAATGTGTATGTGCGTGCATGTTCAGATTAGTATTTTGTTTGTGGTCATGTTATCACAGGTAGCTCTGTTGATTTTAACATTGTAGAAACATATATGTTGCTATATAACATACAAATATATGTTTCCTTGTATACCTGTTTAATGTTTTGGTATACATTTAAAATAGATGTGCATCTTTTCAACCTTATGATGAAATTAATTTCCACTGTGGTGATGCCAATCGTATCCTCTTTTTTTAGCAATGTAATGAGTGTTTCCATCATTCTACATGCCCCCCAATATTTAGAATTGGCAGGCTTTAGTTTTTTGTCAATCAGATGGTTGTTTTAATTTGAGAATCCATACATGTTTTTACATTAGCATGTGCCTCAGGTCTGCCAGTGGCTGAGTCCTTTCCTAACACCAAGCACCAGAATGCAGCATCTTGCAGTCATCACTCTGCACATGCCTGCTCCCCAGTTAGGGAGCAATGTGGGCACTACAGCAGTAGCAGAGTCTGACAGGACTGTGAGGTGTGATCAGTACTCTTCCCCTCTCCCATGCTGAGGCCATACTTCACCCGGACCTCAGCGTGATCCCAGGAAACCTGGTGTTTTCATGGGAGGATGCTTGCCTATTGCCATTGCTCACATTTCCTTGTCTGAGTTTATGAGAATGTTCAACACAACAAAGGCCAGAGTTCCTGTCCACAAAATAGATTACAATCTATCAGTGTGAGAAGGACAATGCAGCTGGTGCAGCACAAGCTCAGTCCTTGCTCATAAACACTTCGCTGGCCTTAGAACACGGGTGACCGACAGCAAGGCATGTTTATACAGCTCCTTCCAAAAATAAAGCTGAAGAAAAAAATCAGTGCAGTCATAATGTCATCATTTCCCAAACTCAAAAATATAGTGATGTTTTTGTTTTTTATTTTAAAAAGATCCCCATTGAGAAATAAGGTCCCAGATACTAAAGAGAGGAATTGTACTCTAAATACAGCGAAACCTGTGAACCACAGAAAGGAGTAAGGTCTCCATTGACAAAGAGAAGCTACAGAGACAAGTCCCTTAGATTTATTTAACTCTGGATTCTTTTATTCCACAGAGTACAGGTGCTTCAATATAAAAACACATGAAGAAAGCCAACGCTAAATCTTAGTCCTCCTAACATTGACCTGAAAATGTATAACTGACTTGGACATATGCACACGTTTGGGAAACAATGCCACTGAGTCAAACCAGCTGCGCTCATCAGTCCTATTGACTCACTGATCAATAAATTGACTTTGCCCCATGATGGTTCTCTCAATACTAGAAAGAAACAAAGTTCGGCATTAAAAAAAAGTCAATAGCTTTCAATGCCACTAAATCAAACTACTCCAAGTAGCTTTCTGTTTCTAATCTTCACTCATTCTTATTTTGACTTTCATTATGAAATACATTTGCATTATATTTTTTAAAATACAGAAATAAACTAAAAGACAAAAAAAATATTTTACTATACCCAGTTCCACTGACTTCTGCAGAGGTTATCACTATTTTTAGTTTGGTATTGGTCTTTTCAAGCTACTTTCTATATCAGAGTATTTATTTAGTAGTATAGTTCATGGTTTGTATTTTTAATATCTTAACCTATGTGACATAGTATATTATTCCACAATGTGCCTCCATAGTCCTAGCAACATACCTTAGAAAATTTTAATTATTTTCAGTCATTTCAGGATAACCTACAGTGTGGGTTTCTCTAGTTAATTTTACTATATTCCTGGTAATTAATTGACATTTACATCATGGCTAGTTTTTGCTACATTACTAAAATGCTACACTAAATATCCTAGTGCTATCTTGTGGCTGCTTCTTTGTTTCAGAAATTCCAAGATAATTTGCCTATTCAAATTGAACTATAGAATGCATGTATTATTATTTTAACCTGAAAAGCTGGGAAGAGTGGTTATATGTAGTAATCACTACAACTTTTGTTGAGTAATAATTGTTTACCAAATACTATTTTAAGTTCCTTACAGGCGTTGACTAAATGACCTTTAAAATAACCTTATGCAGTGTGCAGATGGTGTCTTATGGAGTTGTACACTTGAAACTGGTATGGTTTTGCAAAACAATGTCAACCCAATAATAATAAATAAGATCAAGTAGAATGACCTTATGAAGTAGCTACTATTTTTAGCCTTATTTTACATATGGGGAAACTGAGGCATGAAGGGATTAATTGCCTTACTAAAAGTCATAAAACAAGTGAATGGAAGAACTGATTTGAACCTATATATATTCCTGGCTCCTGTATGAGGTCTGTCCAGAAAGTATTCAGCCATACACTATGAAAAATAGGACATTTATTGACGAAGATTCAAGAAACATTGTACACAGGACAACGATGCTTCAGTTCCCTTCAAATTAGGCACCTTGGGACCTCACACAGTTCTCCCAATCACCATCTGCTGCCCCATTGTATTTACCTGAATCTCATTGATGGTCTGAAATCTCTTCCTTTTCAAAAGTGATTTTAGTTTTGGGAAAAGCCAGAAGTCACAAGGTACCAAATCTGGACTGTAATGGGGGGTGAGTCACCTGGATGGTTTGATGTTTCACCAAAAAACTTTGCACAAGATGTGATACATGAGCAAGTGCATTGTCGTGGTAAAGCTGCCAGTCACCAGTTGCCCATAGCTGCAGCCTTCTGAATCATCTGAATAGTTTCAGCAGAGGAATATTCAAGCTTAACACAAAATTTGATGCAGATTTGTTGCTCTACTCACTCAGTCATTTTGAATGTGACAGCCACACAGTACATATGCTCACTCAACAGCATCTACTGCCCCCCATGGACTAGTACAATGAAGTCATCATTGTTCATATATGCGCATTCCAGTCCATTCTCCTTGGCTGCCAGATTACATGGATGTCATACAAACCATTCTTGTTATATTAACAATGTTAATATAACTTTTTCTGGACAGAACTTGTAATCCTAACCTTTTGCTGTCCTGTCTCTAAGCATGACTATATAAGGAATGAATAAAGTAAAGTTCTCAGGTAATTTTAGGATCTCCATTTTTGTTTTTTTGGGGGGAATGGGGAGAGGGTGTGAGGGATTTCTGTGGTGACATTTGAAGTGACACAAAAGTTCGGCCAGCCCGAATTGACAAGATTAACAAGATTTAAAGAGAAGGGCTAAGGAAATAAGAATCGTTAAAATATTTAGATGGATTCCAAGGACACCATTTTATTCTTTAAATATATGTCCCTGGAAGGCACATAACAGTGTTACATGTTAAGGATGCTGGGGATCTGGAATGCATCTAGGAAAAAGGAAAAACAGGTAAAATCGATACAAAGTAAATACTAAGGATGTAATTGAATAAAATCAGGGTTGTTCAGCGGCTGTTTAGTATTAATTGCATACATGCTCCTGTTCTAGGTGGCAGAAATGAAGACGAAATACTCTAAATACAGTCCCTCGAAGTATCAGCTCATTATGCATTAATGGAGAAAAAATCTGGGATAAATTTTTGTGGTTATGATACAGGAATATACAAACTTCATGTCAAATTCCATGAAACAGTTATGGGACACTCATTTTGTGCAGGACACTGTCCAAAGAGTCATTTAATTCCCACAAAGAGCCACTTTCATAGCCAAGGAAACAGATGCCCTGAGTTATTGAATAGTGTACACAGAGGCAGGGCTAGTGACTGGTTCAAACTCACATCTGCCTTGCTCCAAAGCTCAAATGTTTCTTAGACCTCTCCCCAACAACACACATTGTTTGGAAAAAAAGAAGATAAATGAAAAACAATTACTCTTTTCAAATAAATGAAAAGTTCATCTAAGAGGTCCATAGAATAGATAGCTAATCTGGGGAGATTTCAGATAAATATACTGAGGAACTTGGTGTCAGTTGAAAATATTCCATAAAAAGAAGTCCCACTCCAGGAAAGTGTGTGTTGCTGAGACTAATATTTGTATGGTTTACTCTAGAATACTCACATACTTTGTTAAATTATGGAAAGGTATCCAAATTGTTTGATATATATTTATTATCCTCTGTCCCCTGACTTCTCACAATACCTCTGTCACCCTAGTTCTGCCCCTGGTTTACCTCCATCTGTCTCCCCATTATCCAGCAACAAATAGTGGTAGCATCTATAACAAGATGGGCCTTCCGGAATCCTTCTTCAGAGCAACTGCCCTGTCCATTCTGATTGGTTGATGTGCATGACCTACTAGTTATCATTCTGAACACATCCCTACACATAACCATGTGACCTTACACATTCAAGCAGCCAACTGGGTCATGTTCCCTCTCACGGTCTCTTTCACCTCCATACCATTATCTTATGTTACTCAGTAGGGGGTGTATAAAACTGAATTACTGCCAGGAACTGAATTCAAGCCAGAAAAGTTGTTTTTTCTTAAAGTCTTTCCATAATTATTTTGTTTTTCTTTCCATTTCTATCAGCATGCCTAAAGAACAGTCAGGGTAGGGATGCTAATCTTATCTGGATCATAAACGTTACCATAATAGAGTCATATAAGAGTGACCTACACAGTCTGAAAGAATCCACTCTGTCTTAAATGCTGAACTATTGCAATCATAATTTGAAATGTATGGTAAATATTCAAGCTGAGACATAAAGACAATAGAAACAATGCTGACAAACATGAATGAGCAACTTAACCCACACAGTAAGTACCAAATACCACCTAGTAAGCCTTCCTAATTCTTATTTCTTTTAATCGAGTAAGAAGGGGAAAGGAAGAGTAGCATTGCCTTTTTGAGTTTCTCAATAAATATTCAACTAATGAACATTTTCTCCATCAAATCACATCCCACAAACAGGGATATGAGGAAGAAGACACTGGTTTCAGTAGGCAACATGACCAAAGGCAGCCAGTAAAATCCCATAGGGGTTAATTTGTTCATCTCTTTCCTCCAAGGCCAGGATTCTTTTTTGTAACTCATAAGATATAAATATTCCCAAAGAGATTGTGGAGGAGAAAGTCAAGTTGGCGCAATGGAGCAAATATTTTAACCATCTTGCAGCTAGGACTTCTGGGGACTTAAAAAAAAGTCTGCTATGTGTTTAATTGTTCATGCAAACATGTAGCACAGAGTTAGAATACATGTATATGTATTGGGCTTAGGAAAAACTGGTGGGAATGAATAGATATGAACTGAAGTTTCAGGCAAACTTGCTATCTTTCTCGTGTAGAAGAGAACAACAATTGCAAAGTTTAAAATGTATTCCTGTGCCCACATTACTATTTATTTATAATAATTTTCAGTTATATATTTCTGCTTGCTTTTATGATACCATATGTAATTGGTCATTTATGTCACCTCTCACTCATGACCTTAGATCTCCACTCCTCTCTCCTTTACAGGAAGAGCAAATTAAAGAAATGAAATTACTTTATCAAAGTGAAGAAGACCAAAGCACAGGAGACTGAGTGACTTGAATACCTGTTCTGCTCCCACCGGAATGCGGCAACACCCTCACATGGCGTGGCATTTGGGACTTCCATCTTTTTGTTTCTTTATATCTCTGCCCAAGGTGGTAGAAACTCGTGTCTTCTGCTTTCATAAGCTGTATAGTGGTCCTTCCTATCATGTCAGAGGTAGCCCATATTCCCCCAACACCCTCAGTCTCATGCACATAGAACTCTTTAACTCTTTGTCATAGTCTAACCTCCTGCTGACAGTGCTTGGTCAAGAATGGACAAGGAAGACAACTTTAACCCTTTGTTTTTGTTTTATTGCTGTGACAGGAGTCTACTGTCTCTGTACAAAGGCCCCTTCAGGAAGAATAGAAGAAATTTAATTGATCCACTTTTGGAATCCAATAGTCTTTAACCCAATTAGCACATCCACTCACAGCCTGAGCAAACTGCATCACATTGCCAGGATAGTCTAGATTGTTGTTTCCAAGATTAGTGATCCTCTAGCTAAGCTCTCCTAAGTTCCTTCCAGGTCTATTTAAGTGTCTGTAACTTTACCCCAGTATCCTCCTTGTAAGCCAGGACTTTGGCTCATAGATGCAGACAAAAATAATTTCTGGAGAGAGTATGCCACAGGCAACTCTCATCTCAGGAAGGACATCTCAGGAAGGGTCCTTTCCATTTGAAGCAAAGTGTCATTTATTAATGTCTCAAGACATTAATAAATGTCTATAATTACAGGGGGAGGGGTTTAAAATAAACCTTGGGGAAAACTACCTGATTCTGTGTACTTTTCACTGACAGTCTGGGCTGTTTGAGACTTATTCACTGTCTTTTAGAAGATGGCTTGAGCACAGGTCTACACAGAATTAGAGAAATAAAATGATGGTCTCTAGAGAGTTCTTCCATCTCTGTAATTTATTTTCTCTAATATGAATCTTCTTTTTTTCCCTTGCCATTAAAAAATAAAACATTGCTACTGGTTAACTTAATTAGAATTGCTCTAAGGGAAGACTGTGTAAAACGAATGCCCTAAGACACTGTCATCACCAAGTCCATTTAACAGCTATTTTAAACCTTAACCTCTTCGAGAGGGGAATTTAAGATCTGTGCCTCTGATTGGGTGGGCACCCAGAGCTGAAGACAATGTAGGTGATTCTTCACAAAAGAGCAAGGAGCATACCTATTAATAAACACTCAGAAAGCACTGACTGAGTCTTAGGCATGTTAAAAATAGGAGGAGAGCTCTGGGGGTGGGTTATTCTAGAAGTGAAAGGGAAGCAGCTCCATTCTTGCAACTAGAAGGAGCCTTGAGACCAGACAGATCTTCTACTCAATGCCCTTTATTAAAAGCTCCTCATTTCTTCAACTCCCTGTCCCCAGTTCCTTTTTCTTATGTAAGACAAAGCCTGAAGCTAGAGAAGTGATGACACTCAGAAAGAAACATGAAAGCATACACATTACCAAGGTAATGTTTGCTCAGAAGCTGGTGATGTTTTTATCTAAGTTTTACTGGTCTTCTTATGCATACTAGGACAAGGTTCTCATTTCTAAAAAGCAGCATGAACTTCCAAGCTTTGGAATGGCTCTGCCCATTCAAGACTGTGTCATCTCATGCCAGCCCATACTAATCTCCTGCCTAATCTGGTTAGCTGGCCAACATGATGGAACAGCAGGAGAAAAGCAAGGCTGAGAACCCAAGTTCCGGGACATGAGGAATGCAGCCAGTCTGTGCTATCTGCTCATCCATGTCTGTCACTTCATTCCCAACCTCATGTTAACCTTTAAGGAACTAGGAGAATTCTCTGTACCTCTGGGAACAACTATAATAAAATGGAAATAAGTCCTTACCCTGGTGTCTTGACCATAATGATACAGATTTAATTTAACATCTAATCTTTCCCTTCAGTTTCAAGAATGACAAAATAAAATAATACTCCCCTTTCTTTTTTTACGGTGCACTATTCCATTAATGTTTGTGTGATATGGGATGCGATCAACTCCTCTGATCTCTCCCTTCTTTACTCCTTTTCTTCTCCTTGAATCTCCCAGCACCTCTTATTCCTCCCACACTAATTTTTAAAATAAATATGAGTTAAACTAATTAAAATTTGAAAGATTATGATCAGTACAAGTCCCTGGGATTGCCACACACCACACCTGGGAATTCATGGTTTTGAGCAGGGGTCAGGCCAAATCAGATTCATCGCTATTTTTGCATGTCTCATGACTAAAGACTTTCAACTTTTTTTTTAAATCTGTATGGGCATTTTATTCACGTGGACAATGATCTGAGAAGCTGGCGGGTACACTAAGAGACAGTCATAAATTCCATTTCAAAATGGACATTTTTATAAGGAGAAAAAGGTGTAAGTGAGGGGTTTGGAATTCAGGGGAAAGTTAATTGGATTTAAAACAAACCCTGTAGCATTCTCGCCCAGGGTGGTGATCTTTAGCTATTTTAAATGAAGAAGGAGACTATTTCATAAGATGTGAATATTATATGAAATTCAAATATCAATGTAAATGAAATGTATTAAATAAAACACTGTCCTGAACATTTGTTTATGGCTTGTCTGTGGCTGCTTTCCTGATACAAGAGCAGAGTTGAGCAGTTGCAACAAAGACTTCGAAACCTACAATAATTCTTAGTAGTTTGCCCTTTACAGAATAGGTTTGCTGGCCACTGGTTTAGAGTTTCACCTTTATTTAACCATCTAAGTTCGATATCTCTCCAAAACAAGGGAGTTAAGAATCTGCAGGAGTCATGGAATTTAAAGTCACTTCAGCAGCGGAATTCTCTCACATTTCTCAAGTGTCCACGAGAGAAGTTGAGCTTTGATTTCTGAGCTGTATTCTGCCCAAGGAGATGCAGGGAGTTGAGGCCATATTTTACCATTTGCAGACACCTGAGAGTGAGGTAGAAAGAGCATAACAGGGATATTCCAAGGTTAGAATGTTACAGTTTGCCTGGCTGATGCTCATCGGTCCCCCATTGCTGTGCGTTCTTCAGTTCCCAGCACTCACACTGACTGACGGACACCAGTTGGCACATCTGGTCTCCTCCCTGGATTCTGAGTTCCTTGAGGCCAGAGACTTTATCTGATCGTTGCAATCCCATCTGGCACCGAATGCACGCTGAAAAAATGTTTGCTGAATGTGTAAATGAATGAACAAATACATGATTTTAAAAGCTTTCCCCATGTCCTTTCCCCTTTGATCCAACCTTTACAATAACTTAGCATGATATAAATAATAATGTCTTCATATATTTGTTTTATATATTCTTCATATAAATGCACATATATATTTCCCAAAATATTGCACATTTAAACCCTAGACTTACAGAGTTTTCTCAGGGCCAGAATTCAAAAACAGTGTTTGTGACTTAAATTCCTTAATTTTCTCTGCAACTTGATCTTTGACCTTGTCTTTGAAATATTGAACAAATGACCTTGATTCTTAGGTCTATGTATGTCAAGCTACAAGTTTCCCTAGTAGCATGGTATGAAGAAGTAAAGAAGGGCCACAGGGCATGTGGCCGAAGAGTCCTCAGATGGATGAGGGGATGGAAATGATGGAAGCACTTGTGCATTTTTTATAATTAGAATCCAGAATGTTCTGAAATACACTAAAATTACATTTATTTTAGCAGCCCCTTTGCTAGGATAAGGAATGCTGATTTTTTTTTTAAGAACTTGGGAGAGAATGTTTTGGTGAACTTGTATACTGTACCATAAATATTTTTGCTAAAATTATAGAATTGTCTGTTTCCTTTCAAATTGCATCAGGACCCAGGCAAGAGCAATGAGTTTTTAATGTGGAAATTTCATGCGCATGTTTCGGCTTCTTCCTTTTCTTCTTCAACTTTGCCAAGTCTCATTTTATGTTTAGTAAAGATTGATTTATTGGTGCCTTTTTGGCCTAACTGATGTTATTATGCAATTCCTTACCAAATTCAGGGACACAACCATCAGTTTGCAAACTTGTTTTGTTGTAGACAAAGAGAGGTTTATTAGACTCGGTCTGGTCTGATTTATTTCCTGAACGGAGAGATTTTTGCATAGCCTAGATCCCGATCCTTCTCTTTTCCTTCATTTCTCCTTTGAAATTAAATAAATAAATATATTAGTGAGACACAATGTAACTTGTTCTGTTCTTCCAATGCAGAAGAAAGCCCGGCTGATCTGCTTCTGTTTGGAAACTACAAAATGATAGAAATTGTTACTTTGGATGGCCTGAGAGACTTAAAATGTCAGTAAGGGGAAAAGGGAATGCAGAGGAAAGGAAAGGAAATTCGCTCCTCTGAGGCAGAGGAAGTTACCGAGAGGCACGGCTGCTTAGGCAGAAGGCTCTGTGACCAGGGCGCCTGTGCCCCGCCTCAACACTGTGGCCTACCCTCGGTGGAGTGACTTCAGATGTGGTTTCAATCTCACTGAGTAGAACTGACATGAGTGCTTGTTGGGTCAACACCCCAATAATATATCTAGCAAGCACCTCCTTCTCCCTGGGCATTGTCAAGAATAGACTGTAGTTCAGCACAGAATGAGTTTGCTCCAAGTTTCTCATCAAACATAACCTTCACTTGTTTTCAAACAGATAACTTCTGGAAGGACCGTGACCTGTGCACTTCAGTTTCCTGAGACGTGTGTTCAGTTGCATAGGTCTTTGCTTTGCATCAGTACCATTGGAGCTGCATTTATAATCCAGTGGATTATCCCATATTCCATGTTGAGTGACTCAGGAACTTCTTAATGTTGATGAAGAAAAAAATTGAGACTTATCAGCCCATGAAAACGTGTAAGGCATCATTAGGGATGGCTGTTAGGAGCAGAATTGTGCACCACCACCTAATTTATATGTTGAAGTTCTAACCCTTAGTGCTTTTGAATGTGCCTGTATTTGGACACAGGGTGTGTAAAGAGGTAATGAAAGTTAGATAAGATCACTGGGACAGGCCCTAACCATTATCAGAAGAAGAGCTCAGGACACATAAAACACAAAGCAAAACAAAGGATGACCATGGGAGAAAAGGCAGCCATCGGCAAGCCATGGAGAGAGGTCCCAGAAGAAAGCAGTCCCACCAATAATCTCACACTTTTGGCCTCCAGAAACATGAGAAAAATCTGTACGGCAGCCCTAGCAAACATATAGGAAGTTAGTCTTCTAGAAAGTTGCCATCTTTGGGCAAAATTGACTTTTGCTGGGTGGAATGCTAGTTAGATCTCATGCAGATGTAGCCTGCATTCTTTGTGCCAGTGACTTGACAGGTTAAGCCACCCACGTGCATTCCCTTGCCTTTCTCTTGTGTATCCTGGCATCGGGCCTGTATACTGACTCCTCCATGGGTGTAAGAAAGCATTCACAGAAGGTCTACAGGGCGATTTTCTTTGAAGAGATTATATTGATGAAAATGAGAATAATCTGGGCATAAAAGAACCATTTTTTAGTACCGACATGGATACACTTAAATCATGTTGTCTAAGGGCTCTTTCTCTTAAATGAAGATGGCTACTTGATATAGTAGAAAAAGCATTAAATTGGAAGTAGGCAATACCTGCGAAATCCCTTAAAGACTTTGAAATGCTGTACAAATGCGCTCCAATCTTTACCATGGCCTTGGGAAGTCAGTGAGCCTGATGGTTGGTTCCATTGCCGTTTTTTCAGCTAATGAGACAAAGACTCAAAGAATTTAAGAGATTTGTAAATTAAGTATCTGAACCTCAAACTCAGGTCTTCTGATTTGAAAGCCTATTCATTTGCTATCTTTCTATACAGATTCTGTAGATTTAGTACATTCAATGAGAAAATGAATGAAAGGCAAGTAGCACCTTCTGTCGTGGCAAATGGTCAGTAACGTTAGATAAGGTTGATACTGTGATTCGAGTAAAAACCTCAATAAAGAAGTAAGTGCTTGATCGAGGCTAGAGTCTTGCTGGGGTATCAGCTATTGCCTTAGCACGCTGGAGTCCTCGAAGAACAATTGTTGACTTCATTCACTGACTCTGGCTCCCCTAGGCCATGGTCAGGCACCAGATTAGTGACAGGTCAGGAAAAAAAAAAGCAAGTGTTTGTAAAGGATTAGTTAGTTTTAGTTTTTTTGTTACTTCGTGAGGGATCTTCACTCAAATACTTTTTGTTAGACATTCTTCATTAAAAAATTATACAAAATGCATTAGTCTATTTTATTAAAGAGCACAGTGTTATATGTGTAATTTGTATTTTACTATAGTTATTAGTTATGACATCATTCCATTTTTAAATTGCATCACAGGCCATTATGGAAAAGTAGGAGATGGTCTGAATCAGTTCTGACCTAGAGGTCTACCTGAAATAAGCCATATTGATTTTAGAAAATCAGCAAATTCTGCACAAGCACATTTTAGTCAAAGAAATTTGAAGAGATTCCTTTTTTCTTTTAATGGAAATGTACTGAGAACTTACGTGTCTGGCACTGTGATAACCAACAGATCACTGTATAACAAAGATAATACCATTTAAGAAAGTGGAATGTGGGACAGTGAGAAATACGCATGGGAGGAAGAGATAAAGAGAATTCCTTATGAGGCCTTACATAATTCAGGTTTGATATGAGAATGGTCATAACAAAATTTTCTTAATAGTTTAGTAACTTTCTTATAGACAGAATAGAGTAGGGGCATATTTTTAACCCCATTCTGACCATTTTTGTCTCTTAATTGGTGCATTTAGACGTTTACATTTAATGCAATTGTGGATATCCTCAGAGGTAGGTCCACCATTATCAAATGTTCCTGTTTCTCCCCTCTGTTTCCCTCCCTCCCCCTGTCTGACCTTTCTTGCTTTCTATTAGGTTCATTGAACCATGCACTTTTTGATATTCCATTTTAATGTTTCTATTGAGATTTTTATTATACCTTTTTGTAGTTATTTCCTTTTCACGATGACTCTAAGGGTTACAGTCTACATACTAAAATTTTTTCAGCCTACTTATACCATTTTACCACTTCAGGTGGAGTGTGGAAAACTTACTAGCACGGAGGTGCCTTGGCCCCTCCTCCTTCACACCAGAGTAGTCACACAGCCCCTCTCCATACCTGAAAAACTCGGTCAGACATTGTCACAATTGTTGCCGTCCCTAGTAAACCTATTCTGAAGAACTCAAAGATAAAAATAGTCTGCTATTTTTACCCAGATATTTATCATTTTTGTTGCTCTTCTTTTATTCCAAACTTCTGTCTGGTATCATTTCCCTTTTGTCTCTGAACTTCACTTAGCACTTACTTCACACTGTCTGAATTTGCCTCCATCCAAGAATGTCTTTATTTCACCTTCATTGTTGAAGGATATTTTTACTGAATATAGAATTATCTCCTTTCACCAATGAAAACATGTTATTCTATTTCTCTCTGACTTTTATGATACCCAATAAGAAATCTGCAGGAATTTAATCATTATTACCTAGAAATAATGCATTGTTTTGCTCTGCATTCTTTTCAAGATTGTGTTGTCTTTAACTTTCCGGAACTTGGTTAGGATTCATGTGGTGGGCATGAATTTCTTTAAGTTTATCTTTTTTGCAGGATTGCTCAGTCTTTTGCCAAATTAGGGCTTTTTCTTTTGCCAAATTAGGAAGTTATCAGCTATGATTTAAATACGTATATATAAGGGTCTGGCAGAAGTCAGTCCTGCTTGAGTATAGTTAATAATAACACCATTGGTAATAACACCGTTGGTGTTACTACATCGGTGTAATAATTTACAGTTTTAATTTGAACATTTCACCTATGATGCTATATGGTGTGCTTGAGTGTGTTATTGTTATGTTACAGAATGACATGCTTATGATTTTGTAATAAAAAGGGACGTTATTTGTGCCAGAACCTGTGTATATTTTAGCATTGATTTCCTTCTCATTTCTTTCTTTCTGATAATCTGATGACATAATGCTACACTCTTTGTTATTCTCCTACATTTTCCCAATCCTTTTTCCCTCTGATATTCAGATTGGTTAATTTTCACCAGTTTATATTCAAATTCATTGACTCTTCCCTCTGTCGCCTCCAAACTGCCATCGAGCCCATCCAGTGAATTCTTTCATTTCAGTTATGGTGCTGTTCAGGTCTAAAATTTCCACAGTTTTTCTTCATATCTTCTCTTTCTTTCTGAGACTTTGTACTTGTATTTCTATTGGTTTCAGTGTGTGTGTGATTGCTTATTACAGTATTTGTATAGCAGCTGGATTAAATTTTTGGCAGATAATTCTAATATCAGTGTCATCTGTCACCATGTGAGTTGAGATTTTCCTTATTGGAATAAATGGACTTACTTTGGCTTGTGTGCTGTTCACTATAACATTCTGTAATGAGATCCTGAATCTTTTTCTTTCTCTTTTTTTTTTTTTAAGATTTTATTTATTTATTTTTAGAGAGGGGAAGAGAGGGAGAAGGAGAGAGAGAGAAACATTAATGTGTGGTTGCCTCTCATGTGGTCCCCACTGGGGACCTGGCCTGCAACCCAGGCATGTGCCGACTGGGAATCGAACCTGCGATGCTCTGGTTTGCAGCCCGCGCTCAATCCACTGAGCTACGCCAGCCAGGGCTTCTTTCTCTTTTTTTTAATCCTATGGAAGTGTTGATATTTTTGTTTTAGTAGGACATTAATCTGGTTAGGTTGAAGCTGAAAATTATAACCTGCCTTCAGTAGACGGTGGTCCCAAAGTCAGTTTGGTTTCCAGAGTCTTTGCGGTATTGTTTGGATGCTCCACGTCTGTGATGCCCACCAGTTCAGTTCTCAAAGTGCCAGGTGACCTAGATAAGGTATATTCCTTTAAAATCTTTACTTATAACAAAGTTCTTTATCACCGTGATTCCTTGATATATTAATTTTAAAATAGTTTAAGATCACTTTATTTTTATTAAATCAGTAACCAGTTAGTGTTTCTCAGGCACCTCACGAGCTTGTCTCGATCAAGTGACAGAATCTCCTGTGTTAAATCATTTGATTTGTCATCCCAAGATCAGGCCCTAAAATTAGAGGATAGAATAAGGACATCTTTACACCTAAAACCCTCTTTAGGACTTCTTAAAAGGCCCCTACAGAATCACAGCAATATGTTCTTTCATTTTATTTAAAAAGAGAGAGAGGGATGCTATAAATGATTATGGTTGTTTCACATGTTCCATGCTTCTTAATTAGCTTAACTCTATTATAAAAGCTGCATGGGAAGAACTGTCAGACCAGAAGGGATGTTCAGCTTTTCTTAGATTAAGTTAATGTGGGTAAAAATGTGATTAATATGGGTTTTCTTCATATGATGTACTTTGTGGGATTTTTCAATGCTTTTTCTGTTCAAAATATATTCTTATCCTAAAGGGAAATACAGATTTCTCTCTATGAAATGTTTTGTACCAGAGTCCAATAGAATTTTACTCCCACCATTAGACTTTTGGTTCCTATAATAAATTAACCACAGGCTTTCACTCTCATTATCAAACAGGTTTCTGTTTTCCTGTGGGGATTGCCTGAAGTCTCTGCTTTATGCTACAGGCTGGAATTTGTGTCTTCAACAAAGGCAAGTCTCAGACTCCTGGGAAAAGATTATCTGAACGTTTGATACGTCCAAGTACAGGCTCTTGGTGCAGGTTTCTGAGCTATCGCTGCTTAGACACTTTCCAGACTGCTTTGATGACTAAATCAGGATTTCCAGGACTCCTGTCAGTGGGAAGCAGACATACTTCATGAAAGCAGACCATTCACTCCCAATATCCACCAGAACATGAGGACGTTACATACCATATACGGAACCAACAAAAAAATGATATTGTTCTCATTTGTTTAAATGAAATACAGTTAGCAGTACTCTTTAATAGCACTCGTGGATACATAAAGAGGTCTTTCCTCCTTGTTCTTTACCAGTCTCTAAGTAGCAATTTAGTAGGCCATGCATTGATAAACTGAAATCAAACATTTTTAAGTGGTATTATGTTCTACTGTCTCTTAGAATTCAGAAACAAATACTTTTACTGAACTTTGGAAGAATTTATTCTCCTTTGTACCAGGACACAATTGGACAAATGAATTGTGCATATCCCAAATCACACAGGACTGTTATGTTTGAGAATGATTCTCATTTAATCAAGTCTGACAAGCCCAGTAGTTAAGGAATAAGGATTGGCTTTATTTGAGGAGCCATTGCCTTAAAATTCTTCTAAAAACAGGGGCCTGGGCTTAGTTCCCAAGTTATAAAGGAACCACTTCCTAGAAGGTCAAGGACTTTAGAAAAATTTTCAGACTTCAAGAGAAATTATTCAAATGCGTAAGTACTGTGAGTGAAATTTGGTGGAATGAATGCCTTGGGCTTGGTTTCCTGGTCTCAGGATAGAAAAGTAAATGAGAGAGGCTATTTCAAATCTGATCAAGATTTCTTGTGAAGTTTTCCGAATAGAAGTAAAATTTTTTGGCAATTGTCTTTGCTCAATACTGTAGGGTCTAGATTTTCAGAGTAAATTCAAGGAGGGTTATATGGTTAGTTTATCCTCTTGCTCCAGCCCAAATATAACAAGATCAGCTTTTTGTGGTCAGAAGCAAGCTTTGAAGATTTTTTGTAATCACAAGAGCAGAGTAGACAGGGGAGAGTTTTGAAAAAGAAGTTCAAATCATCTAAAATAATCCAAAACTTCAAAATAGACAAAAGAGGTTACTGGGAGTTCCTTCGGAGAAGTGCTGGACTTTATTTCCCATTGTCTGCCTATTTCACAGGTCTATAGGGCGCCAGAGAGCAGCTTGTAGATGGCTGTCCAGTAAAGACGCCAATGGTTTCTGACTAATGAAACAGCAATTCCAAAGCCCTGTAATGCATCAGTCAGTTTTTTATTGTGTCTCATTCAGCAATCTCGGCTTTTTCAAATTAAATTTTATATATATCTGTGAGCACATATATGCATATGCATGTGTCTATACATGTTAGCATATGTGTGTTAACATAAATCACATCTCATTCATGTTAACCATTAGTTAATAATGAATAAATTAGTAAATGATGAGTTAATGTCAAATAAAATTCTTGACATCTGTTTTTATTTGACCCTTGTTTGGTGAATAAAGGGTAACTGCATGCCTACAGATTTAGCTTACTTTTTTGTATGTGAGGTTGACTTTTTTTCTTATAGGATAAAAGCTTGATGACATTGTCATATGAAAAACACTTGATGGCATAGATGAAGTAGTGGAGACAGTGTAGATTACTGGTATTGGAAAGTTAGTAAAGATAGAGATGACTGAAGGCAGTAATTAGGATTGAACAGACTGAGGATTGTTTGTTTTCTAAAGAGAGAGAGTAGATGTGTTGATTGACATGTTGGTTAAAATTACTATGCAGACAGAGCTAGTGAAGAAGATGTGAAGAGGGAGAAGAAATTTGTAGACATGTACAGGAATGGGATAGGACCAAATCTTTGGGATAAGCTTCTCAAATGGAAGATTAAAATTGAATGAAAAAAGAGTATAGGAGTACTGATGTAGAAGTAAAAGGAATCATAAAAAGTAATATTACTGAAAATATGAAATTGTGGTGATCTGTTTGGTGGTAGATTTTCTCCAGCAGCCCAATACCACTCAAATAGAAAAACAGTAAAAATAAGCATTATTTCTGTGCATCAATAAACTGAAAAAAATACATAGGAGCTCATGGGACCAGAGGCCACATTGGATTTAAAGATGAAGTGTAGTGAGAATAAACTAACACAAAGTTGAACAGAATTATAAACTGAATTATTAGAGTTTAAGATCAAAAAGAGGCAAATCTAGAGGCCAATCATGGGAGTGAGAAAGTTGTTAAAAGAGTAAAGGTGAATTAACTGAAGTGACAAGTTAAGGAAATGCAAAGGTGACATGCTGGATATGACTTCACATCCACATAGACATTGTCCACTTACTTTGGGTGGCGACTATAAGTTACTGGTAAAAATCAAGTAAGTGGTAGAGAAATTGATAAATGTTTATAAAGAAGGATTGAATGAAGTATAGATGAATAATTTGACCTACAAAGGAAAAGAAGATTGTCTGTTTCTAAGAATATATAAGAATAGATTGAACGCTGCAGAATAAGGGAAAGCTTACCCTAATTTTTGAACATGCATGTCACATGTGTGAAGAATAAGGACCAAGCACTAGACAGGAGTCAATGAAAAGTGGAGTCCACAGGAGAGAGCTAGGCTGCAATTAATTTCAAAACGTGGGGTGGAGCAGATGGTAAAGAAGCATGTATTAAGAAGCAGTTTGTTTATAATGAAACAGAGGCTTTAGCATTTGGGGGGTTCTACAAATTACATGGTTTAAAGCATTACTCTTCACTTGCCAGCCAGTGAAAATTACTTTAGCCCTGAGCCTTGTTTATCTATTTGGGGAAGAAAGAGGTGATAATACCATTCACTAGGTGTAAAATACTTACCCAGGACTTGACAGGTAATTAGTATTTTGTCATTGAGAGGTAGTGCTTTATATCCCAGCAGGAGGCCAACTAGCCAAGGAGAAATGTAGAGCCAAGGGGGAAAAGAACCTGAAAGAATATGGGTGGCTGAAGTGTCTGCATTGGGGGACAGAGGAACACTTTAAGAAATAGACATCATGGGCCAGAATTGAGACATGCCACTGAAAATGTGATCGCGTAGGAGGTTGGAGAAATATTTTAGAGACAGAAACAAGGGAACTTGGCAGTTGCATGTAGGTTTGTGAGACAGGGGGGATGAAGGAAGATGTCCAGGCTCTGAGCCGCTGTGACTAGAATGGAGATACTGTTGACAAAGGTAATAAATTGAAGAGGAAGTTGCGTCTGGGTGAGAGGCCTGGAGACTCAGGGATGACTTCTGTTTAAATAGAGTGACTTGCTTATGCTAGCTAAACATTCAAGGGAACAGAACGTATCCTGTGGGCAGCTGGAAGTGGGAGACCAGAGATTAAGGCACATGACAGAGACTGGCTCGGGGCTCGCCTGTCCCACTTACTTCCCCTACATACACAGGGAGATTCCACCTCCCAGCTTTGCTTGCACTGCATTGCAGCCCTATGACCAGTTTGACAACAGAATGGGGCAGCAGCGAGGTATACCACTGCGAAGCCTGTCCTGAAAACTAGTACGTCATCGCGAGCTCTCCCTCCCCACCCAGTGATGTCTGCAGGGGGAGTACGTTGGCATGGCTCAGCCAGACAAGGGACGAAGCCCATAGCCTTGGATCACATTCAGGGACAGAGACACCTTCAGTAGTGGACCGCAATATAAGAAAGCAAACATTTATTGCTTTAAACCAATGATATTTGAGAGTTTATTTCTACCTAGCCTACAGTGACTAATAAAACAGTCCAGATTGGAGAGCTACATCTTCTAATCCACTGCATTTGTTCCCAGATAAAAATGTATGAAGTGGCTGCATCTGTGTTACCTTGGGGTAGGCGTGGGGGAGGATATTATTATATACATATAATAATATGTATTATTTTAAAAAATACATATTTCTGATCCCAAACTAAACCTGCTGGTTTAGAAGCTCTGGTGAGGGCCCTAAAAATTTATTTTTAACCAACAGCCTAGGTGATTCTGAAGTGAACCAACTGTCTACCTAGGAAGGTAATGGGAGTCCTTGAGAGATTATCAAAAAAGAGGGAGAGAGAAAGTAGAGGTGGGGTTGGGGTTAAAGGACCACCATAAAAAATTTAGAGATCACCTGCGTTTGTTTTTTGTTTTTTGTTTTTTTGCAATGGAAGGAGAATAAAAAACTAGGACTGATATAAAAAACAAACAAATAAACAAGGAACACAATAATGAAAGTAGAAGATAAGACAAGTGAAATTCAAATGCTTGTGGGTGGTCCACAATGTCAAGTGTTTTACAGCAATTCTTCTCAACCTGGGTATGTTGTTAAACAACAGACTGTAATTTGTTAGGTCTGAGAGTGAGGCCAGAGATTCTGTATTTCTACCAAGCTCCCAGGTGGTGCTAAAACCATAGGTTCACAGACCACACTTTGTGTAGCAAGACTTTAGAAAAAGGGATATAGCTTAACAAGGAATGAGCCACTGATTTTCTAACTAGGAGGTCAGTGGTGACTTCTAACAATGAGAATGAAGGAGGAAGCCTGATGGCATGGGTTTAAGGAATGCCTGGGTAATACCAAAATGAAGGCATACTTTGGCCTATACTTCCTTGAGGATTGAGGCTAAAGAGAAGAGGAGCGAAAGACAGAAGCACACAAAATAGCAGGATCCTGAACAAGGAAAAGATTTAATATAAATAAGTTTGTGAGCTCAGATAAAGTACTACTTGTTGATAAAAGAAAGAAAGTAAAGAAAATACATTATATATCCACCATCTTCTGCTTAACAGATAAAAATCCAATTTTACTTTCCTTAACAAAGTCAAAAATCAATCAATAACACCTCCCCAATATTACAAAGACCTTAAAATGCTTAACTATCATTATCTTATTCCATCTTACACATCATCGTTTTCCGGTTTATTCCCACATCACTCTCCTCCCTGCCCTCTTGACAATTAAGTCTTTCCAGGTAAGTGCAATATCCTTCTTTCTGAGTAGTCTTGCTACTCAAAATGTGGCTATTGGATTAAGAGGGTGGATATCTAAGAGAGCTTAGTAGAAATGTCAAAGCTTAGGACCTAGATCTAATGAATCAGTGACTTATAAGCACATTAAAGTTTGAGAAGTTCTAAGTGGGACCTGAGATGCTACATTTCTGATACCTTCCAGGTAATGTCCATGCTGCTGGCTCTGGCCCAAGAGCTACAGTTTGCAGCAAGGCTAGAGATTCATTTCATATCATTTGCTGGTAATAAATAGTTTCAGGCTTTGATGGCTGAAAATGTCTTTATGATACACTTATCTTGAAGTTATTTTTTAGTGTGACATGAAATTAGATGTTAAGAGTTATTTTTTCTTTCATTGCAGAGATACTTTCTCTATTTTCTCATTTCAGTTGTTTTTGAGACATTTTCCACTCATAAAATTGGCCTTTTTCTGTAGTTAACCCATGTTTTCTCTTTTGGTGTTTTAAAAATGTTCTTGTCTCTGAGGTTCTGTGGTTTCTTTACTAATGGTTTAATTGTGAATTTCTTTATTTTATTTTTAGTATTGCTTTAAATCTATTGTGATTCTAGAATCTAAGAATTTGAGTTATAAAATTTTTTGGAATGTTCTTATTTTTTCTGTGTATATTGCCTATCCTGTACATCCCCTATTCTCTCATTCTGTTATTTGGTGGATTTATCTCCAGTTCTCTCAGTCTCTCTCTCCCTCTCTTTTTTAATATACATAATTTTATTACAAAATTAAAAAATACAACTTTCTAAAAAACCCAAAAGTTACAATTGATACTTATTCCTATGAATTTTCTCTGCTACCATAACCAAGTCAAGAAATTTAAAGAAACCATTAACTATTTAGAAACATTTAACATCAGAAGACTTAACATCAAACTATATATAGTAGCCCCTCAAAAAGCTACAACCTGCATTTTTTTAAAAGCATTTTCTCTACAAAGAATCTTATCAGCTATCCAAAAATATGTGCAGTTTTTACACTGAAGCTAATACTGAACTGCACTTAAATTCACATTCTTAGTGAAACAATTGCCTCAGCACAAATGCACACTCCACACACATCATTAAAGCCCTTTATTTTTCATCTTCATCCTCTTCACATCATCACTTTCCTCTTCTTCCTCCTCCTCCTCATCCTGTGGTTTAGTCTTCCTCTTTGAGCCTATGGGCCTGCCAGAGCCTTTCCTTCCCACTTCACCTTTGCCCTTAGCACAGTACATGGCGATATCCCTTTCTGTTTCTCCTTTAGCTTAGGTGCTTTCTGTTCATATGGTTGCTTATCTTTGACTGACTATTAAGACCACATTTCACCCAATTTGATTGCAGCATCCCCAGTGGGTAAACCAGGGTATTCACATTTAATCTTTGGGTGATAGAGCAAAACAGGAAGACGGCAAATGGAATCTTAGCCTCTTTTTTTTACTGAATTGGTTTTTGCTTCTCTGTATTGCATTCTGGGTAATTTCTTGAGCTCTGTCTTCCAGTTCACTAATTCTCTCTCCATTGTCCTTTATCTTTTCTTTAACATTTACATTCAGCTTAATTCCACTGACTATATAACCATAATTTTCATTGATAAATATCCTCCCATGTTTTTTTCCATACTATAATATTTTTTTCATATATTTTGGTCCATTGTTTCTTCATTAAATCACTCCAAACATATTTACTTTTAAGTCTGCACATGATAATTCTTCTATTGAATGTTTTTGGAAATCTAACATGTTTTTAAATTTTTTTTATTGTTGTTCATTACAGTTGTCCCCATTTTTCCCCATTATTCTCCCCTGATCTGCCCATCCCTAAATCTGACATGTTATTTGTACAGAATCTTGCTGATGGTGGCTTGTCCTTAAGCAGTGCTTCCCAACCTTTAATGTATATTTAAATTATAGGCACATCTTGTAAAATTGCATGTTTTGATTCACTCAGTTGTGGGTAAGGTCTGAGATCCATCATTCCTAACAAGTTCCCAAGTTATTCTGATGTTGTGGGTCCACATGCCAGTCTGAGCAGCAAGTACAGGAGTATTTTGTTATTTTCTATTGTTTACTTACATTTGAAAGAGATTTATGTGGAGAAATTCTATGTGACCTGGATTGAAAATTCCTATGTAATTTGTTTGTTTTAACTTCTGTCAGGAACATTACACTGGGACTGTTTTGTGCACATGTTGAGTTTTTTTGACTTGTGATTTCAGGATCACGTGAGGAGTCTGAAGGTGTATCCCAAATCGACACTAGGGCCTCATTATTGTTATGAGCCCTCAGAGGAGAGTTTTCCTCCTTCCATTTTCCTCTAGTCTGGAGCCAGAACAAGCAAGCCAAGATTCTGTATTTTATCTCTTTGCTGGTGGGCAGACATATATACTTTTGTGCTCCCTCATAGAAGGTGTAATCCTTCAAAAATCATGATTTTATCTGATGGTGAAGGTTCAACTTCTCACCTTGTGTTGGCCAAAAGTTTTCTCTTCTCTTCTAGTTTCTTCATTAAACCAAGTCCTCAGGATAGCCAAATAGTAAGTAGCAGCTTATTCTATGGTTCTAGCTTTCTCTTTATTTACGGCTTCAGGGGGTGTTTTTAAAAAATATTTTATAGTATTTCTAGATGATTCATACTGAAGTGTATTTCAGGATATCTAGTACACAGTACAGTTGGAACAGAAATTTGTTAAATATTTAGAAAGATTGCTAAATAGGATGGTTAGAATTTTTAAATGCCTAATATTAACAGTTAAAATCCTAAAATCTGGAATGTCTCGATTCTGAAAGACTCTCAGATAGATGGAATTTTACTTTACTTAGAATTTTGTCAACTAAACTCCATCATTATTAAAGTGAATTTTTCCCTTTTTAACTATTTGTGTTGGCATAGTATAGACACAGCCTGAATCACCATAAGGAATAGAAACTGGGTTTAAATCTATTTAAAAAATAGAGAAATGATGTGTCATGGAGACTAATAATTTTTTTCTCTCTCCTAGGGAAAGATTTGGAACCAAAATGATGAGCAAATTTAATTTCAAATTACTAAACCCAAGTATAGATACATCAGCAGTGGGCATTTACAAATGTGTCTGTTTCTGGTAAGGAAGACACTCTAAGAAGATTTTCTATCAGTGCTTTTTTCTAGTTTACAGGTGGCAAACCCAAGACCCGTGGGCCGAATCCAGCTCTCCACCTTGTTTTATCCAGCCCGATATCTTGTTTCTACCCAGTGGCAGCGCCAATCTCTCACTTAACTGTTAAGGAGTAGTTACATATGTACAGTCCTAAAATCACATTCAGCCCTTTGAAGGCAACCACGAGACTGATGTGGCCCCTGGTGAAAATGAGTTTGACACCCCTGTTCTGGTTTGTTACAATGAACTGGATAGAAAACAATAGTGTAGGTACTTTCTATCTCTAATTCTTTAAATTATTCTTAAAAATAAAACAAAATCTAAGCAGGGTTGAAAGATAGAAGAAGATATGCTCCAGTAGACAGGGAAAAATAATAGAAAGAAGGCCACGCTATGAGTGATCATTTAAAATACAGCAAACAGCAATATAGTCCCAGGCAACTGTTTATTCACCCCTGAACTCCAGTGATGAACTGATGAGATAATATAGAGCAGCGGTTAAATGTGACGTCTCTAGAGACAGTTTAACTGACTTCAAATTCCATGTTTACTACTTACTAGGTATAAAATCTTGCACAATTCATTTAACTTTGTTCAGCCTCAGTTTCTTCATGTGTTATTTACAAAAAGGAAACAAAGCCCACAAGATTGTTGAAATCATTATATTGAGATCATAACATAAGGTGCTTAGCACAGTGCTTAGCATCTGGTATGTGCTAACAAATAATCAATATGATAATGATGATGATAATAGTGGGGGTAGTGTTGGTGGTGTCATTAGAATTAGCTAGGGTCTGGCCAAGAAAGCTGGGGATCAGATAGAACTTGATTGTTCATTCATTCGTTTAAACATACATATCAGAAATTTAATACACACCAGATATTGTGCTATGTATCTAGAATTTTAGAGTGGCCAATGGAGCTCCGAAGAACTGCAAATGGGAGGTTCCACAGCTAACTACAGTCCATCGCTTGCATAGCCTACTCAACCTACCAACAGCAAGCCTGCTGCTAGATGACATCAAGGTGTTAAGACTGAATCCACTGGTATATTTCCTCCTTTGTCACTACTGACTCGGATATGACGAAGATGGCAGTGCTGGCAGCAATGGCAATAGTATGTGGCAATAAAAGCATTACTGAAATGTGAGAGACTATAGTTAATTCGGAATTACCCACTCTTCCCCCAAGCGTTTGACTCTTTCTGAGGGATATTCTGGTTCAAAAGAAAGTGCTCTGAAATACCTTGAAGTCCAAGGCTTATGTTTGAGTGTCTACTTGACCACATCCTAGGTGTAGGAAAGTTAGTGCATAAATTCTCCTCTCTGATCTTCAGTTTCTTCATTTTATTCAGGGTTGTGAAGTTAACTGAGCTAATGGGAGAGCATATAGCATGAGGGAAAATAGCGAAGATGTTGAGTATTTTTGGATCCTCTTCAATTTTCACCCAAACCATACAGAGACTCATTGAAGCGTTCCCTTGTTCCTGACTTCTGCTTGAATTTGGCTAAGAGGAGGCACTGGATGAATGCAAGGACAGCAGTCTCAGAGTATGTATCTTCTCATACATCCCACATGACATGTGTCACTCTAACAAAGTCCCTACTACTATCAGAGGTCCTCTCGGTGTAGTTTGCTCTCTAACTTCTGATAGTTGCTGCCTCCCCACATCCCTAAGACAGTAACCTGCTCCAAGCCTCAGACATCAAAACATTCCTTCTTGTAGGTCCTAACTCTGCCTGTACCTTTGTAAAATCCCTGAATGAAACTGACTCAAAAATGCCCTATTTGTTTGTGCCTCTTGTGTCCTTCCAGGATTGTGACCTGATCATGCAGGCTCTGCTCTATCAGTCTGGATGCAAACTTCATCTCTTTCTAGCCTTGTGAACTTAGGTAAATTTATTCACCTTTCTTGCTTCAAGTTCCTGACCTATTGTTTAGTGCTCAAGATTGTTGTGTCATAATAAGCATTTAATACATGATAATGATTGATAAGTGCAAGATATTTTGTCAAATCTAAACTTCCATATATGCAGATTAGTTAATGACAATGGTTTTATTAAACCTAGATCAGTGCCCCATATCCTATTATAGAGGAGTTAGGAAAGAACAATGTTGCAAAAGAAAGCAGTATCAGGTGTTAAAATAAATAAGAACTGACACAGGGTTCCATACTAGCCCACCCCCAAGACGACCTCCAGAGATTCTCATCTGCCAGTGGTCACGCTTATATACAGTTCCTTACTGGCTGAATAGGCCTTGCCTGCAAAATAAATAGGATATTGCAGAAATGATGGGGTGTGGCTTCTGAGTTCAGTCATAAAAATCATTGTGGCTTCCAGGGTCACTCATTTTGAAGAATGTCAGCTGCCATGTCATGGGGATACACAAGCAGCCCTATGAGGAAATCCATGTGGCAAGGAAGTAAGACCTCTGCCAACGGGCAGCGTGAGCCTGCCAGGCATAGGAGTGAGCTGTCCTTAAAGTGGACACTTCAGCTTCATGCAGCCTTCGGATGACTGCAGAGGCTGTGACATCTTGACTACAACTTCACAAGAGACCCTAAGCCACAACCGCTTAGCCAAGCCATTCCTAAATGCCTGTCCTATCAGAATCACAAGGTGATAAATATTTACTGGTCACTAAGTGCTGAGGTAATTTGTTACACAGCAATAGATAACAGATTAATTTCCCTTTATTCCAACACATTTGTTTGAGTACTAAGGAATCTTGGAAAAGAGCTAAGCCCTGAACTTCTTGATAATAATTAATTCAAATTTTAATCTCATGAGAGTCAATATACAATGATCTTCTATTCTAATGGAAAAAAGGCAGCATTGTTTCTTCTCATTTGGACTCCTGAGTGATAGATGGATCACTTCATCTTGGACTGAGTTTCGTCCCCCTCCAAACAGAAAACAGCTTCCACTATTACTCTAGAGACCTCATTTTATAATGTGATCACTCCTGGACACAGGAAAGCGACTCAACAACGCTAATACTGTTTTTACATTTCCCCACATTCCCTATAGTATTAATACTGCATTTTTTATTGCATCACATAATCGTTCTCATGAATGCCTAACTGTTCCAGTTATGTATACTGCTAATCCTGTGACACTCCTTCTTACACACAAGTTAGACAAAGTCTGTGTATTTGGCCTCTTTAATTTCTTCTTTAATCTTTATTCACAAATCAGTTGGCTCATCTTCTTTCCTACTCATTCCAGTTCTTTGAACTCATTCCAACTGTATCAAGAAAAAAGGAGTCCTTATTGAGCAATGTGGTTTGACCACCATGCTATCTCAGCAATGCACTGAATGTTTGCTTACAATATTATTCTTTTATTTCTTGAGGCAAGGTAACTCTGAAGAATGGCAAATATTTGAGTTTTAAAATCTATTACCTGTTGTCGAATGTATAAGGCATTCCAGTAAAACATGCTGTAACCCCAAATATTCAAGGTATAGCTCCTTGAACTCAAGACTGCTATTTTTGGACTACGGAAAAATTAAAAACTGAAAAGATTAACAAGTTCCTTATGATTACACGTTTCAGTTATTCAATATCTGCCCTATAACATATTGCTTCCAAATATTAAATTCAAAGTTTTCCACCAAAAAAATCTGATATATTTTTTCAAAGATTCTAAGAGCTTAGGCCCCCTGAATACATTGCCTTTGTACTATTTCATAAGTAAATATATTTTGGGTCTTTTACTTGATTTGGTTTGGTTTTAAATATCCTGGCTACATGGCAAAGTGATTTGGAATTCAGGAGTCTTGAGTTTTTGATATTATTATTCCCACCAATGAACTCTCTGTCCTGGGGGACATCATTTACCTTCTGTGTCTTTCGTTGGGATAGCATTCCCATTCCGGCTATATTCAGAACCAGAATGAGAACATCAATCACTCTTCCTTTTGCAAAGATTTACTGCCAAATAATCTAAGAAACCTATAAGTATTTGAAATATAACAACTGCACAGTTTCCGAGTAGTCTCAACTAAGCCAATGATGTTGAAATAAAATCTAATTATTACATAGATTATTTACATCACAAAAGGGAGAGTTGAGATTAGAAACTTATCAGGAGAAAGAAAAGATAAAACACACACTTTCAGGTATTTTAACTCCTGTGTTTTAATGGTATATATTTATGTTAGATCACAAGACTGGACTAAGGTATCCAAATTCTTATCCCTTTTCACCATCAAGAACATGATTTCAGGTAACAAGAGGCACACACCATGTTTAAAGGGTTGGAAAAGTATGTCTTTGTGATGATGGATTCTCCACTCTAAAGTCATAGATTCACATCAACAGTCCTGAGGACATTGTTTCTCAGTTGGAAAATCCTTTCCAATGAAGTGGTCCTGGCAAGTCAGGCAACAAATGAAATATCTGCCATTCAGCAAGGGGTCACAAGTTCTCAACAAAATGTGTTGGGCTCTCTGGGTTCATTGTCTTCGATTACAAAATTAGAGTCACATTATGGACAAGATAGATTTTTGAACTTATAAATCACATGTGACCCGGCATGCAGAGCCCTTCATATCATGCCTGGACACAGTAAGTTCTCAATGCATAAAGATAACAATAATTAATTTTCTTGTATAAGGAAGGGCATCCTTGCTTTAAAATTTGGAAAAACACAACTCATGGGAAGTATCATTTTTAATAGGTCCAATGTGATTCTCTAGTATAATCCCTCCAATTGTCCTTTAAAATCACTTACATCAAACAGGACTCAACTGCTTTGGGTCACTCCACTGCAACGATGGAACACAACTTTACTGCGCCTGTCCTATTTATCTTTATACATCATGTTTTAAAACTCACAGTTGAGCTTCCCAAAGGGTGAGCAAAAGTCAGAAATGCAGTAGAATAACTAGATAAAGCAAAAGGAAGAAGAAAACAGAAAAGCCTTGGGTACAAGTCCATCTGGACCTAATGGGAGAAGATAAAATGAAACCAGATGAGGCTTATACCTTTATTTTTGTTTCACTGAATGGAGCAGATAATCAAAGACATTTCCCAATGTTGGTTTTCTAAATGTCCTCTGTCACCTTCCACCAAAATATTAGGCCAGACAGAGGTCCTCTGTGGTCCTCATCTCCTATCATCCTTTGTTTTAGAGAAACATATGTTTTTGTAATCACTGAAAGAAGCTGAGTAAATATTTTTGAGATAAGCCTGCAAATCTTACTGTCTCTAAATCATCAACAGACAAAAAAAAAAAGAAAAAAGAGAAAGAGAAGGAGAGATAAGGAGAGGCAGTTTCCTATTCAAACATGTTACTTAAGAGCTAATGGGAGTATTATTATGATGGATAGGCCAAAATCTTTGTCTTCAGGAACACTTAATGGGATAGGAACTGACCAATATTTACATTGGAGGTAAAGCTACATTTTATTTCCTCTGGAGTCAAATATTACTGAATGTACAATCCATTCTTCAGAGTGATGCTGCCTCTGTTTCACCCCAACTTATATGTCTGAGATTCACACAAAATCTTGCAGTCCATCCCCATTTATAATACTCCCAAGCTTTAAGGTCCAGCAACAAGGGATTACTGGAATGCCCACTAATGCCCTGGAATGCTCCCTAGGGTGCAAGAATAACAAACTATAGGTGAGTCATGCATGTCTTTCAAGCTCTGAAAACTACCAATGCTACAAACTACATGAGTGCACAATGCCTATTCAGATAAGTCAGTCTCCACATAAATCAAAACCGTGGGCTGAGTTTTTCAGACTTACCCAAACAGTAGCCTTGTGCTTTTGTCGCTCATGATTGTGACGGGGAAAATAAAGGTGTTATGTAAACAACAACCCCAGTCAATAAATGGAAGATGATTTTCTTATTGTATCTTGATATTCTCATATTGAGAACAGAGAAGTTTCAAATGTGTACCTCTCTTGATGCATTCTTTTCCTTTCTGGTTTATGACAGGAGCATTAAATTAAAGTGAAGAAAGCCAGGCGATCCCTGAGATTAAGCAGTGCCTTCTAGTGAGAGCTTTGGAAGACCCCTCAAACCCATGGTTTCAATTTAAAAACAAAATGCTTGAAGTAAAAGACAATGGGGGCTAGCTCAGGACTAATGATGTTGTCCTGTTTACCCCAGGATTGAAGATGCGTGCCAAAGTGTTGTCTACATTCCTTCATGCCTCAAATTCCTTGCTTCCCATTCTTCCATAAAACTGCCCTGATTGATCAGGGATTTGCCTTTGCCATTCCACCAGATCTGCTTTCATCGTGATCATCATGGACTTCTGCTCTGTAAGCCACAGTCAATTGCTCATTTGACATAGTTGACCACAACCTTCTCTTGGGTTCCCAGAATGTTGTATTCACACAGCTTTTCTCTTGTCTTTCTGGCATTTTTCCAGTGTCTTTGCTTGTTCCTCCTCAATTCCCCAATCTCTAAATACAGGCCTGCTCAAGGGTCCAGTTTTTGGACTTCTTTTCCTTTCAATCTATACTCACTCCCTCAGAAATCTAGACTCATACTTCTAACTACCTACCTGAAGACTCCATAGTAGAAATCTCAAACTAAGAATGTTCACTGTTGAACTTCTGACCCGCTATCCAAAATCTTTCATACCTCAAATAATAGCAATTCTAGTTGCTCAGCCAAATATCTGGAGTCATCCTTGACTCCTCTCTTTCTCCTGTAAATCACATCTAACTGCAAATCTTGCTGGGTTTAACTACAAAATGTATACCAACTGTGACTGTTCTTCACCATCTCCACAGCAATCACAGTGACCATTCATCATCCTGTTTTCTTCAAGAGGCTCCTCTAGAATGCTAATCTCCCTGCTTCGTCCATACAGCCTTTTCTAAGTATATTGATAACAGTAAAAAAATTGCAAAAATATGTTAGATCATGCTACACCTCTGTGCAAAACTTTTAGCATCTTACAATCTCACTGAAGAAAAGCCGAAGTCCCTATTGATATGCTACTTCCCTCCCTCATCTCTTTATTCTTGCTCATTCATCCCAGTGACACTGGCCTCCTCACTGTTCCTTGGATATGCCAGGCACACTCATGCCTCAGGGCCTTTGCATTTGCTGTTCCTTTCACCTGGAACACTCTTCTTCCACATATTTGCATAGTTCTGTCTCTTGCCTCCTTCAAATCCTTGCTCAAGTGTCTCTTTCTCAATGAGGACCTTCCTTAAATAACTGTTTAGAATGTAAGCCCAAAGCCCAAATCAGTAATCATTATCCCATCCCTTATTGATATTAATCCATAGCACTGATCTTAAATGTAGCTAAATTTACTTACTTGTTTTATTCATCATTTAGCTCCTCCCACTAGACTCCATACCGCATCAGAGCATGAACTGCTGTCAGCTTTGCTCAAAGCAGCTTCTCTAGAAGATGGCTTCTCCTAGAAGATGCTCTAGGATGTTTGCTGAATAGATAAATAAATGCAAAACTGAGAGTTTATCATTCTTCCTTATACTTTCTTTCATTATTTAGTCCCTGTGCTACTCTAACTTGTCCCATGTACTGCCCCGTGCTCATGCCTGGGCACTTCCACATTTAGTGAGCCTTAGAAATCTTCGTCGTTCTTTCCACCAAACGTTAGGGTGTCACCCTTTTCTCTGAAGGCTACAGAATCCATCCCTGTCTAGTTGTTACTAACTGATGATCATGCGTGTAGCCTTTTCTGTGGGAGTTGGCAATTCAATCGTGGTTCCTAGAGAGCCAGTATCCTGTATTCCAAAGTATGTGTCTACAATTATGAACACAGTTCTTACACTTAATGCTTCTGGATTCAATGTTCTGAACGGATTCCTTCTTTCAAGCAGTCCCTATAACACAAACTTTAATATGCCCTTGAATAGAAACAGAAGGCTCATTTTTCTGTTTTATCTGCAGCAGAGGTGATTTAAATATTAAACAGAAAGATCTGATCACTCACAAGATGGACAAATCCATAAAGTCCCAGAAGGACGTTCCATCAGGATTAGAGCTAAGGCTCTATGGCTTTGCTATAGAAATATTGCCTAACTCTAAGTTGAAAACATTTTTAAATAGCAGTAATGGAGTAAGATTGGACCCTCTTTCCTAATATCAAACAAATCTCTTTACTCTCTTTCATCTCACAGACCAGTCTGATCTTTTTCTACCCAGTCTCTGAATCCCATCCTGTTTGCCCTAGAAGAGAAGTATTTATGTTTTGCAACGCCTCTTAGGTAGCGGCTTTTAATTTCACATTTGCAAATATCATATGGTCTGAAAGCCAATTCACCATTATTCTAAGACCTCAGGGCAGCCTCCAAACAATACTCCTTTATCCTGATATACAAATAACTGTTTCTTTAACACAGACCTATTCATCCTGCAGGGGTGTCAAACTCATTTTCATCGGGGACCACATCAGCCTCAATGTTGCCTTCAAAAGGCCAAATGTAATTTTAGGACTGTATAAATGTTACTACTCCTTAACAGTGAAGCAAGAGCCTGGCACTGCCGCTGGGTAGAAACAAGTTGCCAGGCCGAATAAACAAGGTGGAGGGCCGGATTCAGCCCGCAGGCCTTGTGTTTGCCACCTGTGCAGACTATGGCTGTCACCAAGCAGGGGAAGAGACCTGGAAGTATATGGGCTTCACCTGTCCCTCTTCATGCCTTAGATGAGTTTTCATGGTTTATTTCTTTTCTAAAGGCTGACAACTTCCCTAGCATTATTTGCAATGAGGTTCTTCAGACCATGAATTCTATCAGGTATTCTTGTTTAAAAAGTCCTCATGCTGTCTTTATTATCTAGAATGTTTTTTACAAGATATAGGATTCTAGATCAACAGATTTTTGTGTGTTTTTATTGCTTGTTCAATACTCCAAAGATAGCATTTTTTTCCTGGCTTTCACTGCTTCTGTTGAGAAGTCAACAGTATTTCTTGTCATCGTCTCTTGTATGAAATCGACTCCCCGCAGTTTGACTACGATGTACCTTCCTATTTACCCGACTTGGGTTTTATTGAGCTTCCTGAACCTGGTACTTTACATGTTTTAAGCAAATTTGAAAACATTTTCACCATTATTTCTGCAAATCTTTTTTCTGTTCTCATCTGTCTTCCTTTTCTTTCTAATACTCTAATTACATGTCTATTAGACTGTGTGATATTATCTCATGGGTCAGTGAGTTCAGTTTTTTTAACATTTTTGTTTCTCTCAGTGCTCCATTTTCAATAGATTCTATTTCTCTTGAGTTTACTGAATGTTTTTAAGCCAGGGAAGTTTTAATCATGCAAAAGCTAAACAACATAAGTACAGTAAGTACTTTTAAAAGTACTTACATTGCTATAAGATTTTAAAAGTTCATACATTGCTGTGCCTCTGGAACCCTAAAACCCAGCCACTCATTCACCACATTCTATCACTTGTTACTCCAGCTACATGTTTTTAATACAAATCTTTCCCTGATATTTATACTCATATATACTTAGTGTAAGTCTTACTCTGTACATTTGAGGATGTTATAGAGTTATAGTTATTTTTATTGTTTGTTTTCTTTACTTTTTTCCTCAGTACTTTTATAATCAAAAATTTATAAAATACAGAATGGAGTAAGAAAAATTGCAATATGACTACCCAGAGACTACTCACATAAACACTTTTTAAAACATACATAACATAAAATTTACCATTTTAACATGCTTAAGTGTGAAGTTCTGTGGTATTAAGTACATTCACATTTTGCAGCCATCACCAACACCCATTGATAGAACTTTTTCATAATCCTCAACTGAAACTCTGTGCCCATTAAATATGAACTCCCATTTCTTCCTCCCCTGGCCCATGGTAAACACCTTTCTGTCTCTATGAATCTGTTTTACATACCTCATATAAGTGGATTCATACCTTATTTGTTCCTTCATAACTAGCTTATTTCACTGAGCATAATGTCTTCAAGATTTATCCATGGCAGAGCATGCATCTGAATTTCCTTCCTTGTTAAGACTGAATAACACAGATTGCATGTATATACCACAGTTGGTGTATTTATTTATCCACCAGTAGGCACTTGGGTTGTTTCTGCCCTTTAGCTATTGTGAATAATGTTGGTGTGCACTCAGATACCTGTTCCAGTCTCCACTTTTCTTTTCAGTGTGTACCTCATGTGAAATCACTAGATCACGGGGTAATTTTGTGTTTAATTTTTTGAGAAATCAAGTTCACTGATCGTTTATTCTTTTGTGTCCAACCAGCTAGGCAATCTACCCCATGGTTTTTCTTATTTCTTTTTTCATATTTTTTTCCTTAAAATTGTCATGTTTCTTTTTCTTTCAGTAATTTCCATTTTGCTATTAAGGCTAATTTTTCCCTTTGTTGTTTTTATGTTTACTTTTAAATTTATAATTCTTCATTATTAAAGTCCTTGTTTTCTAATTCTGTTATACCATTTGTGAGTCTGTTTTTTTTTTAATTTTTTTATTTTAGTCATTATTCAGTACAGTTTCTATCCTTTATTCCCATTCCAGCCCACCTACCCATCCCTCCCCTCCTCCCTCCCATTTCCAACCCCCTTAGTTTTTGTCCATGTGTCCTCTATATTTGTTCCTGTAAACCCTTCCCTTCTCTCTTTTTGTTTATTCTTTGTGGGTCTTATGGAGCTTCTTGTATTTCTTACTTTTTGAAAAGTTCATACTTTTACACAAATTTGGAAAAAATTTTACCATTGATATATACTGAACTTACAGATATCAAGTTGTTGAGTGTTAGGGTTTTGTTCCCTCTTTATTGAGTTTTGTTTTGATGAGGAGTTAATTTACTTTTATATCCATTTGATCGCTTAGGGTTTGCTGTGAGGCTTTGTTAGGGTGTCTCTAGCTATGCCCTTCTCCTAATATGTAGACTTAAGTCTACTGATCACTTATGCCATTCAACAAGATCTCTTCTCTCTAGCTGGCAGGAAACTAAAAGTTGTACAGCCCTGTCCATGCCCCGATCATTGATCAGCTCATAGCTCCACAGATAACTTTTATTACTCAGTGGTTTTCTTTGCCCACGCTCATGGAGTATCAACCCCTAAATGGGCAACTTAGTGCTCACCAAATACTCAGTCGGGTCCCTGTGCAGATTTTAGGAACTCCTTCCCAGTGCTCTGCCCAAGAAATTCCAGCTGCATCAGTAGCCTTGAGTTCCAACTGTCTCTCTCTCTCTCTTCAACTCTGCAGGACTGTGGTTGTCTGAATGGCTCCTCCCTCCAGCATGGCTGTGCAGCAATTGCCTCTAGGCAGAGAGTCCCAGGAATCATGGTGCTCACCTCATTTGTTGACCTCTCCGGGGTCACAGAACTGCATCACAGGATCCAACATCCAAAAACAGTAATTCCATATATTTTCTCTGGTTTTATGGTTGTTTGTAATAGGAGGATTAATGCACCGCATTTGCAACATCATGGCCAGAAGCTGGAATCTCTCCTTTGTTATTTCATTCTCAGTTTCTGTTGTCAGATTTATAATTCTACCCTCTTCTTTAATGTTTTCAGGGTGTTATTTTTGGCACTCTCTTTATTTGATTCACTCTCTGAGATGAGCTCATCGGCTCCATGGCTTCAGTTATCATTAACATGCTAAGGACCCCTTAAACCTGTGTCTTCTGCCAAACTTCTCGTTCCTATTATTTCAAATGTGATACTCAATTGCCTACTGGACCTTACTACTTACACATGCTAAAACATCTCCAAGTCAATATCCAAAACTGAATTGAATGTCCAAAGCTCTCTTTGTAAGTGGCCTTTCTTCTTGTATTCTCTATTGTGGTAAATAGACACACCATCCACCAGGCACACAAACCAGAAATCTGGGCTATATCCCAGCCTCCTACTTCTTTCTAATCCCTTACATCCAATCAAGTCTCATAGATTCTACTTCTTAAATATTTGTCAAAACCACTGCCTCTCTCTATCCTCACTGCACTATTGTAACCCAGCCTCCTAATTTCCTAAGAGCTAACTTTCATAGAGCATTCACTATATGCCAGTTACAATTCTAATCACTTTTGTATATGTTAACTCTATGAATTCTTATTTAAAAAACTATGTAGGATGTGTACTATCATTATTGCAGAAGAAAAAAATTGGAGCACAGAGAGAACTCCTCAAAGGGTTGCACAGTTATTACCTAAAAGAGCTAGAGTTCAAGTATAGGCAGTCTACCCCAGAGTCTTTGGTCTTAACCAATGGTCTGTATTGCTTCTCAAAATTGTTTTTACCTCCAAATAAAAAATATATAGGTAACTACACTGACTTTTCTTAAATGTGAATTTGAGCATTTCTCTCCTCTAATTAAAAACTTTTAGGACATTATCAAGGTAAGGTATAAACACTAAATTTTCTATATACTCTACTCTGGTCTAAGACCAAGAACATGTTCCCTCTTTATCCATGTTTTCTTCCCTATAGTTAATCTACTTTCATTATAACGTCACAGATTAGATGTCTTCTTTGTGGAAATGTTTTGTCACATCTTTTCCATTACCCATGTCTGGGTTGGAAGCTCACACTTCATGTTCCCTTGACTTTGTAGGTTTATTGCTATCTTATTATCTGCCGCACGATTGGTACCATTTGGTAGACCCTGAGCTCTCTAAGAGCAGAGACAATGTCTTTTTTTCCCTGCGGTTTCTTCCCAATGCTAACATAGTATCTGATACATTCTACATGTCCATTAAATACTTAAATATATGACTAAATTGGATAAAATGCATAAAAGCAACTGCATTCATCCTAACACAAACTCCTATAAAGAATTTATGTTGCCACTAAGTGAAGTCCTAGAAATTGTGAATGGAGATGCCTTTTAATGAAAGTGATGAATCATCCTCAGTTGAATTACTCTTAGATTTTAAAATGCCAACCTCTTGACCTTTGGTGAATTTGAATGATGAACATCTTATCATAATTTTTCGCAGAAAACCATTCACAGTGACAGAAAACTTAAGAGAACAATTAGGTTGGTTAGCAGCAAATCATCTTTAAAAACTGAAGAAGAGAAGATGACAGAGGTGGCTACATGGCAATTTCTCTTTGTGTACAGAGTTTGGGGATGTAACCACTAAAGTATTTCTAGTACCATGTACATTATCTTTAATCTGTCTAAATTTTTTTTGAAATCCTGGTGGACAGTTCTAAGTCATGGTCTAAAACCCAGCCTTAGAGAGATTTAAATAGGTTGGTTTAGTTACACAATTCCTTCCTTCTACATGACGCTGCACCCACACACTTTCATGCCACCCAACCCCTTGAACCGTGTGCGTGTAGCAACTCCCTGTTCTCTGTCCACATTCAAACATTGTGATAAGCTCAGAGAATCATCTGGCTAAAGAACTAGTAAATTTAAAGTTTTAATTTTTTTTCTAATTTGCCTAGATGATAAAATAGGATTCAGGATTATAAAATCTATTTAGGCATAATGTTTCTACAGGGAAATTCATCCAGTGGGTAACAAAAAACACGTCTGGCCTGCATACCTACATTCCTTTCCCACACTTCTTTTGTTTTTTGTTAAGGAAGATGAAAGAATAAATATATCTGTTAGGAAATTGTGCTGATGAATTCTTTTTCTTCACAGAGGTATCCATTTCCAACAATTTCCTAATGTTTATCATAAGTTGTTATTAATGCTAATCTTGCCACTGCCAGGCAGTGACACCCACTGTAGAGTGGAGATAAATGGGGTTTGTTTCTGAAATCCTGAAGGTCAATGCAATTTATTGATAAAGCTGGTTTCCCCTGAAAATCCTGGTAATCCTTATTTTATCTCCGTTAACTAGACACAAAGACAGCCTTGTTAACATTTTGTCCACCGGTTTTTCCTAAACATTGGCTTTGCTCTTTATCATCTTTAGTGGACATGGTAAAATATAAAATCAGAGAGGACAAAGGAACCACTTACAGGAGAGGCTTCAAACAGATATTTCTAAAAGAGAAAGTTGGGCCAGCAGCAGATCAAGCCAAATGGCTCTAAATTCAATCAGCATTCTACACAGCATGTCCGTTTTCCATACCTTCTAGGGAAAGTCCAGTGGCAAATGTGAAAACATGTAACCATCACTTTGACTTGAGCTTGACTGAATCCAATCTTCTTGATAGGTCTTATTCTCTCTCTTGTTCTCTAGCTCTCTCTTTCTGGTGTACATTCTCTCTCTCCTCCCTCCATTTCTCTTTCCTTCTCCTCTATCTCTCTCCTTCTGTCACACACACACACACACACACACACACACACACACTCTGCATTGTCTCCTCTTTCCCTGCACAACACACAAAATTTCAGGTTAGGTCTATTTGTCATGAGCTAGACATTTGCACTCTTTCCCCTCTTCTAAATATATGTATGATAATGAGATGATTACAAATATGAAACTTTAAATAATAATTATAAACCTTGCCTCCAAAAGCAGAACAAAGAGTGAGTATAGTATGTATCACAGTTCCATAAACATAGTTTTTCACATTTTTTTTATTGTTGTTCAAGTACAGTTGTCTTCATTCCCCCCACCCCACTACTCCCCTCCAGCCCAGCCAAGACTTTATCACTGCCTTTCAAGTGAAAGTGTTTTATGGCCTTGGGGTTTATAGAAAACCAAACTTGTATTTATAAGTTTGTAAAAATATGCTTCTGCTTTTGACACTGGACAAGTAGTTATTTCACAAGATGAGTAGCTACATCTCTTGTGATTTTTTTAGTATAATGATCATCTCAGAGAATACACTTACTAGTTTTAATAAAGAGACAGTGGTTATATCAAAGGTTTTTCACCCTTCATTTGTCCTATTAAAGGGGCTGTCCTTAGTAATGATGGAAATTGGGCTTGTATTTAGAAAATTGCTCAGGATTTTCTCTCCTCTGCTTCAAAGGAAAAGAATTGGCTCTTATCTAGTATCTTTTTCCCTCAGTGCATTCATATTTTATTTTCAGAGCTGCTGTGAGTCATTCAGAGCTACTTTTGTTCATCAGTTCTAAAACCCAACAAACTCAAATCCCATAATCTATACACAAGGTGGGGCAAAAATAGGTTTACCATTGTTTGTATGGAAAACGATACAATGATTAATAAATAATAATACAAGAATAAACCGTGTATGTATTTGTCAAACACAGGAGGTTTTGATCAGGATCAGAATCAGGATCAGTGTCCCTATGTGTATGTGTGTATGGTGTTGAAATTCAGGATATTCTTTTTGGTGTGACTCTGAGAAAATCCCTTAAATTCTATCTGATGCAGTCTCCTGTAAGGGGAGGGTTTTGGGCTCCAACTCCTCTTCTAGTTCCCAAGCTCTTTTATACACAACATAGCACAGTTTGTAAATGTTGCCATATGATATGTTTAAGGCACAGGTATCCTGGGTTATGTCTAAAGCATGTAATACAGACATATAATATGTCTTAAGTCATACTCAATATGTTGTACTAAATCCTTAACACAAAGTTTATCTAGACTCACCTTACTCCTTCTATTTGAACCCATAATTATAGGATCTGAAGGCTGTGGAGTGAACTTACTCCCAACCCTCATTTTGGTCACAAGGTGTAATCTAATCCTCTAAAACTGTGGAGCACTAAAAATCACAGTTAGGCTGAAAAATGCCAAAGCAAACATGTTTTTAACAGATTCAGGGAAAGCAGAAATAATGTGGTGTTTTCCCTGGGAAAGTGTCTGCACTGTCCAAAGCCAGTTACAGCAGGTTTCTTCTGGCCTGGCCTGTTGACCATCCAATGGAAACACTTTGCTCAAAAGAGAACTCGGAAGGGACCGGCAGGGAAGCTGGGAGGTAGGCAAGGCTTTGCATGGTGCCCTGGCTGCAGTCTAGGTTGAAGCCATGCTGGGAAGTCAAGCCTTTCCCCTTCCAAACAGTCTCTTAAATGATGTTTCTTAGTCCACTCAGCCAATGCATGGTCTGTTGTTTTAACAACCACACCTCTCCTCCCCAGGGTCAAGTGCCTGGCTGGAAGAGGAGAATAGCTACATAATTTATCTTATTCCTTGGTTCATTCTTGAGCTAGAAGCCATCTGGTGCCTAAATATCCATGGGTGTTTATATATGAGGATATTGTTCACAAAATGGACAAACCTTGTCTAGAAGATCATTTTCCATGTGCATGTGTGGGCATTGAACACAAAAATTTCTTCTAGGTGTGATCAGCTCAGACTTTTTAAAACTGTGTATTTGTAAAAGTATTTTATAAGAAAAATACATTGGAAAAGAAACATCAAAATAAAAATGTAATTATATAAGCAAGTGAACAATGCACTGCGGTTCTGCATGTGTTCTATTTATCCTGCGAGTAATCCAGAGTACACTTTTAAAGAAGGCTACTTTGCCTTCTGTCTGCTTCCCTCATCATTGGAGGCCACTTCTTCCTCCTCTCCTTTCCACATCCAGCCTCTCCTATCCCAATGTACAGCTGGTTCATGCTTAGTGAATGCAAATACATTTTAACATTAACGTAACTTGGAAGGCAAATCCAATGTTCAAAAATAGATGCTTTGTAAGCATGGATGTTTGAATTGTCTTCTCTTTGGCATTTCTCCTTCAATGTTCCTCTGCACTTATATAGGGAAATGGCAATTGGAACATATAAGAGTGTGTGTACGTTTCTGTGTGCAGGAAGATGGCTTGCACTATTCAAGAGCACAGTACTGGAAAAGTCCATGTGTAATACTAAACATTTAAAGCCATATACTAACATGAGATTAGTATCCCTCCAATGAGATTTACTCGCTTTCCCCAACTGTTCCACCTAAGAGGTATCCCAAAGATATTGTTGAATACATGATTGAATGACTACCCGAGTGAAAGTGCAAATGAATGAATTCTGTAGCAGCTGATAATAGATTGTGCTGCTGGTCACCATCCAGAGTATGCCTATTAATGAGTCCTTTTGCTATGAAAGGTAATATCCAGAAGAGAAATCTGTGAGATGCAATTGATAGGTGACTTGATTTGTTCTTTCTATTTGGAATATGGAAGCTAGGCAAAGTGAGGCAATCTATTAAGTCTCCTGTTAACAGAAGGGAGAAGGCGATGAATTGAGGTCATGTGAGGCTTTTTTTGAACACGTGCAGGAATTTAGCTAAAGTGAGAATTTGAAGAACCCAGACTAACACTAAGTGTGATACACTCATTTCAACGTAGTTATGAGTCACTAGAAATCTAATTAAGCACCCTGTGGATTGAGGCTAAGGTTAAGAGACAAAGGCACGTACATAGACCAGTCCCACCTTAGGTTTGCACTCCCTCCAATTCACTGATACCACTATCAACACATCATTCAGCCCTGAGTTGGGCAACTGAAGCACATGAGAGACTACAGGTTCTATCTTATGATTCTAGAACACTAATGATAAAATCCTTAGAAAACACACATTGACACTGATTGAGTGATTAAGACATGATTTTGAGCTCAACAGCCTGTGGTTCTGCTTTTTTTTTTCCAGTTTTGCTGCCTACCCTTCTGCAATATCAGTGGTATAACTCAACACATGTTGTACTTGCCAAATGGGAAGTTATCAAGACAGAAGCTGGCGTTCCCACTGGCTGCAGAAACCCCACTCAGGCCCAGCTCCCCTAAACTGGCCCAGCAGGCTTTCTCCTGGCAGGAGAATAGAATCTTCAGGCTCCCTTCCCCTCCTGGCTCTCTTCAAACTTACACTCCCAGGAAGGAAACAACCACACTCTTTGCAAAAGATTAAAATGCTCATTTCACTATGTAAAATATGTCTCTATGCCACTATCATTGTTGTAAAAGAAGTATGTAATAAGAATAATCATTTCCTTTTTGTTTCATCAATTGAACTTCTGATGTTCTTTGACAAGTAAAGAGAGGGCTTTGCAGGAAAGAAAACAATGCTTATAGTAGAGATTATTAGGGGACAGGTTTGTTTTTATTTTAATTCTGTTTATTTTTGCTTCATCCCCTTCCAATTCTGGTAAAGAAATAAGTAATTGTTGTCTTAAAAATTAAATGTCATGATGTTTGAATTCCATTGGCTTCTGATAAATAACTTGTTGCTGAGGACTGAGGCTGCTGGAAGGTTCTCAGAATCAGTTCCCTGGTAGCCAAGAATGGGTTGAGTAGGACCTCAGCCTTGATGTGGGTTGGATCATGTTTTGAGTCTGAGGCTAAATTACCTTCTTAGCTCCTTCAAAAAAAAATAATAATACTGATTTAACAGGATTGATGTTGTGTCATCACTGTTCAAGTGCTTAAAATAAATGGTGAATAATCTGGAAGCGGGGTCGAGGGTTTCCTGGGCTGGCAATGTATAAAAGAAGGATCTGGATGTTGTTTGTATATTTGTATGAAAATGAGATCAAGGATTCTCCAAAATCGAACCAAAGCAAACTGCCCACAGCCTTGTTTTGATAACTAAATAATAGATGATTTCTGTTATTACTTTTGTCACGTACTTAATATTCCTAATAAGGAGAGTGTTTTGGAAGCTCCTTTTGGATCAGGGCAATGGAGAGAGTTCTACATCTTGCTACTAATGATCAACCTCTAAAACTTCAGAGAGAGGAAGGATGGTAAATCCATGCATGGGGTATATAGTGTGTATAACAGCATGGAAGATGGACTACAACACTTATTCAAGATAAATGACCCTCCCTATTTTCCACATGAATTCATGTAGTGATGATTATGCAGAGAGTCACCTCAAATAGTGTTTTAATCAAGTGCTCATCTTTGTAGATAATTATGGCACCACCGACCTCAATAGCAGAAAGGCCGCACAATGAACTTTAGGAAGTAAAGTCATACCATCCAACCTGGCCCCGACCACCTAATGGTGGGCTTTTCTGGAGAAATGTATTGTAGTGAATTAAACTTTATGCAGTTTGGAATTTGATTAGAATATAAACAGCAACTGAGTGAAACACATTAATGGGTCAAAAAACATTTTCTTCACATTTGAAGAAACATAAATCACCCTTTATAAACCTATCTTAAGTGGAAGACTTTCACATGACGGGATGAATAATATAATCATGTTATTCAAGATTTTACATATTTATTCCCCAACTTAAAAATGTGTGCATAAAAATCATTCATTATGGTGAACATGTTAAACAATTACAATTGCTTCATCAGAGAATCAAAAGAACAGATTGTTCCCTTTTCTTCCTGGCAAGTTATGTGCCTTTATTCTTAGTGATTCTAAGAAAATAGGAAAAAAGGACAAATTCAATTAACAATGGTAGATGTACTCATACAGAACAATTGCTTTTGAATTAGTTATCATTGGCTACTACTGGTTTAAAAAGCAGTCAAAACTGCTAGTGAGAGAGCATCCCATGTAATCTAATTTAGATGTAGGGTAAAGCAGGAAACCAGTGGGTTTTAGAAATGTGGGGGTCTTAACAATTTTACCAAGGCTCAACTTAAAATATATAAGATTCTATTGTCATTATAGTTAATGCCAACAGAGATCTAAAACCCAACAGTTTATGCTACTCGACTCTTCCATGGTTAACTTAATAAGATCCAATTAACAAGTGGTATTGTATATCATATTTACAAATACCTTGACCTTAACTTGGTTTTATAAGTTGTATTAAATACTTGAATTGTTGCAAAGTTGCTCAGGTAGTAGAGTTTGGAAACTACCAGGAGACAGAGAGAGATGAACACTATGGTACCACACAGTGAGGCCATACAGAGAGGGTGTGTAAGACCAGTGATGGTTTAGAGGACTGTTCATAGATTTCAGTCCTTCCCCACCCTAGGAGAGAACAAATGGTGACATTGGGTAATGCAAATGACAGTGGCTTCAACAAGCAAGTCTAGACAATCAGAGAAGCATTCCTCAAATTTGGTGTCTTATTGAATCACTGCAATTTGGTATGTCTATAGTTGGTATATCTATTGATGGTAAGAATTCAAACAAAATATACATATTCCCAATGATATTTTATTCAGCTCATCTCTGAAAAACAGATATGCTTGTTGGTATACTCTTCATTAATTTAATGCCAAAGTTCATGAGCAAGTTTCCATTGCATGTGGCTAAAAGTGCCTTAAGGCATTTGGGATATGTTTTCCCTGATTTCAAACATTATACCTAAATATTTCAAAGTGTTCTTTATATCTGAGGACAGATATCAACAAACTTTTCTCCTATAAGGCTCTCAAAAATCTGCATGTGGGACGATAATTATTCTTGATGTCACCCTCTGAAATGAATAAAGAGAGTCGAGGGACATGTTTTAACAATACTGATAAATGATTTTTCCTCTGAGCATTACATCATATTTGCTCTGGCAGAGAAAGATTTCACCGGCTGGCCCACTTCTCTGGGAGTATTTTCAGTTTGCAAGGGAAAGGGGTAGCGTGTGAACTTGCTTGTACATCTATTAATATTTTCCAAAACACAGGACTTCCATTCTTGCTTTTTATCATGTTGTCAATGCACAGGACACTGGACTGATATTGTTTAGGATACTTGTGACTTGCCCCACTGTTAAGCAGCCCCTTGGAAGAGTGAGCATTAATTTTGAAACATGAAGAACAGAATCAGTACTAGTATTGGACATGTTCTCATCATGTGGTTGTTTATAAAATCACATTCCTATCCTGCCTCCTGTAACTCTGAGGTTCAGTGACAGAAGTGTGCAAGCTTATGCCTCACCAGCAATTAAGATCATGCTATTAACACCTCAGATTCATTTTCACCTCATGGAACAGAATGTGAATTTTGCACTTGTTGATTTATCAAAAATGGGATTATTCTCTTCCCCTCTGTCAAAGTGGAGAGTTCTTGATTCCTCTGTTTGACCCAAAAGACAGTTGATTTTTGATAAATAGAGACTTTGTCAAAATTTAGTCCCATATGTGAGATGAAATGGGTAGCTTTTTTCTTGGAAGTTGTAGTTAGGACAGACATTGAAATACTTAAGTTCTTTTTTGAAAAAATAAGCAGACTATAGATTAATGTGCTCTGTTCTTTTTTTCTGTGTCAACTAGACTAACTCTTAGCTCTGTATGGAAAGTATTTGCTTGCCTCATATGTCTGAAACAAATGCTTGTTAAATATTTGTTAAAAAAATCATTTAATTATCAGCTAACTCCATAGAAGCTGGTTGTCTATACCAGGTATCAGCAAACCTTTTCCTTAAAGGGCCAGATAGTAAGCATTTCAGGTTTCATGGGCAACAAACAGTCACTGTCAAAGAAGGCAAAGGGATTAGCCAAAGAACATAGACATGGACAAAAGTGTGGTGATGGCCAGACGGAAAGGAGGCAGGGGCTTGGTGGAGGTGAGCAAATGGGGGACATCTGTATTAGTGTCAACAATAAAAATAAAGTTAAAAAAATAAGTAAACAAGCTTTGGAACTTCCAGCCAAGATGCAGGCATAGGTAGATACACTTTGCCTCCTTGCAAAACCAAAAGAAGCACAACAACAAATTTAAAAACAAAAAACACCACACTGACAGAAAATTGAACTGTATTGGAAGTCTGACAACCAAGGAGTTAAAGAAGAAACACTCACCCAGACCCACAGGAGGGGTGGAGATGGGCAGCTGGGGTGGAGAGGACATGCAGCAAGGCAGCAGCTGGTGGACCGGGCAGTCCCACATTCACGTGTGGATAAACGGAGAGGAAAAACTGGGGAGTGAGACAGATGGAGCAACCCAGGGTTCCAGCATGGGGAACTAAAATCTCAAAACCTCTGACTGAAAAAACGTGTGGAGGCTGAGGCAGCAGCAGGAGAGTTCACTGGAGAGACCCACACAAACCCACCCACCTGGGAATCAGCACCAGAAGGGTGCAATTTGATTGTGGGTAGTGGGGGCAGTCACTGAAATCCATCAGAGAGCTGAACAAGCAACGCTGTTCCCTCCTCCACATACAGCGCCACAACGCATCCTTGTGGTTGCCCCGCCCTGGTGAAACCTAAGGCTCCACCCCTTACTACATAAAAGGGTGCTGAGACAAACAAATATGGACCAAGTGAAAGAACGGATCAAAGCTCTAGAAAAAACACAACTAAGCAATGAAGAGATAGCCAACCTATCAGATGCACAGTTCAAAACACTGGTAATCAGGATGCTCACAGAAATGGTTGACTATGGTCGCAAAATAGAGGAAAAAGTGAAGACTATGAAACTGAAATAAAGGAATGCACAGGGAACCAACAGTGATGGGAAGGAAACTGGGACTCAAATCAATGGTTTTGACCAGAAGGAAGAAATAAACATTCAACCAGAACAGAATGAAGAAATAAGAATTTTTTTAAAAAATGAGGAGAGGCTTAGGAACCTCCAGGACAACTTTAAACATTCCAATATCCAAATCATAGGGGTACCAAAAGTAGAAGAGGAAGAGCAAGAAATTGAAAACTTATTTGGAAAAATAATGAAGGAGAACTTCCCCAACCTGGTGAAGGAAATAGGCTTCCAGGATGTCCAGGAAGCTCAGAGAGTCCCAAAGAAGTTGGACCCAAGGAAGCATACACCAAGGTACATCATCATTAAGTTACCGAAGATTAAAGAGAAGGAGAGAACCTTAAAAGCAGCAAGAGAAAAAGAGACAGTTACCTACAAAGGAGTTCCCATCAGACTATCAGCAGATTTCTCAAAAGAAAACTTGCAGGCAAGAGGGGGCTGGGAAGGATTATTTGAAGTCATGAAAGGCAAGGACCTACATCCAAGATTACTCTATCCAGCAAAGTTATCATTTAGAATGGAAGGGCAGATAAAGTGCTTCTCAGATAAGGTCAAGTTAAAGGAGTTCATCATCACCAACCCCTTATTATATGAAGCACTTTAAAGGGACTTATCTAAGGAAAAGATAAAAAATATGAACAGTAAAATTACAGCAAGCTCACAATTATTAACAACCACACCTAAAACAAAAACAAAAATTAAGCAAACAACTAGAACAAGAACAGAATCACTGAAATGGAGATCACATGGAGGTTTATCAGCAGGGAGGGGGAGGAATTGGGGGAAAAGGTATAGGGACTAAGTAGCATAAACGGTAGGTACAAAATAGGGGGAGATTAAGAATAGTATAGGAAATGGAGAAGACAACTTATATGTACAACCCATGGACATGAACTAAGGGGGGCAGAAATGTGTGTGGGAGTGGGTGTGCAGGGTGGAGGGGAGTACAAGGAGAAACATTGGACAACTGTAATAGTATAATCAATAAAATATATTAAAAATAAATAAATAAATAACTCAAAAGCAACCTGAACAATAAGTAAACAAATAAGTATGGCTGTGTTTTAATCAAATGTTATTTTTTTTTTTAAAAAACAGGCTATTTGATCTTCAGGCTATACTTCACAGACACCTGACATATGCATAAAATTGGAAAAACAAATACCTTTGGGTTCCTTGAAAATCTTATTCTCGTAACTTTAATCGAGAGCTTTTTAGAATAGTACATGAGGCATTGCCCATCCTCAACACTGGCCACCTAAGGAAATTCCTTTTAAGGAAATAAACATGCTTTCCAATGGATTACACCTAAAATACATAGTCCACAAGGATAAGTACTGCCCAGGAAACAACACTTTTTTTTATAAAATGTTAATTATAATAAATATTTACCCACTTCTACATTCTATGCTAAGAACTTCCCAAGCTTTGTTGTGTTGAAGCCAAATGACACTCCCTGAGTGGGTTTATTAGTCCATGCTGCACTGACACCAAGCACTGGCCCCAAACACCTGTGACTGGTAAGATTCTTACTATCTCTTTCCCAAGGAGCTCCGCCTGAAAATGGACAAAGTGTGATGCAAATAAGAAGTCATGTTTTATTGCATCGCTTCATCTATTTGATAACATAACAAAAAAGGGAAGTTAAAAACAAACTAAAATTTCCAGTCTGGGAATTTATTGTCATGGAAAGAATCTTTTACTTGATTATTCATCAAGGAGAAGGAAGGAGGGAAGGAAGGAAGGAAGGAAGGAAGGAAGGAAGGAAGGAAGGAAGGAAGGAAGGAAGGAAAGAAGGAAGGAAGGGAGGGAGGGAGGGAGGAAGGGAGGGAGGAAGGAAGGAAGGAAATTCTATCAGCAAAATCCTTTTTGTTATAAATTTATTTATATTCCCTAGAGGTCTTTTTGGACAGGTGAGTTAGGAGATGAAGAAAGAGTGTAGATAACTTGGTCTTCATACTTAAACTGTCTGTAAAATGTTACATTACAAAAGAAAATGTATTTGGTGCAGTAGACTGACATTATTTGCCTCCAAATGCCACCATGGAGCAACATTTTTATATATAAAATTAGTATCATTAATGTCACATGATTTATAATAACAGTTTTTACATGAAGCAGCATGGAGTAATACTGATGTGAAGAGGATTTTTTTTAAAGCAGACTAAGCAGAGTCGTTCTGAAGTAAGAATGACCATTACCCAAGGCTTTGCTACTTCAAAAGGACACTACAATTGTCTAAAAGGTGAACAAATGCACCTGGAGAGCAAACAACAATTTCCCTGTGATTCATCTGTTTATTTAGAATAATTACCATTTGAAATGGCTTATGATCTCTAGGATTTAAGAGATCTGTGCAAAATGTGTGTCATCCAGATTACATCTATTTGCTCAGGAAACACAAAGAACTTTTCATATAGAAATCTGTTTTATCCCTTTTTGAACTTGAAAAGGAGAACATCAATACCAAACTCCATTTCCTTTCTTAGATGCCTAGTAACAAATGAGCTCTTTACCTTAGGATATAAAAGCTTTGCTAAAGAAATTCCAGTTTGAGAGTAATTGGAGGCCTAGGAACATTTAAGGGCTTAAGAAATGGAGAGGTTCCTGAGTGGAAAAGGAAGTTTGGCAATGAAGAAGTTTCAGGGGCCAATGAATGGCAATGACATTGGCTCCAAAGCAAAATCATGAATCTGAGTTAATTATGCTATCTTCTCTTCTTGAGCTAAACTTAAAACTGAAATTCAGAAAAAGGGTGCTTTATCACAATAAACATGTTTTCCAGTTATACTTGTGTGTGTCTCAGGCCTTACACAGATAACTATGGTAAATGTCTTCACAGCATGAGTGGGAAATCCATCTTCAACCAGAGGAATACTTTGATAAAATGTACTGTGTCACATACATTTTCCTTTAAACCTGAGAACTAAATCTCAATTTAGGTTAGAGTATTTGTTAAAAAATCAGACTTTTATGTATATTGGGAACTCAGAACTCAGCTATCATTCTTCATGAATTTATTAATTTTAATAAATCCTCTAAAGTAATTTGAATCTCATGTAGGTAAAATATTTACTGATATCTTTTTAGTCACTTACCATAATTAATGAAGGAATTTGCTGATGTCTTGCCAAGTCAATGGGAAAGTCTGGGAAGCTGAGTAGGCTATTTTACTCCTTTATAGTTCTTGAAGTAATGTTGTGTTTTAAGTGTCTTTTTCAGAGTGGAAAATTGAATTGAGATATACTAACAGAAAGAGAGAGAGAAAGAGAGATGGCCAGGCAAAAGTGCTCATTTTTTTCTCATTAGACTCTGAAATATCTACAAATCTTCCTGTTCCTTTCCACACCTGAACTTTAAAGATTGACCTTACAGAATGAAGAATTACAGACACTATAAGGAACCAAGGAATCAAGTGGATGGTGTCTGAGTGAGGTACACACACCCAAAAAGAATGTGTCACAATAGGAAGAAAATAAAGAGCTTTCTTACAGGCATTTTTTTATTCCAAAATAATGCCTCTCTGCCCCATCTGATGAAAGATGTTCAGAGTCCATTAAATTAGTTATAATGGAAACTCCTTTAATTGAATGGCATGGAAAATGGCCTGGGGCTGCCAGAGAGGAAGCAGGGTGATCACATGCTATCAGGACTCCATGGCTGTCAAGTTATCTACAATCCAGGATTCAGAACCGACTTTAATTCTCATAAACTATGTTTGAAAACATGCTCAAGAATTAGCGCAAATCATCCTACTGAATAAAGACACGCCACCCATAAAAACAGTCAAATGCACAACAGTTACGTTACACAGGGCTTTCTGTCATGCTCCTTTCAAGCTGCCCATTTCCTAGGGGTTACTGAGAATGAATCAATACAAAATCAACACATATAAATGTATTTGTAGAATAGATGCAAATGTAAGATAGTTCTAGTTGAGAGACGGGATTTTCAGACGTTTGAATTAGCAGTTGTCTGAGAATCGGAAGTTTGAATGTAATGTTTAAATTTTAATGATCAATTCTAATTATTCTTGTCCTATTTCTGAAAGTTCTGAGAGCTGTTTGAACAGGATGCCTGTCCTAGCCACTGTGAAGAGCCACATATTCAAGTGATGAGCCCCCCTCAGAAATCATATGCATCGGCAAAACAATTTTAAAAATGAAATGTATTATTTATGTCATTTAATACACACACACAAACCTACATCCACACCCACCTAGAACATAGACAAGAGAAAATGCAGAATATCCCAATATATATCTTAGAAAAGAAATATATTGTGCATGCTGAAAAGCCATGACATCCTTACAGTACTTGACATTATGCAACTTTTTATATTTAACATGTATATTTATTACTTATTATATTTTATTTATTATTTATTATAGTGAAATGTTGCAATATATTCACTCATCTTGCTAACAGACCCTTTCAAGAGCCTTAGATGCTGGGTCCTGAGGACAATTGTAGGCAGAGATCTGTCCACTGCTGCCTGACACGGGTCCTCAGAATTCCTTATTTCCAGTGAACAGAGCGGGAACAGCACAAAAGATGAGGAGCCACAGTCTCCTGTCGCTATAACAAGAAAGGCTTGTAAAGAGGGAGTTCTGAAGGCAAGTGAAGGTTTCACGTACCGGCTCTGCAATGATGATGGAATCTTCCAAAGTCCCCTGGTTTTTAAGCTGTGTCTGAAATGTGTGTGTACGTGTTGGAGAGTGGAGTTCAAAATAATTATGAAGGCATTTGAATGAGGCTTCCAAAATTGCCAACTCAGAAATTGTGACCTTTGTGTTTGATTGATGATAAATTAGGAAACCACTGAATCCTGACCTAACAACTCAGCAGCCATTTAAATCCCCTTTATTATGATCACAGTGGTGTTTAGCATATGGTGGCAAGATTACTAAATACTTATCCTGATGATCCAATGGCTCATTCAGTAGTAGGTGAGTCACTACCATTCAGTGTAGCAAAGTAGTTATGAGTTATATCTCTAGAGCAGGATGTACCCTTAGAATGCAGTGTATCCCTATATTAAGCTTATCTCTTGGAAGACATTGAAAAGGTTGTAATATCACAATTCCCCTATCTGTAAAGTGAGAATATAAAAAATAGCTAGTTCATAAGGTTATTATTAGGCATAAATGTGATAAGGCACATACTGTACCTGACAGTGATCAGTACGAGTAACCATCATTTTTGTTATTTATAATACCATCATCATCATTAGGGTCATTACCATTTGATACAATCAAATTCATTTATGTACATCTCTGAAAATAGATTTCCTTATATTGAAAGCTAGTTCCTTGAGATTTCTTCCCATTAATTTCAATTTAATCCCTCACAAAAGAAAGAAAGAGGAAGAAAGAAATGGAGGGAGGTGGGGAGCGAAGGAAGAAGGGAAGGAAAGAGGGAAGTAAGCCAGTCATTACATGGTTAAATTTAGTTATTAACATGTTCCTAGTACAACTTCTCTGTTTTTGCTCTGCTCCCAAATAACCTCCACATTTGAGGGAGAGAGAGAAGTGGATGAGGGGAAGCAGGGAAGGGAGTGGAAAAGAGACCTATCCTATGTGATATTGGCTAAATATGTCTGTATTTTACAAATATTACTTAATTGGTATGATCCCTTCACTATTCTGTTCACTCTTTTCTGATGATGTTATAATTTTTTTGCATGTCTTTAAGGGAGAGTTAGCCTGTATGGAAACAGTATTTTCAGATATTCTGAACTGTTTAAAAAATAATTATGGAAGGTGGCAAAGAGCCTATTAAGAGATTAATCCATTGTAAACTCCAGTCATGGTTATCCTATCTATAGAAGTGTTTCTTTTCCATCTACTCTCTCTGTGTTTTTTAACTTAAATTATTATTAAACTTATTTGCCATGAAAGTTTAATAGGAATTCTACAAGGGTTGTTTGGTTTGTTTATTTACTTGGGAGGGTAATGTTACAGATGTTACAGATTAGAGTTCTTAAGATAGAAAGATGTGGAAATGCATATGCAGACAAGTAAATGGATAATGTGAATGAACATTATGAATGATTTTGATTGATAGACTTATGCATATATTTTAATTAAAGAGGAATAGAAAAGGTCCTGTATAATTTATCGGTTCAATTCGGTGATCAAGAACATTCTAAGAGTGATATGGAGAATTTTGTAAAAACCTTGATTTCAGTTACTTTAGTGGCAAACATTTTTTCCTGTTAAAAGTTGTAATTTATTAGAATCCAGGACATTTTGGAGCTATAAAGTTAGGTGATATTAAAATATCAGATTCCCACATACAAGAGAAATTACGTAATGGAATACTTCCTCAGGGCATTTGTACTCAATAATTGTAGCCCAGTTAAAAAGCAAAGCTTAAAATAGTATTTATAATATATTTTTAATTATTAATGATAATTATGGACAAATTAATGTGTATAAATATATGTATGTATTAAAAGTTAGTGGCATGTACCAAACTGTTAGTTACAGCTCTCTTTGAGAAGCTGTTTATAGAGGTCTTTTGTATTCTATGCTATGTTCTTCTGTAATGTTTGAATAGTAAGTATATAAAGAATGCATTGCTTTTGAAATGATTACTTTGTAATCAGAAGGGAAAAACACAGCTAAAACATGAAAGGCATGATTCATCTATATTTGTAACACAATGATTCTGTTTTTCACTTAAATTAGCACTTATCAAAGGAACAGCAACGTAAAAGCTGACATATATTGTTACCTACAGGCCAAACATATTAACCATTAAGCTACACTATACATTCACTGAAAGTGGTTGATCATTCCATCATAAAAGAAACATATCCAAGAAGGGTGTGGTTTATGTGCAACCTACACATTTTGGAATATGTTTGACTGCCTCAAAGCCAAATGGTCCAGGAAAGAAAAAGTTCCCCTAAGCTGTGGACTTTCAACTATTGAACTGTGGCCCAGGAAATATCCTGGGCAACCGAAAGATAGAAGAACACCTAGTCTCCAAGCAACTCAAGTTCCGTTTAGCATGTAGCTTCATAAAGCTTAATGGGCACAGGTTATCTCCTCCACTTTGGGAGACACCAGCTTCCGTGGGAACAGGCTGTTCTGGGCTTTGCACTATGTGGATGAAGGGATCATAAAGCTGCATGACCCTGAGCCTGAATCAAGCACTGTGGTTCCAACGAAACGTCTAGTCATTAAGCTCTGGCTACATGGTGTAATGAATAACAAAGAGACGGATACACTAACTACTTTGAAATGATTTCATTAGTCTGAAATTCTACTGGTGCATATGCCCTGAAGTCTGTCATTCGTGTGAAGGACAAGGCATGTTGCTCAACTCAGCAAGATTATCACTCAGGAACTGGACTGTCCAGGTTCAAGTCCTGGCCTGTGTGTGACACTGAGCAAGTTACTTTAACTTCCTGCATCCAAGCTCCCTCATATCTTAAGTGGCGAGAGTAATCATGAGTATCTCATTAGTTGCTATGAAGATTAAATGAGTTAATATCTGTAAACACAACAGAGCCTGTAATGTAGTAAGAGTAGTATAAGTGTTGGTTACTTTTTTAAAAGCACGCATCTTCACTGTTTTCAGCATCGCTCTAGATAATGAGAACTGGGTCCCTTCCTTAGTGTTCAAACAGTGCTAGCTTAAAAACTCACATAAAGTTCTATAAGGGTACAAATAAGGAACAAATTAACTCTATTCAAGGAAAATCATTTCAATAGACATAGTACTGGGTTTCACAGCAAAAGTAGGAAATTATTTCACCCAGAAAAGTAAAAGAGGGACATTCCAGGAATAACAAGAAACATACACTGACACACACAGACAACATATACACACAAGGATGTGTGAAAACACCCACTGTACTTAGAAGACATTGCAGTGTCTACAAAATGCAGGTCATCAAGACCGTTAACTTCATGATAACACCATTGATAACTGTTGAAATTTTTATGTGTCAATGAGTAGTCATCAAAGTTTTAATTAAGTAGGAGAGTAACAGACGCAAATTTGTGTTAAAAATAATAAGAACGAATCTGGCAGGCACAAAAAAAAAGTGCTAGTTGGAGTGGGAGAGGAGGCAGGAAAAACAGGGGGGAAGTTGTCCAGGTAAGAGGCCAGAGCCTATCTATACAGGGCAGGGGCAGTGGGAGTGGTGGAAGTGAAAAGATTCTGGAGATCACTGGGAGGTGAGGCTGATGAAATATGCTGACCGCGTGTTGAGGTGGAAGGAAGTTGCAGGGACAGCATCCATCTTTCCGGCTTGGGCAATTGGGACATGAGTGGTTCTACTAGGGAGCAGTGGGATATAAGGGAGGCAAGAATTACCTTCACTTTGAGGTGGATCTGGAGTTGCCTAGCCAACCTTATCTAGTGAAGATATTGAACAAAAGGTGCAAAGTCATGGTAATCTCAAGGGAAAGATCAGGCTAAGGAACACAGGTTCAGGAGTGACTGCACACACGGTTGATGGAGGCCATTGAAGGAATGAAATTAAACAGGGGAAAGTAGGTAGGACAAGAACAGGGATGAAAGAACTTTAAGGAAAAACAACATTTAAGGAGTAGACAAAAGGAGTGGCTAAAGAAAACTAAAAGAAGAGCTAGAGTGAGGAAGATCAAAATAAAGAGGGTTCCTGTTTGTATGTTTTTCACTCATTCAATTCATTCATTCAGTGAATATTTATTGAGCACCATTATGTCCCAAGACATGGGGATGCAGAGAGGGGAGACACGGTGTAAATGAAACAGACTGACTTCTTCTTATTAAGGAGTTTTAAGTCTACCACAAAAGACAACTGAACACTATTCAAAAGAGTAAGTCAAATAAATATATATTTGCAAGGTCACATTCATACTTGTGTGCACCACCCTTGTAAGACTTTAGATTAACACCCTTTTCATCAGACAGAAACTCACTTTGCTCAGTGGCTGTAACTCCTTTCAAACACAGAGCATGTTTATAACTTCCCCAGGCCTCATTCGGTCACGTGGTGCTCTGTTTGCCTTTCCCCCTGTTGCACATCATATATTATTATGTGTTTCTGTTGGTCAAAGAGCAGCCCGCACCTCCAACAAACAACTTGGTGTTTAAATATGAAATGAAGGGCTTTCAACAGAGAGAAATGTTTGCTGCATTTCACCCATCACACTCTAAGTCTACATTTTGTCCCGATATGTTCGCATGCTCATCATTATAAAACATAGCAAATGCATCTAATTTTCATCGTGAACATAAAATTGTTCATAACCCCGTAAATGGGCACTGTAAATGTTTTGGTATGATTTGGGAAGAACTTCACACTCACAGGGATGTACTGTATTTGATATTTTAATTACAGCACTAACTCGGGTCCATATTCTCTTTTTGCTTCTGTGAGGACATTTGAATTGTGTGTAGGTACCAAACTACAGAGTCTAAGACTGGTGAAGTCATTTCCTAAAGAGAGTTGTTTTGTAATAGGCAAGGTGAGAAGGCTGGAATAGGTACCTTCCTTACAGCCTTGCCCTCTACCTTTTCTTGGAATCCGAGCCCTGTGATTCTAAAGGGTAAAAGAGGCCACAGTAGTAGTTGAACCGGCAATACTGGTGTTATCTAATGAAGAACCGTGACTTGGAAGATTAGTAGCTAGATAATAGCACCGTATCTACACACCCGCATTTTGCAGACTGAAAAGTTCTATTTATGGTCCTATCTACTAAGGATACACGTGACTTACTACAAAAATCAAAATCAACCAAAATGGTTTTCATTGTGTAGATAGAGCACACATCTTATCCTGTTAACGTCTGAAAAACTTAAAACCTTTTCAAGATTTTAGTCATTAGAGCTTGAGATTGCTGGAGGATATAAAACACAGAGAAAAAGCAAGCTAGGGCCCTGCTGCAAACGCCACGGTAATCAGCATGTGAACACCACACGCGGAGGAGGACAGCAGGTTAAGGAAGACCAGAGGGGAGTCCCCGACTGCTGCAACTAAGAGCACTGACGTGCTCCTCGTTTTCATTCGCAGGATCTGGTTTGGGTTGAGTGAGAGGGTAAAAAGTGATTGTTCTGTTTTAAATAGAAAATACTCCACTTCTAAAAAAATAGCACTTTCACTTTCATTCATGTTACCTTCTCTATCGTCAAAATAAAATGCTAACTTAATATTTTATTTCAATAAATAGACACTTATGCTCCTCTGAGGAGGGTCTGTTTGCCACCAAAATGGATGCTGTGGTAGCACTGATGCTTCCTGTAAGTTATCAGATATAGTATTTTTTAAAAATGTTACGTGTGGCCCGAGGGAAAGAGTTGATACTCTAATTTGTTCATTTAAATAGATATTTTCCTCTATTTATAATTTCAGAAGTAAGCCACGGGAGCCACATTGTTGTGCCCAGAACACTAGCCACATCCTGAGAGCAGTGAGTAGGACAGAGGTCGTGGCAGGACACGCGTGTTCTCAGTTGCCCTTGGGTGGGTATTCCAAAGTACTGCTAACTCCTCTCATAACATCCCTTCATTCAATGAAGTAGAACTCATGGATAGGTTTTCTCCCACATGAGAGACTCCGTGAGGAAGTTTGAAATAAAAACTGTTAAATTTGTGCAACTGGATTAGACATTTCACAATAGGGTTTTATGTTTTCATGAACCTGTAAGCACTTCTCTTTTCCAGTAAGGCTGGAACTGGCCTTTCTTGCTACATTTTGGCACTTCCAGTCTGAGATAAAACCAGGAAGTGTAATTGAATATGAAAGCAGGTTCAGATAGAACACGTTTGACAAATGAAATAGAAATCCTGATTATTGACATAACTTCAATTACTGGACTGGGTAGATGTTTGCGAGACTTGTTGATCTCATAAACGCAGTCTCTGCCTTAGATTAAAATACTACGACACCCATAGAATACACAAGACCAAGAGCAGCCCTAATGTACACTGTGGACTTGCAATCATTATAATGTGTTGATGTAGGTTAATCAGTTCTCACAGATGTAACTCTGATGGAGGATATTGATCTCGGGGGAGGGGAGGTAAGTGTGAGGACAGGGCGTGCAGGGGGAAATTTCTGTAACCACCTCTTGATGTTGCTATGAACTTAAAATGACTCTAAAATTATGAGGTCTTTAAAAACTACTATGATATGTTCAATGGAGAATTTGACTCTGGTGAAGATACGCCCTTATTATATTCAGAGAAAATTCCTCCTCTGAGAAATAAAGCTCTTAATGTAGATACTGCCAGAAATACATACACACATTTTAACTTCCATCTTTCACAGGCAAAGTAATAATATGAGGATTCATGTTAAATTAAACACAAACGATCTAAGGATATTGTTTCTTGACCAGTGGAGCCTGCCCTAGAATTGGGCAACACACAAACCGTTCAGTTGCTACAGTGGTTATTCTGACAACGAGCAAGAGTTTGGTCCACGTTAAGATTTCCCTTTCCTCCTCCCAAATTATAACTTGCACTCTCAGTAAAATATTTCTGATAACACCCTATGTTTTCCTCTGACACTGCAAATTTTGGCTGGGAAGAATCAGACAATGGCTCCACCCCTGCAGGACAGACTGCAGAACCAGAACCCCCAGCCCAGGCATCCAGGAAGGTCGTGGGCGCAGCAACAGTGCTCACTGACAGCCGGGGCAGGGGCGGCGGGCTGGGTGCAGAGGGGAAAGGGGAGGGCCATGGGGACATCTGTAATAGTGTCAACAATAAAACAACAATAATAAATAATATTGGGATAACTTTAAAAAGAAAAGAAAAATAAGCAAGCCCACAAAACACTTCACCTGAGCAATATGGCTCTGAAGCAATATACTCTTCGAGTGAACTTTTCACCAATGTGTTACGATCTTCCATTTTCTTCACTTATAGTGTTTGTCAGGTCTGCATGAGGTTAGAAAAGACAAGTTGCCACCAAAAATAAGACTTTGTGTTCTATAGCATCTGTTTATGACAGTGTACAGAAGTAAGAAGAGGTTCCACCCTGGTAGAAGACAAAGAAAAATACATATCTTCTTGAGAGTTGGCTTTCTGAAAATGCAACTAAAGGAGAGAATGTGGAGGTGGAGCCCAATATAAACACCATGCCAGAAAAAAAAGAACCACCTACAAAAATCTTTCTTTAAAAAGCATCCATTCCTAAGGAAGATACATTGTGCGTAGGTGCACACACAGATTTACTACCTACCCAAAGTAGCCTTCTGACAGTAACTTCTTCCAGGGAGAATCTTTAAACCTTGAGGTTAAAAAAGATAATAAGCAGGTTATGATTCTTAGATACCTGTTATTGTTCTAAATATTTAACAGAAGCTGGGTGTGGTAGGGACATGCAATTCTGTTCCCAAGAGTTGCACCTTTGGAGAATGATTTGAGAATCAACATTCTCAAGAGATGGACAAAGTAAGTCGCAAACAGGTCAACTGTCAAGTGCATCAGTCATTCTCTGCATTTACTTATATTAACACCTTGGATGGATAATATTTTTGTCTTGCATATATATATAATTTACATATTATAGAGACATATATAGGTACACATGCATTTGTGTGTATAGTAATGTTTTTAAATGCATGGGAATGCAAATTGATGGGATACTTTTTCATTTGCAGACTTCCTATTACATTGCAAGAGTGTATGTCACATCCCCGGTTCCCTGGCATTAAATATTAGAAATAACTAGAAATATCCTATAGTTGATGTGAAATCCAAAAATACCCACACATATTCCCAACGCCCCCTGGAGATCAGTACAGCCCCAGCTGAGAACCAGTCCGTGAACACAGGCTGATAGGTAGGCCATAGATTCTTCCCTTGGGAGGTCCTGGTGACCTGATCTTGCCATCGCTGGTCACAGCACAGTATCTAGGCTCAACCACCCTTTGCAGGGAGCTCCTCCCACCATCAGGGATGGGCTTGGTAAGAAGCCCTCTTGCAACTTTCTCACCTAATAACATTTGCTTTAACCAGTGCCTGAAGGTGACCCACAGTCTTTGAATCTCTGACACTGACAGGTGAAGGGAAGCATAGGAAGTCAGAAAAAAAATTAACTTTGGATTTTGTTCAAACTGTAAGGAACAAGCATACACTTATACCTTCAATCTAGGTAGATGACCCTTCACTTTTAGGTATTAACTTTTTTAAGTTTAAATAATTATTTCAAATAGTTCAGAGATGTTAGCTTTTAGTTTCTCTAGTTTATAACTTTCAAGTACTTGAATGTGATTTTTTCAAAAAATGATTCCAAAGTAATCTGGGAAAGATAGATACAGAAAATATGATTAAATTAGGATCTGTCTAAAATAGGGAAAGTTAGACTCTACAATGTAACAATCACTGTGCTGGATGTTTTGTATAATTTTTTTCTTTTATATCTTCACACAAGACTGGCGAGGTAGGTACTATTATTACCAATTTATACATAAAAAATCTGAACCCAAAAGAAGTTTAAGAAACTCTACCAAATATTAGTAAGACATATATCACATTTTAAACACATGGGTTTACAAGCTAATGTGTTTCTAACTTTGATACTAACACAAATATTTGTATTGACACCAATTAAAATATAAAAACATATTCATCTATTGAATCTTCATGGAATGCAAAGATGGCCACTTTGCTGAAACTAACTACATCAGTTATTTTTAATGACTGCTCAAGAAAGTGTGAGAGAAAAATTACACCTATTGATTATTCTAGGACCTCTCAGGAGATCTGGACCACTGCTCTGTGTCCTGTGAGTTCAAGATAGAACACGATGAACCATTCTGGTCCAGAGGCAGATACTCCCAGAATATCCCATGGGCTCTTGACATTTGGTAGAGAATCAAAAAGTTAACAAAGGCTGCATCTCTATGTGGCCGGGGTGTAAATGTGGAAACAAGGAAGGGTAGGTGCCTGCCACTGTCTTCTCACTTGTCTGTTGTCCTCTCCTGTCCCCTCCTTCTCTCCTTTCTTCTTTCAATTATCCAAGGGATATTTACTGAGCACCTAACAGCGCCACGGTTTCTGCTAGTCTCAGTTTTGCCCTGTCTCCCAGAGGCTCCTTACTCAGGACATCTTCTCACCTCCTCCATGTGCCCTTGGCTCTGAGAATATGTCCTTAGATTTTCTGTTCTTCCCACTCTAGTCTGAGGACCACAGGTCCTCTGTTCCATGGTAATGTTTGTTCTCATTTTGTTTTCACTACTCTGGAAGGACTGGCGCTTTTCTTCTCCTCTCCAGCCTGCCTCTCTCAGCACATTCCTTTGAGCTGGGAGGTTGAATCCTGGGAAATGGTGGTGCCTCCTTAGGTCCCTCCTCTTTGTCTTCTTATTGCTCTGTGGCTGCTGGTAGGACTCCACAGAACTGGGTTTGGTGGGGGTTGTCTCATGCTTCCAAATTTTGTTTTTCTAAGAAAATGGTCATCAGTTGGAATTTTGGTTTTGTCACTTTTGGGTGGGGGGGAATCAGCCACGTTGCTTAAGATCTCTAGGCATGGTTTCTCCAATGGGCCTTCCTCAGAGTGAATCAACTTCCATCATATTGACAGGTCCATCACTGTTAGTGTCACAGTGCGGTCATTTCCTCATTCCATTAAGCAAGATATTTCTTCTTTTTCTTATAAATTTTGTTTTTTGGGGGGTTCTTTTGTGGAGGACTCCCAAGCATATAGAAGTGCTTTGACTTGGCCATCTCTTTTTAAAGTACTGACTTTGGCAGATTAAATGCCTATGGATTTAGTTACCGCACTTACATGTCACACAAGGTAACCATGGGTCAGCCTGCTTACATTCAGTGAAATAAATTTGATGGCTAAATGCCCATTTATCAATGACACTGCACCAAGCTGTACACAGCTATGAGTTATAAATCTCCACCAAAGGAGGTTAACTACAAATCCAATAGGACTAGATTAAAGAATACAAAAAAGAGTCATAGAAACTAAAAATAAAAATGTGAACAAAATAACTAATTACACGTTTCTTAAACATGGTTAGCCTTCCAGTGATCAACATGGCAGTTAATTTTAACTTTGTCAACACTGCCTTCAGAAGAACAGAGACACTGCATATGGGAGTAGTCACACATTTGGCATCTACTTAGCCAGTGCTTGAGAGTTGCTTTTGCATGTACTGTGTAATATTGTGTAACTCCTTCATTTTAGAGACTGAAGAGTTGTCCTTATACTCACTGTGCCCTTTTTATTGAAACAAATGAATGGCAATTTTAGAATTCATAATATAAGTTGTCACCAATGAATCTGAGGGCCAGATACAGGCCTTTATGGGAAGTAGGAGTTAACATACAAGTTAGGTACTTCAGAATTGTTTCCACTGAAGCCTGCACTTTGTGGATAAAGAAAACAATAAGATTAGTGATTTATAAGACACTGCAAAGGAATAAATATGGATCAGATCAATTCAGATAAATCTCAAATAAGGGAATGTCACTTCCCCTACGTAGTGTGGTCACACAAACAACAGTCCTTTCTAGTAAACACAGGTATTAGTATTGATTTGACTCAAAAAGGCCTGGGCTGACATCCTGGCTCGCCCAGTAACAATTTAATTTTGAGTAAGTTTCTTAAAATCTCTTTGATTCAGTTTCTTTATGTGAAAATGAGAGTAGTAATACTTCAAATGTTTTGTTAAGGCTTAAGTAAAATCATTCTGTGTGTCAAGTATTCTTAACAGTACGTGGCATTTAGAAAAGCTGCTTTGATTTTTATTTTTGTTTATGTTATGTTAAGAAAGTATTTGACTAACTATAGCAAAAGCAGGGGGACAATTTCACTCCAATTACAAGCCAGCTCAGTAAAAATAGGGTTTTTTTTGTTTTGCTCACATATGTATCCGTCTGAGAAGTAACCTGACATTTTGGACATGACAAACATATTGATTATCGTGGAATGAGTCTGAAAACCAAAGATGAAGCAGCTTCTTACTACTCATGAAGATAAAGATTTCTGATTCCTTTTTTATGATTTTCTTTCAAACTTCAACATCGCCGACACTCAAGCAACTGTTCTAGTTTGACATAGTATATCCGTAACTTCAGACTGCGATCTCCAGAAAAGAGCTTTATCTTTACTCCGACACACTATTCATTTAGTATTGCTAACCCGTTTTTATAAAAATGCCAAAATACTTCACTTCTTGGGAACTTTACTACTTAAGAAAGAGAAAATGCTCAGAACTCTCTAAAGTTCAGACCCATGTTATTGACCACACTTTTCCAAGATCACGGTGACCCTTTTCAAATGAGGTGTTTTTATGAAAGTTCTACTAAGTTTCAAAGGTTGTCCAGAATTATCCTGAACAATTTAAGCTTTCCTGTCATTCTTTAAAAGGAAGACCTAAAGTTAACAAGATTGCCAAAGGCTAGGTCGGTGGCCTTGAGGACTCGTTTTCCTTGCCATTAAAAATATTTATCTTTAGTTACTTACCCTAAGTCATTGTCTGCTGAATATAGGAGATGAAGGCTGTTTAGTTAACACATATCTATATCCTGAGATACTGTGAACGTGACACTCCAGGCAGTTTAGATTTGTTTGGTTTAATTAACCGAGGCCTGGTCCTTACTCATAGGACTTGAATTAATGACCCAAAGAATTTGTTTTCCATGAGTCTCTGGATTAATGTAGGTAGTTTATATTTTAAGAATTATTTTAAAGTTCCTAGGGAAAACTGTTTACTCATTATGGAACCTAAGTATTTCTAAACTGAGGTTTCATAGAAATATCAGATAACATCATTAAATCTGTGGAATTAATAAATCCCTTTCCCATTCTCAGGCGAAACGTCATGGGGCAACAGGAGCGGAGTTTCCCATCTAAGATTGTTACCGGCAAGAACGGGTCAGAGGAAACTGTTTAAGATGCAAAGGGAATATAATACATGTCCACACAGGGCTAATGTAAGTGTGTGAAGAGGCGTAAAACATGTGTGTAAAATGAAAAGCTGGGAGACCTGCACAGTGATTCCCAGGAGCAGTCGGACTAAAATGATTTTTAGGGAGTGATGGGCATCTGTTCCCAGTTCAGCCCTATTGGTCATTTTTGACAAACTCTGGAGGAGTGCTCACCAGGTCACAAAGACCATTGAAACACTTGCCACAAATCTGAGAGATTGTTAATGGCATCTTTTCAATTTTCTCTATAACTTTATATCCCTGCTGCTGCTGAATTTTAGGGTTTGAAGGTGTCATTTTCCAAAGATGTTCCAGATTGCTACAATAAAAGGAAGAAAGATTGTGATAGACTGGGTCTTATTTGAAAGAAAGAATTTATTTCTAAAGGCATTGTCTTTTTCCTTTTTAGTCCCCTAAGCAAATAATTTGTTACATGGGCCTTTCTGGAAGGCCCTACCAGAGCCCCAAGGTCCAGTTTGTTGGCCTGCAAGTCCAGATGATTAAATAAATTTTGCATTTAGCTGTCTTAATCCTTTTAGATGAGGAATCTCAATCCCTTCCATAGCTTTTCAAGAATCCATATTTTCTGAGGTTGAAAAAGCTTTTCTTTTTTGCTCTTACATTTAAGCTACCCACTATGATACTGTGTGCCTCAAAAAGTATTTGTGATGATGGCTATAAACTTGGGAATGTGCATAATGCAGTCTGCACATGAAAATGGAAGTGGCAATGAAGGGAATGATGGTCTGGCAGCCAGGCAAAAATATCCAGGACATGGATTTTGCCATGGATGAGGCAGAGATGTAGCCTTGGAAGATGCAAGTTTCTCAGCTTCCTGGGTTGGTGAGGGGTGGATGAGTCCATCAGAGAAAGTGTTGGCCCCAAGCACGGTGGATCAGTGGCCAGGCTGGAGTTGCTCCTTCATGGCATGGGGAAGGTGGTAGACTAGAAGGAAATACCTTCTCCTTGTCCTTTCCCAACCTGGTGGGGCTTGCCATAGTGACAGTGTCTTCGCAGGCTTCACAGTGGATCACCCAGGTTCATGTTCATCTTCTTGGGTGAGTTTGACTACTGGTCACAGAGACAAGTTCCCCAAAGATCTTAGGTACCAAATTCAGCTGAGCCAACAAAGTTCGAGGAATATATGTACTTCTTCAACTGGTGTGGCACTTTGACAAACCACTTAACAAAAAGCTCATAGGACATGGAAAGAAATTTTGTATCTGATCAGGATTTATTTGCCTCATACCCTGTTTACTCTTTGTATCATAAACTCAAATTGCATGGCAAAATATATAATTGGAAAATATAGAATATATATGGACTCTAGCATTGCATGATTCTAGGGAGCTGGAAGCATAAGGAAATCCTGAAGTGGAAGCAAATATACCTTACATAAATCACAAGGAATCAAACCATGGTCCCATCTGATGAATATATCAAGATGCCTGTTTCTAGCTGCTGTATTCATCAGCTGTGGGCAGTGATTAATTCCTGGCCTCCTCTATATCTACTCATGCTGTATATAGGAAGAGGAGGGATAGCCTCTCTACCCACTGGAAAGTAAGACATATATAACAAGACTAACATTGCACTGTGGGTCAAGTTGCAGCAGGAGTGATGGCAAATGCATGGGAATGAGTCAATGCAGGATTAGAACAAAGAATGTAATTCATGGAAGCCTCTCAAATATACATGTTGGGATGTGCTGAACAGTCGACTTGAGTGGATTTGTAGCAGCATGTGAAGATAATTTACATAAATGTGAACTCATGCCCAGAAAACAAATGTGGCTTGCAAATTCACACCCCTGAAATCATGGAAGATGTACACAGAAGCAGGCATGATTTACAGTCAACATTACTCCCCTTAACTACTATTAAACACTCAGTGAACTCCAATAATGCAAGGCCAGGATGAGACTGAATGAACTGGCCTCTAGTTGAATCACTGCGGGGCCAAGCCTGTGCCCTCTTCCACCTAAGACTGAAAAGATTGCGCTGTTGCAAATGAGGGTGGCAACTTGGATTCCATTCAACTGGAAGGGTTTAGGAACGTAGACAGAAGTGTTACTTTCAATCTCCCTGCCTTCTAGCAACCTACTTGATGTGTCCACCTATAAATGTCCTGCCCAGGCCTTAAAACAAATGTGTATTCCTTCCTCTTCTGGCCAGTCCTCTCTCCTGACTCCTGTTTCTTCATTTAGCCATGCTGTGATGAACCTTCAACTCTTCCAGACACCTTTTTCTCCTCCCATGATTCAACCAGTTGACAAGTCATGTATATTCTTCTCTGCTGTGGCTCTGGAATTGATCACTTCCTTTCCATTCTCAATCAAGCACTTACTACCTCACCTCTAAAATACTGCCCTAGGCTCTTAACTAGTCCACCCAGCTCCTGTCTTCATCTCTTCCTCCTCCAGTCAACTCTATGTATGTGACACTTCATCTTTCTAAAAGGCACTATAGCTGTTCCAGCCTCTTACTTAGAAAACCTCAGTGCTTGCCCACAACCCTCTATTTCAAGTAAAATCATTTAAAATCCTTAAGTTACTTCCTAAACTTATTTCCCATTAATGTCTCAAAGTAGCTACACTCTTGGCCAGGGCTTCTCAACCGTGACTCTGTTGACATATTGGACTGAATAATTCTTTGTTGTAGGGGGCTGTCCTGTGCATTACAGAATGTTTAGCAGCATCTTTGTCCTCTACCCATTAAATGCCCACCCACTGCAAGTTGTGAAAACCAGTTACCACTCCCACCCACTCCAAATGGTGAAAACCAAAAATGTCTTCAGATACTGTTAATGGTTCCCAGGGGGCAAAATCCCTGCCATAGACAACAATGGGTCCCTTGTGCTTATCAAGAAGAGCTTTAGGTATTTTGGGTCTAGATGTGTACTTGCAGTGGGCCCTCGGCTTGGAATGTCCTCCCTACCCTCTCTACCTACTCTAATCACAGCCATCATTTCAGGTTTAGCTCAAAAGCTCCCTGTTGCCCAAACCTTCTCTTCTAACCAGGCTCCCTGGATAGGTTTTCCTTCATTCAGCCTTGGAGCACCACAGCACTTTATGTATTACTTAAACCATTTTTCTCATTTTCACTGTTTCCCCATAACCTAGCTACTAAAAACATTAAAACATTTAGACCCATGATTTAAATATATAATATCTATGGCATGGGTTATGTAAGCTACTCTCTCTTCTGTTTGAATTTTACTTTCCTCATGGTTTTTTTTTTTTTTTTTTTGCCTCTAACAAATCTATTGTATCTGCTTGCATGAAATTTCCACTGGCATATAAATACTGAAAATGATCGTCTTTATGTAATTATCTCAAAGTCACTGATAAATGCAATAATGTGAGTCACTCTTTTGTCAAAAATGGTACAAAATAAACCATGGCCTCTTCAGAGAGAGGAAATAAAAAATAACTTAGAGTCAGCTGGACTTCAGAGACTATCTGGCCCTCCTTCCTCTGCCCCTTTACTTGGAAAAGAAACAGAATTGTGGAAGAGTAAACGCTTTTCACAAGGCGGTAGACCTAGTCCGTGCCAGTCATGTACCCAGGGCTCTTGTTCAGAATTTATTGCACTAGACATGTTCCTCATGTGGGGTCCTTGGGTCAGTGTTTTGTGTACACCACTTGAGGATGTGTTAGAAATGCTAATTCTGGGTTCCCATTCTAAGCTTACTGGCTTAGAAAGTGGCTGGAGCCCAGCTACCCACATTTGGTCTAGTGCAGGAGTTCTCAAACCCCAGTGCATCAGAACAACTCAGAGGATCTGTTTAAGTGCAGAGTGGTCCTTTAATAACCGCATGCGGTGTTGGGTAAAGGTAAGTTGTGGGCTTGCAAAACCAGACTATAAAAGGCAGCTGTGCTCAATATCAAATTAACAACCTGACCTATTTCCTGGAATTTACAACTTAATCCAGATTCCTCTGTTGACGTAGTAAAAAATTTTATTCCACTTGAATCATGTAGTCTCTGTTCCATCTTAATTAAGAGAACACACTGAATTTGCATCGAATTTAAAATAAAAATGCACTAAAATTCATTCAGCTCTGGTTTTTATCATGTAACATGAGATGCAGAGACATGAAAGCATATTTTTGTCTTATTGAAAATAGATATATGCAAATAAATGATAGGTATTTTCAGAATGATGTGTTTAAATACAATTGTTGAACGTGTGAGGGCCACCACTGAAATGAAAGGTAGAATATATATTTATATGCCAATAGAAGAAAAAGTACAGACCAACATATCCACACACTAAAGAACAGGGAAGAAAGAGAGAGAGAGCAAGAAAAATGGGAAAGATGTCAATATTGTAACAATCATAACTATTCTCCTCAAAATTGGTTTAAAAATCAGACAAAAACTTACAGAAGAGAATAAAGGGAGAAAAAAAAGATGCACTGGGTAAATTCTTTAAAAACCAGAACAGCGCTGCCATGTTAATGTCTGACATAGTAATTCAAGGCAAAAAGCAGAAAGAGAATTAATTTTTTTATAAAGCTGTAATTCTCCAATAAGATTTAGTAGTCCTCCAAATAAGCATGCCGACGATGTAACTTTGAGAAAGACAGAAAGTGCCATCAGGAATATGAGTAGAAATGGACTATGTCACCCTCGCGGCAGAGACTGACACATGTTTATCTCTGTAGTCAGAATGTTCAACAGATAAAAAGGGTCGCAGCATGTTGAACGCTGGAATTACAGAAAGAGCAGGCATATAAATGCTTAGAATTTATGCCTAACGAAAGGCAAGTAACGGTGCCTTCATTTTCAATAGTCTTGGGCTATTTATGAAAAGTGGCCATTGTGTTTTAGAGGAAATAATATGCTACATGTTTTCTGACCATAGTTCAATAAAATTAGAAATTAAAAACAAAAGGGTAGATTGACTCCTCTCCCCCCCAAAAATACAAGAAATAAAACAAATATTCAATTGGAGATTTTAAGACTAGTTTTGATAACATTTTGGTTATTACAAACTACTTAGAAAAAAATTTTAAATGAGAATGCCACACATCCAAAATCTATATGGATTTTGGTGAAAGTGGTATTCAGATGATATTTTGTAAATGACTGTGTTTATAATAAAACAAAGAAAAAGAGAATGGGAAAAATAAACTATGTGCTCCACCCAATAATCTTGAATGAGATCCAAAAAAGTAAAAGATTTTTGCTGTAAAAATGTGGAAATTATATGTAAATTATAAAGAAAAAATTACCATGACCCTACTATTATTATTACTTCCTTTCCTGTAAGTATAACACATATAATGGACAATAAATAATTCAGGCCAAATGCCTAAAGTTATGTGGTGTTTGTACAGTTTCTGGGCAGAATTTCCCCTTTCATCCTACAGATATCCAAAGATAGACTGCTTCACAGTGACTCCAGGGGTCACCACAGAGTACATGTAGTTTTATGTGTATGTGCAAGCAGTGTGTGTGTGTGTGTGCGCGCGCTAGGACAGGGTGGTGGGTAAAATGGGCCTCCACCCAGTTTTTTCTCAGAAACACTGCTTTCTTTTTAAGAAAAAAAAATGTCAAAGGAAAATAGACATGCTTCATTTTAGCCAATTTTCTAGAAAGATTTCAGTGACACGAAAATTTTGTCAAGATTTGACTGCAAAACGAAGCGATGAAAGCAGAGTGGGAAATAATATCTGGAAGGCGGCAATAGAGAAAGAATTCCATGGACTCCAATGAGGGGAAATCACTTTGGACACCGAGGTTAGGACAGGAGGTTTTCTTATACAACCATCCCTGGTGGAAACAGCTCCTTTGCCACGCGAGAGAGCGAAGCCACTTTCACTTGGCTGGAAGTTCCAGGAAGAGTCTACCTCTTGTTCTTGGGAAGCAGTTGTTATGTTTTGGGTTAACAAAGCCACTTTAGTCAGCAGAAGGCATCTGGGGCACCAAACGTGTTTCTTGTTGGGGCTTTGACCCTACCAGGAGGTCTGCCAGGAGACTACACTCTTTTCTGGGAAAGAAAGAGAATAAGAAATGACCAGCATGTCCCAACAAGCTGTGAAATCCTATCCTTCTTGCCCCCTGAATAGAGTCCAATGCCCCAAGAAAAAGGAAATCCACTCTGTAATCTGATAGGTTTGTTACCGAGTGTTTTGCCAAGAACAACGCCTTTCCTTCACATAGTGCCAGGGTCCAGGTGCATACAGGCCAACCTTACAAACTCCAGTACAAAAAAGAAACAAACAAACAACAACACAAAACACAAGACCTTGACATTGAACGCACATGGCATAACAGGTGATGCCATGGATTTTCTCAGCCATGGCGGAGAGGCGGGTGCTTACATCTCTTGCACAGGCACTGTATTGGAGGTCTTCTGGCTTGATTGCCAAGGTCAGAGCACAAATATAGAAATCTAAAATTAGATTACTATAATTGTTGTTCTCATTCTCCCTCACTCTACTGCAAACTCTTTGAAAATCGTACCTTTGAATTTCCAACATCTATCATGGTTCCAGCCAGATGCCTGGTGCTAGGTAAAACTTTCCTAAATGGGAAGAGCTCTCATTCTATTTTTGGGTAGACTTATACATTTTGAATTTGGAGTAAAGACTGTCTATATTAGAAAGTGAAGAACTGTTACCACAAGTATAAAACTAATATACATGTAGAATTTTTATCATTTATGGAGCACTTTTATAAAAACTATCTCCTTTTACATCTCACAAAATTCTGTTTTTATCTTTATTTTCCAGTATGAAAACCAAGGCTCAAAAGGCTCCAATAACCTGTGAAAGGCAATTTTTGCAGCTCCTTCTCAGCAGAAGATGACTCCAGTTACAAGTAATATCTTACTCAGTGGGGTTAAATGCATCTTAACAGAAATAAAAAGATTGGGAGAAATCAAATCTGTGCACAAAACTTAAAGGAGTTCCTTTGAGAATTTCTTAGAATTGCAGATTTGTTTAGGGAAAATATATATGCTAAATTTTATATGTATTTATATTAACAAAATTTTTCAAAAGTTCTGCTACCAAAGATTTCATGAGAAGAACATCAGTGGGCCTGGCAGCTGGACTGGGAGGTTAGCAGGGAGCTGGATCAGAGTAACATGTATTCAGTGCTTGGAAGGCCTCAAGATCTTGAAAATTGGACAATACGATTTTCCTCGGAGAGTTAGAAGATAAAACCAAGGATGTGATGCATCGAAGCAGAGAGGTATAGGACCTTTAAAAGGCAGGAGGGACTTATAGAAAAGAAGATCTGGCAGCCTGCAGGTAACAGGGTGTGAACATTTAGCTAGTGCCATTTCTAAAACTAGACAGGCCATGTTGTTTAAATGCTTACTGACAGCAGCTACAGCCTTACAAACAAAACAAAAAACAAAACAAACAAAAAAGCAAAACAAGCAAACAAAAAAAAAACCTGAAGGAATTTCTTGAGTGTCTAAGGTCAGAAATGTTTGTTTTCATGAATCTAGAATTTCTAGACCTTTGTGCCCAGTGGTAACAAGCACTAAGGGGATACTCCTCAAGCACAGTGTTAAATGTCTGCTTGGTTCTGCGTTCAGATGGTTTGTTTCTGGGGTTGTTTTTTGTTTTGTTTGTTTTGTTTTCGCTGTTGTTGGGTTTGGTTCTGTTTTCCCTGCATTAACCCCAAGAAGGCCTCAATTTTTCTTTAAGTTTTTCCAAAATAATGGGAAACTCCATTCTTGAGCAATGTTGGCTTTACAGAAAATGTACGTGGACATCGAGGAGCTTCTCTGCACACACTCCCCAGGAAACAACATCTACCTGTTCTTGCGGGTCATAGTTCTGTGGGGATTTCTGTCTCCTACCCTCCCCCCCGCCAGGTTTACTCTTTTTACCTCCTGAAACCCAGTGAGCTACTAAGCAAAACAAATGACCATGTAGTTAGCAATACCGTCCTTGTTAGAAATGAGCAGCTTTATAAATGCACAGATTTTTTAAAATTTTATGTAGTAATGGGTAACAACTGTCCCCCTAAGATGGACAGAGTAATAAACTCCCGTTGAGGGGCAGTTATATGCCACTAGGTTAAAAGGTCTGAAAATTCTAGATTCATGAAAGGAAAAATTTTCAACCTTAGACACAAGGAAATTCTTCAGTTCCATTTTTTTGGGGGGGTGGGGCGAGCATGTAGCTGGTTTCAGTGGGCATCTAAACAGCACGGCCAGTCTAGTTTTACAAATGGCAGTGGCCGAACCAGCCACACTGTTACCTGCAGGCTGCCGGCTCTCCAAAATGGGAAAACCTCTTTCATATTTTATTCATATAAAGGACTTACTCGCCTTGCAGAAAGCCCTAGTGGAGGCCCTCATGCAGTGTAAAATGCTAAGAAGGTATCCATGATCCTCCAGATCAAGAGAACAGACAACAAATAGGATTGTATTCTGCCTCACCAGACACGCCTTGTACTTTTGCATTTTCTTTTCTAAGTAAATTCTATACTGCACACAACTGCATGCAAATCACGAGCAGGAAATAGCAGCCTAAGCACTTTTCAAATCATGCCAACGTGCAGGTTCAGGATTGCCTTGTTTCACTAAAGGATACGAGGAAGAGGAGATAATTTTTTTCTTCCAGCCAATCAAATCCCTCAGTCCCTCCAAAGGTGCAGAGACAGACTCCCTAAATTCTGAACCCTGCCTCCTGAGTGAGATGATATTGCAAGGGGGGCACTCTGAGAAGCCTGTTTCTCCCTCCCCGACCTCTCCAGTGGGAAAGGAAGTGTTTATTGCAAGTAGCAACAGGATTTTTTAAAAAAGTAGAATAAAGAAGGAAGAGGAAGGAGGGAAAAGAGAAGGGGAAGGGGAAGGAGAAAGAGAAGAAGAAGGAGGAGGAAGGGCAGGAGGATTATTTTGCTAGCCTTTTCCACTAATTGCTTTTATGGCATTCTCCCTCCATTTCAGTTTTCTCATTCCACAGAATGATCCTAAACCTACAGGTGAGTGACCTGAAGGCAAAAGGACCCAATATGAACATACGCTGGAAATGGACCTTGTGTTAGCAGATTCCACATTCAGATGTTGAGAAAGGGCCGGGGAAAGGTAGGGATTCAGAAGAAAGGTAGGGATTTTCAGAAGAAAATCTCACATCATTACCTTGGCAAAATCTTGGAGTCCCTTCAATTAAACCTTAAATGAAGACTCCTGCTTGAATAGTTCAAGTGTTTTGAAATAGAAAGGGGGAAGCAAGCTGCAGACTGAGCAAAAGTACACACTGTATTTATTATAACTGAACACGGCTTTTTATATAATTACATCCCCGTGCACATTTTATTTTTGGTTCTTGAATCGAGTCACTCAGATGAAATTAAGGAGTATGCAGGAGAGGTGTGCTTCATTGCTTCTTTCTGTTTCTATGGCAACTCTGAGGTATCTTCTTCAGCTGCCTCACTAACTGAGTGTGCCCAAGGGATGGGGGCTGCAACTTGCAGATGATTCTGGAAATGCCAGGGAGGAGACCTTCGTGGGTCTCACACCAAGAGAACTTCAGACAGGACAGGAGAAAACCTCCTGCATGCTGATTCAACTTTCCCTCGCTTTCACATGAATGGCTGCCATCTGAGAGCACTTTGCTTTGTAGGAATGTGTACACACTTGCTTTCGAACTTCCTCTGTTGGTAAATAATCTGTTTTTGCCAGTCTGTGTCTAAGTGCCTAATGCAACTCCTTTTGAGGACACCTCTGCATGCTATTTAGTGAAATACTCTCTTTGTTTGCAGAATCAAGTAAAAAGTTGCTTCACTACAACTTCAGATGTAGACGTGTATTAGCAAAAATTGGAAACATGAAAGCCAAAAAAAAAAAACAACAACCATCCAGTGTGAAACTTGATTCATGTGTTTGTTATACAGGAGTGAACCCAGATACTTGCCCCAGGGGTGTCTTTCAGATCACATGTCAGGATCATGGAGGTGATGAGTCGCAGATGATGTCACAGACCTAATCTCAGCAGAGTACAAGGTCCAAGAGGTCATTTAACATAAAGAAACAGAAGAGCAGCTTCCATGGCAACAGAGTTTTGACAAAAGCAACTTAAACCATTCCCAATAAGATATTACAAAAATATCTGACTCCATGGCGACATCCCTGAAAAAATATTTAATTAAGCAAAGCTTTCTGTACATGGAGGGCAAGAACTGTATTGTCGCACAGCACCACATAGGCTGTACGTATTCCATAACTGGTGGTTGCTGTTATACGTAAGTTTTACTATCTAAGTCCCAGTTATGTGCCTCAAGTGTAAGACAAAATGAACACACACCTACGCTGCCCATTTTCCAAATTGTGGTCTGTTGCTGACAAAGTCCAGATCGAAAACTTTGAGGAACCAACACCAACCATATAAGAGTTCCTCAACAAATTTTTGGTCACATTAAACAGTTTTTTAGACATCAGAACCCCTAATAGCTTCAACCTCTCAGAATATAATCTCAAATCTAAAATTAAAAAGATCTCTGAAAATAAGTACAGTCACCATAAAACCCCTACATTCGAGGCATGTCTTTTTGTCTTATCTGCATGTTTCTGGCCTGCCTGGCGTTCTGACATTAGTTATGTAGTCCTCATAATGAATTATCTGCTTTTGTCAACCCAGCAGATCAGAAGGAGAAACCTAGGTGGTGCCTAGGGACTCTGGCCCCAGACAAAGAGGTAGCTGATGGCTTAATGGACAACCTTTAAAAGTACATCCTACCAGGAAGAACGTGTGCCAGACAAGGAAACAATAAATAACACAGACCATCTTTTGAATAAGGCAGAGAATTGTATAATATTCTAGAAAACCAATCCTCCAAAACAATGAATGCCTTGAGGCTACGAACTTCAGTTATTTGGAGAGAGCCACTTATATGCAATTATTCATCATTAGTATTCTTACTAGTTAGTTACATTCCTGTGTGGAATCTGGCTCACCTTTCTCCAACTCCTCCCGTTCCAATTTCTTCTTACCTGTCCTTCCCCTCCCCTCCCCTCCCCTCCCCCAACTATTCTGCTTCTCTTGCTCCCACAGTGGATGACTGACTCATCTCAGTTTGCCCAGGACTTTCCGGTTCAGCACTGCAAATCCTGCATCCTGGGAAAACCTCTCTGTCCCAGGCAGACCAGGACAGTTGGTCGCCTTATTCCTGAGCCAGGTATTGTGATCGTCTTACTGCACCTGCACCTTGCAGGTGTTACCTTGTAAGTAGGTAACTTCTGAAAAAGGCATTATAACAACCCTTGTACAGTGGCTCAAATCAGTGACTTGGATCCCTAACAAGAACTTTTTGAAAAGAAGTCTCTGGGGTCTTGAAACATCCTAATCATAGGCTTGTTTCTTTACTTCAGTTAAAGTGCATAGAGCTCATCTTCCTTCCTTCCTTCCTTCCTTCCATCCTTCCTTCCTTCCTTCCTTCCTTTCCATTCGGGAAAGCTAATTTGCTTGATTTCATGGGTTTGCCAGCTCTAAAATGGAACACGCTACAGAAAAAGTTGTTTTCTTATTTCAAATATCATCCAGAGAGGTGCTACTAGCAAAGGCCAGGGTTTGGAGGCCTCGTTTGGATGTCATTGGAAAGAAAGTGTTAAGCAGAAGGACTCTGAACCCCCGTCCTGCTTTCCCTTTTCCTATGTATTTTATAGAAACATTTTAGAAGTAGAGGCGAGGCGTATAGCTTTCAAGTCACTGCCTGGAGTCACCTACTCTTGCATAGTAGGACCAGTCACCAGCAGGACTGTGCTACACCTTTGACCGTGTACAGTGGGAAGACAGCAGAAGCCCCTGGTGTGCTGGGTGCCTGACGTTTGGCTAGTAACTGAGCTTTGTGAGTTTGCCATTGGACAGGCCCACGCAATTCCTAGTTAATTGAAATTAATCTGAAGTGTGAAATGTACCAAACCCCACAACCCAGGCTTGCATTTCTAGCCTACCCTTTGTGAGTCATTCCTTCTCTCCAAGAACTAAAGGAGGAAGTATGCTTCCTGTGTGGAGAAGAAAGCCTTTTCATCACCTAGGAGAATAAAACTGAGAAGCAGAAAGACTTTAGACTAGATAGTGAAACTTTTACCAAGAACCACTCCAAATGGAAAACAAAGAGTTGTGATAAAAAGCACAGCCCAGGGCTGAATGGCCTCAGTTTAAATCTCAGCTCTAATACCTACTAGCTGTGTGTGCTTGCACAAGATGCTCAACCTCTCTGGGCCTCAGTTCCTTCATTTCTTAAATGGGGATAAAAATAGTGCCTACTCCATTGGTTTGCTGTTAAGATTATATTAAAACTTATTAAGTTAAAACTTATTAAGAACCTAGAACCATGCTGAAACATAGTTAAACATAGTTAACTGTTTGCTAAGGAAAAAATATTAAGGAGCAGCCCTTATTTCTGAATGCAGGTTTTCTCAGTATTTCCAATCTTGAAAAACAGTTAAGTTATTCCAAATTTGCTAGAGAGGAAGCCATACTTTCCCTGAGACCGTGTGTCCTTGGTAACTTTGTGCCTTCAAACAACATATACCTTAGTGGATTAAACTACATTTGGGGGCAGAAAACACCTGAATTCTAATACCACTTCATGACTGATGAGCTTTAACATCTAGCCTCAGCTTCTTCATCTACAGCAGAGGTTGATAAATCTGGCCTGCCACCTGCCGTTGTAAGTAAAGTTTTATTGAAACACAGCCACACCACTGGTCCCATACTATTTGTCATTGCTTTCACACCACAGGGTCAGAGTTGCAAAGGTCAAGCAAACACTCTCTGTTCTGCAAACCAAAAACTTTCACTATCTGGCCCTTTACGAAACAATTTGCCTAGTCCAGAGCTCTAACACAATGATAATAACTTCCTGATTTGCTTTTTGAGAATGAGGTAATACCTAGGTTCCAAGAAAAGGTACTGTTGTTATTTAACAAAAAAATCTAAATCTAAACCTTATTATATTTTTTGTTAGTTTTGTTTGCTTGTTTCTTGTTTTTTCTATCCTCTCTCCATCTAGGTCATTCTGTCTGAAAACAAAATATGAGCTTGACTTCCTCCAACTTGGATTAAACTAATCTGCCACCCCACTGCACCTGCCTGTGTGGGCCATTTCTATGGCTCTATTCACGCAAACCCTAGGGATTCTCTCCCGTTGTGTACCGACATTTGCTTTACGGCTCCACGATTCTACATAAGCATAGAGGAAGCCCAAAGATCTTGCACCACTTTGTTTTTCAACATTGAAGTTTTTATTTAGAAATAATAAAATAAGACATAATATATAAAAATATGTACAATCCATGGTTTGTGCAGTACAATAGGAAGACTGTAGATACAAAAGGACGGCAAACGGGAAGCTAATAACTATCACGGTTGTACAAGGCCGGGTTTGTTCAACTCGCCAGGGGCCAGAGCTAAAACCCAGCGTCACTAGAAAAGAGATTCTAGTTGGGAGAGTGCGTGGGGGTGGGGACAACTATGCAACACTTTTTTTTTTCACCTTAACATTAGTAGACACAGAGTGAAAAAGAACTCACTCTGCTTCTCAGGACAAGCTTCTTGCCTTTACTGAGTGGATTATCATATAATATGAACTGACATTTGGTATTTGCAAGGGTAACAATTTAGGGGGATACAGTCCATGAAATAAACATCAAGGTTTGGGATGGGAGTCTGTAAGGACGAAAGGAAGCGAAGGGAAAAAATAATTCATTAACAGACTGTTTTTTAAAGGTAAAACCTTCTCCAGGAATTTGGAAATGACTACAGTGCTATAGTGCGACATTCTTTAAATGTCTGATTCAAGTATATGCTTAGAGGGATAGAAAACTATTCCTTTCTCAATAATCAAAATAGAATTCACTTTGTCTACATTTTATTTAAAAATAGGATAACCAAGAATCTATGCCTCCTCCCAAAAATATAATGCCCAGCCAGATATGGGCAAAGAATTCTTTAAAAGGGAATAAGTCCTAAGTAAATTCAACGAGGGTTTGCTTACAATAGAGAAGCAACACGTATCCAGGAATAGACCCCAGACATTCACGGTGAGTCCCTTCAATCTGCATTCTAATGACATGTGTACTGATTAAGGAGACCTGGGCAGTAAGGACAAATGTTTCAAATGTTTTGAAGGTAAAATGCAGCAAAAAAAATATTGTGCATTACCTGTGTCGTGGCTCTTGACAAAAAAAAAAAAGCTTGTAACTGTTAAAATACTAATAACTAGAAAAAAGCTTTCAAATGAACAGTCCATGCTGAAATAAATAACCGGAGAACGTAGCAATACAAACCTTATAAGGCTGGTATATACTTGCTAAAACCATGCTAACCGGTAGCATATAGGTACTAGCTCTCAGAAATTGCTGCACTGGAATTATACTTTCTATGGCATTTTTTTTCCCTTTACACACTTCTATTTACATTTGGCTTTAAATATGAAAATATCTGATAAACTTTATAAAATGTACACTTTAAAAACATAGCTTCTGCAAAATTTTCTTGAAAAAAACAAACAAACAAACAAACCTGTGCACCAGAAGTTTTAGATTTTTTTCTCTATTTCAGAAAGAAGTTGAAAGATTTCCCTCCCTCATTCCTGCCCCCCATGCCCGCCCCCTCTTCAAATATCTCTAGTCTTTTTAAGTGGCAGCACTGTGTGTCTGGGAGGAGCCTCGTCTGCCGTCACCCCCACTCCCCACTCCATCTTCATTTAATTTACATACCACTGAATACTCTTTGGTTTGATTATTTTCCTTTGCAAAATATCAAATAGCAGCAGCTGAAGCCCCCGGTACCCTCTCACTGTCAATGGCTGAACCGCCGCCTCTTGGGTCGATTCTCTTGTTCACTCAATCCCAGTCCCTCCAGCTCTCTGAACAACTTCCCCAAACTGCCTTTCAATCTGGATTTCAAACAGCATCCACTTGCTTGACACCTCTGTCTTGGTTTCCAGGAAACTTAACGCCACAATTTTCAAACCTAAGGACTTGGAAGGCTGACAACAGCAGGTGCTGTGACCTTATCGCAGGCACTGCATTCGGATATGGCTGCTCAAGACCCAGAGACCGTCACAAACATCGATTCACAAAATACAGGATTCTAGAACAAGCTGTTTTTTAATGGCATACAGGGAGATAATACCATGAGAGTTGGTTTTGAGACTCCAATTAAAAAGAAAAGTCAGTAACCCCAGAATTCACAGATAGGGTACTTCAGACCAAGAAAAAAGTATTAAGCTTCAGTGAGGGAAAATTGTTTTCAGCAAGTCAGGCAGCCAGGCAGGATAGGATTCTGGAAAACAGCGTCCATAGTCACCCACTCCTGAGGGCCACAGGGGACAAGGATCAGCTCAGATTCAGTCATTAGTGGGCGCACATAAAGGAGAAATAACCCTTTTTGGCCATTATCTCCTTTCCTTGTGATTGTGTTATACTTTGTATGGCTCTTGTTGACACTAAAATACTGAGACATTTTCATTCCTACCCTCTACCACTAAGTGATTTTCCTCCCCCTCCTGAATTCTGGAGCCAATGTACTACATCCAAAGAGGCTTGTCCGCATCTCACCGCCTCCCCCGCTTTGGCATTTCTCCAGACAGACCCATCAGAAGAACCAGCCCAGAGAGCTGGTGTGGCATCATTTCTAAGGCAAAGTCCATCTGGAAATGTCCTGGGAGTCAGGGAAATGAATTCAACCACAAGGGCTTAAACCAATTTACCTTCCACGGTGGATGGCTCAGTTTTGAGGATGCCGACTAAATTCAACCAAGATCTTATCTTATGGAATAAATTTTGGAATGTGCAAAAAGGGAAAACCCAGAAAAATCTAAGACCATGTCATCAACTCTCACCTTATATGTTAGTCTCACCAGCACTACCTGGCAGGAGAGAAAGGATGTTTATAGTGTATGTGTGTGTGAATGTCACTTCCCCTTTCTTCTTCCTCTTTTAATACAAAAGTTATATGAAAGAACAAAATTTAAAAAGCACTAGATGCTGTGTGTACGATGTCCTATATTCTAGAGGGCAGTTTAGGTCTTGCTGAGGTTCAAAGTCATTGTTTCTTGATTTCAAGGAAGTTT
>CM052545.1:76283286-76377533 GCA_028533065.1 Trachops cirrhosus
GGGGAGAGAGGGGGAGAGAGGGGGATGGGGGAGAGAGAGAGAGAGCGAGGGAATCAATTCTAGCAAACAAATTACTGGCCTCGAAAAATCAGGCTCTCATTTTGGCAGCTAATAGCCAAATACTTGCCACTTTGAAGCACATATCATGAGCTTTCAACAAAGTTCAATACTGACTTTTAAATTACACTAAAGAAAAACTACACTGCAACAAAAATACAATTTGTGTTCATGTAGTTTTTAGCAGCTTTTCAAGATTAAGGCAGAGTCTTGCCTTTGTTATGCCATTAAAAACATTCTTGTTCCCTAAAGAGAAGCATTCTGGATAAGTCAAATACCCAACCAAGGCTTGCCTGCAAGTTCAAGTCTTGTAAAAACACAAAACAAAACATAAAACCCCCATAACTTATTCTACAACATGTATATGTGCCATCAGGTCATGGGGAGGCATATTTAGTGCTTTCCGTTAATCTTTGAGCTTAGAGTCCTTCTCTGAAACCATTGTGCTCGCCTCAGTCCCTGGTGGCCACTTGCCTTGACCCACCTCTTCACCAGTACCGTCGTCTGAATCACTGTTTTGGGCCTTTGACCACCAGACTGTGTTTTCACGTAACTATTCCAGAGAAAGAACCAGTAAGTCATATCTCTGATTCTCGCCGTAAGGGCCTGGGCTCTAGAGGTACGCTTGCCTGGTTGTGAAGGTCAATGTCAGGCGGTGTGTCTGTACTTGTGCTTTCTGGAACGCCATTGTCACTGTCATCTTCCTCTTTGCTAGTGAGGGCAACTTCATTTTCATAGCAAAATGAATTTGCATTTGAGAGGATATATTTCTTTTCTGCTAAGTCTCTGGCGCTGCAAAGGGGTGTGTTGGGTACTTCATAAGTCTTGTGGAACCTTGAATAGTCCACTTTGTAGTAATGCTTCTCTTCAAACAGGACGGGCTCATAGCGGTGGCCCCAAAGGATTTCATTTGCCAGGTATGAGCTACGGCACTGTGTCGTCATGGCCGTGGCTTCTACCATGCCTTCCAGTATCACGACAATTTCAAAGTCTGCGTTGTCAATGTCCTGTTTGCTCAAGTCATACAAAGGGCTGTCTTCGTCGATTTCATGGACTATTGTGATTGGGGACACAAGAAATATACGGTCAATTCCACTGTCAAAGCCAACATTGATGTCTATTTGATCCAGGGGGATATACTCCCCTTCTGAAGTAATTCTGGATTTGAGGAGCTGCGCTCGAACATGAGCTTCCACCAGGTGGCTTTTCCGAAGGTTGCCCACTCGCCACATCAAACAGAGCTTGCCATCTCTCATGGCGATCACGGCATTGTGACTGAAGACAAGAGTCTCATTTCTCTTCTTCGGTTTTGCCATCTTCGCCATGACTGCACCAATGATAAAGGCGTCGATGATGCAGCCCACGATCGACTGGAACACCACCATGAAAACGGCGATCGGACACTCGTCCGTGACGCACCTGAAACCATAGCCTATGGTGGTCTGGGTCTCAATGGAGAAGAGGAAGGCGGCCGTGAAACTTTTGACCTCAGACACACAAGCTTTGCTCTCCTTTGATGCATCCAGATCCCCATGGAGCAGAGCTATCAACCAAAATGCGCAGCCAAAAAATAGCCACGAGAGCACAAAAGCCAGGCAGAAGATAACCAGCATCCACCGCCAGCGAATGTCCACGCACGTGGTAAAGATGTCCGCGAGGTACCGTTGTCCCTTCTCACCCACGTTGATGAACTGAACATTGCAGTGCCCGTCTTTCTTCACAAAGCGGCTCCTGCACTGTTGTCGGGTGTGGACTTTGCTCTTCCCGTTCCCAAAGCCATTTGCAACCGCCATGGTGGCCAGCTTCATGCCGTCTTCTTCTGAAGACACGATGCTATAGCGGTTGGTTCGCACACTGCCCATCGCTTCTGCCTTGGACTCCAGTGCTTCTGCTTTGGGAAACAGTCTGAGTTTTTGCAAAACCCTTTGGAGAAACAGTTTTGAATGCTCAGTGAGGACACACACCAAAAAAAAAATAAGGAGAGATGGGGGTCTCCGGGAGCTTTGAGGTTCTACCAAGGTCTTTCTACTGACATGCAGAGTTACCTTAGTAACTCAGCTGACATCCAGAGAACAGGTCCTGCCAAAAACAGAGAGAGCATTCATTACAAAAGAAATCATTATTAAGGGCTCTGCTTCCTAAGGCAACACTTCCTAGCAAGACACAGAGTCAGAGGTAGATAAATAAATATACCCTACGTTGAACGACTGGGTTTTTAATTCTTTGTTCCATAAAAGATTTTTTAAAATTATACTTATAAGCATTAAATCTTTAAACCCAGAAAAATTAGTTGTCTGTGACACTCTTTCCATGAAACTTTCAGGTCCTGTTTCTCCCATTATTTGCAAGCCATCTAAAATGTTCTGTTGTATGGGTCTACATCTCCCCTCTCATTCTCTTCTTTACTTTCTCTGCTTGCGAGGGTCCCGAGTTATTAAGCAGAAGAAAGACTTTCTAACTCCAAGGTTAATCCAAAACTCAATCCATGGAGATTCTAGAACTTGGACACATCTAGAGAACATTCCATACAAATGCAGAATGTTAGTATCAGCTGAATTGCAGGTACATTATGGGAGAATATGACAAAGGTGAAATCAGAAGGCATACGTTATTTTTGTTTAAATGATGAAACTGAGCAGACAAGTCCTTAAAATCATCTGAAATGAATCCCAATTTCTGGCGAAATGTTTGGGCTGGCTTCCTCCTTCTGCACACTTCAAGCAGCCACTATGCAGAAATGCCTGATAACATCTCTGTTAGTGCAAGTGATTCTGACTTGAAGACGCAAATTTGCTCTGGGGGAGAGACAGCGATTCTGTTGCCTAGCAATCAGAGTCCTGAAAATTCTCTGGAGATGGGACTGCCATGTGTAATGACAGGCTCGGAAGTAAGCACCTTTGTGCCAAAGGACCAGGTCTTTAGTGGATTGAGATAAGGCAGGAACTCATTTCATATGAGTCCAATTCTGTGTTTTCCCAAACACAAGCAACTGTGTAGGAATAGACCATAAATGTCAGTCAGCTTACTTTCACTTCCAAGCGCTGCTGTTTGCTGTATGTTCCTATGGAGAAGGCACTCACCTTTACCTAATGTGAACAAACAGTAGTTCTCAGTTTTCTACTCTTGCCTTATCCTATCCTAGGTTAAAAAAAAAACAACTATCCATAGATTTTAACTTTCCTTCTCAGCTTCAAAGACACTATTTCCCCCCTAGATTAATTAACAAAAGCCTAAGCAAAAGGCAGGGAGTATTTTCCTTATCAAATATAAATTAATGCAGCATAAAATTAAAAAATTAAAGTGATTCTCCACATTTCAAGCAACCAAATCTATCTCCTGCATTAAAGGCAGACAAGGAACAACAGATAAAAAAGGTCACAAATCTGTTGAAGCCCTCATAATGAGGATTGCACTTTTGCTTTCTCCCCCCACCAAATCATATTAAGATTAAGCAGTTAACAAAACCAATCTCAAGCCACCTGCAAACAAAAAAGCAAGTCATCTATCTTATTTTTGTTCACCCCCTTACAGAGAGGCAAGGTGCATTGTCTTTGAAAAATGCCTCGTTACAGTCTTTTCTCTTCTCCCTCCTCATCCAAGTTATTATGCAAGAATGTGCCCCAACACATTTTTCCCGAGATTAGTCATCTGTGAAAATTGCAATGTGTGTTACATTTTGGCAGCTTTTGACACCTAAATGATGCCCGATTTGAAAGTGTCTTTGAATTACTTTATAAAAAGAAGTTACTGTGCCTTCCCAGTCTTCCACCTGCTTCAATGTTTTGTCTGCTTCTCTAGGAAGTTTGTTCTTGGACAAAAGAAACAAGACTCCTATTCCTCGGGTTCTAGATCCTGGACACACAAAAAGAACTTTCTAAACAGTGCTCACAGCTCATTTGACTCATATGAAATTGTCAAGCGTTTCTACACAAAACCAGATGGAGGTGACACAACAACCAATGCAGGTGCATGTTTCCCAAACAAGGGTGGGGGAAAGGCTTCACTTAAACAGTGCTTGTATCTTTGCATTCTGAGGGACTTCAGAATTTTACAAGCTGACACCAAGAAATTCCCTTTTCATGATTCAAAATAATCCTTCCTTCTGAGTTAGCATTAGGGACCATGAGTAGACAGTCTCAAATTTCTTCTGACTTATTTCTGCACTTTTTCAGATTAAAGCATAACAACCACAGGAAATCTAAAGACTGAATTACGACTTTCCAAAAATCTTGACTCCAGGACATTAGCCTGAATCCCACAAAACTGCACACTACCAGCCTCCTCGGAATAGCTTTCCACATTTAGACCCTTGAAAAGAGCCTGGATTGAGCGACTATTATTGCTTTGTTTCCATTGCTAATGACAGAATGTGTTCCACATGCAGAGCATCATTTACAAATTTTAGCATTTCCACCTAGAAAGGGGAAAAAAAATTTTGGGGGAGCAAAATGGAGACTTTTGCCACTTTGAATAGATGTGCTCCAAAACAGATTTATATGTGTGCATGCATTTAGACTTTCGTGGGGCTGATTACACAGCAAAAATCTAGAATGTGCCAAAGTCTGATAGGTTAATTGTTTTAATATTCCACTATGAAAAGTCACTTTCCTATTAACCTGCCCAAATGCCAAGTGGCTTTAGGCAAGTGGAACACTTGTTTGCTCTTCTCTCACTGAAAATCGCCAATCCATGAGCATCTGGGAAAACTTCCATTAGCAACAGGGCTTCTATGCAACTTGATTTTAGGGACAGATTCAACATTATTTTTGGAGAAAGAATCAATTAAGAGCAGATGAGAACACTAAGTGAAGTGACTCCTTGATGGGAACAACTTAGAAGAATTGATATTTGATTGGATGAACAATGTGGGACTCCCCCTTTCAGCCAAAATACTGAAGGGCCTGATGTAAATTTGAAAGACACAAATCATCATTTCACCCAGGCTATAACCAATGAGGTAGAAAATATTTCTGGGAAATTGAGAGGCTACATGTGGTGCTGTTCATGGTAAGACTATTTATAGGCTGAGCCAAAATTAAGCATAAGCAATGGAAAAAAATAGTTCTGTGCTTCAATCTTAGGTAAATGTTAAGGGACAGGGAGCTATGGGTAAAAAAAAAATGTCAAGGAGATAACATAATGAGTGACCCTAAGTCATTTTCATCATATAAACAATATTTCCAATATGGATTATAAAAAAACAGAAAAATGTAATTGTGAACAATAAAGAGAGTGATTGTGTCCCATACTATGTTCATGGTGTAGTGAAAAAGAAAGTTTCTCACTAAGGATGAGAGCTAGGTAGTACAAGCTAGGTAGTGTGCTGGGCTTAGAGAAAGGTCTGCTAATGAGTGTGTAGAGCAGCTATTCCCCAGCTGACGCCATATAGACCAGCCTGGTGTGCTCTGGGCACATGTTGCTATGTGAGCACAACTGCTAGCAAAGCAACCTCTTAGAAGCTCAGTAAACAGAAGGGAGGGGGAGGGGAAACAAGGAAGGGGAAGGGGATACCCATTTACCTACGTGATCACCACAACATTTACAATCAACAGTGCACGCAGCATCACTCAGCATACACAAATGCTGAAAAATATACATTATGTGGTAAACAAATAATACACTAAAATAAAGAAAAACTTAAAGCAGCCAATCTGTTCAGGTAAAGACATGGTCAAACTTTCAAGCTACTCAAAAGTCATACAAGGACTCTACTGCTAACTGCAGATTCAACAACTGGGGAGTCTCATGGAAGTGGAAATACTGTGGGTTCCTTTTAATGACAAATTTACAAGAGTTTAGAACAAATATTCCTAGGGATACCAATAACATGAGATAAAGCACCCCCAAAACATGAGGGGGAAGGGCAAAAGGCAAAGTGAAATGACTTTGACCCCAACTCTCCCCCTCCCACAGTCCTTGAAGTTACAACTTTTATCCCTGAGCATGGAGATTTTTCCAGATAATGGCAAATATAAATAAAACACAGGGGATGAGGGTGGAAGTAAGCAAGAAAAAGCTAACAAGTGCATGCTAATATACAGCAGACATACAACAGTGGTTGGTGAAAGAAAATCTGGCAGCCTGTAGGTTATTAATGTGAGAAAAGTGACAAAAAGCAATATGCATTCTTTGCATACCCAAAACACATTTTCAAATAAAGTCTTATTTCTAACAGGTAAATTCTGAGTTTATAAAAATCCCCAGGATTCACAGCCATATCCTGGTTGCCTTCCTACTGATACATTCACCCGGGGAACAAACATTTCCTATCTCTTTTTTTTTTCCAATTGTCACGATGAGTGTGTGTTATGATGCAATCTTTTTTGCAGAAAATGTCGTTTCCACCACTAGGCTCCCTAGAAACCACGCTGTCTTCAACTTAGGTGTTAGTACTGTTAAGAACTGTAAGTTGCTTAGGGGAGAGCGACATAATGGTGTGAAAGTTTTTCGGTCTTTAGGCTCCATTCCAACTCGAGCTCCTGCTCTCTTCTTCCCCAAAGCAACTTTGAGACGCTTGCTCTGTTTCGAACTCGACGCTACACTCAAAGCAATGACAAAGGAAAAAAAAAAGCCAAGGATCAAGAGAATTGTTGAGTACCAAGGTCTGCCAAGGTTTGAGACCAGTACTTTACATATACACTGTCTGCCCCTTCCCTTTTCTTCGTTAGAGAGTCAAAGTAAAGTTCCCTCGCCCTTGTCTCCAAACTCAGTATCTCGCTACAGCTGGTGCATTGGAAGTTATGAGCACAAACAGATGCTGCAGAGAAATGTTTCTATTGCTCAACTGTTCCAAGCATGTCTCAGTATTTTTAGATCTGGGGATGTTCTGGTGCGCACACAAACTCTATAGGCATGATCTGGGACTCGGGAGCTTCGGTGAGCGCTACTGCAGCATGACAGCTGAGCACCTCTGGAGCAGCGGGGCAGGACAGAGTCGGGAATGGCAGCCCGAGTCCACTCCCCAGGACACACAGGCGGAGAGACAGAAGGAGGAAAAGAAAACACACAGCAGCCCTTACCTGTTGCTGGAGCAGGAGCATTGGGGACATGGAGTGGAAGTTGGGGGGCACAGAGGCATGTAAGATCCAGTAGTTTGTAAGAGCCAGTGAGCCAAAGCAAACCAGAATTCCCAAGACTCAGCTTGCCGGCGCCGGGGAAGACTGCGCGCTGGCCAAGGCTCCAGTGCGCTCTGCAATATCCTGGGCTCTTTTGAGCCGGCCCACGAGATACCGGCCTGCCTGGCTCCGCCCCTCGGTTGCTGCGGGCCAATCGCAGTGGGCCTGGCCGCGTGTCCGGCCCAGAAAACCGCGGCGGGGAGGGGAGGATGCTACACCCGCGGCCTTGGGCTCTGCCAACTAGGAGAACCTGCCGCGGCTTCCACCGCCTCCAGCCTCCGAGCCCAGTCCGGGTGTCAGGCCCCAGCTGGGCAGGAGGAGCTTGCGCTCCATCTTGGACAGCAGCAGGTGGAAAGCTCCGCTTCCGGGCTTTGGCGGCTACTTAAAATTGCAGCCTGGCCTTAGGCAAAGTTTCCTACCCTTCTCGGAGCCCCACACTTCCCTTTTTCTATCCTCTGTGGCCACTGCGCCTTGTTTGCTTCTCGAGGGGCCTGAGAAGTGCTGGTGCCAGTGCCAGGGCGAAACATCCGCTGCTAGGGAGGTTTGCATTTCAACCCGGCTGCGCCCCTCTTCCTCCCACACCCCCCGAATCCGCTGCAGAAACTGCACTACGCGGAGAAGCCGCAAATTAAATGGGGAAAGGGACCGCGACTGGCGCACAGAACCCCGCTGGATTTAGATGCGCTCAAGTGTTGCAAGTGCATAGCCGCTGGGCTCTTTCTTCCCCACCATTCGTGAATTACTTACAAAGCGCCTAGACTTCTCCAAAGGGTGAACGACTTCTTCCCTCTCTTGTTGTCCTCCCTCAATCTCTTTCTCCACCACCCCCCGGCACGCTCTGCTGATCTAAAATCGGAGCAATTAGAGAGTAATGAATTCTCTGGAACAGCAACTCCTACAGACACTCACGCTTTGCCCTTGCATCAGCGCCTTCCAGCCCTCACTTCCAGCAACAAGGCAAATAGCGTGTAGACCCTTTAAAAAACCTATGCGAAGTTCAATGTTAACTGGGTCTGGGTACTGGAACTTCGCAGATTAATCTGTATGAGTTTATGTATGTGTGTGTGAACTACATTATACATGCATAATACATTTAGTAGTCTTTTTCTAACATCGAGTTTGAAATACGTGTGTGTGATTAATGTTAACTTCCTCAAGCGATCAAATGTCTTTCGTGCAGTTTATTACTCCTCTAAAAGGTCTCTTAGAGTCGCCAAACTACTTCAACAATCTAGTTCTTATTCTGGGCAGCACAGCCCGGGTGCATTTGTGTTTGAAGAGAGAGAGAGGTGAAAAGCACTTTACAAGGGAAGGGTTTGCGCCTGTGCTCACCCCTGAGCCTCATACCCTCACATGGCCTCTAGGAGGTGCTGGTGAAATATGCTTAGGTTTTGCAGATATGTACTTAATCCTGCGTTAGCGTGTGCCTCTTTTCCTAGCACTGAACAAAATATTGAAATTAAAAGGGTGTGGAGTAGTTTATGCACGCGGTGTCACTGCTCTGATAGCCAAATGCATTCCTGTTCCATTCCACTTGTTGAGATTACGCAGTCTGCAAACCCTGTTACCAACTGTCTGGCCTTTTAAAGCACTGTAGGAGGGAATGATGCCTCACACGAGGGAGGTCTGCCTTAAGGCTTATTTATTAAGTCGTGTGTTATTTATAAACAGCTTGAATGAACTCTGCAAAATAGATGGATGTCTAGGAACCCAGGCTGTAGCCCGAAGCTAAAAGAACCTGGAGATAGACAACCTAACTCTAGATAGCCCAAGGACAGAGCATGAGTTACAGCTGATTCCACTGGGATAACCTTCTTCTGTAATGTGTTTTCTGTTGGATTTCTTCTAAGAAACAGGTGGGAGAGGTCTAATTAATTCCTTAAAACATGTTAAGCCTAAATGGAAAGAGGAAATTAATCATTTATATATGTTCTCTTCTTTTATTATGATTCAATCTCTGCATCTGTAGATGGCTAAGAATTTTCCAAACCATATGAATTCAGAGAGGCAACACTTTTATTTCCAGCTGTTTCTAAACATCAGTCCTCCAGAAGAAGATGCCATTTCTCTGAAACTTGGATTGAAATGGTTTTACTTTAATATTCTACTGTAAATAAGCTGAATGTACTACAGGCCAAAGTAGTTTTATATGGTAGGAAAATCTTTAAAGAAAGGAACATCAAGTTATAAGATTATGGTTGGTTGTATATATTTAGTTATGGGAGGAGGGGTGAATAAATATCCTAGTCTTTCTCATCAGCATTCCTCTCACTCTCCCATGGACTTATTCCTTGAAGTAGAAAGTTGAAGAACATTGGATTATTTTAATAAGCAGCTTCCTAATCTCAATGAACAATTTTACCTGATTTAGCTAAATAAAGAAATATGAAAGATATATTCAGTAAGTGAAACTTTGTAAATGCATTATAGCGTTGTTTCATTTCATTGCTTCATCTTATAAAGGAAGAAATATAAATGTGAATTTTAATTAATAAGTGACTTTTCCCTCTGTCCCCATTAGGAAAATTCTAGTGTTCCAATGCAATCAATGCTTGCAAAATATACTTTTTGGAGCGATGTGTGATACAGATTTCTCAAGTCAGAGTACATCTTTTTTGGCTGAATCAGTCTTTATTTAGCAAAAATTCCCATTAGTTTTGGACATCAGTGCAGTCGGGTGTTGGGATACATCTGTGGATTAAATTTTTCCAAGGAAATGACAATTATGCTATTACTGATTCCCTCTATGGTAACCACCTATGAGAGCCAAATATTAGTCACAATCTAGATCTGTAATCTGATTGTGAGTGGTTGTATGACGCAGAAGGTGATTGTCCCACTAGGAACACAGATCTTTCCTTTGTACTTATATAAAGATCTCCAGCAAATAGGTATAGCTTCAGACTTCCATTAACCATATATGCAACCAATTTCACAATGGTGAGAGGTGAAAAACTCCTGTCATTTGCATCTACTAGGTATTAAGAACCACTTATTAAGCTTCACAGCAATAATTAATAGTCATAATAAATAAGTGTCAGATTGACTTGAAATGTAGACAGGATGAGTTTACAATCTGCTGCTATGTGGACAAGCCACCTACTATGGTATTTTAAGGCACTGAATATATTCTCATCTATTAGAAAATAGTTTTAGCAACTTCACTTATGGCATTGGTAGCATTTAATCTTCATATTAAAGTCAATAAATGTATTTGTTGAATACATACTTTGTAATTTAGCTATATGCCAGTTTATCATATGGGAGCCATAGGAGCCCTAGGAGAAACAATTGCTTCCCTTTAATGATTCACAATCTCCAGTTGAGCATACAAGCAATGCACACATGAAATCAAATGATGATATAAGGCAACCTGTGATTAAGTGCTGAAATGGATCATGCAAAACAAAAATTCCAGAGTTTCTGAGGAGTGGAATGAAATGGAGTTGAATTTATGGAGAAGTCTTCTAGAATGGAAGACTTAATATTATGACATATTACCATATGCAGTTGTGTTAAGGATGCTGAGAACATACCAGAAGGCAATCCTGTTTGTGTCTTAAAATGCCTGTTTGCCCCAGATCTCTATATATATGTGCATGTAATCATTCGTATGAATTCAAACCTGCTTCTTAGAATGTCACACATGTCACTGCTTACACAGACACCGTTTCCTCTAAAGCAAATGTTCCACAAGCCTTATGTGTCCTCTGTCACCACTGTAACACATAGTGACTGTGCCTTATTTATCTGGCATACCTGGGAATGCAACATATCACATAATGGCTTTTCTAAACTGAAGTTTGTTTGAGTGGGAATTCTTTTTCCCAATATATTGTATGCATTCTCAGTCTCTCTCACTGATTGCCTCTGAAGCACTGGGTACGTATTTCTATAAGAGCAGAGATTTTTCCTCTCATGCTATTACAAGTATTTTTTTCTCTATATTTGTTTCTATCCACCCATGGTCACTTTTTCAAAATCCACTGCCGTGTCTTTTTTCCTTTATATCCTCATTACCCTGCATATAGCCAAGTTTAAAAAAAGTCAGTCTTATTAAATGTCAGTTGAATAAAGAAATGAGTGAAAGTCACAATATTTTTTAGGATAATAGGACTTTTGTATAATGACTCAGTTTCATTTTAATAAACATAAGTTGTTTCGTTTTATCTGGAACAGAGCAGGCCTATCAGGGTACAGTAAGAGCGGTGTCCCCTACATCAAATGAGCCTAGACTAAACTCACTGAAGCCTTCTTTCTGCTTGTTTTTCCTTCTTCTCCATCAGTGACAGCCTTCACTGCTCATTTTTGCTTCTGCCAATGTGCCTTGAATCTATAAGACTGTTACAGAGCTCTGTCTAATTTGCCGATTCTCTCTGCACTGGGCTGAGAAATTATGTAACTAAGGTTGTTAAAAATATGTACATAAAGTAAAAGCAACTACAATCAGAGGTTTTTAAAGTGGATGTATGTTTTTGAAATAGAATGAGGAGATGCTAAAATTGGAGTTACCTTGTTTTGTTCTGTCCTTTTTTGGGTAAAAAGCTTCAGGATATGGATTTACGACATCTATTTTAGCTTCTCAGAGCACTTAAATGCTTTAGTCCTTGTATTTGCTGTGTTGTGAAGAGTAGAGGTAAGTGAAGTACCCCTGTGTTTGCAAATATGCCTGTGTTTATATGCATATACACAATAAAATCATACTCTCTTTTACTGAAAAATCATCAAGTGCTTACTGTGCCCATGAATGCGGTCTTTATTTTCCATCAAATATTGTTAAAAGTAACAACAGTAAGTGGGATTGCTCTTTAAGAAGCCCATGCTTCCACAGCAGCCAAGATATTATTTAGTGAATTACATTTCATGCTTTGGAAGACTTCATTTGTCTCATGTGGGTGCGGCAATTACACTCTGAAAATGCCTCATAAATGAAAAGGTAAGTATCTGAGGAGTTTGTGCACATATCATAGCCATGTCTGGAAGTATAGGTTGGCCTTAGACAAAGGGAGGAAAGTAAATGGATGGCCAGCATCTGAATAAATGCATGAATAAAGGGTTATTTGCATAGAACATTAATTCTGAGCCAGGTTTTAGGCCCCTAAGACACGCGTGGGGAGCTGACACTTCATTCGTCAGACCCGGAGGAGCACGCGGAACATTCAGCCGGCTCTCCTTCCCTTCCTTCATTCACGCCCCCGCCTGCAGTCCCGACATGGGATTGTTTCTGTTGTTTTGTATGTTCGTTTGTTTGCTTTTAATCGTAGGTGGTTTACCAAATCTCAGTTTTCATTTATAAGGAAATAGAGATGTAAAAATTATGTTCCAAGAAAGCTCCCTGTGTGAGTGGAAGCTGTCCATATGAATTCTGAGCCTGCCGATTACAAGTCCTGCACGACTGAACTTTTCGTAGCATCTCGGCTCAGACAGAGATGCCACAAAATCTACGAAGCATAGAACAGGACCTGTATTTTTCACGGCACTTTCTGATTCCCCCAGATCCTGTCCACCCTGACTGTAGTGTGCAAAGCTTAGTCTTTCACTGTTTCCTAATTCCAAACGTTTGGCTCAATGTCCATGCTTCTCTGGGGGATAGTTTCCTCTGTTTTAACAATAAATGTGATCAGCATCTAAGGATTTGATGGAATCTTCCCCTCCTTCATTGACTGGTGTGTGTTCTGCAGGCATATACCCTTAACTGATACTTAATTTCAGGCTTTTGATAAATTTATCTTTTCACATTCAAAGCCCTGTATATAAGTGACTAAGAAATAAAACTTGTATGGCAATTATGCAAAAATAAAATGCTATACCTACTGTCACCAATAACATTAATGACAAATGATAACAGAACAAATAACATTAATAGCATTATATGATTATTAAAAGAAAACCTATGTTATGTCATTACCCATTTTATCAGTGCTTACTTAGATATTTTAATGTATTAATTAGAATCAAATCCAGATATTTCCTCTCCGGCATTTGGATTTGAGCTACATCGGTCCCTTTTAAATGTTAGAGAAATTCAAATGAATTAGCACTCTAAACACGTGTTTGAGAAAATTATTTCTATGGATAGCAATAGAGAAACTAAATTTATAACACGAACTTAAATTCTGTCACCATGCTTCAGCTTCTGGTTTTATTGGCACAGAAGAAAATCTCCATTCAGAACTTGTGTTTATATCAAAATATATTCTTTTACATGGTTTGCATAAGTAAGTCACCACATTTTAGCAAGGCAGGAACTGACCCTACAAACAATACTATTTTGTAACCTGATTGTCATCTCCCTGCATGTACATTGAAATACATGAAGACTCATACTGCACCTGTTGAACCGATCAGGAGAGCTAGCTTTCCTGTTTACCAACATTAAAATTCATACATATCAGTACACGCCATAGTGCTTTTTAAAAAGTTGATGAAAAATGATATTTTTCTCACTTGGACAAAGGTTAAGCCCCAAAGCTCTTGCTCCTAATGTCTATTCTGTTTACATAAAAATGTAGTGCCTCCTTAGTGGAGAATTAAGTGAAGGAATAGTGTATCTAATAAATCAGTTGGCAGAAAGAAAATTTGAAGCAGACACGCACATCAGAGTTATTTCTGGCGAGTCGGTGGTGACACACCTGAAAACCTCATGAGAGGATGAGGAAGGTTACGTTTTGAGTTGTAATTATTAGTCCTGGAGAAAGAGCTTTGCTGAGCATTGAGATTCCCTTTCTCAGTAACCTTCCTTCGTGATTTGGATTTTATGATGTATAGAGTTCAGTTATATTTTACATTAGATTTGCAATTAAAAAATCATCTACTCACCCATTGCATGCACATATCTTATGCATTAAAATATGAAAACTTCAAAACTTCAAAGGCAACACTCTCAGTAGTTTCCAAAAATAAAATAATCTATGAAGCTCTGAGGCTACGCAGCTTCAATATTTCAGTAAAACACTAGCTATGGACACAGAACATAAGCAGCTTCCTTAGAGTAGAAGACGATGAAAATGTTATCGTATTTCCTTGCATAAGTTATCTGAACATCTACTGGGCAAAGCATCATTTAGCACAAGGCTTAGTCACCACCCCATACCTATAGGCAGTATAATGGAAATGCATGCATGTCTCCTTAATCCTGGGCTCAACAGGGATCCATGCTCTTCCCTAAGTAAATTAGCTCAGAAAATTGACTACTCCTCTCTCTGTTCTATCTTCTTTCCTCACTCATTGCTCACTTTGCTTTATTTTACCTCTCCATGGCCCATATTTCAAATCCTACAAAAAAAGGGATTGGGACCCAAACTTAGCCAGTGATGCAGGCACAGTGCTCAGAATTATATCACTGTCACAATTTAGCATTTTGTTCACCTCTGAACATAACAGCTGGGGAACTGCCTGAGTCTAGCTCCACAGGCTCTGCTGAAAAGCAACATGCCCCCAAAGCACCAAGCACACTTGATAATATTAAACCGAGCCATACCGTGCAGGTGAAACAGTCCAGTTGGCAAATAATGATAATAATCATATAAAAATCAGTTTTGAAATTATTTCTCCAAAGGAAAAATCAACCTCTGTGAGTTGACTTAAAGACCATGATATAAAAACAAGGAAAAAAAGATAGAAAAGAAAACAAGAAAGAAGCCTAAGCATTGACAGACATTCTGTCTGTCTGCCATCTGCTGAACCCTCCTCGAGTCTGCATCAGAAGGCAGCCTGACCTGCAGCCCTTTTCCAGCAACATTAGGAATGGGAGATCTCTCCTGCAAAAGGTCTCGCCCCTAACTCCACTGAAGACCCCCTCAGGCTCTGAAAACTTTTTCTCACAGGACAGCTTGAGCAAGTCTATGAGTTCATGCTCAAAGTGAATTTGCTAATTTCCTCTCTGTGCAAAGACCAGGGTATTTATTTCTCTTACGTAATTTCCAGGGAGTCCGTTACATGACCTGACTTCTATTCTGTTGGCCGACTCAGGGACCTTACCATCAAACAGTCACTGTTGGTGAGAACAACCAAGGACTGATATATGACTGCAAAGGAACTTAACAATTCCTGGAAGGAAAAGGGTTAAGAGCCAGTAAAAACAGCATAAATTTACACATAACCTAGTGCGATTACACTTTGATTCTCTTCCTTGCAAGAAACGACAACAATGCAGCCTCCATAATTAACGCTTCTGGTCTAAAAAACCTTCTCCCCAAAGGACACATTCCACCCACTGCAGACGGTCTCAACAACCTTCTGGCTAGAAAGGTCCTCTACACAGAGAGATGCACTTGCTGGTGGGCTTTCTTTCCAAGGGACCTGAAAGGTTCACGACGGCATGGGAAAATAATCTCAACTATTGGGCCGAAGGGAACAGCCTTGTGTGACTGGTTTGTAATGGTCTGATTCCAGCTGACAGGTTCTAGAATTATAACTGCTTTGTCCCAAACTTGCTAAGAAGGGGGATGGCTTGAATTGCCTGAGGACTTGGCTTCAGAAAGAATTATGAGCAGATAAAAGCTAATGCACTGGCTTAAAAGTTACAAAAAAAGAAAAAAGAAATAAAGAAATAAAAGAGAACTGCCCTGATATCATTGCCTTTCATCAAGCGACCAAGCACCATGCTCTGCCTTCTTTCTCCAAAATACAGGGAGAAGATTGTCTAAGCGAGGGAAAAATACAGGATGTGGATTTGTTTTTCTGTAAAAATGACACTGAATGCTCCAAAGGGTGAATGAGGCACATGGTTCAGTCCTCTCTGTCCTCACCCAGCAGTGGATGCTTCCCTAAATAACCAAGCTGGTTGCAAATTGAGCTCTCAGGAGCGGGGTCAGTTGGGCCATGACAAAGGGGAAGAATGGAGCGGCAGCTTCTCTCTTCCTTGCTCAGATCCCTTAACTGACCAACAGTCCCCCTTTCCATTCTTTTCCTCAATTTCCTCTCTATTTCCTTTCTCTTCTAGGAATTTTCCATCGGTTGGAGAGCAAGGACATCCGTTGTCACACTGATGGGAGAAGTTGCACTTTTGCCCTTGGCTGTGGATGCACTGGGGTGGTCGAGTCTTTGCCTGCAGAACCCACTAGTGCTAGAGGGGCACACAGCAGCTGCTTTGGCAGTGCCCCACCAATGCTGCCCTGTTCTTTTCTTCCCTTAACCTCCCCACAGATTCCTCAAGGAAAACCTCTTAATGCTTCCTGGCCATGGAGCTCAAATACCTAGACCACCAGATATCTAGAGGATGGTCTTGGGGCCTTTTGAATACTATTGATTATATTAGAAGTTCTGGTGAAGAACGGAACTAAAACAGAAAATGCAGCAACCCGGGGGGTGGGGGAGAAACAATTAGAGATGGCATCACTGAGTGATTTTTGTTCAGAAATCAATTCTTAAAAAAACTGACTTCTTTGTGTGAAGAAACTTCCCTGATATGGGATATGGCCAGCTCTGAAATGAGTTCTCCCAAACATACCCCTCTTCTTTTGTTCATGAAAAACAATAGAGGACTGAGCCTTCGTGATGGGATAGTATCTGCGTGAAGAAAATGCCCCAGAACAGAGATAGATGCTTTCTAGGTGAATATCCTTGTTATATGAGACCCATAGGAAAGAAAACCTTCATCTGAAACCTGGGCCTTCCTGATATTTTGAGTCAAGGACGTCACATTTCCCGTGGTGCTAGGTCTGCAGACGACAGTGCTCAGGCAAAATCTGCCTCACTGTCTACACAACTCACGAGCTGACAACATTCTTATATTTTTAAATGGTAGGATCTAGAGAAGAGAGATGAAGAATATCATTTTGTGACACTTGATTATTTTATAAAATTCAAATTTCTGTGTTTATTAATGAGTTGTACCGGACGAGAGCCACACTCATTTGCTGGCAGATAGTCCCTGACTATCTCTGTGCTGCATGACACAGCTGAGTGGGTGAGACAGAGACTGCCCACAGCCCACAAAACCTAGCACACGTCCTATCTGGCCCTTCGCTGGAAAAGTGCCGACCACGGGCCCAGAGTCATGCTATGGAACACAAAGCCGAATTGAATAAAAAGGGTGTGAATGCTATTCCTCCTCTCTGATTTTAGTAGACTGCATAGAGTAAATGTGCTTCCATAGAGAACACCTAGCCTTTCAAACCATGGGGCAACATGTGGGTAAATGTTCAGAATTGCCTCTTAGAGTCGATTAAATAGAAACACAAAAGCAGGGGACCAAATAGAAAGATGGATGGGATTTTAAAAATAAATGATTGTATTTCATGAGAAGTTCTAGGAAGAAAATTATCAAGCATTTAAAAAGAAATGAAGCCAGCAATTCATTTTGGAGGAATTTTTAGTTTCAGAATCTAATGAAATGAAAATGGTGATATTAATGACTTCAAACAATATAGGACTTCCCCAAGTCCTCTCTATTTAGTATTAAAACTTTTTATTTAAAAATGGACTTTAGTGATCTTTAGGGTTAAATATTTGTCGAAAATCCATGGATGAACTAATTCTCTACGTTTAACCTGTTTTTTATTTTACAAGCATGGGAGAGAGAGTTGAACAAGCTCTTCCTTCAGGGTCCACCCGGTTATTTCCTGTGAGCTCTTTGGCCAAACTAAAATGGCAGAGCTTTTCCCTTATTTCATTGGACCTCTCAACAATCTGACCTACTAGAAATAAAGGTGATATAATCCATTTCAAAACCTCTGCATAAATGTAAGTTCTCTGGGAGTCATGTAATGTAAATGATTATAATATAATTACAGTTCAATGAGTCATGACCTTAGTCCTCCGTGCCCTGGGTGGTTTCAGACTACGGCATTTAATATGACATCATCGTATTATTTCTTCTGTTTGTTTTTGCATGCTGCTTTAATCTGATGATCTCTGAAGGCTGATCTAAAGGTGGTGTTGCTAATTATTACTATTATTATCCTCATTATCATTGTAGTTTTCAGTGCAGAGAATGCTAAGCTAGAGACCACTACTTTCTTCATAGCCACTAATGAATTGCACATGAATTTAAAAGCAAGTATGTTCTGTCTTTTCAGCACAATGTTCTTATAGGAATATAGAGTTCCTTCATTTAGGCTCCTGGAAAAATTAAGTATCCTGGCAGCTATCCTTGTAAATAATCAGAAAACAATAAAATAGTGCGTTTGATACTTTCAAGAGTGTTCCGTTTGTAAGAATTCGTAGATAAGCACACCAACAAGTTTTTGTCAGCCTCTCTCTTGCTTATTTGTTATAATAGTCAACAAAAATCAACAATTTACTGTAGCTATTTGATGAATAGCCGTTTTACCATAAACTAAATATAAACATATTCCCTTTTCAAATATTACTATTGAATCTACAATAAGAGGCACAAACTATACATTAAATTAGAGCTGGTTTACATCATTACTCATTAGTCAACATAGCAATGCATAGCCTAACGTATAACCACGCACAGCTTCCCAAATGTTTCATCAATTCACTGAAAACCCATTACCAGCCTTGAGTCATCACTCTCTGTCTTTAGAACACTTTCGACGAAAATTGAACCTGTTCGGCTTTTATGTTCTGATAGGTTGATTAAATAGCCCTATTAGGTTTTTAAATTACCTACGTGCTCACTAATAGTGTGTTTTTAAAGTACGAAGAGTAAATTTTTAAAAACTTTGTTTGAAATGGGTACCAAAGAACATACCCCAAACCAAGGCAGCACCAAAATCAGCTAGCTCTGCCCCCTCGGAACAGCGGCGGTGGAGAGGGCGCACTGCGGGGGAGACCAACAGCGGCGGAGAGTGTGGGGATGGAGGCCGGGCTGGCGTTGACCAAAAAGACCCATTTTGCCTGACATTGAACATGAACGTGTGTGGGTGGGGGAAATCAAATCCATGAAGAGGAAAAAATAATGTAAACTTTCATGAGGGCCAGCAAATGTTTGATCGAGAATTTCATTTCCCAGTTGATTGCTCTTTAGCTCCAGCATGAACCTGCTGTTCTAGAACAATTTCAGTTTAAAAAACTCATGTTTCTCTAGTTCATAGAACTCAGCACTTAGCCCCTTCCACTATGCTTTAGTAGGATAGACCAAAAAAAAAAGCTTGACTCATGGGCTAGGATACACCAACACATTTGACACACTTGCCTTCAACCGTTGTAATATATGACCAGCTAGAGAGATGGAGAGCTGGCATCTTACAGAATCCGAGGTTTTGTTTTGTTTTTTTCTCTGTGGTATACTTTTGTGATAGGTGTTCTTCCTGAGCCAAAAATGGTGATGTAGCCCTTTGCTTCTAGATCCTCTCTATTAATGTTTCAATGGCAGATAAATTTAGTTCTCTCTTTTAGTGAACGCACAAGTGCAGGTGCCACTCACACAAAGAAAACGTTGATTTGAAAAGCTGGATTTTTTGAAACTGATACATTCTTGCCAACTAAACTTCATGACAAATGTTCCAGAGGAAGAAAAGCACAAGCCACTCTGGCAGCTGATGTTGCTTTAAACATGTGGTCACAGACTTCAGAGGGCACTTTGGGACCGCCTACCAGCCCAGCTCTATTCCCGAGTCCATTCACACTCCTGGTCTCGGAGATGAGTGTTTGGACCTTTGCTGTCTCCACTCAGAACTCTGCTACCCTTTACTCTTAGCTCATTACAAGGGAAAAACAAAAGCAGAGAGAACATCTCCAGCCTCAGCCCCACTGGGCCTCAACATGAAATCTGCCTCCACGTCTCTACCTGCACGTACTGTTTCTCCTCCTGTACCTGCGGCTACGACGTCACCCCTCCCTCCCTTGTACACTAGATGCCACATCCCTACTCAACTATTCCAGGACTATACTTCTTTAATTATCCCTTCTCTCCTACATCGTCTATTTTTTCCTCTCGATGGGATCATTCCCATCTGTTCACAAGCATGCTAAACTACCTCCCACTTACAAAAGAGAAAGAAAAATACAAAGAAAGAAATAAAATTAAAGGAAAGCATCCCTTGACCCCGTATCTCCCTCCGGCTATTATTATTTCCCGTATCTTCTCGCCTTTACATCGAAACTTTCCAAAAGTCTCCACAGCCTCCCACCTCTCGTTCTCCCTGCGACCTCCTGCAGTCGGTGTTCGCCCCAGGCATTCATTCCTTCCAAAGGCTTTCACAGGAGTCCCACAGTCAGCTCTGTTCTCGCTCAGCGCACGGGGCCTCTAAGCTGCACTTCAGGCCAGTGACTTCTTGGATCACTTCCTTTACTTGGCTATTAAGTAGCCGCTCTTCTCTGTTGTGCCTTATACCTTGCAGACAGCTTGCTCCTTCTTGGCCTCCTGTAATGAGTTTCCTTCTGTTTCAGCCTCACCACATGGCAGGGCCCCTGGATCTGGCATCCTGTTTTCATGCCGCACTCAGCTCCTGGCAGATTTCATGCAAACCTGCACCGTTAAAGGCAGATACATACATGGGACTTCCAAACCTGTCCTCAGGTCTGACCTCTTTGCAACTCCAAACTCACAGATATGACTTCCTACTTTTTCCCCCACTTGACTATCCAGTAAGCATCCGAGAGACACCTTGGCCAACACGGAACTCTCAATTTTTGCTACTCCCCTAGACCCTCGAAGTCCTTCTTGCATCAGGGTCTTTGCACTGGCTTAGCACGCTCTGCCCCAGGTACCCGCGTGGTTTACTCACTCTGGTCTAGCTTTAGGATGTTCTCCTCTAACATCCTGAGCAGACGTCCCCTCCAGCGGGAGGCCTGCCCTGGCCACCCTGCCTGCAACGGCACCCGTCGCTCTTGGCGCGGGTTCACTCCTTTCTTCCCTTTTCATGGAACTTAGCTGTGTCTGTCATTAAACTCTGTGTTTGTCTCCTTGCTTTTTCTCTCTCCTCCTACACTGTAAGTCCAAGACAGCAAGATTATCTTTTAAAAAGTTTAGTTCATTATTGCCTACACAATGTCTATGATTGACCGGACACAGGGTAAATGCTCACTATAGGAATACATGAGTTAATGAATTTTAGAAAAATCGGGCACCACAACTGAACCTCTCATTTACTGAATGTATTCATTCTAGTCTTGGCAAACAAACAGCCAGGGCAGGAAGGAAGAAAGGACTAGTCAGAAAAATAAAGCCGTGGCTTGGAGTGAGATTTACTGTTCATTGCAACAAACTCTGGGTAAAGATGACAAATGGTTGACATGGATCCGCGTATAGGTTCTGCTTTTTAATAACGTGATGATAGGCAAATGTTTTCTGATTTTCCACATTGCATCGATAAAGTGGTTAGAAGAGGTACATGGGAGATTTTTCTGTTTGAAATTTTATGAACTCCATCTCTAACTTATAGTGACATGACTTCTCTCGGGGAGACCATATTGGAAGGTCTTATGAGAACATCTTTGATAAATATTAAGAATGCACACCTTTTTAAGACAATAAAAATGAAGACGGGCACCACATATTGGCCATTCATTCTGTGCTAAGTGTTATCTTAAGAACTCTCACTTGCAATGTGTCCTTGAATTGTGACAACCTTATGTATGAGATCAGCACTTTTACCCCCATTTAACAGATAAGCAAACAGGCTCAGAGGTTTGGGTAGTTGCCTAAGGTACACCACTACACATCCCCAGAGCTAGGATCGAGCCTACATCAGTGGACCTCCCTGATTTCCATCTAAATTAAATTAGAGAGTCTAATGGAGAGAGACCCAAAGAAAAAGACAGCGAGACTGATACACGCAAAATGGGAATAAGTGATAGAAAGAGACTGAGAGAGGCAGGGAAACTGTCGGATACAAAGACAAAGAAACAGAGACTAAGAAACAGATGAAGAGACTCAAAACCAACTGCAGCGTGGCAGCACCTCCGTGAGAATGTATTACATCCTCTCCTTCTCCTCACCCTCCTTAGGAGGGAATTGTTGGAACTCCATTTGTCTCCCTAAGACCTTCATCCCCGGTTAAAACTATATCCTTGATCAAACAAGCCCTGGTGATATAAAACAGTGGCCATTAACATTCCTGAATTTGTTACCAAATATATTATTTAGTCCTTAGCAGAAGGAACACTGCGGGAAGGTGGCCAATCCTGTCTTTCTCTGCTCTTCACATCTGGATGCTGACATAAGTGGAATTTGGAAAACAGAAAAGTCCTTTAAACAAGTATCACGACTCTTTGAAACACATAGAAATTCTGAGATTGTCCCGCACATATTGATGAAGCAAACCTCTGCTCATTATAAAACCGTGTTCATTGAGCTGTTTCTATATATGCATTAATGTAATTATTCTAATACAGTCATCGATACCTAAACTGATACCTAAACTCTGGTTGCTTTCTCTTGCTATAAATAGATTGCTGGATTATTTATTAGATCTCAATGGACATGATCCAGACTACCACGTCCATATTTGTAGACAGAGCATGGCCACCCAAATGAACTCTGATTTCATCTTCTAAATACATGTTCCACATGGAGGTAGCAAAGGAAAAGTCTACTTCGTGAAGTCCCTACTTAGACCAATGGCACTTGCTGCTTTGCAGTGCGAGAAATTTTCTGACTTGAGTAGTGCCGATTACATTTCATTCAGAGGCCTTATTGGCTATGTGATTCCCAAATAACATCCCATAGAAGTGGAGGGGAAATTAAAACGGAATGGATTTACTTCATGGAAAAAAAAAAAAAAAAAAAAACCTGTGTTCCCTTGTGACCACAAGGTGGCACAATGGTGACCAAGAATGCTCGACCTCCTGCTAGAATCACAATTACCAGAGGCTTTTACATAATTGTTACTATTAATAGTTGTTATTATTATCCATATGGCATTTCAAAAAGCCAACATATCACCCTAGCCTTTGGTGAAAATGATAAAGTGCTTTTATTAATTTTTAATCTCTTTTCTTTGCTTTCCAAATCATTAATATTTTGCTTTCAACCAATTCCCAGTCCCAGGAAGGACAAGGAGGTGTGCACATTCCTCATTTTATTTATTGTCCGAAGCTGTGAAACAAAGAGTAATCACTTGGATACTACGTTATATTTCGGGAAAAAGATAGAACTTTTTATTGTTTGATGGATCTGATGTTGCTCAGATCCACACTTTCATGACTATTCTCATACTTACCTGCGATGTAAGAATAGAAACAGCCATCCTGGGAACTGGGGGTTACGGGAAAGCTTCAGGTCTGTTATCTACCCAGTGCTATGCCCCTGCGGGGCCCCACGGCAGACCTGCTGTTGAGGGGACTGGCCCAAACGTCCCAGCGTGCTGTCCAGTGATTCCTGACTGTTTGGTATTGAGATCAGACCATGTGCCTCGTGCTCGGGGGCTAGGAGACCACTAGTGTCTGGGAATGTGGGTGCTGCGGTCACAGTCAGTTATACTTACGGGGAGGGGATAAAAAAAGTAGTCACTTCTCCCAAAATGGAAATAAAACACAGGCTGGCCAAGCACACTTGTTCAGGTCACTCACTGCACAAGTCACCCGTCTGAAGATGCACCTTTAATGATAGAACAAAGAGTTGGCACCACCCTTGACTAAAAACCATTTCCTCCAACTTCCATAGATTCAGTGTTCCGGCATTTCATAATACTTTCTTAATCCTCTTAATCCTTAATCCTTAATTTCTTAAACCTTAAACCTGAGGATATGCCTATTGATTTTAAAAAGGGAAAGAGAGAGGAAGATCATCAATGTAAGAGAGAAGCATTGATCAGTTGCCTCCCATACACATCCCAAATAGGGATCAAACCTGCAACCCAGGTATGTACCCTGACTGGGAATCGAACCTGCAACATTTTGGTATGTGGGACGATGCTCCAACCAACTGAGCCACCTAGCCAAGGCTGGCATTTGATAAAGTTTAATAGCATATCAGATGTCCTTTGTTAGTTTGTCATAAATTCAGGTCACCCTCGTCAGAATTTCAGTGCTCCACTTTAGTTACTACATTTTTCACACCACCACCTGCTTCCTGCCTTTGGCATTACAAAAGCAGTATTTCATCTTTTTAAAAAATCAGACCTGTGTCACTTTTAATTCTCCTGTTTAAAATAGGCCCAATTTTAGAAAGGGACAGTAATACAGAACTGAAAACTAAGTTCAGCAAATATTATCACTTTAACTGAATGGTTGATTTATTATCATAGGAAGTATAAAATGTGCATCACAGTTAGTTATACATTAAAGAAGAATTTTTTAAAAGCAGAAAATAACATGAAATTAGAACTCACCTGTTAAATTCAGAGTACCATAATTATGAGAATACAAAAGATTGCAGTCCATTACATATGCTAATGAAAATAATATAAAAGGTCAACAACAAACAAATAAAAAAAGAATCAGGACTAAAAGTAGAGTGAGGGAAAATCACTACATTTTGTGGCTGTGAGGAATCACAAGTGATTTAAAGTGACATCCAGGCCATGCCGTGTTTGGGAACAGTGGGCCAGAGAGTTTGAGTAGTCCCCCCAAGTCCCCCAGCTCCTTAGTGACAGTGCTGGGGACAGAAAAAATGACATCAATGACGCTTGGGAGCAGGAAGAGAATACACTTAGAGAACTAACCTCAGACATCCAGGTGAAAGCACGGGTATTTAGCAAAAAAAATTTTTGTGATAATTAGCAGAATAATACTGTCCTATAGCTAATAATGCTTTCGCTTTCAGATTCCATTGAAGCATGCAATTAGTGATATATAGAGGGAAAACACAGAATATTTGTTTATCATGCAATCCCTATGCACCTGATAGTTGTATGTGTGTGCGTATATATATCTCCAAACACATATACAGCCTGCCCTCCATATCCATGACTTCCACTTACAGGGATTCAATCAGTCAGGGACGGAAGTTACTCAGAAAAAAATGCGTTGCCCTGTAGCTGATGTGTACTCTGTACTCTGTACTCTGTAGTCAGGCTGCATCTGAGCATGCACAGGCTCCTTTCTCGTCATTATTTCCTGAACAGTATATTGTAACAGCTGCTTACATAGCATTTACATTATATGAGGCATTAGAAGTTATCTAGAGATGATTTAAAGTACACGGGAGGATGTGCATAGGTTACATACAAATACTCTACCATTTTCCGTAAGGGACTTGAGCATCCTCAGATTTTGGTGTCCCAGGGGTGGGGGTGGAGTCCTGGAACCAATCCCTCATGGATACCAAGGGAGGACTGCATGCAGATGCAGGTGTGGGGCGTGGGTGTCATGGGATAGCCCACAAGGTAAATATTATCGCCATTTATATTCATAAAGAAACTGAGGCTCAGTGACAGTAACAAAATTGCCCAAGTTCACATAGCTGCCAAAGGACACACCTAGATTTGAACCCACTAGTGTCTGATGTGAAATCCATGACCCCCTCCTACTGTGAGTCATACATCAGAGAGAAAGAATTGTTCCTCCCCTATACAGATGCATTCGATACCCTTCTGGCACATGGAGGGGGTGGCTCAGAGTCTTCCGCGGGGTTTGCAAGAACATCATAGGCCAGCAAGCACACCCAGGCTCAACTAGCAGCCAACTAGCCTGTTTGGGTTGTGATGGGCCATGTTCAGCTAATGAGCCTGCTCCTCCCAGGTCCCCTCTAATGAGCCGGAACATGTTCAGAAGCTTGCACAGAATGCATGGTATTATGACATAAAGTAGTTAAGTACTTTTTGAAACAGCTTGAACTGAATGCCCAGTAGGTAGTTTACAAGGGGGGTCTCCTACATGACATGCAATCTAATTCTCCTTGGTCTGCCACTATTGACTAGGCCTCCTGTGTATCTGAGTACAGTAGAATTTTTGTTCTCAAAGCACCATTTTGCTGAATCCTGAAGCCTTGTGCAACAGAGAGGAAGTGTAGTTTACATTATCCAACGTGCTTTCGGTAAGGCAGCACACAAATCATTTATGTTTGGGTGGGAATAATTTGTATTCCTTCTACTAAATGAGTTCTTTTCAATTTCCCCCTTTTTTGGCTTAAGTCAATATTGAAAGTTTTGGAATGTAAATTAATGGCCAAAACTCTAAAACAGATGCAGAGTTTGCTACTGGTAATAACACCTTCCACTTTATGAGGCCTCACATGTGCCTGGTACTGTTGAACACTTTGCAAATGTTCTCTCACTTAATCCTTATAACAACGTGTGTGTGGAACGGTACTAGTATTTCCCACACTTCACAGTTGAGAAAACGGGCACACAGAGTCACACAGGAGGAAAATAGTAGAAATAGGACCCAAGCCTGGGCAGTCTGGTTACTAAGCCTGCTCTCATGATCACGGCTCCACACAACAAGAGAAACCATTGAGGCGAGAACCACGCACCGGAAACGCCAGCTAAGTCACTCCAGGCTGCACAGTGAGTAAGACGAGCAGCTGTGGTCCGCCCCGTCTCCGGGACTCTCTCAGGTGGGGCTCTTTGCCTTGCAGGTCCTGCCTCAAGAACGGCCCGCGTCCATGTGCTACGAGAAGAGCCCCGCTCCTCACGGTGTTTGCTGGTTCCCTGAGGATGGCCCTGCCACGGAACTACATGTTCCAGCTCCCGAGGTGGGAGGCCGGGCGCAGGCCCCACGTGCATTAGCATTGCCCTGAAAAAAGGCGGACCTTTTCCTTTTGAATTCAATACTTTTTGTGTACATTTGGGATGAGATTATACTCATAGCTCTTAACAGCTCTTTTCCACATTTTTTTCCTTGCCTACACTCTAGCTTGTCTAAATAAGTAATGATAAATTAACAGTTCAGTTCAAAAAGCACTTCTAGAAAATAACAGGCTTTTATTTCATAAAGGGTCTTGAAATGAGTGCTTTTTCCCAATTAATAATTGCAGAATAAAAACATCTCAACCTCAGGCAGCATCAGAACTACTTACTGCCCGTGGAGATTCAAAGCCCTGGGTTCCTCAGCAGTCCCTCCACGGTGGGGTCTCTGGGCACCTAACTCCTCCTATGTGAAATGAACTCTGACTAAAGGAGCTACTGTCTGAAAAGATCTTTGGTTCTGGAAGTGCCTAGCTCTGTTCTTACCCTGGCCCCTAGGCCTCGCTAGCCTCCCCTCTCCAGGCAAACTGGTATCAGTACAGTTAACAGGCAGCACAATAAATAATTGACCTGAAACATGTGCTTCTAATTCAAATGAAGAGCCTTTACCCATGGTGCACAGTGCACGTGATCCAAGCATTTTATGTGGAAATTTGAAGGTTTCTGATAACTTTCTGTAAAGAAGTTTTCACAGGGTCTGAACCTCTTGGGGCTCTTTCTGTCTCAAGTTCAAGTTACTTAGATAGTGATTAAGGATGTTTTATAGGTCCCTGTGGTAAATTATAGCATAGAGAGAAAAAAGAATTCTCTGGCTGTGTAATTTAGCAAGACTTAATCTATCTGTTTGGGTTTTCATCCTCGCTGCTCGCTGAAAACGTTACATGACGAACCTGTTTCTCCGCGGCCCACCGAGGCACCCGAGTTCCCACGGACGGACGGTCTGACTTCAGTGATTACCCAGCTCAGGTTACCGTGTCCTGTTTACTTAGAAGCCCCTCCATCTCGGTCCAGCTGCTTTTTCTTGGGATGACAGACTGGAGATCCAGCATTCTTTTACTTTGCAGCATGAACCAATGGGTCCAAACAGCAAAGGGCAATAGTTTATTTACTTTTTCATTTTCCTTGCTAGGTACTCAGCAACTAGGAGACTGATGAACTTGGAAACATGTAGCCATGTTGATTAAGTCTCCGAACGCTACCCTAAAGATCCCCAACATTCCTGAGGAAAGGAGCACAGGGTGACATGACAGGACAAGATGCCATTTGTCCCCAGCCAAATGTCATGACCCAACAACAGAGTTGTAAGAGGACCACATGAAGTTGGTGTCGGCAACTGTGCACACAGAGAGAACTTGGGGATTGACTGGGACATAACGTCTTTCTTCCTGAAGAAAAGCTGCAAAGCGATGCAGACCAGGCCTGGTTTCCTGGCAACACTATGATTTTGTCTCTCCGGGAAAAGGCCCCTGTGGGAGGCCTTGCTTGCTCTCTGCCCACAGATGTATCTGAACCGAGTCTCTACGACAGGCTTTCGTTTTCAAAGACCTCAAATCCAGGAGAATCTTTGCAGAGAACTTGCCAAGCGCCTCCCCACTGTTTCCCTCTGTGTGTCTGAATTACCCCTACTGACATTCTGTGTGTGGGGCCCAAAGTTACTTTCTCCAGCAAATGGGTCATGCTGCTCCTTTAAAAATGAAAGTGAGAGAGAGAGAGAGAGAGGCCACACCAAATTTAGAATTGAGGCAGAGCTCCGTGATTTACAGAGGACCAAGGGTCATTTCTAGAAGTTCACAAAGTTTATTTACACACATAGGCATGCAGACACACACAAAAGGGTTTGCAGAACATTCAGAGCAGAAGAATCGATGCTTATAGTCAGGGGAGCTAACAGCCTGCTTTAAATGGAGGATTTGGTTTCTAATCTTTTAAATAGGTGCAGCCCAGAGAATCTACTTTGCACAAACCCTGGCCAACTCAGAAGTAATGAAATACAAATATCTCCAGAAAGGATCTAGATTTCTTGGTAGATGTTTATACAATTGAATAAGTTGATGCAGTTGGCCTCCCTGGGGGTGGGAAACACGGTCCCAGCAGAGTTCTGCTTTGTAGCCTGAGTCTCGGTGGATTTCAGGTCCCTAGCCCCAGTGACAGTCTCATTAAAACACGGAGTGTCACTCTGGGAAAGGGAAGGAAGGAGCTAAAGGGCAGCAGGCCGGGCAGTCCTTTTATCGAGGTCACTCAGCCGTTGGAGCCTCAGAGGGATTTCCAGGCCGAAGTAATTCTTTTGTGTTTGTTTGACAGTAATAGTGGCATTTGCTCAACTTCCCAGAAACTATGTGGTTTCCACAGAGACCCTGTCCATCAAATGTCAGGTACAAGTTGGCCCTGACGTGAACATCTTTTCCTCGCCAGCCTTTGTTCCCTGCGGAATCGCCTTTAGGTATCGCACTCACTGTGTCAGGAAGATTCACGTTCGTGCCTGTAGAAGTCTGGAGCTACCCAATCTCAGGGTGCACCCCGTTCTCCTCCTTTTCCAGCCTCCCTCGGAAGGCGTGTTCTCATTCCCAGTCTCACATGAGTCCCACCGAAGCTGCAACTGCCAAGTGTGAAGTTCAAAAGGATGGATGCAGGGATAAAGGGCGCGTGCCACGGAGTCAGCCTTTCTGAAAGGTCACACCCAGAGTTCTGCAGACACCTCACAGGCCAGAACCATGTCACGGGAACATCAAACACGCCCAACCCCACCGCTGCGAGGAAGACTGAAAAGCATAGTTGATTTTTTTTTAATCTGGGCACATTGCAGTCCCAATTGGGACAATGTTAGAAAGACACCTAGAAGGAGATATCTGATGGCCTGAAAATTAAAAATATCCACCCACTGTTCTGCCAGGAGGATTAAGTGTATCTGTGCAAAGACCTCTTAGAGCTGGATGAATAGGTCAGTGGTCAGTGAAAACAGCACTTCCTTCTCCCTCCCTGTGCTCCCTCACGTGGCCTGTGGACAGGCTACGGCGCAAGTGAAGCCAATGCCTTGATGCCATGGTTGGTTTGCCATCTAAGTTCACTGAATAATTCCATCTTTAGGGAGAAGTCAAGAAAAAATAGTCGACCTACTTCTCCTCACTGACACAGCATTTGAAGCTAGAAAGGCTGTTTCGCACAGCGCCTTCTTTCAGTGCTGACAGAGCACTTCACTGCAGTTCAGATACAGCTGTTCGACAAGCTGTCCCAAACCCAGGAGGACGGCTGGTAGTTCTGCCTGCGTCCTAATTCTCTGAGAAAAGGATGTCATCGCTGTGCGTCGCCCCCGCTGCCGACCTCAGCGGCAGAGCTCACACCACCTGGGACACAGGCACACGTGCACACTTTCCGTGTTATTTTGGGGATCTTTATTATCGGGTAACTCTTTGAGGTGTCAAAGCATGTTATAAACTCTAAACAGAAAATTAGAGATAAATGTTACATGGGAATGCCAAGTTTACATTCTATTCTGGGTAAGAAAATTTGACAACGGAATGTATTTATTGAACATTGATGTCTCTATTGCAATGCTCACAAAGTAAGGTCACGGGTAGACAGTCCAGGAAGCAAAGGAAAGCGAAACAACACCAGTAGATGGTAGTAGGTAAAAAATGCATTATTTGTCTCTCCAACGTTAAGCTTCAAGACAGTTTTGCAACTTGTGGCCTGAACAAATCTCTCATCCATGAAAAAATAGAAATAAAAATTTTGCATGTGTTCAGTTACAAAGTACTTTGTTGCCCACAGGCAAAAGAAAGAATGAGGGGAAGGGAGGAAGGGAGGGAGAGGGGAAAGAGGAAGGAAAAAGAGAAAAAAGAAGAAAAACACTTTATATACCTATGTAATTTTACTTCTATTGGTCATCTTGGAGTGTGTCATTTAGTTCAATTTACTTGTGTGTTTTAATTTAAATAGAGAGAGAGGGAGATTTCAAAAAGCCAGAACTATGTGTGTTTATGTATTTAAATAAAATAAATAAAAATCTATGGCATATATTGATTGCCAACTCAAAAACAATGTTAAAAAGTACAGATGATTCTGAATGTAGCTAATAACTCCAACGTTTAAAGCAAAGTGACTCTTCATCACAGGTGACTGAATCTGTATTTAAAGTAGTCATGATTAACATCTTTTAACAGGGAAATAAAGTATACAGATGTACCCCATGTCTTCAAATTTAAGCAATGTGATAACCCTCAGCTTCTCCATTAAATAATGTGCATTCACTTCCTTTAACTATATTTTACAAAATCTTCAATTTAAATGATTGTTCTAAGTTCCATAGAAAAATTTCTTAAAATCCACAGTTCAAGGTATTTGTGTTTTGTAAAGTAATCAAAACAGGCAGCATCATACCTGCTTCTGGGCACAAATAAATACCTTTCCCCTCGCCTCACCCCCCCATCCCCTGAGAAAACAAAGCTTCTATCCCTCATGGAGCCAGTCCAAGCTGAGGTACCTTAGGGCACTGCATGCCTCTCCTCCCAAGGGGTCCCAGTATGTTCAGGGCTGCTGTCCGCTCCCTTCCCCATCTCCACGATCCTGCTCCCTCACCTTGTCCTTGGGGAAGGTGGGAGGTGGGTATAAAATGCCCCCTTGTCGGAAAACCTACCAAGGTCAGGGTTGCCTTATTTCTGCCCTTCCAGGTTGGAGTCAACCAAGGCACCTGAGAGAAATACTGCTCTAAATAATAACACCACCTTTTCTTCTGCCTCCTGTTAGAGGAAAAATGGCTCTTAGCACTCACTGACCATTACCTGGGCAAGTGGCTGTGGAGGAGCCAACTGAATTGGTGGCACTGTCTATTTCTCACAGTCACTAACTCTTCTTGCTGATGCCAAGACACAATGAGGGCACACAGAGGGACTCGGATGGAAAAATTGATGTCACTCTTAAATATCTCAACATTGCAACCTACTAAATGCATGCTTTGCATACCTTGGTTAGATGATATGATTTTTTTATAGGAAGCCACTTGTTACACTACCAATTTTGATACATTAAAATTATTATTGATGCTGATTGCCTATTCTATTTTTTATGTATTTCAGCATCCTACCTTTCTTCCCCGTTATTGAATATTACACCTGCAATTCAAGATGCAAGTAAACAGAATAATAAAAGGAGGTGAAATTCATATGAGTCAATCAGACTCTTATGAATCATATTAGGAGCATCCCTAATACAAAATTTGCTAGCAAAAAGAAAAGTGTAATGATGGGCCCTATGTAATTTTTAGATTATTTTTCATCAAGTTTTAGCTGCTCTTCTGACTCCCCGTCAGCATCACACAGAACTATAACATTCTTTTAAAGCCCTTTTTATAACTAAAACTTGCCTTAAGGTAATTACTAGATAGTAAAACAATTAAGTGCAATTACAGTGTGTGACTACATCTGGGATTCTACGGAGATTCTGTTTAAAGTCAGGAGAGCTTTCTGATAAGGTGCTTCCTTACACTCATCGGCAGAGGTGGCGGTCTCCTCTGGGCCTTCACAGCTGTTGACAATGGCAACTGCACTAAATGACCTTCTCCTGACCTTGGTTTCAGACATGCCGCCAGATCCTCGGGCTGGGGGAGCCTTTTCCATGTTGTGGAGCTGCTGGTCTTTCCAGTCCAGTTGTTTGGCACTGCAAAAGGGCGCATACACCTCAACGCTGCCCTCGAACTGTAAGCAGTTCACTTTGTAGTACTTTCTCTTCACTTCCAAGACGTCATTGAACCTGTGGCCCCAGAGAATTTCCCGGGGAACGTAGGAACTCCTGGATTGGTGGGAAGTCCCCGTGGAGTCCCCAGTATAGATAAATGTCACCAAAATCTCAAAGTTATCTTTGGCCACTGCTTTCCGGTCAAGGGCATACAGAGGGCTCTCGTGGTCAATTTCATGAACAATAGTCACGGGTGTGACGAGGATGATCTGGTCGTTGACCAGCTTCAGGTCTTTGAAAGCCATGGTCATGCGCCCTTCGCTGTCCTCCGAGTAGCGGAGGAGCTGGGCACGAACGGTGCCTTCGACCACGTGGTTGGGTCGGAAGTCCCCGATGCGCCACATGAGGCAGAGCTTCCCGTCTCTCATGCCGATGAGCGCGAAGTAGCTGAAGCGAATGGTCTGGGCTCGCTTGCGCGCCGTTGCCATCTTGGCCAACGCGGCCCCGATGATGAAGGTGTTGATGATGCAGCTGAGGATGGACTGCAGGATCACCGTGAGCACGGCCGCCGAGCACTCCTCCGTGACACAGCGGTACCCATAGCCTATGGTGGTCTGGGTCTCCAGGGAGAACAGAAAGGCCCCTGTGAAAGAATGGACGTTGTCGACGCAAGGCGTGATGTCTGGGTTGTTTAACAGGTCTCCGTGATGCAAGGCTATGAGCCAAAAGATCGAGCCAAATATCAACCAGGAGAGAATGTAGGACAAAGAGAATATCACGAACATGTGGCGCCACTTGGTGTCCACAAGGGTGGTGAAAATGTCCACCACGTAGCTCCCCCACTCTCCGAAAATGTGCTTGAAGTACACGTTGCAGCTGCCGTCCTTGTGCAGCAGGCGTCTGCGGGCTCGCCGCTTCTCCGCGATGAGGTGCTCCGGCGGGTACCCTGCGTACTTGGGGTCCACGTTCACGATTGGGTAGCTGCTGCCGTAGTAGCTCATTCTTTCCTGCGCCCTGCGGGCATCCAGCTGACTTCTGTCACCGAAATGGGTCTCTGCACCTTGCTTTCTGTTGGTTTGGGTTTCCAGTTAAAACCTGAAAAAAAAAAGAAAATTAAACTCACTTTAACTCTAGCTTTCATCTCCATCTTAATAGCAATTTGCCGAATGCAAAGCACTTTTATGCCATTTGAAATAGCTGACTTCATTGGAACGACAGAGGCTCTCAGTATTGATTACTCATTTCAGTTTAGGATTCAACGCAGTCATTATGGGAACAAAATATGAATTAGGGAAAGTAACATTTTTATAAATGCATGAAGCTTGCGTAAACACTATGATTATCCCAAATAAAGCATCACTACTGTTTCTGAACTGACCTAAAAAAATTACCTTGTTTTTTTTGTAGACTCTTCTGGCATGAGGGCATTTAGAAAACAAAATAATCTATAATATAGAAAGGCAGAATAGAATTCAGATATTTATCTAGAAGTCTTATAACCTTTCTGTTTAAATAAAATGGTTTTCCTTAAAAGAAGGAGGCACTAAAGAGTTTCTATCTTCATGTAAAATGGAACTTACATACTGGTTGCTATAATGTAGTCCCTCACCTTTAGCACCTGTTGCTGCCTCTCTCCTCCACGGAGGTTGTTCTTCCTTGTGTACTTCCCAGGACCGAGCAGAGTTGATTGGAACACTATTTCAGATTCAACTCCTTTACCCCAGTTCTACCTTTAGTCTTGAGAGGAAAAAAAATATCTTTCTTAACCCCAGAGGAGTTAAAACCACTCCCAGTTAGGCTGTCAGTAAGGTATAAAATTGCTTGTGCCTTTGTCTCACAACATCCATCTTTTCTTTCTTTTTTTTTTTTTTTTTTTTTGGCACTGGAAGCTCTTCTCTGTCCTTCTGAATAGAAGCCCCAAAATTTGCCAAAGTTGCTAATCTTATTGCCCTCTTAAAGGGAGCATACTTCCAATGGACCCCTCCCTCCTGCTTTTCAGTTATGTCCCTGATGTTTCCACGGCCATCCCGAAGCAAAGCCATCTTTGTCCCTCCAAATTCAGTCTGTAAAAAAATTAAGGCAGAACATACAGTTCTTAATGCCTTTAGCATTTCATGGTGTAGGCTCAAGTCTGAAAGCAAGTTTAAAAAAATCAATGTTAAAGGATCTTTAGTTACTTCTATGCAAAATTAAGAATTCATCGCAGCCCACTATTAATGGTTTAGTAATTATTTGAGTATGTTTTCCACACAGTCTACCTGTGCTGGGTGGGGGGAGGGAGTACAAGAAGAAGGTGACACTTCAGAGGATCCTGCGACTCTGCGGCACTGAACGATGCAGTCGGAGTAATTACTATGCCTGACATTGAGGCCCCCCTACACACTTGAAACCAACCACGGAAATTGATCACTAAATACTTATCCAGCCTGCCTTCTAGCTGCAAAAGAGAGGAAACAGTTAATTTCCCTCTGGTCAGAAGGCATCGTTTTTCCTCCTCTCCAGGGATCAGGCCCACGTTACAATAAACACTTTGTTTGGTGGACCACTGTGAGGATGGACACTCGGCCAGAAAATCCCACAGGGCATGTAGGAGTTTCTCTCTGTCCAGCTCCCTGCCGGGGCCATGTCGCCCACCCTCCTCCAGATCTGTTTTTAAGTAGTTGTCCTCTCCTTTGTCAGCCCTTCATCATCTTTTGGGGTGACAGTCGTATAAATTCAGGACGTGACCCAAGGCTGAGAAAATGCTTACTGGAATGTTGAATAGCAGCTATTTCCACAAAGTTTGTCCACAACATATATCATTCCTTGTAGGTTCCAGGCTGACTTCCCAGTCTCCACTCTCTCACCTGGTCATTGGAGGCAGGAGAATGGAGCCAATTATAATCAAAGACCCATATGATTTGAAACTCAAAAGCGTATTTGGAGATAGGATTGTTTTCTTACTGAACACTTCCAACCCAGTTCCTTAAAGGGACCTGCACCGACCGTGAGAGTGCGAGAATGGGAAAAGCACAGTTCATAAATCAAGAGCTACTGTGTGACTGTGATCTTCTCTGCTGCCAACAGAAAAATGATTTTTATTTGAAATGGCATTCGGTTGGCATCACTTTCAATTCCAGCGGTGCCAACAACTGTTACAAATAAGCCAGTTTAAAAACACCTGCATTAGTATGCTAATTGGCAAATGAATCTTCAATTAAGACAAACAACAAGTGTGCAAATCTGAGGATGGGGACAGTTTCTGAATCGTGTAACAATTTCAAGGATACAAGTTTGGCTGTGAGAATTCCGCCCCAAACGCACCACGTCCTCTGCTGCGGTTCGTCACTGGGGTTGTTCCTTTTCACTTTCCAGAGAGAGGTTTTGAGATTTTGGTTAGGTGCACGCCCTTTGTTCACCTACGCTTAGATTTCCCAACCATATAAAGGATGCATTTTCTAAAAGGCCGCCGTTTTTAAGCTAAATGACAGAATATAAGCAAATAATTTTCCTCAGTCTTAACCATTTTTCAGGCTGCCTAATGAATGAAGAAGTTTATGGAGGCCGATTTGCCAAAATGGCTAGAAAAAATAAGTATGTATTAATCTGTTTCATATATTACGTTAATTAGAACAGTGTTCCAATTGTTTACCATTAAATAATAGAAGATAAGACTTGTTGATTGATGGGCAGTCTACAATGTTTGTGTTTCTCAGGATTAAAACTGGCTTCCAAAGTCCCTTAGGGCCTCCATAATCACCGTGTCACCATCCATTCCATCATGGAAAAGCATTTGCGATATTCTTACTGCTGAATTTCTTTTTTGCATTTTGTGCTCCTTGCTCTCTGGAAACAGATGGTGGCTGTTGCATTGGTTGTAAAATTCTTTTAAAAAATGGAAGTTTGATCACTGTAATTTCAAAATTGTGGAGTATAGAGTTCAAAAGTAAATGCTGAATCAGGTAAGGTCCCCCTTCTGCACGAGGTTCAAACTGTTTATCCAGGTGATTAATGGCAAAGGTAGAAAAAGAACCACAATTTCTTGGTCGTGATATGGAATTCTTTTCTCAGTGAGGCCAGGGCAAGAGACAGAGCGCAGTCCGGAACCTGGGGGTTCCTGGGAAGGCCACGGAAGCTCATGATAATGTGCAAAGACACTTAGGACAGCGCTTCGGCAAGATGACCCCATTCACTGCCGCCCACGGGGACAGAGGAACTTAGAGGGGACTGCCAACCCCATCCTGACAGTGACTTTCCTCAGAAGTTCTTCCTTCTATTAAGTTCAGACATTTTTTTAAAAAAATCCTTAATGTACTTCAACTGGTGAGATTGGAAATTTTTCCTCAGTTTCCTAGATCTTTGTATGACTTCAAGGAGAAGTCTTTACTGATTCAGTATATTTCAAATATGCTATACACATGACAGGGAACATTTTCACCAAAACAAATAAATGACACCCCGTGGATCTGTCTCCGATTCTCCATGCGCAAACGCGCCTCCGTTGAAACTCACCAGTTTCATCAACAGCAATGTCTCTGCCTTTTTTGTCCCAGCTTCTCAAATTCAGCTATTTACCAAGCAGACTACTGGTGTGGATAATTCTTCAAGCTTAAGCTTTTCATTAGCATGTTGAGGGCACAACACAATGGTTAAGACTTTATAATCCTCTGTCACTTTGATAATCAAATTTGATCTTCTCTCTAGACCTACTTAATATAAATGCCATCATAGTAATCACAAATAATGGCCTCAAGTATCTTTGGTAAATTAATTTTATGAATGCCAACAGCCTTTCAGATTCACCAGTATCTTTTTTACAATGCAAATGACTTATGTGAAGTCATCACTGTAATCAAGTTACTTGCCTGGCGACTATTAGGTCAGATAAATTGTAGTGGGAACTTGAGAGTTGATGGGGTAGAGAGCAGGAAAGATGGCCTAAATTCCACGTGCAGGTCACTGTCCTTGAGAACAGGCTGGGTGGAGCTTTGTGGTACGAGGGGAGGGGCACTTGAGGGACAGAGAGAAGGCGTGGTCAGGTGGCACATAGGGGTGGGCTCTGGTTGCTGAGCAGGGAAGAAAAGGGGTGTTATGAGATGCAACAGAATCCAAACAAGTTAGGTTATTTTGCTCAAAACTCATCCTACCACTTGTTGCCTCGGAATCACGCCTGAGCCTCATCTTTCCTGGAATCCCCCCGAGACATTCAGACACACTTAGGTGGAGCCCGCCATTCAGCCACGACACCTGCTGCACCCGGTACCTGCTGCCCAGCTTTCTCCAAGCACTCTCGGTCTCCTGAAGTGCACACACTTTCTCCTTGGTTGACAAACCCATGGAGCTCTCATGGCCTTTCTCAGCTACTGTCATCCCCAGAGCAGGCTTGGATTTCACCGGTGACCATGGATTTTACGTTTTTCCTGATATAACCTGGTCATCTCTCTTCTCAATCAACTTCAGAAAGTTTCGTGCCACTTAATGATAAGGAGGGACGTGTAATACATTATGAGTGAACAGCTAGACTGGCAGCTGGTGCTGGGGAGGAGATGCAGAGGCCCCAAGTTGCTAGGAACTTTATCTGGAGACCCTTTTAGGAGCCAGCTTTTCCTGAAGTAACAGCTCCATCCCAGTCGTGAACCCTCCTCACCCCAAACGATGCCGTGTTTTATAAAGAGGAGAAATGTGGAGGCTGGGATGATGTTTCTTCATTTTCCAGGTGTCAACATAGTACAGAAGTAACGTGAGTTATGATACTAAATTATACTGGTTCAGACATTAAGTTACCTTAATAAGAAATAGTCTGAAATGAAAGGAATTTTGTTTTGTTTTGTCTTGTGCAGAATCCAAGTGTTGGGAAGCAGACTCCAGGTCCGGGTCGGCCCTCACGCTCCTGAGCAGCTGTGTCAGGTCACAGGGCTCTGCGCCTCAGTGTCTCCCTCCATGAAATGGGGTGACCCCTGCATCGCTGAGGCACCGGGAGGCTGAACGAGATAGTCAGTGGGAAGCCATCTCTCACTGTGCTGAGCGCGTAGTCGTGACTCAGTAAATATTCCTCAAATGTGAGTCCCATGAGGACTCAGTTTCCCCCTCTGTAAAATATCACAGTGTCTGTTTAAACCCTCTCGAAGAGCTTTCCACTTGCGTGACAGCAAGGCAGAAACTATGTGGTTCCCAGTAGATATTTTTATTTAAGTTCAGGGGCGGCATCAGTTTCCTGCCACTAAGCCACCGGGCTGCTTCTCTGTCCTTCCACTCCTTCCCCTAACCCCCAGGGATGGGGTCATTTTCCTTTCCCTTTCACAATTGTTAACAAATAAGAGATTCCCTATTCCTTGTTCCCAGCATACAGGCATGCGCCACACACACATACACTTTCAACTTAGTTTAAGAATTTTATTGCAAAAATAATAATAATTTTTATTGCTATTTACTCTGAGCAACCAGCCTAAAAGGAGCAAGACTGACACTTGGCAGATTTGAGAGGTTAAAGAAATTCACAAGGTAATTATTGTGGCTGGAAAAATGGACCTATGGAAAGTAACGTCACAGGGCGATCTGATCATAAATTCCTAACTGGGCAGGTCATGGTGAGCAGTCATGTCCCAGGCCCAAAATGTTTTGGTAAAAGGTCTATCTTTGCCTTAAGCCAGCCCTGTCTATTGTCCTTGTGCATCTGGGTTAACACACCTTTGCAGTGCCAGAAGTAATAGCCCTGGGAGGGGGTATTAACCCTCAAGAGAGTACATGATCTCGTTAGCCGTTAACTATCCTATAATCTAATGCCTGCCTTGCTTTCTCCCACTTCCATGGAAGTTTCCTCCTTAATTTCAAACGAAGAAAAGAAGCTGCAGAACTGTTTTTCTCCGGAGCATTTGAGATCTGGCTCCCCTGCATAGATCATCAGTTTGGCTCAAATAAACTCATAAAAGCGTTTGAACATTTCTTACGTCCACATCATCATGCTTATTCTTTGTCTTAAAAGCTATGTACATGTTGTACTACGATGGCTCTGAAGTTTTCTCTTATCTTGAAAATCAGCCTGCCCATCCCTGTCTTGGAAGCATGCCAGCCCCAGCTGCTGAGAATTTACCTGGCGCTGAATCTGGGCTGGTGCTGAAGCTACATGCCATGAGATCTCAGGTCCCTTTAAGAGACCAGAGCTCAATTTCCCTTTGTTGTGTAAGGAAAGTACTTTCCCCCAAAGGCTTCTAAAATTGTCCAGTGGAGAATTTATGACTGATTGTTTACTTGTTTGGTTTTTGTTCATTTTTAAAAATGGAGCTCCTATTGTGTGCCAGGCCCACCACTCTTAGGAATCGGAGAACAGAGTCCCACCTGTACGGAATTTGCATTTGAGAGTTGGCACCAATACACACGAAAACAATAAAATGAGATCATTGCTGATCACAGCAAGTGCCGAGGAGAAAGCAAATGCAGTAGTGATGTGGAGAAGGGCCGGAGTGGGGATGAGGGTGCCGCTTAACAAGGGTGGTCAGGGGAAGCTCGGCCCAGGACCCGGCAGTCAAGCCCAGCCTTCACTTTTCTTGGCTCCAGCCTTGGGTGAACAGTCTCAGCTCTGGCCTGGTTCTCCGTCCTGTTTGTTTGTGGGAGGCACAGTCACTAGCTGGTTGTTAAGGCGCTCGCTATTTATAGGTGTGATTTGGCTGCTTCGTCCTTTGTTCTAAGCTAATTTTAAGGCCTGGTTCTCACAAGAACCTATCATTACGGGAACTCATCTGCATTTTATCACTGAATTCAGCCTCTCCTGATCAGGTGAAAACCTGGTTTTCCTTGGTTTACAGAATAGCCTTCTAACCCCTTTCTTGCCACTTTCATCCAGAGTGATTATCTTAACCTGAAATGTAAATAAGCCTCCTGCTACCAAGAGGAGCAGGCCAAGCCCCACCTGGTCCTGCAATCCCATGGTTAAAGGGTGGGAATATGGAAATCAAAACCTCGGATCTTAGCTGTACGGTATCAGCATCTTAGCACTATCTTTAAGCTTCTCTGTATTTATTTAAAACTTAGGGACAATAGTTGACATCTTAAAGGGTTTCTGTAAGGAATAAATGAATAATATAAAAGAGTGCAAAGGCTAGCTCCCCGAGAGCTCTCATTATGTATAGTCTTCCTTTAACTCTTAATTTGAATAAATATTTCTGATCTGTTTCTACCTAGTCTGGGAGAGATGGATATCTGAGCCATAACCTGGAAGACTGATAGGACTTAACTAAATAAGAAGAAAAAGAGTTTCCCAGGCAGAGGAACAGCATTTGCAAAGGCTCTGTGACTCACAAAGGCACAGAGAATGTTTTCCAAAGAACTGAAATTAAGGCAGAGGGTGGACGTCTCGGGGAGCCAAACCTGGAAAGGGAGATAAAGGCAGGACATAAATGACCTACAGGTAGAGTTACAGACTTGGGTCTCTCTCCCAAGAACAGTGAAAGCAGTGGGAGGATCCTAACCAAGGGCATAGCATGATAAAGTTTGCATTTTTAAAAGATCACTCTGACTGTCCAGTGGGAAGTTGGTTGGAGAAATTTAAAGAGGACTTGGTGGAGATAAACCAGGAAGGTATTTCAATGACCAGGTAAGAGGCGATGGTGGCTGGGATTAGGATGATGCCCGTGGAAGTGGCAGAAGCTGCCTGTCACTACAGTGTTTCTTCACCCTGCAGCTGGAGCAGGGTCACGTGAGCTTAGAGTGGCCAATAAGAACTTCAGGAACAAGACTTTGCTTCTTGAGGAAGTGGCACTGGGTTCTGGATCCTATCTTTCCATCTACAAGGACTCAAGAGGCCAGTGGTGTGGTGGTACAGCTACGTTTCCCCGGAGGAGGACACAAGTCACAGCTCCTAGAGAGAGAGTCCTTAGATAAAATTTTGCCTTGCCTTTTATTTGAGCTCAGATCAGGTTCTTTTTCTTCATACTTCCTTTGAGGCTATAAGCTACCTGATGTCTTTTCAATAATATTTTCTTCTGCTTGTGTTAACAAAGGCTAGTGGGGTTTTTTGCTTGAAACAGAGAAAATGAAGTTAAAATTCAGTTTAATATGGATGAGTATGGTCTAGTCATTCTCCTAGTTTACTCCTATCGCGTAAACTAGGAGCAAGTCTTGGTGGTTCAACTTCATTCCAATCACGCATCATCACAGTCAAAACCCCCGTGTTTTCAGTGGACCAGGTCTTCAAAGGACCACAGCTTCCTGAAATAGCTTTTTCTTCCCCTACTGTACTTGAATCTATTGTTTTTAAAAAATAAAATCAAAATATGTTGCTCCCCTGCTTAAAACAGCCAGTATCTTTCCACTGCGATTAGAGTGAATTGCATGATCTATATTGTACACAGATCACCTGCATCTGACCTCTGCCCATCTCTGGAGGTCATCTCCTGCTATTCTCACTGTTCACTGTGTCTGTCTTTTTCACTAACACAGGGGTCAGAAAACTATAGCCGAAGGGCCAAATCCAGCCACTGTTTTTGTAAGTAGATGTCATTGGAGCACATGCAGACCACTGTGTACATACTGTCTACGACCGTTCACTGTCCACTGTCCAGCTGCACTGCAGACTTGAGTAGCTGCACAGAGACCGTGTGATCCACAAAGCCCAACCTGTTCACTGTCTGAATCTCGACAGAGAAAGTTTGCTAAATTCCACTCTAACATATAAGGAGGTTCTTGCCCCAGGTCCTTTGCGTTTTCTGCCTACAAAGCTTCTTATTATCACTGAAGTCTTGTCTCTCATGTCATCTTTTTAAAGAGGGCATGACTGATGAGGATATAAACTAACACCTTTCATGCTATAGTTTTGTGACTCATTAACATGCTTTATTCGTTTTTTAAAAGATTTTTAAATTTATTTTTTAGAGAGATGGAAGGGGAGAGAGAAAGAGAGGGAGAGAAACATCAATGTGTAGGAGAAACATCGATCGATTACCTCTCACACGTGCACCAACTGGGCACCTGGCCCGAAACCCAGGCATGTGCCCTGACCGGGAATCAAACCAGCAACCTTTCACTTCCCGGAATGATGCCCAACCCGCTGAGCCACACTGGTTAGGGCAACATGCTTTATTCATTTTAAAACACTTACCACTACTGACTGAATTACTTATTTTTTGGCTAGATTGCCCATGAACCAGATTTTAAGCTCCATGACAAAAAGTCCCCTTGTCTTATTTACCTCTGTATCCCCACCAGCTATAAAAATATGTGGCAAGTGGGCACTCGTTAATTATACTTCGAAGGAATGAATTAATAAATCATCAAACAATACAGACTGAGCAGTTCAATACTTTCAGGGGGCGTCAGTCCTACTAAGAACCCGAGCACTGCTGGAACTGTAAAGACATCCGGGCTGACAGTTCTTCAAACATCAGCTCCCAGTTCCTTCAGTTACCTCGCCTCGCCCCTATCCAAGCAGCCAGTTCGTATGGAGCTTTTATGTATTTATTTACTTACTTTTTAAAGAAAACTGCTTATAACTCTGCTGTAGAACTCTCTGGAAATCTGAAAAAAGGTGCTTACCACTAAAAAGTGTTTCATAAAATTTGTTGAAGCAGTGATTAAATTATTAGAAATGTGGTTCTCCTTATACTACTGTAGGTTATCACTCTTCTGTTTTAAAGATTCAGTCAAATATTTTACACATCGATTTAATCTGCACTACTTCTGGAGGTGAGTTGGCTCTTGTGAAAACAGTCCGTGAATTTGGTACAGCCTCTGATCCATCGATTCCCTCGTGCGATTTGCCCTGAGGAAACGGTCACGGATGAGCACACAGCCACGGCTAATTTGTCGGACTATTTGTAGGAGCAAACACCGGCTAAGCCTAGCCATCAATACATGTGGAATTGTTTTATATCACTACTCAGTACTTTTAATGTCGTCATTAAAAGTGATAGAGTAAAAAAAATGACAGGAAAAATGAAAACACTGTTCGTTGGAAAAAATAAAATGGGACTATAAAACAGCATGCACAATATACATTTTTAAGTTTTAATATACTTAAGCATGGAGAAAAGACACAGTGACATACAAAATGTCAACTGTGGCCTTCTCTCTTTGGTATGATCATTTTTCTCCTTTTTTTTCTGTTTGCCTAATTATATTTTCGGATATTTTACAATGAACATGCATTACTTTTCCAAAGAAGAAAAAACAGGTATTTTCAGCTGTGACTGTTGAAGTGGACTGATTCTCAGGCTGCACAAAGGAAAAGCAAACCAATAGCAATCGAAAAGCATTTATTAGAGCATTTAAAAGGCAACTATAAATAGCCCAGAGAGGCAGACAGTCTTACAGACGTTTCAAGTCAGACATGGATGCTGTAATTTTTGCTGGAACAATTCACAGAAACAAATATAGTGACATTTAATTCATCTAAGTAAAACCAGATCTCATTTAAAACAAGGAAGGGGGGCTAGAGGGAGCAGGGTCAGATGTGGCCACTGGAGACCAATTGGAGAAATCATGAAAGCAGCTGGGAACAGATCGGAGTCCACAAAGCAGGGTTAAAATTAAACAGGCATCACAGGCAGCTCTCCCCTCTCAGCACCCCCTCCTCCCTTCCCCATTCCAAACACATTAAACTGTTAATACCGTCCTTTCTTGGCTTGGTATACCAAAGTCTGTTTTAGGAATCTTTCTTTTATCTTAATATTTTTCGATAACTTTGGAAAGAAAATGTTTTAAATTGTGTTATTTTGCAACGTTAATGCTGTAAGGTCTATGTTAATAGACTTAAATTTAAAAAAATATGTTTGTTGATTTTAGAAAAAGAAGAAGGGAAACAGAGAGAGAGAAAGAGAGAGACATACATCGATGTGAGAGAGAAACATCAGCAGTTGCCTCCCATACGCACCCCAACCAGGGACTGAACCCACAACCCTGGCATGTGCCTTGACGGGGAATCAACCCTCAGTCCTTTGGTGTACAAAATGATGCTCCAACCAACTGAGCCACACTGACCAGGGAGTTAATAGACTTTTAAGACCCAGGGAAATGGTTCTTTGAAATGGATAAATTTGAGGAGGGCAATTAAATATTCATGATGTAGACTTACCTAAATAGCTGGCCCTAGCTAGTTCTTAATAAGTCATATTCATGAACTTCAAAACTTTATTTGGATTCCCCTATAAGCAGTATAGTATGCCAGTGTTTTTCAAAGCACAATCTACTAACAACCTGCTTCTGAAATCCTAGGGTGGGGGCATGTTACACCTGCAGATCCTTGGATGTCACCCCAAGCATTCTGACTGCCTGCCCCAACCCAGTCTATTCTTACACGTCCTCAAGATCTTCTGCTTTAAAGTTTCCAGAATTGAGACACTGGGTCAGACAGACATGAGACTAAATTGAGATGCTTGTTTGATCACTAGTAAGACTAACTGCATGTCTGCATAAATTAATCTCTTTGAGCCTCCAACTGTCCATCTAAAAAATGCAGACCCTAGGACTGCATGGGAAGGTTAAATGAAGCTGTGTTTCCAAACCCCCTTTCATTGTAACTTGTGTTTAATACATATGCAATTGCTATGCTCGTAGCTATGACTACTGTTCATTCAAACGTAGATCCAAGTGAGGGGAGAGAGAGAGAGAGAGAGAGAGAGAGAGAGAGAGAGAGAGAGAGAGAGAGGCAGAGAGAGAGACAGAGAGAGAATCTGCCAGTTTTCTTCACCATGAATTACTGATTGCCAATTTTCCAGACTTCTTTGAAAATTCCCTTCTAGCCCTGATTGTCATGACATTACCTTCAGGGAGACATGACAGAGCTGCCCAGGAAAACCACAGGTATGAAGAACAGAAGTCATTTTGTACTAGTCACCCACTTTGCTTTCTAGATGCCCAGTTACCTATGACTGACCTCCAGTAGCTCCCATATAGTTTGATTTGGGAGTAGCTATGTTTGAATCTGTCTGAATATGTTTTGTCTGTTCCAAAACAACTGTAATATATGGAAAGCATATGTGGCGTGGCTTTTGACCTTCTCCAAGTTTGGTATTTATGATATTCCAGCAGAAAAGTAAGCCCTATCTTGCTATTTTCCCATTTCGTGAGAACTACCTGCGAACTGTCCTCTTTGACAATGTGCAGAGAGTCTATTTATTAGTCTATTCAATCTGCTGGGAATCACTGAACTCACAAATGTGATTTGCTAGTAGACCAGGAACCCCCTGGACAGTGTCTACAACTTCTTTGACCTTTAAATGATTGAGTTTCTGTGTTAAGCTGTCAAAATGAAAACTCAGGACAGCTTTATTACAGAGGAAAATAAAGCAACTGTTATTGGCTGTTATCTTAATTCTCCTTTTCCCTTGGGGATACAGATAAATTGAGGAGGCCTTAAAATACAGGACAAAAGATCTCCCTAGGAAGATCCAGACAGATAGCCTACTGAGACAATACCTTAAGCAGGGCACTGCTTATCACCTGAGATCAGCTTTCTATTAGCTTGAGCCTGTCCAAGGGCACTCGGCACTAAACGATTGCCTGTGACTACAGACCATAGCTGATGGAAGTTAGTGCATTTCATACTCTGTGGAGTGTCCACACATTTCATTTCCTATACTTGCTCGACCACGTGCACTTGTGCCTCCACCACAGGGCTCTGCAGGAAAAACGAGTCACCCTACCTGAGTTGGAGGGTTTAATTGCATCATCTATGAAAGCATATACAAGCAGAGGTGGCCCAAGTTAGTGATGCTCCTCTTAAAAAGAGAAGGGACACTGTTTCTGGCATTTCTTGGGCCAGACTAGTCATTGGGATAGACACTGGGGAGTTCAGTGTGGGGCAGATGGCACTTTGCCCTTAAACCCGATGGTAAGGTGTTTAAACCTTCACTGTGAGACACTCTATCACTTAGCTAAATATGCCAATGCCTGTAAAAGAGCATGGAAACAGCCTTTGTGCACTCTTCAATTCAGCCCACATTTAAATGCCCCCGAGGCACCGTGTGGACCGTTACTGAGGATTATGAGGACTACTGTTGCTCTTGGGGAGCTCAGTCTTGCCAAGAATACTACACACATTCTATTGAGACAGCCTGCCAAGAGCACACACGTGCTCTATGGCAGAATAACGTCAAAGTGGCATGATGTTGTAGCTCCCAAAGGAAGGGGGTTATGTTTGAGATCTTTCCTGGCATTTACGGTGCTGTGGGGGTTCAGAACAAATCACCCCAAGGCATGCCTCTGTGGTATACAGTTTGTTTTGAGCTAAAGACAACTTTAGCCACAGGCTCAAAACAAACTTCTGTCCCTCCCTTAACTACATAGAAGAACTTGAATTCGGGGCCTTGCCTGTGATGAGAGATGATCAGAGATAACCTCTTTTGACCTACTGGTCGGGTGGGACAAACTTACCATCCCGCAGTGACCCTTTGAAGGCCCAAGCCACCTGGCCTCCCCCTAGCTCAGGGTGTCCTGCACACTCCTGTTCCCTTTCTGCCTCTGGACAATGTCCGCATGTGGGGTCTGGCTCTCGTGTACACAGGCGTCCTGTGCATGTGTATGTGTTAAATTTGATTATCTTTTGCGAATCTGTCTCATGTCTGTTTGATTATTAGGCCTTGAGGGTAGTTTGTTCCTCCCCCACAGTGCAAAGGTGCTTCTTCGGCTTCTGCTTTTGTGGTTAATTCTTAAGTTTCTAGGTTAATGATGGAAGATGGTGCCATAGACAAGCCACAGAAGGGAAGCAGTCAGAAATCGATTTGCATTTGGCTTGGAATAAATCATTTGCTTTGGAAAGAATGCCCCATTTCCGTGCATTGCAGGCTATTGAAATGATTTTCTGTTCCCTGAATTCAAGCTGTCAGACAGGCAGGATGTAATCAAGGGGAACATTCTGGGTAGTTGAGCAAACGGCAGTTTAGGGGTTTTTATTTTTAATCCCATGGGCTAATTCATCCAGCAGATAATCTGCGTATGGAAATGTGAGTGGTGCTTGGCTTGAACAAATAGATTTCCCATATTCAAATCAAAATTCATTCCTGGCCAAGAACGTAGCAATATGGAGAAAGATTTCTAATATATTTTTAAAATTCAACATTTTTTAGCTACTGATTTTATTACAAGTAATTCCTAACCATTATAAATGCAGCCAGCCTGGCCTTCTTTTATTTGAGATTGACTGGAGAAGGGGATGCAGAGAAAAGATAATAAAGTTACCTTTTGTTTCAACTTAATCAAAATGCCACTTTGCCCCCATGTAGTGAAGATAACATTTATGAAAAATTCATTCAACAGATGAGCCTTGGCAATACTGCAGAAATTTAAAATCTTAACGGAAAGAATATGCTGTGAACTAAAATAGCTTTTTCCATTCTTCGAGTTTTGGACCAGAGGAAGAAATACTGGCTTTTTAACTGAGAAATGTAAATATTATTGGCATTTGAATTCCCACATCTCATGTAACTTCCTTGTAGAAAGATAAATGGGGTGGCTTCATTGAAAAAAATTAGTAATGAATCCTCAAATCAGATTTTCAACAGTTTGTGAGTATCCAGTGCAAGTTTTTCTATATCCACAAACACTTGAGAGGAGATGTAATAGTCATTCATATTCATATTTGGCTAAATGGCACCCAAACCTTGTGAAAACCAAAATGCAAGACTCCACTCCTCACTCCCCAGCACCACTAACCAAGAGTTTCCACTTAGATTTCATCCTGGGTTTGGCTAGGCACAAAAACACAATATACATGCCTGTCAATATATATGCCAAGCAAAGCCAGTCTCCACTTCCTCTCCCCAGCAGGGCCGTTCGTGACCTTCATCCTTGTCATTGAACTCAAAGAACGCTCTTTGTACAGAAGCACACACTGGGGTTTGTGATCTTGCCCGCCTGGGGGCATATTTCTGTAGGCCCTTCACCCAAAGAGATTTTACTGTCCGTGCAATAGAATGCACTATCGAAATCTCAACTATCTCAACAGTGATGGCCAGGCAGTCAGGAAGTATCACCAGCAGTTCAGTGTGGTGCAGCCTTGAGGTCTGGCTCACAGGCGATGTGTGACACTCATCAAGGTTTCTCTGTGTGCCCCTGGCTTCCACTTTCAGTGGCATCTGCCCCTCGGTCCAGCAGGGCCTCTTCTTTCAGAGCCTCAGTGCTGTGTCACACGCCCCTAATCCAAACGACACTCCTAAAAAGTAGGTTTTAGTGTATCTTTCATGTCCTGTACATTCACAAACTAAGTCTTGGAGAAATGAAGTCTTCACTGTATGTCATCGAGTTGGAAAGTGAAAGAACTGGGATTGTATTCCATGTCTCAGTGACTAGATTTTAAATGGTACATAAAGGTTAATGGCATGGTCTTGGATGTGCATATTTTTTGTAGATAAGGCTCCAGCCAAAGCCTAGAATTAAAAATATAGGCTATTCCTGTAACTCCAAACACCAGGATTGCAGGGTAATATTTTGGCATCGGTGGTTGTTGTCAAGCCTCCCTGAGACAGGTCTTCCCAATCTACTGACAACACCAGCTCTTGAAGTGCACACAAGCACAGCAGACCGTCCACCAGCCAAAGCCCACCTGATTGAACCGTTAAGCATCTAAAAAAGTGTCAGCAAGGAAAGAGGCTAAAGGGACTTTCAAAAAGAGCTAATTGGGTGATGCCTTTTCATGGAGAAAAATGTTTCCTATCGTAAGATTACGCAGCCAATGGGTGTCCTGGAGGGAAGGCTTGTTGCCTTTGGACACTTCTTGGAATTGAGCCCAAGTGTCTGAACACAAAGGGAAAAACAATGGAGTATGGATGATGTCACAGAGCATCCTGAGGAAATCAGCAAGGATAAAGCTTCCTACTGTTTGGATCCAAAGTATACACTTATTTTGGCATTAATTCTTTCTGCAGCCAGAAACCTGACTCTTATGGAGGATTAGTCTTAATCATCAAGGCTCAGTGCTGGAGAGAAGGGTGGGGTGTGCCTGTGTGTAATCTGGTTGCTGATATGGGAGTTAGAGAACCAACATCCCCCCTCTCCCCCACACATGTGGTAGGTTGTTTAGGAAATCATTGCAACTAGGCAGAGGCCATTCTTACTGGGGGGGGGGGGGACAGAAAACTGGCTTGCTCTCCTCAAGGACAATGGCCAACTGTGATCAGAAATCTACCTTCTCATACAATAGTAATGGTGGTTCTGGTCCCTCCTCTGGCTGGGGAGAGACTGCCCAGTGTTGTTCTAAGAGGGCTGGCCAATTCTTGGACATAGCAAAGGACCTCGCCTGGAGCACGCTTTCCCTGTACAAGCCTTACCTCCTCTATCTGGCCTGTGTATCTAAGGAGGCAATATTCTTCTGCCTTAATCATCTCAGGGCCGGGTACCAAGCAACTAGGGACCACTCCTAGAGCTTGAAGCCTGCCAAAGTTATTCACACTAGCCAATTATAAACTGTAGGCCCCGCCCTGTCTTCCCTTTTCTGAGGAAACCCTGACAGAGGCCATGACTTAGACCTTCCCCTCACTCCTGCCACCTGCCTCCTGACCACCCCGGTGTCTTTCCATGTGGTCTTCTGTGGCATGCTGTGTCTCCTGTCTCGAAGGCCTGTGAGTATAATAAACTTCGTTTTTTCCTCAGCCTTGTTGCCATCTCTGCTCATGGCCACACCTGACTGACTCTCTCATGAAAGAACACAAAACAACTGAGGTTGGGATGGAAAAAAACCCCACATTTCCCTCTTCATTTAAAAGAAACTGCACATGGGTAAAAAATGTATTATCCTGAGAGTCTAGAATTTGCTTAAGCGGTAACACTGCAGACGGAGGGCAGCTGGCATTGTGAGTGTTTCGGCCTCCGGAGACTGGAGGTCGGCGCTGAGGCTGGTCTAGCGGCTGGTTGCAGAGCGCACCACTTGCAGCTTTTCACTGTGTAGCCTATGGGCCCGGGCGCCTGAGAGTCACCCCAATGGCCTGGAGCACTGATCTGGCAAGAAGACAGTAATGCCTTTCTAAGTATCAAATCTGATATATGTGGCTTAACAGGCAATATACCGGCCAGAGTTCTAAGGTCAAAGGCCAAGAACTTAGGCTTGGCCTTGAATGGGGCATCTGCTATGTGTGGAGGCAGGTGCAGGTTTGACTGTGGAGGCCCAAGTGCAGTTAAGCTATGGGAGGACAGTGTAGGGGGAAAGGGTAATAGGGCTTTAGTTAATCAGCTTACCAGCCACCTAGTGAGAGGCCATGGAACAGGAAGGAAGGGAAACGCAGAGCTGGGAGCTTGACAGAGGGGAGAGCAGGCTGCATGTGGCTATTCAGGCAGGCATGCATTCCACACCAAAGACATATGACCGAAATCATTAGGCCCTGGGTGTGGGCTCCAGACTGAGAGAGAATGAGGGTCGGATGCAATCTCAGCCTAGTTAAGTGTCACTCACTTAAAGTGCATGAATGTGTTTAATTTTACCCCAAATCCCGAAACCCAGGTATTAATATCATCCCCATTTTAAGGAGGAGGAACTGGAGCTTCACTAGCTCGGTAGATTTATCCAGGGTTACGCAGGTAGTGAAAGTTGGGGGGAAAGGACAACGGGAGACTCATCTCATGGTTCAAAGCCTTGACGAGAAGAGCTGTTGCAACCAGAACCAGGGTAGGTGGGTCTTGCGAAATGATCTCAGGCAAAAGAGGAAACCCAGTCACTAGGACTGGGGCACAAGTTCAGAGAAGAACTAACTGCAAGAAATGCTGGCTGAGCCCCTGAGATGCTTTAGAGCCACCTGGGTGCCCTATGCATTGACCCATCTCAAAACTGGGAGCAGAGGGACCTGCATGTGGGGTCAAACGCCCTTAGCTCCACTGATGGGAGAAATCCACAGCAGGGAAACTGAGGCAATTTATTCCACTAAAAACTGAGCAGTATCAGGCCTAGAAGACCAGCAAAGATGAGCGGCGAGAATGGGAGGAGCAGCAAGTGAGCTTAAAAGTGTAACTGTCCCAGACAGCCAAGGCAAAGGTTCCACAAAAGCAGTTTTTCATCCACAGAATTTCGAGGGCAAGTAGTAAAAGTTTGTTTAATTGTGGACATTTCATATCTAAAGTAAAACGTTCAATTCTGGATGACCTGCTTTGTAAGAGAAGTCACTCTAATGGTGGAGTGGAGCTGAAGATAGCCGAGGAATAAGAACTGAAGGAGAAAATATTAAAGACAATATACACTTATGCATTTGAAACTCAACAAAGCTTCTTGAGCAGTGGCTATATTTCCGGCGCCGGGATCTGGACAGGCCGAGTGAAGTAAGACATGACATCGCTCCAGGTTGACCACCACTCTCAACTGTATCTTCGTGCAGTCGAGAAAGGGGTCCGGCTGTGTGATTACAGAGGGTGCAACCAGGAAATGTGGGTGGGATTTATGGAGAGGGAGATTTATTTAATAAAAAGATACCAGTGATTAAGGGACATACACAGAAAATAAAATTCGTTGTGCTCTAAAATTGTGCAAGATATATACATCATTTCTTTTTAAATCCATGTTCTAATAGCTGTGATGTTTTAGTGGTAAGTTATAGGCACTGCCCCCTTCCTTTCACTTTCACAATTATAATATAGGTACACTCATCACAGAAACCCAGGGCCTTTAAATGACGGTCTTTTGATTCTGCCTCTGAGTCACTGTCCTCAGGCTGAGGAATCTTCATTTTGTCATCTTTGTGGTTTGGGGCTGCACTCCAGCTCAGAGACCTGAGAGGGGTTGATGTAATATCTGTATCCAGAAGAATTATTTTATTATTAGCATCTCTAACAATCTAGTGAAAATTGGGACTCTTTGCTCAGAATTTGGATGGTCAACTTGAAGAATACAGGGAAGAATTTCCTGAATATTTAGGTGGCTGACCTAGGTACCTTTGAAGGTCTCCTTTCACATGAAGATATAAAGGCTTTCACATGAAGATGTTATTTTTCATTAACAAGTAAATAACATTAACCCCAATCTTCTGAGATGAAGAGCGGTGAAAGAATATCCAAGAGGATTAAAAATAAACAGTGCCAGAAAGACCTCATCTTCTCATCAAAATAAAAACACTTGAGTTTTTTTCCTATTTTTGAAAAATAATTATGAGCCATATTGTCATGCCAACAGAAAGATCACACTGACCCATGTTTTTGTATGATCCGTGCCTTTGTTCAATTTTAGCTCATCTGTTTTCATTTTAACTTTGTACCTCTGTATACGTCTGAAACTTAAAAAAAAAAACAAAACAAAAACTCCTCACACTGAATCATGGATTTTCTTGGTGAAAAATTAGGGAAATCCCAGAACAGTGGCTGACAGGGACGTTGTCAAGGTCAGGAAGAGGGTTCTAGATCAGGGGAGCCCCAATTCCCACTGTGAGTTTGGACATACCATCTCTTGAGGGTGAACCAAATTTAGGTTTTGATGACCTGGGTCCCAGGAGGGTCTCATCAGGTTGTTATCACAACCAGTCATTGCAGAGGTAATATGTATGTAATACAAATGAAATAAGCATTTACTTTTATCACTTAGATTTGATTTTCGTAGTCAGACTGATTTCCATTTGAATCTCGTCCCTACCACTTAATGTGAATTCAGACCAGTTATTTTACATCTTGGATCCCCATCCCTTTGAAAAGGGTAATGATGATCCCAGTCAGGGCACATGCCTGGGTTGCAGGCCAGTTCCCAGCAGGGAATGCACAGGAAGCAACCATACATTCTCCCTCTCTCCTTCCCTTCCCCTCTGAAGATAAATAAATAAAATCTTTAAAAAAAAAAAAAAAAGAAAAAAGAAAAGGGTAATGATGAGAATTGACTCAGGTAACCCTGTATAAAAAATAGCAGGCACCTTGTGAATGTCAGTGGTTTTCACGGGAAGCTTATCACTTGGACAGAACAGCAGCTTTGCCTTAGCTGATTTGAAACAGCCACAATACCGATGACAGAGGCAGATGTTTTGATTTGAAAAGATCACAATGTGAAATGACTGACTTGTCTGTATTAAACTATGTATACAGAAAAGAATGTCCCTGGCCCTAACTCTCTTCTTGAACCTCATTACCCCTCAGGTCAGCCCATCCCAACATACCTTCCCTGACCCCGGTGGCATCGCTGGCCTGCAGAGACTGGGCTCATCAGAGGGGTGAGGCCAGGGATGGAATGCGGAGGTCTGAAAGCAGAAAGCTGAACACCACTGGTCCCCAAAACCACATCAGAAGCAGGTCAGGGCTGGTATGCCTTGCCAGAACTACTTTTGATATTGTAATAGTATCCCCCCTTCCTTATTACAAAATTGCAATTGCTTGGTATTTTCGCAAACCCGAGAACAAGAGGTAGTTTCTTGGAGTTGAGTCATTTGAGATAGTATTCCGAGCTTAGCTATATCCCTGTCTACAGCAGAGTTTCCCTCCTCTCTGAAACAGAGCTAATTATTACTGTTTCCACTTACTTTGTTCTTTCTATGCTCCAGGTACACTATCAGATGAGATTCAATAATACCTAAGAGGTAGAGATTGCTAGAGGCTTCTGAAAGGGAGGCAGAGAGAAGATAAGGAACTTGGGAAGGCCACGCCGCTAACAAGGAGCCAATCTGGGCTCTACAGGGTTACAGGCTTTCAGACCCTCTGGAAATATGGCCCCTTAACTCCTTCTGAATTCTCAGAATTATTTCAAGCTTCATAAGAAAGTAAAAGAAGGGGATTGCTTTTATTTAAAAAAAAACTTAGAGAGTTTTATAAATAAAACATAGTTACGGCTAAACCCATGGCCAAGCACCCACACGGTCCTGGAACTTCCGAGTAGAGAGGCTGCGTTATTTCAGCCTCCGCTCCTTCCACTAGTGACACAGGGACCTGAAGGCCTGGCATACACTGGGTGTTATTTGCTCCATAGCAACTGTCCTGAGTGCAAATCGAAGGGCAACAGTGTGGAGAAGGAAAACATTAGACATGAGAAAACCCCGTGCTTTTATGCCTAATCAGACTTCAGCGCTTGAGGAGCTCACTATGTATTGAAGTTACCTTTCAGCAGGGTTTTCTTTCTTCTAATGAGTCATTACAGTATTTCTGTCTATATTTTTAGTTGTATAGATGCAATTAATTATATATTAATGACAGCATACTTTATCACACAGTTCCAAATTCTTAATGCCACTTTGTTGTCCCTTCGGAACAGTGAAAGAATGACAAAGACATAAAAAGAACCAGTTTTATGAATGATTGTTTCCACAGGATATTAAAGACTCATCCTTTTCCACATTGCCCCACGTCAGTAAGTCGTGTTCGGCTGGCTAATGCATCACGCTCTCAGTCTCCTTCTCCCTGAACATTACTTCCCTTGACTGATCTATAAATGGCACGCACATTCTTAATCTGCTTGGTTCAGCACTCCCCAGAGACTACACGAGAGAAAGACCGACTACTCCCAGCACAGACGGTGGAGCCAAAGGAAGCATCAGGCAGGTGCCTATTTGCAGGCGTTCTACAAAAAAGAACGAGCGTCAAGAGAGCAGGTGAGCAATTGGCCCCGGCTTGAATTACTTTGTAACCCACTAAATGGTCTTACCTCAGTAACAGATAATGAAGTTCAGGTCCAAACCCCGTATCCTTTTCATCTTGTAAGAGCACTGCAGCTAGACACCTCAGGGGTCTTTGCTCTCTGCTCCTTTGAGCTCTCTCTCCGGCTGCCAGCACCTACCACCATGGAGATGAGAAAGCCCACAGGAGAATCTCACTTTTCTTTGCCTTTCCAGACACATTCACACACACAAAGGACGCTGAGTTCTCAGCTTCTCTCTGGTGAATCAACACTTTCTTTAACCGGTTCCCATGCCTACATGTAGTAGACAGTCTTGCCAGTGGTGGTTTACAGAAAGCAAGACTCAAGGAGAAACAGCCATCTCCCCTGCCCATCTACATCTCTTTCGATCAAACCCTTGTGAGCTAATTCAATAACAAGGATCTCCCCAAATCACAAATGGCCCCTGAACTTATTCCTGTCCGGGAAACCTGCACTCTCTCTTATGGGTACCTCCAGGACTTGTACAACTTCTTCCGAGTGTCTTTCTTAAATGTAGGTGCTCTATTGTTGTCGTTATAAAGATTTTTCTGTGTCAACACACACCCCGACCAGGTAATCCTACACCTATGGCAAACGGCTTCTTGCCCAACATTACTTTGCTTGGGTTCCAAGGAAGGGTGTGCTCCTGGAAGACCAGTGACAACCTCAGCAGTGGTTTCAAGTAAAGGGTTTAGATGTTTTTCTGAGAAGTTGGTTTTGTTTTATGGCTTGTTTGTTTTCCTCTTCTAAGTTTGGGATGAGGGAGGGCCTGAGCTTCTTACTCAATGTCCATTTTTCACTTATAAGGAAGTTTTATAATTTGGGTGAAGTTGTCACGGAAATGTGCGCATTTAGAAGGAACTGAGTGAACACTGGTGTCATTTACTGAGATGACAGAACTGGGAGAGAAGGAAGTTTGAAGAGAGGTCTCCATAGCTGAGGTCTGGTTGTGGTAACTGGATATGCACTCTGACAACCAAATAAAAGTGTCAGGTAGATCACCCAGTATTTTGGAGTTGAAAGGAGAGATGCAGAATGGAGGTGCAAGAGGGGCAGTCATCAGCACACATGGTAATTGGAACTATGAACAGGGACGGGACCTCACAGAGTGAAAATAGTTAGAAGGGAGGTTCCAATGGCCAAGCTCTGGGGCAGCCCATCTGAGGTTGGGAAGGTGAAAGGATCCAACGGATAGAATTGCTTGAAATTGAGGGAAAACCATGATGCATGGTGTGAAGTGAGGAAAGTGTGACAAGAAAAAGGAACCGATCGTCTGTCAGAGATGAACGATAGGTCAAGATGAGAACCAAGAACTGACCATTGGTTGTGGTAATGTGATGTCACTGGTGACTTTAATGAAAGACGTCCCAGTAGAATTAGGAAGGCAAACGCCTGATTGGACCGGAACAAGGGGAAACAGGGTGAGCGGAACTGAACGCCACGTGCTTCTCATTTGTCAGGAGTTCTGCTGACAAATGGAGTAGAAAAACACAATGATAGATGGGAAGGAATATGGGGGTAAAGCAGGTATTTTTTTCATGAAGAGAGCTTTTTATTTTGTATTGTTTTAGTGTGAGACGTTACAATTCATCAGCTAAGATATTGCTACATTATTAATTTTTTTAATTAAGTAAATGTCCCTCAATTACTCTTGTGTGTCATTTCTACTAAAAGATAAGTATTTTTGGTGAGGTTGAGGAAGGTGTCCTGTTTGATCTCATGGTTTCACTACAGAATCCACATGATAAACAAACTGACTGAGTAAAGTAATTTTAAATAGAGAAACACAGTGCTGTATGCTGCACAATATAGATACTAGCTATTGGACGGAACTGCTTATGGTAACCAGATTTTTCCACACCCAAGGAAGAATTTTAGGTCATTTCACAGGGCCCCAGCCTCTGCCGACACCATGCCTCCAGAGAGGAGGCATGCCGAACCAGCTTCGCAGGCCCCATTTCTGCAGGCCAGCGGGCTTCCTACCATTCTGACTGCCTGGCTGCCCCAGGATGCGGAGGAAGTGACTGAAGTCCTCACTACTAAACAATGTGTTCTTTTTCCACTATTTATAAAACTCTCTCCCATTACTTGTGATTCTAAAGTTATTTCAAACTCACTGACTTATTTTCTTCTCTTTGGCCAAACTGTGCTACAGTGAAATAGATTACCCCACTAGATTTCAAAATCTGGAATCAGTAGTAAGTTGGTTGGCATGTACTTCCTCTCAAATTATTTAATTTTAAAATTGAACAGTGAGGATTAATAAGACTGTTTGGATCTTTTTTTTCTTCTTCTGAATTTGAATGAATTGGTTTTCTGGCTGGTTGCACCGACTCCCAAACACTCACATTACCAAGCAACGACCCTGTGGGAACTGCCAAAAGGTCTGATTCGGGCACTGTCAGGGGAAGGTTCCATGCAAAATGTGAATCCTCAGGAGAGTAGGGACACAACAAGAATTCATTGCCTGAGGCCCTCAACAATATCCCCTCCACTGGGCGGGCCCTCAGTCTCTGCTTCAGCATTTTCACTGACGAGGATCTCACTGACCTCGTCCTCTGCCATGTGCTCTGCTCCTATTTGAGGATGACTCAACTGTACCAGGGAGGAAGTCCTGCCTTAAACTCAAATAAAAATATGTCTCCCTGTAGCATTTGCAAGACTTTCCTGTCCTCATGCTGTCCCTCTGCAAAATGCGTCTGGTACTATTAAACAGCCAGTTCTTCAGACCAAAAAAAAAAAGTTAAGAATCTTATGGTTGCTTCTTACTTCCTAACTTACCTCCTAAGTCTTTACTTCTTCTAGTGAAAAACTTATGAAGCATCCTACTATTCCTGGTATGCATACTGATTGTTTAATTTGTTACTTTTGAGAGTGAAGAGGATATGGGCAAATGCTAAAATGGTGAGTTATTAAGGCAACAGGAGTCAACCAAGGCTGCTGGGACATTTGGTCAACTGAATTTATAAGCAGTGGTGTGCTGGAAAATTTTAACAGTGGGCTCTCTAAGGGGAAAAAAGGGCTGACTGGTAGAGTTTATGAATTTCTGTGGTGCAAATACTCCACGCATGGCTGATTTCAAGTTACTGGTGTGAAGTCTCAGAATGTGGCGCTGCTAAGAGGTGCGCACAGTTGGCCCGCGGGAGCTGATGTGAGTCTGCTCAGCACGGCCCTGTGTGATGAGCCCTGGTTTAGGGTTCTCTCAGTGTCTCGGTTGTTCTCCTCTGGGTGCCTTGTTTTTATGTGCAGCCTGTAATCAGTCTAGATTCCACTTAAAATGCCACTTCAAAGGCCTAATTCCATCAAAATTCAACTTTAAAGCATCTATGAATGGGGGTGGCATGTGGAAAGAAAGTCTCTTGTTTCTAATGTTTGGATCAGGAAAAAAAATTGGTCTTTAGTTGATATATTAGGGTATATTCTCATCAAATTATATATAACACTATGCCTTATTAAAGTTGTCATATGTTTAATGGAGTGGAAAAGAAACGGGTTTAAAATTGCTGGCTTGTTAAGAGGGATACTGCATAAAAAGATGTAGACTTTGATATGTTCCCATATAATTTAGTAAGCACTTAAGTCCTTATCAGATATTAAGGAAACTGTAAATATTCAACTTTAAAGCTCTACTAATGAATAAACTTGTTTTCACATTTAGCCTTTTTCACTCTTGGATAGGTTCCTACCCTCTTAGAAACCATGGATGTGTTTGCTTTTGGTCTTCAGTGAATCCATTCTGCAGGAGTTACTCATGAGTCACATTTCCCTAAAGGTGTAATTTATAACTACATTCTATTCATACTGAATGCAACTGGTTAGGGCAAACCATGTTAGTCCTGAATCGGAGTTAGCAAAAGTGTGAGATCATAGGAGTTGGAGTGGTGGGCAGCATCCGGTAAGTCAGGTGAAATGATACTGATTGCTCTAAGGAGGGATTAAAGGGCTTCTACCAAGGGAGTCTGATTAGCATTTAAAAGAATACACTCTGGCAAAGGTGGTGAGAATGGACTGGCCAGACAACGGTTGGGGGTGCAGTAAAAGAGATGTTGCGTAATTTAGGGGACTAAAGCACAGGAAAGAGACTCAAGAGACACCTGGAAGTCTGAATACGCTGTCATCGGAAATCTATCAGGAAGGGAGGGGGAAAAGAAGGAAGGATGAAGAACCATCCAGGATGATTCCAAGGAAAGAACCTGTACAGCTGCAATCAGGTCTACAGGTTGGGTGGCAAGAAGTGGAGGTTTTATTTCCCTATTAAATAAAGGGATGGAGAGCAGAAGAGACAGGAACAGCGATTTCAAGGGAATGGAAAACATTAGAAATAGTCACTGTCGGGAAGTTGCAGAATATGTTATTGAGGCTGCATTCAAGGCCTATTCTTAGTAACATTTCTCAAGCATCTAATTGAATAGTGTCTCTGAAAAAGTGTTCCAGGTGCCCCCGATAGGTCTTCCCACTTCCCTCTAATGACCTGTTCCTTCCATTTCTAATGAAACCCACCAAACAAAACAAATACCTTTTGATTGAAGAATTTTAACAAGATAACTTGTTCCGTTCTTGGTTTCCAGATTCACCACTAAATGGCTTTTACTGAAAAGAACAGTGAAATTCCCACAAAACATTTGTTTGGAAAACATTCACTGGAGACGTCCCTTCCTTCCAAACACACCCCTGACATCAGGGAGGAGACGAAGTTCATAGGCAGTGCCATCGACGCTGTCCTGGGGTGGAACTCCGAAATTTAGTCAAGGGATGAACCCCAGTGAAGTCATGTCTCGTTTGGGATTAAATAGCTAACTCTGATTCTGTGATCATATTAAGAAAAATGCACATAAAATGCCCAGGAATTTTTCCCTTGTTTGATTCAGAAATTAAACTTACACACGTCATGTCTGCCAAACGAGCATCTCACCATGTCAGATGCAAAGGAGAATAGGGGACATGCTACCTTCTTCAGCAGGCTGGGTCATGGACCTTACAGCGCTTCTGCAGGTATGTATTTACAAAAGCAGGTTTGTCTGCACTCTAAGAAGTAAGGTTAATGTCCACAAACCTTAATCAAGTCACTAGGTGTGACCTGCTCAGCCAGTAGAGGCCACTGAGGTCACTACTTATTCCTATTTGCCCGACACCAGATCATCCCAGTTCTGCGAGGCTCGCTCTTCAGTACAGCAGGTGTCCAGCACCTGAATTATGAAGACAGTTGTCTTCATTCTCCATATGACGTAATGCACATATTGTCTTAGAGCAGAGCTTATCTGATACCTCAATCTGCAAACCAGCAAGTCACCTGCATTTTCTAAATCTTGGCTCCAAATGTTCTGCATTGTCACGTCAGATATAAAAAGATTGTTCATTTGGAAACAGGAGCACCTGTTTTGTTATAATAACTATAGTTATTATTTATTGAATACTATTACATATTAGGACTTTGGTAACTGTTTTACAGAAAGTACCTCTCTTAAATCTTAAGCAACCTATAAGATACGAACTAATGTTACTAGTAATTTTTACATAAGACTTAAATATGCCAATAGACTCTCCAAATCTTCTTATGAATAAAAGTTATCATCAGGATTAGAAATAACACCTCCTAATATGAAAGAGTACACATTTCTCAGTTAGTAAAGGCAAAAATAGACCTTCATGAAGAAACAGAACCCATTTGAGCTCATCACAGATGAATACCCTATTAAGCCCAAGCTGCTCCACAAGGGAAGCCACTCTCCAAACCACACTGCACAGTAGACTCACGAGCTGTGGGACCTTGGCTGTGATGACTTGGAAAGAGAACCAAGTGATACAAATGCCAAATTATCACAGATTTAGCAGAGGGATGTTGACCCAAGTTTGAACCAGTTCTAACAATGTTTCTGGCTTTCAAAATGATGGGCACTACTATCCAGTGGCCCTAAATGATTTCCAAACTTTGGCCAGTTCATCTTGCCACTTAAAGATTTCTATGTAGAAATTATAGTAAACATTGTAGAAATAACAAAGACCACCCGAACTAGAACAGAGGTGGATGTCCTTCAGGGTTTGGTACAGCAAGGGAGCCAGTGATCGTCACTTGTCACTTGTGTTTAGTAGCAACTCAGAGGGAGACAGAGAGGGAGCAGGTTCCCAGTGAGAAAGGAGGGTATCGGGTCTGCCCTCCTCAGTGGCTGCTGGCACGAGAAGCTGGACTCAGGTTAATTAGAAGCGGGCATCTTATGTAAGTGCTGTGCAGAAGCATATTTTTGCTTTCTCTCATTGGTTCTAAGTTAGAAGCAGGGGCAAAAATTAGGAGAGTTGGAAGTCAATGACCAAGTCTTGACCATTTGGGGCCCATTGTGGCGAATGTTTTGGTTTGTCTTCTGAGCAATTTGCTATAGAGGTTGTGGGTCAGAGTTGTTTTGTCATATATGGTCTTGGCCATTTTTTGTTTGTACATTCAGCCTCTCAACATAAATAACACAATAAAGTGGTAAATGAAATGTGGGGCAGCAACCTTACATGAATATAATTCTTGAACCTATAGCCTCCACACCAATACTGGTAAACTGAGTTCTTCATGAATAAACCCCCAAATAAATTATTCAGAGTTTTCTGTGATATGAGTGAAAAATAAATTTAATCATTCATTTTTTTAGAGCAGCTTAGTTTTCTTAGGACTTAGAAACCTAATTATCTATGAGCCAATATATTAAAGCTGGACTGATAAAACTGTAATTGAGTCTTTTTGATCTTAATGAAAATGATAGTAGGCAATTCTCAATGCTAATGGGTTTTCTGGGGAGAAACTGCATAGCTTCCCAGCAGAGGGTCTTGAGAACAAGTTCCTACCATCTCTCAGGACTGGTAAACTCAGCACGTGGGATACATCATGTTCTTGGAAACATGGCATTCTGCCCACTTTGCATTTACTCTCAAGTGTGACTCTATTTTCACAGTCCAAATTATTGTAAACCCAGGGGTGATAGTGCATAATACATTTTGTCTTGGTCAAATCTACTAATTCAAATCTGTCTCAGTCACAAAAAGTGAGGTAAATGTATTTTACCATTTCCCCCCACCTTTTCTGCTGGCTATATTTTTCTGGCTTATTATCTCCTTGGCTAATAAAGCACCGTGGATGGATGTGGTAATTTCAATATTTTGTCAGCCTGTCCTTTCAATCTAGATGGTGCCTGTGTATCACTAATTGTTAGCAGCTCAAGTTCTTTTCGCTTCTGAAGCTTTCTCAAATTCGCAAAGGCAACACCAACTAATCAACAGTCTTTTCACCACTGAGATGTTTTTGTTCGCAGATAGATTCATTTGATGTTCCCACCTTTCCACCCTCCTTGCACACATTGCTATCGCTGCCATGAAAACAAGGACCAAAAGACAGCCTTGGCCAAAATGGTTGACTCAGTTCTTCCAGGCAGACACTCCTTGAAGGTTACTATTATTTTCGCTTTGATTTTTTCTAAGCCTTAAGTAAATGCAAATGTTACTATTGTTATTTCTCTTTAGGCTAGGAAGTCTGGAAAATATAGTGGAAGCTTCAGAACACATGGTTGTCTGGGGCGCGAGAAAAGTTATGGAAGAAAATCTGAGTCATGAGCTCTTGCGTCAATACCCACATCTCTATTTTCTCCGTGTTTATAGGATAACCGTTTCTGAAAATACTTCATGTCCTTCACCTTTCCTCAATCCAAAGCAAATTGTTCCTTTTCTTTCCCACTTTTATTTGCACTGTCTCCTCTTTGTGAAACACATTCTGCTATTCTGTTGATTATCAGCATTAAGGTTGCTTGCTTACTCACAGCTCATCAGATTCAAGTAGTCATGGCCAATTACAAAAGAACGAGTCTGGCCATGCCTCTGCAAAGGGACGAAAGAGTCAAAGCAATAAGTAGAAAAATAAATGTTTACATTTCGTATCATCTTACCATTTCATAATGACCAAATAAAAACACAAGAATAATCATTAAGAAAAGGAAAGGAAGTCTTTTTAAAAATATTTTATTGTGTTTCTCTATTATTTTGTAAGGAAAGTATAGAGTTTCTCATCTCTTTGCCATTATCACTTGTTATGGGTTGAACTGTGTTCTCCCCCAAGAGATATTTTGAAGCCGTAACCTCTGGTACCTGTGAATGTAACTTTAATTAGAAATAGGGTCTTGGCAGATGTCATTGAGTTAAGATGAGATCATTAGGGTAGGTCCTAATCCAACAGGACACACACGTACTCCCACATGAGAAAGAGAGAGAGGAGAGGGAGGAGAGAGGGGGAGAGACAGAAGAAGGCCATGAGAAGATGAAGGCAGTGATGGGAATGATGTGGCTACAAGCCAAAAAACACCTGGGGCCCCCAGATGCTGGAAAAAGCAAGGGAGGGGCCTCCTCTATGGGCTTTGGAGGAAGGTCGCCTTGATTTCAGACTCCCGTCCTCTGGAACTGCTGTTTTAAACCACCCTATTAGGGCAGCCAGAAGAAACAAACACAAACATCCATACTTGCCTCTGAAAGGTTATTTTATATCTTTTAGAATTTTCTTCTACTTCTTCATCTCTGAGGAATCTTTTTTTTTTTAATTTTTATTTTAGTTTATTCAGTACAGTTTCTATCCTTTATTCCCATTCCAGCCCACCCACCCATTCCTCCCCTCCTCCCTCCCCTTTCCAACACCCCTAGTTTTGTCCATGTGTCCTCTGAGGAATCTTTTACTACCTTTCAACTTTTGAAAATTTATGGACTAGTGCGTAGATCAATTCTTTCCAACTATGAAACTAGCTGCCTGACAAAAGTCAGGTTCTGAATTTGTTTTCCCAAAATGCCCTTCCGGGGGCTAAGCTTACTCTTATATTGGAATATATTGCACTATCAAGAGGTGATGAAAATCTTAAAAGCTGTGCTTTAACTTTTCATGGTAACTACAGATCACTGGATGTGTATTTCCAGGGTGTAAATGAGAGTTTATTCTATAATTCTGAACATACCGACTGAAGGGAGCAAGCACATCTTTAGATGATGTTGTTTAAAGTTATTTTGATCCTATGTAGAAACTGAGACTCATAAAACAGTAAAAACTAAATTAAAAAAATTAAAATCCCACTATGGTTCACTCAAATGTACTTTTAAATAGATATTTTAGCACTCTGTTATTTAGGGTGCAGACCAAATTTTAGACTATTTGGTATTGTCTAATGCCTGTTCACTTGGCCTAGGAATGAGGCTCTGCTTAAACAGTGCAAGTAACCACCCCACCCCCACCAAGGACATCACAGTATTCAACAAACTGATATTATTTCACTGCATGGGCCAATGCACTCGAGTCTCAGAGTAAATGTGAATATTGCATGAGAGGGTAAAATAAGGGAAAAGAGACTCTTTGCGGAGTAGCAGATCAGGATAAGCTACAGTCCAGCCAAGGAGCCCCCAGGTGTCTCATAAAGGGCCATCTGGGTAAGAGTGGGAAACTGAAGACCCACCCAGGGCCACAGCAAAGAACCAGACCTGCGGCCAATAGCACAGATGAAATAAAACATCAGAAGGGGAGGGAATAGGAACGTGCTAAATGCCCCCAGTGAACGGGCAACTCAGTCTGTAAGTAAGGCTATGTGGCTAAATTAGGTCCCTGATTCAGCCCTAATCCTAAATTAGGTCCCTAGCTCAGCCCTGGGAAAATAAAGTCCAAGTGTTTCCATTGACCTCAATTACCCAGATCATATGTGCCATTTTATCCAGCCAAAGTGTAACAAAGATAATCTGTTTTCAACAAATGAAGGGTCTGTGAGAAGAAACACAGTGTTTTCAGGTAGATTTTCCCCTTATCTGAGAGCTTTCAGGGCTGTAGAATTTTTTTCAAGGGAAAAACAAAAAACCTGGGACAATGACCCCATTCAACGATAAAATCCCTGTGATCAGCCCTTCTTCTACGCTGACCCCTGGGACAGAGGCAGAAAGAGCAGGTTCTGCCTAGATCGAGTTGCCCTGTTTAACCAGCACAAATACTTTCACAGGAAGATAAGTCAGTGATTAAATCGGACGCGGAGCCTAAAAAAATAAATGCTTGAGCAAATGATTGAACAGCTCTCTTGCGGTGCAGTGAGACAGCTGAGGCTGGACAGAGGCGGACGACACCAGTTCTCACCAGTCAAGGTCCCCTTCCTAAAGCAGCGATGCACAGGGCCAGGCCCAGGGTGATGAAGGGCCAGCACGTGGTATTCTGCCTTTATCTGGAGGGTGATGTAACTAGAGATTCTAAACAGAGTTAGTCAGAGGCCTGTGTTCTATGTCAACACCGGAGTAATCAGCTTTTAACTTCTTTATGTACAGATAAATTTGGTAAACAGAGATATGGTAACCTTTTGAAAACTTGCTACATGAGGTTGTAAGTCTAGTTTATAGCTAAATATTTCCCTCTCTTCCTGGCGAGTGAAGGTGATTTTATCGGCGAGCCCTCTGGTTACAAACGACCACAATTATGGAAGCCCCATACTTTTACACTTAAGTACCATGAGGTATTGTTTTCCTCTCCCTGACTCCTCCCAAGTCAGGAATCCCACCTTTGGGAACTATTGGAATAAATAATAAAGGACGTGGCTTTCGCCTGTTGTTTCTCTTTAAACTTCCGGAACCTGGGGATGTTAAATGAATGTTTATTAAAAGTAAGTATAACATTGCTGTCCTTCCTGGTAGTTAAAATTTGTGTACAGATTATGCAAGAATCTTAATTCAATGTAGAAACAAAAATTTAGGTGGCTAAGTGATGTGGATTAAATATCCCAATTTTGGTACAAAACACCTCCCAACCTCCCCCTCAATAAATCCAAATAAATGACAAGGTGACCCCATGTACACAGCGTAGCGTCTGGCACGTGGTAGGTATTTAACAAGTGGTCTCTATGTACGTTGGTCCAGACAGAGGACAAACAGGCAATCAGAAGCAGAAACTGGCATGATTTGCTTGCTCACAGCAAAGTATTCCACATAGCTACTGCAAACCAGCTTTCATATGTTTTGATGAACACAGGTTGGAAATTTTTTTCAATGAGTTTTTAAATAGAATTTGCAGATTTTTTTAATCTAAGGACTTTCAAATTACTGAGCCATATTTAGATATACAAATTGAAAGCAATTCAAACTATGGAACTGAATGTGACCATTGGGCACAGCTATCGTGACCCCACTGCCGGAATCACATGAACAAATACAGCAGTGGTAACAAAGACGGAGGTCACACCCCTGCCCTGATTTCTTGCAAGTTCCCCGGTGGAAAACTATCACTTGGCTTCATTTAATTTCTTGTCCATGGCAGCCACTAACTACGTTGAGTGCCACCAAAGTACACTATCTGGTTGACCCGCAAGTTAGAAATAGTCATTTCTCCCACATTCAGAAATAGTGTTGCATCCAAGAGAGGTGACCATTTCTACTCTCCTAGAGACAGCACTTATTACAGGAGTTGGAATGAACGTTTGCAATAAAACTCCATCCCCTGGGAATGTCAGCATTTCGAAGGTGCCCACCTGCTATGTGTTAGTTGTTTCACATTTATTGGTCCAATCCTCATACGAACTCTGTATCATAGCTGCCACTGACCCAAATGGAAGAGAAATGGAACCTCTATCATGGGAAGTGCCTTGGCCTGGACCACTGGTTTTCAAACCTTCACATTCATCAGAATCAGCTGGAGGGTTTGCAGAAACAGATATGCTGGGCTCCATCCCCAGAGTTGCTCATTCCGTAGGTCTGAGGTGGAGCCTGAGAACCTGCATTTTTTACTACAAGTTCCAAGATGACTCTGCTGCTGCTGGCCCCCGGCCACACTTTGAGAAGCACTAGCCTAAATCATATTAGTACTAAGTGGCCAAGCCCAGATTAAAACCCAGGTCTGTCTGATTTGAAAACGTACACCACTGCCACACGGAGAAGGTACCCGTTACTCTCCTAAGGTTTCTCGCGGCAGAGGTGGAAAAGGAGAGCAGGCACCATAGTACCTGCAAAGGGGAATGAACCTGGAGTGAAGAACTTGGAATGGAAGCCCCCCTGTCTATCACATACCAGCAAGTCCCTCAACTGACCTGATCCTTAGTCTTTTCATCACTGAAGGAAGGATTCTACTCCTGTCGCTCTTGCTACCCACACCGAGTTGCCTGAAGGTGAAAGGTGACATAACCACTGTAAAAGAACTGGCTGAGCCTGGATGCACTGCCACACGTGCTGTTTGTTATTTTTATTAGGAACCAAGTCAGAAGGAGAGTAAAGCTGAACAAAACAAAAATATGTCAGAGAACGATCTGGTCCTTAGTTTAAGAGCTGAGACTACGTAAAAGGAAATGCCAGATGCAATAAAGCAGTCTGCGAGGAGCTGCAGTTCAGTCCTCTCAAAGGTGACGGCCCCAGCGCTTTTCAGAGGAGGGCCACTGACACATTTTCCCGATAGGTTTTTTTTTTTTTCAACTTAAAAAGTAAACATCCTCTTTCTTTCTTCAAGAGACATTCTTTTCATGAATACTGAAAAATGATTATTCAACAATATTCTGATGTAGTTATTTTTTGAATAGTTAAAGTTGAAAAGTAAAAAAAAAGTAGTGAAAACTAAGACTTCTTCCTCCATGAAAATTTTCATTCTAAATACTTGCACTATCTAGCAGGATTTTCTAACTAGCGAAGTTAATATTCACTGGCACAAAGACAGGGGGCTATTTTAGATCAGATTAATCAGGAAGAGACTTTTTACTAAACTACGAAATCTGTCAAGGACCATGGGGCTCCCCTGTCACCTACAAATGGCTTCCTTGATATTAGTTCAATATTTGGCATTAAAGCCAACAGATTTCCCCATGTGATTAGGACCATACAGGGTGAGTGCATGCTCTCCACTCACGAAATATTACTTCCCTTGGATTGGAGATTATACTTGCTCAATGAAGGGAAGTCTGTACTGATTTACATTTTTAAAGTTCTATCCGTGCTTATGAGCTTTTGATAAAAATGACAAATCTCTGCTGGTGCAGCTGGGGTTCCGCCTGTTAAACAAGCTGCATAAATCTTTTCTTTTTCTGATTTGCTGGAATTTACTCTTTACATCTCTTCATAGAGAAAGTACAATTTAATGCTTGGCATGCAAAATAGAATACTACACAGAAATCAATAATCAGATTTCAGAGAGCAGGGTTCAGTGGTTTGATTCTATCTTATCATTTCAATGACTGAACATTTCTCATCCTTTTACTTTGAGTTGTGTACACAGGTTTCTTGACTGGTGGGTGTATAATCCAAATTATATGTTAATATAACTTAGGATCTCTAATAATAAAACAAATATGAATTTATGGGGAATTGCGGTTCTTTAGAAAGCATAGGTTAGTGGTTAAAAACACATATTATAGAGAAAGACTGCTTGGTTCAAAATTAGCAATGCCATTTTCCAGCTGTGTGACCTTGAAAATATAACACGCCCTCTCTGTTTTCTTAAAACCTTCATGGGGATGAAGAACCAATATTTATAAAGCACCGAGAAGGAGAAGGAGGCACAGCAGGTAGTTAGCACCTTGTGCTTGTTAAATAAATATCAATCAGTACACTGGAAATGTTTCTGCTATGAAATGGCACTTTTGTCACTGATACAGGAATGTTTTCTAAGCTTCTCCCTATAGTCTCATGTAAGTCATGGAATAATCACCAAAAATATCCTCTTTTCTTGACTTTGGCAATAGAACATTTGAGATGTGGAGATAAATCCTTCAATGAAATGATGAGGCTGCTTATCATTCTGACACTATCTTCCTGATATGGAGAAAATGTGAAGTCTTTGAAATACACCAAATCTACCCTTTTAGACAGCATGGACGGAAAGCAAAACCAAGGCAGAAGATTAAGGTGAGAGAGTTAGTCAAACATAAACTTATAAAGAAATGTCGGGGAAAACCTATGCAAGGCAATGCAGGCACAAAAGCAGTTTTCATAGTACAGCTTTGGCATAATATTTTGAGGCTATTTCCTATTTTTGATGCTTTAAAAAAATAGTGGATGAGGAATTTTGCTGCCATCAGTGTATCTGTTACTTTTCTCAGCATAAGAGAGGAGTCAGTTATGCTTCAGCAGGACAAACACCGCCTCTGGACCAAGGGCTGGTGGCATGCGGACAGGTGCGGTCACAGGGAGGAAACGATGGGGGTGACGCGGGCATTTGGTTGCTATCCATTCAGCACCACTGCCCTCCCGAGTCACATGTGACAAAGACCAAGGGATCTTGGGGAATCTAAGCTTTTCAAAATATCTAGAGTGAACTTATTTCCCAGTGTTTATTTTTAAAAACAGAGGTAATCTAATGTCAAATAGCCAAAATGAGACTCTGAAAAACTATTAAAACTTTGTTGGTAACACTTCCAAAGCTTGTTCATGTGCATTCATCTTGTAACCGTGGCAAAGCAGTTCTATCAATAACCCATATCGAGGTGAATCAAGGCTCTCCCCCACTGCACGGGTAGCTATTTGGAGGCAGGAACTATGTCTCAATCATTTGTTTCATATCCTGAATAGCAGGTGCCAGAGGTGATAGATTTGGATTGTTTTATTTTAGCTCGACTAGGACTGCACATCCCAGAATTCCATTCCCTTCACGGTTCCAGGTTAGCCTGGGCCATGGAGACATTTTGCATGACATAAGGCAACAGTGACCTAATGGCCACATTCTTTTTACATCAGAAGGTCAGTGAAGGGCAAGAGGCAGAGTGTGGCCGCTCACGCAGGTTGTTGCTGACTGTTGGACCATACTGTTAGTCCAGGGCGGCAAGTGAGTGAGTCACAGTCCCCGCTGGGTCTCCTCCTTCAGTTCCTGTGACTGCTGGGCTACATGATGGAGGGCACTGGCTTCCCCTCCTGGCCACCCCATTATCTGATTGGAGGCTCAAGGATTCAAACAGGGTTCCCATTTCACCCTGGTGGCTCTGGTCAATCTTCCCTGGTTCTCACTTTTCGCCTCTGTCCACTTCACATCCATCTGTTCTTCCAACTACCTGCCTCACAGCTTCAGGTTCAGCACCAGACACAGAAGCAACAGCTTTACATAGATTGTATGACCCATTATACAAGGTCAAATTTTATCATAATCCTATGACAAATACATATTAATAGGCTTAATCATTGGGGCTTCATTATTGAGGCAGAACCAATCGGAAATGTCATGTTTATTATATAGATGAGGAAACTGACTATGGACAGTTATTACTGTCAAATAATAGTAAATGTATAATGACTTCTGACATTGGGTCCAATATTCTTTCTAATGCACTGGGATGTGTCTTTTGCTCTATCCACTTATCCCTTGGTATATAGAGGAACTGAGCCTTTGTAGGCAAATTCCTCAAACCATCTGAAGCACTCCATTCAGGTGTGAAAAGATATTCTGAGCATCTATTCCATAACAGAGTGGCACCAAGTTAACAGTAATGCAGTTTGGGACAATAAAACACAGGGAATGAATGACTTCAAAAGAAAATAGAGCCCTGATAAGCAATGACCAAGTACTTTGTGTTGGAGATAGTTGTATTTATTGGAAGAATGTACCTTGCATTGGAACCAAAATGTCCTCTATAAAGTAGGAAAACATCACTAATTCACTTCTTTGATCTCTTCCCTACTCTCCATATTTCCTATTGAGTTTACTTCCTTTGCCAGAATCTATCCCAGGTAATGGGGAACTAACTCAGTTTTAGAACTACAGTCCTGAGTGATTTGGGGGTGTACGGGTGAACACTATAAGCATCCTTCCATGTAAGCTACTACCTAGGTCATACTCACTCCTTTATTCCACTTACTACCACTCTGCCTTCACCCTCACACCAAGAACCCTGCACGCCAGCCACACAGAACTTCTCACATCTTCCCAAACACATTAGGTTTTTTATAAACCAGACAGACATCTCTCCTTTCTTCTAAAATACAAGTGTGACTTCCACTGTAAGATCTCCCTCAATTCCCCAGGCATGGCTAGATTTTCTGCTCATGTCCTCCCTTGTTAGGCATCAACTTTCCCAATGGAAAGAAACTTATGGCTTGGTCTTATATATCTAGTGCCAAATGGAATGAGTATTGCACACCTACTTAGAAGAAAGGACCTACCATTTGTTCAGATCACCAACACTCTGTCTACTAGACGTTAGTGGGGTCACTGAAGGCTGTTATTTTGATGCCCCAAAGTAACCAGGCCTACAACATGGCAATAATGGTATAGTGATTCTCAAGGTATTACTTTGTTCATAATTAAGAGTCACTTACTTTCCACACAAAAGGAAGCATGGACATTCTAAACAGCTAATGTCTACAGGACATATTTTGGGCTTCTCACCTCCTGGCTTTGTTCACTCTGTATTCCTGTGCTTCTGTTGCACAACCTGCTCCAACAGATCACAGATTCCATGCACAGCTGGAGAAATAGCGTCCACTCTTCACACCAGGAAGAAAGACTTGTGCAGGAAAAGCATGCAAAACATTTTCTTCTTACAACAGTATAATGCAGGGAAATATTGCCCTGATTTCTATTGTACTTCATTCCCATGAGTATAAATCACAGCATGTTTTGCTTCTGTTTGGTTTTGTTGGAGTCTGCTTGTTTGTGATTTTGCCTTGTTCAGTTTTATTTCTCATAATATTTCTTTAGCTTTTAAACTCCTAAGGCCAATGGTGTAATCTTATCATCAGCTCAATATTGTTATCTAATACAGTTAAATAAAACTTTAGTCACAAGGAAATGAAACAACCTCCTATTCCCAAAAGCCTAAATTTAAATATGTGTAACTTGTGAGTCTTAGAAAATTTGTTCAAATTAGTCATACAACTTTCCCTTTGAGTGTTCTCTAACCACCCACAAAGTTGGTTCAATTCTGACCCTAACAAAAGGCAAGTAAACACACAAAGGAGCAAGCTTCTTGACATGACAAGCCTGGTGTCTAATTGCAGCCTCTAATGTTCTGGCTCCTTCTCAAACGCTAGCTGTACGGCTGGGGAAGGGTTTTACAGTGCTATCTATAAATAGAACCCAATAGCACATCATGAGAATGCTGTAAGATGGTTGAGCATGACTTCCAGGCAAGTGCTGGTTGGTGAGAGCTATTATGCTCTTTTTTGGCTGACTCAATGTTCTTCTGGCTTCTGTACAGGAGAACCTTGAATCAGAGATTGACTGAACAATTTATGTGGTCCAGCCATTATGCCAGGTGCCTTGTTTTGTGAAGTTACCTTGGAATTCTTATCCCAATGCAGAGACAGAACGTGCTGAATTATCCATTGCTTGGAACAGTCTCACATGTGATGGGAAGAGTACAGATTCTTTAAAAGATTGGCCATATTTGTGGGTGAGTAGATGTTTTTCTGGGGCACAGCCAACTAACTAACCAAGTAGTAATCTAACCCAAGAATTTAGTCTCACAAAAATCATCCTTTAATAGAGCTTCTCACAATTTTCCATTAAAAAGTGAGAAAACAGAAGAGAAATGAGCCCATGATCTTTATCTCTACCCCAAATCCTAGGAGATAAAGAATATAAGACAAAGAACTGTGCCCCAAGTTCAAAATATTCCAGTCTTAGCGTTTTCCCCACATTATATGCTAATTTTGAATCCTGACATTATATATGTATATACATATACATATATATTCACATATGTGTATATGTATACATATATCAGAATATATGTGTGTACACACACACACATATGTGTGTGTATATATATATCAGAATACCTTCATTACAAAACTAATCATTGAAACTGCTTATCAGTTAAATTATTTAATTCCTCTTCTTCTCCATCCAAATTATAAGTAAATGCTTTCAAAAGGCATGCCATGTGCGTCTCGTGGCTTCTCCTAGCCCCTGACTAATTGCTGCTACTGTGAAGATGATTACTTGGAGGCAGGACTCATGCACACAAAAAATAAACTACATAAAAATACATGAGAGAATATATAAGAGCCCGAATACACGGCAGAGAAAGCAAAGCTAGTGGAAGAGGACACAAAGCCACTAGAAGGCTGTACCACGGGAGTCCTTCACACTCACCTGCTCTTTGCCTCAGTGAAAAGAAGTCACTTCCCTTTTAACCAAATTGCATTTAGAATTCAGACAAGACTGAGTTTGAATCTTAGACTTGAAAAAGTTACATGACTTTCCCAAGATTACACAGCCAGAATGTGGAAAATCTAAGCTTGCTCTATAAAATGAATGTAATAGCTCTTCTCAAAGCTGAGATGAAGATCCAATGAATATAGTATTTAAGCATCCAGAACATAATAAGCACAAAAATGCTTATCTCTCCACCTCACCACACAAGTAGTTATAGTCTATCTGATGCCCAAAATCATGAAATTTTCCATTCTGTATTCCTAAAGTTAGGGTCGAGGCCATTTTTCCTGGAACAACGAAGTAACAGAATACTCAAGGATAAATTCATATGAGACAAAAGGTGAACAGTTTGTTCAAATGGTGGGTTTTTCAAATTCAAGAAAGAGAAGGTTCCACTAACTATATGGGTTGTTTTGGCACCAAATATTTACTCTGAATACCATTTTATATATCTATCGTTTTCCACACAACTGCACTTTTTGCCAAGTCCTAATTTTCAACTAATATATATCCAAACCTTAACTTGGACTCACCATTAACCTGTATAATGAAAGAAACATTTTTTCAAAGTCCTTTAAAGTTTGTTCTCTTGCAAGTCCAAATGTACTAATTTAGGAAAATGCATTAAAATACCTTACTGAGTGCCCCGCCCACTACATTCTTTTCCTCCAGTGTCAAATGTTGTCGCGGTCTTGTTTTGTATGAGACTAATGTCTCAGATTTACCACAATTCTCATATTCTCGTGTTCTAAAAATAAAGTCAAGCAGGAATTCCATCAGTTACTCTAGTTCTCTTGCTATCCATCTGTCTCTGCCTCTCTGTTCCTCTGTCTCTCTCTTCTCCTAATTTGAATTGAATTGAACTCTGGACCATGTTCACTCTGAAACTTCTTTTTGGCTTCATTTTAGAACTCCTTACATGGCATTCTACAAAACAGCTATGGTGTAGATACAACAACCCATGTCACTTGATTGCTTAAAATCTGACATAGGGAACGGTTCGTGTACATTCCCCAAAGTAAAGTGGCAAAGATACATTAATGTGTTCTTTCTTCTTAAGGGTCTGACTCTTATAGCTATAAGGCTAATATTCAACAGAAACACTCCAGTCCCTTTTTCATGAAGCTCATTCTGCTCACATGATTACATAAGAGTGTAATGCACATGATCAAAATCACCTGATTTATAGTAAAATTCTTTCTTACTGCCTACATGCAACAGCAAGAGACACAGTTCAATTATATACATTATGGAATTCATGGCAGCCAGGGAGGGGGGATCAAAGGATCTACACTTCTCTGAATAAATACCCAGAGACAGAAGTTCTACAATTTTAATGGACAAGAAAAAAAGTTTTAAAGAGAGGAAAGTGATTACAACAGAAGAGAATTCTTTACTTCCTAATTTATGTTAAAATCAATCTAGAAAGTGGATGTTTTTATTCTCTCTCATATCATTATATACAATTCTCAGAAAAATTAACCTATTTTTCCTAAAGTTTTTTAGGTGGTATATAGATGCATATTTCAATGCTTGAATCTCTATATTCATACAACAGGATGTAATCATTTGCTTCTGAAAGGAATTATAGAATACTCCATCTGGTATTGAATATGGAATATGATGAAATCACTTTTAGACATTTACACATATAATGGCACAAAGATTGTTTAATAAATTCTGTAAAGACTAATTTGAAACTACTTTTGACCAAATCTTCAAAAGAACTCAAGGGATGACACCCTGACTCCTACTTGAAGCACTTGGATAGGAAACTAAATTACCTTTATTGCATTTAGTTCAACATTGATCTTTACACTGCTGGATACAGAGCACTGCTGCTCCCTAACCAGAATCCAGCATCAGCAAAACGAAGGCTGCACGACCCTGTATAATAACAAAAATAGAACAAAGCTTACCTTTATTCACTCTCCCCACAGAAGATCTGTGAGCTGGGTGCTCAAAGCTGAGCACTGGGAAAAAACGTTCTCTGGTTAATAATAAAGGAAAGAAAAGGTCCAGACACCAAGAACCTGGGTTAACCATTGACATTGTTTGTTCCTACAATTCCACCCTGGGAATCTACATAGGTAGCCCTTGGCATCTTATAAAGCGGGCGATAGCCGGTCAGCTGAGACTGAGGTTACCTCCCCACCTCTGTACCTCTGGAGAAGGTACAGCGTGAAGGTCATTCAAGCAAACTCTGGCTAAGTTTTCACTCGGTCAGGGATATAAACGAGAAAGATTTTCTTGGGCCAGAAATATGCTCAACAATGCCAGTAAGTGACTCAAATATTTACAAACAGGGGTGCTGGGAGCTAACCTATGGAACTCTTCCTGCCGGCTTTCAGACTTTGAGCAATGCAAAGAAACTCTTCTTAAGCAGAACTCTTTGTCTGCATCATAGCAGGTGAGAGTTGAGATTGAATGCCAATGAAAACTGAGACAAGACAACCAGAAATAGCTAAGCATCCATCCCTGCCTTTATTCAACATGCCTTTAATGATTATTTGCGAAGTGCTGCCCAGTTTCAAAGAAGCCCTGAGAAACAGAAGACAGAGATCAGGCTGGAGGGTCCCCCCTCTCCCAAGCCCAGAATCGCAGCTTGAGACAGAGAGGATAAACACAAGATTGGCCACACCAGAATGTGCAGTCTGTGTGCAGACAGCTCTTCCACCCCAGCCCCAGGTCCGCAGGGGTAAAAAGGAATGTGGCGGGGGTCATGCAGGTGAGGTGGCTGACTAGAAGTCAGAAAATTGAATAGGTAAGTGTAGAGCTGGCTTTAAAATGGGAGCATCTAGAGAGAGTTCCTAAAAATGTGAAAGGCGGCCACGAGAAACTAAATAACAATTCTAAGCAATTCCAACCCTGGGGGAGCTGTAACCAGGAGCGCTCAAAAGCAGTATTGTGCTGGGTGAGGAATTAGTATTTTTACTTTTCTCCAAAGAGCACCGGTAACCAGGGGATCTCGTTGCCCCATCCAGTTTGGCTGACTGAAGGGGCCATTTCTAGGTGCTGACCATAGTTGTTGTTGGGGGGTTGTCTGCTTTGTGTTTTCATTTTTAAAAATATGAACACTCAAGGAAGCAAGATTGGATTTCAATGTTGGGGTCTTTATTTATTAATTTTGTGACTTTGGGAGCTGCTTAACCTGTGTGCACCTCAGTTTCTTCCCCTGTAAAATGGGGCTGATAACAACAACAACAACAACAACAACAATACAAACAGCAACCTAAAAGCAAATCCTTAGTGCTCCAAACCTGTTAGCTATCGTTCAGGTGTTTACATTCTGATGGGACACACAAAATGCAACCTGTTCGTAACGGGGAGAAGAATTTGAACCCTCCAAGGGACCAATCTTGTCAATCACCCATGAATGTCAGTGAAGTACTGGACCCGAGGTTCACTTTTCTACAAAGAAATTTGAACACTAGAGAGATGTCTACATTTTCATACTAATTACAGCAACTTTCATTATGGTTTATATATAACGAGCCTGACTTGATACTTTAGTATCATCAATTACTCTGTTTAATTACTGAGCTCCCTTTACCAGTGTTCCATCCAAAAGGACGTTCAAAAGAGCACAGTGGTGCACGTAACTCCCTCTGTGCTGCAAGGTCGGTTTCAGGGAAGGTAGCTGTGTTGGGGTGAGTGTGTGGACTGATCTGAGGAGACGAGGCATCTGAACTGTACAGCATGAAAAAGACCACAGAGGAGGCAGCTCAGGAAGCGAGACGGGGAAACTGGATGTCTTCCCAGCTCCAACTGAGTCATGTCATCACAGTGCGGCTTCATTCCTTTGTTTGAAGTAAATTCCCAGAACATCTGACACACCCATGCACACATGTAAGTGGAAAAACAGAGACCTTCAGAGTCTCGACAGAGTCCATGCGGCCCTGAAAGTCTAAGATATCTACTGTGTGGCCCTTTACAGAAAACTGCCTGCCAATCCCTGAGCTTTGTAAATCATACAATTCACTGTTCTTCAAAGACCATGTTCCTCCTTTCTGATTAATGATTAGCACATGGGGAACTTCAAGTCAACCGAGTTTCTATCATTTAAAAAACTATCTTTCTACATACAATCCAGCAATCATGCTCCTTGGTCTTCACCCAAAAGAGTTAAAAGTTTATGTCCACACCAATACCTGCACGTGGATGTTTATAGCAGCTTTATTCATAATTGCCAAAACAAAAAATCTTCCCTCACTGGTGAATAGACTGTGGTATATCCAGAAAATGGAATATTATTCAGTGCTAAAGAAGACACGAGCTATCGAGCCTTGAAAAAACATGGAGAAATAGGTACAGAGTGGGGCAAAAGTAGGTTTATAGTTGTTTGTATGGAAAAATACAATAATTAATAAATAATGATAGTATGAGAATAAACTGTGTTTCGTACTCACAACTGTGAACGTACTTTTGTCCCACCCTGTATTGCTTGACATCACTCTGGAAAAGGTGAACTTACGGAGACAATAAAAAGATCAGGGGGTGGCAGAGGGCTGACAGAGGCAGTGATGAACGGGCGAGAACAGGGGATTTTCAGAACAGTAAAAAGACTCTGTGTGGTGTTATAATGATGTATACATGTTCCTATAGCCTTGCCCAAACCCGAGGGTGAAGCTTAAGGAACACTATGGACCCTGGGTGATAATGAGGTGTCCAGGTAGGCTCATCCTTGCTAAAAAATATGTCATTCTGGTGAGTGATGTTGGTGATGAAGGAGGTTGTCCATGGGTGGGAGCAGGGGTACACGGGGCATCTCTATGCCTTCCTTCAGTTTCACTGTAAATCTAAAACTGCTCTAAAAATAAACTCTTTAAAAAATCCTATCTTTCCTTCAAGTTTCCTTTAACTAACTCCTTCCTTCCTTGCCTTCTCTAAACAATTTAGAGTCATTTTTAAAATAATTTTTAAAGAAACAGACTTGTAAACGCACTCTCCCTTTCAATCTACACAGTGCCGTCTCCTTCACTGAATTCTGAACACCGATGGTGAGAAATGACTGAGCATATTCATCTTTGAATCCAATGAGATGTCTAGCAGAAAGCTGTAGTACAGGAGATACTAAGAAATACATGCTTTCCTTCATTAAGCAAGCATACCAAACACTTAAGTTTTGCTCTCCTGACCATTTCCTCTAGTCCACAGTCTTGATGAGCTTCCTATATTCCTTGTCCATCTCTCACCCTCCGAAAGCCCACAACCCTCTTGCTGCCCAGAGACCCCACACACCATCAGAGTTTTTCCTCTCTTTATTACCCCAGCTCTCAAAATTCTCCTTCACTGGGTTTCATTTCCCCCTGAACAACTCTGTGTTTTACAGTGTTCCAAGCCCTTTAGAACATACATGATGCAAAGGAAAAAAGAAAAAACAAAGTTGACTAGAATTTACTTTCTCAAGGAGCAACCCAGTCTAGCATTTCCGTAAGCGGAAGCACAATATTTCGGTAAATTACTTAAATAAAAATGATCAAACTGACGGTGTCATTTGAAAGAGCTCGATCCACTGAATGAACTGAGCTAACAGTAGAGAGCTGCATTATCCTTCCCAGGGTGGGCAGTGGAATGGGAAGAATACCTTAAAAAATCTCTCCCAGACGATAAGTTACATGTGTTTACTGTGGAAAAACTGAGTAAGAGTACAAAAAGGGTGATAAAAACTAATTACAAGCCTCGATTTCCTTTGGCAAACGTTTCTCCAGTCCTTTCCTCTGTGGTACAAAGACAGAATTAAGATGCACTTACATATCATTGTGAATCTCACTTCTTAACCTTTGTCAAGAAGCTCTCACATCAGTGCAAAAGGATGCAGTCGTGGCCCTGGAATTGCCAACTTCCAAGACACTCCAGCCCAGTGGGTCTCAGGAAGCCTGATGGCTGGCTTCTGAGTGGCCCCCCATCCCAACCCCATTGACTGCTGTGAGACACAGATGTTGTGGGTGCAACCCAAAATCATGCCTTAAGAGAGTTCTGTGAATTCTCAAGCATGCCACAGGTGTGATGAGACATTTAAGGGTGTGCCTAAACATTCGGTAAATCCTAGTCCTCTGTAAGACGTGCTTGTAAATTGAAAAGTCGCCACCCTCCTGAAGGCAGTATCTTTTCTGGGGAATGGGAGAGGCACTGAAGGTGGCTGACTGGATTTCAGAAGCTGGCCTCAGACTGACCGATTTCACAGTGCACAGCACCCTCCAGGTCCATCCACTCGGTCACAAATGCTAAGATGTCCTTTTTATGGCCAAGTAATGCATCAGTAGGAGAAAGAGAAACACCGCATGATTTCACCTATTTGTGGAATCTAAAGAACAGTGCAGATGTACAAACAAAACAGGAACAGACTCATTATAGACACAGAGAACAGACTGACAGCTTGCAGAGGGGAGGGGAATTGGGGGACTGGGCAAAAGGATGAAGGGACTGAGAAGTACAGCTTGGCAGTTACAAAGCAGTCATGGGGATGTACAGCACAGCATAGGGAATACAGTCATAACTACGCATGGTGCCAGGTGGGTACTGGAAATGTCTGGGGGTCACTTTGGAAAGGATATGATGGTCTGACCAGTCTGCTGTACACCTGAAACTAATATAAAATAATACTGAATGCAAACAGTAATTGAAATACTTTTAAAAAATATAAATGGTGCCCTCATTTGAAAGACTATTTTACTTTTAATTCTATATTTACCTTGATAGGTCAAGCCTCCAACCCCTAACTTCCTTCATTACCACCCTGAAGACTTCATGAGGAACCCGTGAAGGAGATTACTTTTCCTGCATAGGTTTCTCGGTTCTTCTGCAGTGTTCATGTGCAGGCATGATCCTCTCCTCCGCTGGGCCTCTCCGACTCTTTCAAACGACAGGGATAAATGGTAAAACGGGAGGCCCTTGTTGCCTCCCTCTCAGCCGAGACATTTTTTCCCCTAACACTTTCCTTTCTCCCACCCCAATAAGAATTAAAACTGATATTTCTTTTGACAGCTGGTAACTAATCCCACCTTAGCAGGAAGGAGAACAGGAAGCCGGCAAAGGAATTTTCCATTCCTATGTCTCTTCTAATTTTTTTCCACATCAGGTACTTTTCAAAATCTAGACATTTCCAGGAGTCTGTAGAGCTTCTTGTTTTGTCTAGCGGAGTCACGTGTTCTTTCATTTCTCCCGTGTGGAGGAGAAATCTGACTGGGCTGATGTTTGTATTTGGAGAAGGGAGAACTTGAGAACTTTTGAATCTCCTAAGGAAATATAATTGAAATGTGATGCCTTTGCTTATGCAGATGGGATTTTTCCTTGGTGAAGATCAAGTTCACACAGCTAGTCTCTCAAACCACAAATCAAAAAGCCCCATATCATAATAACTACAACTCTGACTCTAAAAGTTTCTGCTCAACTGTCTTTTGCCTGCCTGCCTGCCTGCCTGCTTGCCTTTGTTTCTTCCTTTCTTTTCTGTTTAAATACTAAAGGGCTCTCTGTGTATTATGATGTTCCAAGCCCACCAGAATGTATATGATAAAAAGGGAGGGGGGGAATGAACTTGAATTTGTTTCCTTAAGCAGTAATCCAGTTTGGCATTTTCATAAGATAATGCACAATACTACAAAAAAATTATTTTTTAAATGATGAAATTAGTTTCTTAAAGGTGGTGATTTGTACAAAATGTGAATCAAATGTACACGTGTAAGTTGATGTCATTTCAAACGAGACAATTAAATTAAGATGATGTCCACTGCATCGTGCTAGGTTCCATATAAGTAACTAAAAAACTGAAGTAGATTCTTTCTGAAATTTTCCAGCTGTATAATTTTACTGTGTTGATGAAATTAGAACTTAAATAAAAACAAGAGACACTTATTGAGTGTATACTAATAGCAGATACTGTTTTAGACACATTTTATGTATCCTTGTTCATTTTTTCACCTTTAACCAATGGAGAAACTGAGTCAGGGACAAGCATCTTATGTTACCTGCCAAAGGCCCCACGTTTAACAAATAATGGCCCCAGGATATGAACCCAGGTGGTCTGACTGCTGAACCAAAGTTCACTACCACTTGTGTTTGCCTGAGTGTCAGCCAAACAAATCTTTCCTTGGTCTAACCATATGGATTGTCTTGACTATATATCACCAAAGAGCCCCAGGCTGAATTTCATCAGTCCCCAAGCAAAAGCACAATCATTTCTAACTATGGCAATGACAGATTAATTTGGGCACCTCTAGTTCCTAATAATATCAGCTAATGAAATAACTAAATACAACTAAATTATAATGATCTCAAAATCTGAAGTTTGATGACCTTCCCCAATAGATGGAACCCTACTGGGGTTCCTTCCACCTATTGGGGAAGGGCTTCAGGGAGATGCAGCCACCAGTTTGACCCTCGAGCTGGACCTGGGTGTTCTGCTTGCCTTAGCCAGGCTGGACACAGCCAGGAGACAAAAATGTGGTGAGGCAACTCTTTGGACTGGCTATGGGACTGACCCCTCCATACTAACTTTAGGGCCTCTATACTAACTTCTAAGATTTGGCAGGCCTGTGCAGGGAAACTATGTCTTGTGGCACCCTAGCCAAGCCTATAAGTAAGCTCTCTTGCTATTAAACCTGCTACCTCCCATTCTGGAGTGGCCTGCCTCTTCCTTCAGTATCTCCCTGCCTGTTGTTTATGGGGCCCAGTTTCCTATTCCACCCAGGAGGCTCCAACAATGTCTCTTTTTGACAGACATACAGCTCAGTGCAAAGCAAATACATCTAGTAACTTTATTTCTTGGAGTAATATTTTGTATGACTATTTAGCATATGCTTAAGGTATCTGCCCAACTCAGAATGATTCCTGTTTTTTCAGCCCCCCATGCCGACCCATTCTGGTAATACAGTGGTGTATGTCCTTGCCTGAGCTCTGGACTTGCCAAAAGATCTGATGTGAAGGCCACTGACTGCCATCTCCTTCTTCCTGGTCCTCTCAGACCCTGACTCTTTCATCCCTGCTTTCACATTGTGCATTTTCTTACTATAATCGAGTCCATTCTGCCTATTTTTTAATGAACTGTTTAAATACATTCAAATTACTAGGATGTGTGGGTCACTCACTTAGCAAAAATTGAGCATCGCTAAACTACAGCACCTCCTTGTAGTTTGCAGCAACTCCTTGTTGCTGTAGTTTAACTCCAGTGTAACTGGAGTTGTAGTTTCAACTCCAGTGAAATCCTATTTCACTGATTCTTACATTTGTTATGTAGTAGAGTAGATACAGAATTAGAATTTCTGCATTTTTCTACAAGAGATAGAAAGGCAGGGAGGATGGAAGAAGGGAGCAGGGAAAAGGAACAAGCACAAGGGAAGGAGGTAGGAAAGGATCCCCACCTCTTAAAATTTAGGCCCAGATATGTATATGTACATGAGAATTTGATTTAAATACAGACAAAGCACCAGCTGTATTCCATGGAATATGCTAAACATCACACTATAAACTGGGATAAGACATAGCTCCCTGCCTTCCCTCAGGGAGTTACTAATTTAGTAGGACAACAAAATAAGTATTTAAAAACAACAAAAAACTGCTGGGTTTTAGGTATGTGAATGCTTAAAAGAAGCACAAACCATTTGCTATAGAATCAGAGTAAGGATAATTCCATCCACTGGTGGAAATCAGCAAAAGTTCCGTACAAGTGGTAATTTCGCTACGAGCCAATAAACTTTCAAGAGGTTGAGAAGATTATGAATGTACTCTGAACATAAAGACAAGCAGGAACAAAGACAAAACAGAGAAATGATGGGAGAAAGCATAGTGCTGCAGATTGCTCATGGGTTGGGACACCTATCATGAAGCAGACTGAAAACAGTGACAGGGGCTAGACCACCAGATGGGACTAATGCACGTGATTTGGTAGGCAATGGCGAGCCCCTGAAGGCCAGGGTCAGAAGTGTGAATCTGGCCCATAGATGGCTCAGTTTGAGTGGAAAAAGGTTGGTGTTGGGGATACAAAAGGGAAAAATAAATGAGAAAGAATAAGTTAGTAATGAGCATTGAGGTTAGCAGATAAAGGTAGAATTAGGCAGACATAAATGGAAGAGCATGCCTTTATGCTATTTAGCAGCTGATGACACCAAGCAATGGCGGTGAAATTAGGAGTCAAAGATAAATACTGAGTTTTCATTATCCAAGTATGTCATGGGAATTTTTCTGAAGATTCTTCATTGCTTAATGAAAAGAATATTCATCAACTAAGTATAAGTAGTTGATTGTAGGGGCATTATCACCAAAGAAAAAGTCAGAAAATTAGATTCTACTTTTGGACTGACAATCAATCAGGGGGATGCCCCTTGTCAAGACACTTTCTTTCTTTGAAACTTAGTTTTTAAGTATGCAAAATAAATCAGTGGCATGGTTCTATTATCTCTTCTAGGTATATCATTTTATTTTTCCATCTGCCCATATAGTAACAAAGTGAAGCTACTTAAATAAGAACAAGGATTATATCATTTTTTATTCCTTACTGCTTACTCAATGCTCAATACAGTACCTGGCCCACAATATGTGCTCAGTAAACACATTTAACAATCAAATGAATGAATCAACAGAAGATGATGTGTTTATATCAAGGCAAAGGGACAAAACAATTCAATTTGTTGGATTTTTTTTTTTAAATCAAAGCAGTCATTTGAAGTTTCAGTGTAAGTGTTTGGGTTTGATTCGTGTGGAAACAGTCTATTTGACACAAAAAAATATAGTCACATACACAGTCTTATAATCTTAAAAGTTATTTGCTTTGCTCTCATGTAAATGTTCCCAGCAATTATTAGTCTTCAAAATGGAAGATTCCTATACATTTCTGTATATTTTATTTTCATTGTCATCCCTATAGGTTGCTATTACTGCAGAGTATAAAATATAGACCTAGTGAAGGCTGAAATGGAAGTAGTTACTGAGAGATTTTAGAGGCCCCAAAATCTTGCATTTGGTTTTGCGTTTGTACAGTGCTATCTGAAAATAAAATACATCTTGAAATATTTTTCTGCAATATATTGACTATATTATATTGCCCAGTTTTTCAATACCTTGTAAACCACATTCAGCCTAGAAAACAGCATATTTCACATTTCAACTATTCACTTGCTTTATACATAGGGGAAAAGAATGGAGCCAAAATTTAGCAGAATTATGTAGGCAAACCTCTGCATACTACTGCTCTAGAAATCTTACTTTGCAATAATGATTTCTCTTATCTTGATCTATGTAGTTCACAAACAGATTGCTAAACACTAATATATATTCTCTTTCATTCTCCCTTATACAAATGGATATCTCAGTGGAGTTTGGGTTTGTAGGAGAAGGAAATGTTACTATGCATGCAAGTGTGTGTGTGTGTGTGTGTGTGTGTGTGCGCTCTAATTGAACAGCTAAGAAAGCAATAAAATAACATACTTGTTGGTTGTAGGGATAGAATATTCTAGAAAGGGTGAAATGGCTGGGATCTCTTGAAAGTGGGAAATAGAACTGTTCATACTACATTTCCAATTACTGGGCTCATCTATGCTATTTTGCCTGTGCACAGAGCAGAAAGGCATACATTGTTCTAGCAGAGCAGAGTATGCAAGACTGACCTTCTCCGTTCCGTCGGGCCAGTTTTCACACAATAGAACCCAGTGGAAGAACACATAGGAATCCTCAAATGCATATTGAAAAGGAATTCATTTTTCACTCATCAGATAACAACACTTAATGACTTGGGTAACTCAACTTTACTCTCCCGTAGTCTTAATAAAAAGACCAGTTCATTCCATTAGGAAATCAGTGAGATGAATTGTAATGAAAAACCACAACTCTTTGCCAGGATTTAGCAAAGGCCATGAATAGCCCAGCTCAAAAGTTGAATTTCTTGTTTTCCTTCCTGTGTGGCTCTCTTTGAAAAGGCAGCAAAATGGTCCATTTGATCTTTGGAAAACCCATCAGAGAGTATGAGCCACTGCTAACTGGTTAGGTTCATCCTAGGTAAACTAAGCCATAGAGCATTAGGAATGAAAGGACCAGAGGGCAAATCTGAAAATGAAGACAAAGTAACGTGTTCAGATTTCCTCGCTAATGACTGAGGGTACTGAACAGATGCCATCTGTAGGAAACAGCATCTCCAGGGCTCAGAGTCCTGGCACATTACAGTGGTCAGTGCTTTAAATTCATTCCATCACCCATGAGTTCCCTTCTGTGGTAAAGCAGTTCTGCTATAATATGACGTATGTGTTGTAAAAATTGCCATGCAATGCATGATCTAGAAAAAGAAAATAGGAGTTACAGAGAAAATAGGGCTAGCAGCATAACACTCAAAATTTTCATCAGAAATATACATATATGTGTGTATATATATGTGTGTGTATATATATATATTTTTAAGAAAGATAGGAACCTGATAAAAGGAATGGCAGAGGTTTACACATGAGCAATGTAAGGAATACATAAATACAACAATAAATATGGCACTTTGCCTTGGGAAAGGCCTGAAGTTTACTTGTGGAAGTGGGCATCAGAAGATAGGTTGGTAGCTTGTGAGTTACTGTGAAGTGGCAGAAAACGATTCTGAGATCTGATGGGAAGTTGTAGCAGCAGGTGTAGGTGAGGGAACTCCTAACACATGCAGTGAACCGAGGAGCTCTTCGAAGGCTGGGCGTATGTGTTTTGGGCATTCCCATGCAGCTCGGTTGAGTTAGGTGCCACTTTTCTCGTTCACCTCATGTTTCTTGTGGACGAAGTCATGTATAGGCAAACACGACGCTTGTTCACATTCTGTTTTATGCTCAAGCAAACACAGGTTATGTTCAAATTGTTCCTTCGTATATTAAGTGCCCGGGAAAACTAATTTGCACTTCCAGAACTGAAATTATACTTATTTAATACCTAAACAGTCAAATGAAGAGTTAAACTTTTTCTTGACCCCATGGTGAGGTCCCGATAGCTGTTCAGTGTTGTGCTGACACATTAAATCATTCTACCTCTGTACTTTTCATGTGTCCTTAATAATACCACCTACCTTCTCATGCTAAGAGACAGTAAATATGACAAAGGCAAAGAACTTATTCAAGAGCCTTTTTCCTTCTGATACCATGGAGTGCCTTATTGATTAGATTAGATTATCTTTCCAGCTCATCTTCCATCTTTTTTTAAAGATTTTATTTGTTTACTTTTAGAGAGAGGGGGGAGGGAGAGAGAGAGGGAAAAAAAAACATCAATGTGTGGTTGCCTCTAGTGCCCGTATTGGAGACATAGCCTTCAACCCAGGCATGTGCCCTGACTGGGAATCTGGGAATCGAACCAGCGACACTTTGGTTCTCAGGCCCACGCTCAATCCACTGAGCTATACCAGCCAGGGCTCATCTTCCATCTTTATACTAGCTCTGGTTTTAAACGTTTTAAAAAAATTCATTTTTCAATTATGGTTGACATACAATAGTATATTAGTTTCAAATGTACACATAGTGATTAGACATTTATATACCTTACAAAGTGATCATACCAATAAATCTAGTCTAGCTCTGGTTTTTAAATTCTTCTATTTGTTCCAGATCTTAATCACAGGATTCTTATAGCATATCTACCTGTTAGTGATACATTCTTTAATTTTATCCAGCAATTCCTTACCCTTGAAATGTTCTTTTCTTGTTTCATTTGAAGTTGGATTTTGTTATCATTTTGTGGGGTTTTCCCTCAATTCTATGACACTAGTCCACTTACATAAAATATCCAAAGCAAATGCTTTTCAATATATCTCATCTGGTTTTTCAATAATGTCCAGAGTTCAGAATCTTCTCTGTCTAGGAATCTCACCCTTTGGAAAGGATTTACAAGGATCCAATGTAAATACAAAGTAACAGGAACACCCACATTGTGCTTGAACTTTCCTATTACATTGTTAATGCTGGTCCAAGAAAACAACCTATAAAACATGCACACACGTATGTGCACTGCAGATCTTCTTGTAAACATCCCTTCTATGATTAAATTGATTCCTAAGGAATTGGCTCAGACAACCAGCACCAAAGGTCATTTCCAAAACTTCCTGTGCCCCTGAGAATGTTTTGTGTTAATAATATGCATTAGTTTTACAGCCACTTAAGAAAACCTCTTTTATGTCAAACCAGAAACAGAGCCAAGATTAAAACAAGAATAAAATCCCACCAACTCCATAGAATTGAATGGATGCAGACTTCTGCATATTGAAAGCTTAGTTTTAAAAGATTCACTAAAAGTCTCAATCTCTTGATATTTTATCTCCAAGCCAACAAACAGAAAAGCAACAAGAAACTGTTCCATCCAGGGACAAAGGCCATGTATTGATCTGGACAGGATGACAAATGAGAAACAGGAGAAAGAGCCAGTCCTAGGATTACAATGAAAAAAACAAAGCAAAACAGAGGAAGTGGATTCTTAATGCTAATAAACTTGCTAAACAGGATTTATTTGCCATATTTTTAAAGAAAGTAGAAATTTTAGAGACCTTTTTAAATTTTTTCACATTTAAGAAGATGTGTTTCTTCATTTCTTAAATATAAATAAGAAAATATCTATCAATCCATCAATCAATGTCAGGCCCTTCCTGGGGAACTTTGCTCACACACACCAAGTAGGAGTACCACAAGAAACAATATTTGCTTGCTCGAGCTAAAAGGAAATCGGCATATGTTTTATACAGAAAACATTTAATTGATGATATTAAATCCTCCTACTTATATTTTTTGAAGATGAGTATTTCCATTTCCTTTATGGAACTGATGTATTTTGCTATAATTCTATGAACTGTAGATGGCTGGTGAGTCACTTTGCTATTTTTCTTTTCCTAGAGATCAGAGCTTATCAGACACTGCGGTTTGAATGTTGTGTAACTGTCCCAACACTCCCAATGTTGTTCACTAGATTTCTGAAGTGTTAAGCAGAGAAGGGAAACATGTAAAAAAAAGTCTGCTTCTTTTTAAAGCAGGAACTCAAACTACCAATGTTCTGCTCTTACTGGGTCACTGTTGTCAAGTTCTACAAGAGAGACTTCTCTCACATGACTGCATTACCAACATCGCCATGCTTTTAGAGTGTGGCATTATGGCCTGTCTATCACAGTGCCTAAGATTTACTTTAAAAGAGAGAGAGAGAGACCTACAGACGAATGAACCATAGAGACTGAGAGGCCAGAAACCGAATTGTGTGGTGTATTCAATTTGTCACATAGTCTCAAGTCCACTGACTTGGCCTGGCTCAGGTATCAGTAACTGGAAGAGAGCAGAGAACAATAATCAGTTGAAAATACTCATCTCATCAGTTCTAAGCTTGTGACAGGTGACATAATGTACAGATCCTTGGAGGAGAGGAGGCAAGACATGAGAAGGGTTCAGTGGTGGGAAGAGCCAGTTAAAACTCCCAAACGTAAGTGTAAGTTATTTGAGCATAAAGAAAAAAGAAATAGGCTACAACTGCTGAAGACACATATACCCAGAAGTTCTCATCATTTCCACTTCAGTAGATTTATTTGTTTAATTAGATATGCATATTGATGCTAACTGCTAATTTCCCCACTCACATGGGTATCAGTTCAGATACTGATACCTCTCACGGGTAAGCTTTTCTGAGCTCTGCCTTAGATACTGTGATCTTGAATGATTTGCTTGCTGCTACTACCTCAAATCTATTGATGTTCCACCTATTGGCTGGTCTCTTACTACTTTAACACTTGACCAGACAGAGTGTGAATTTTCCATCCTTTTGTTGTTGCTGTTGTTACCATATTTTCAATCAGTGTCTCCATTTCAAATAAGTTAGTCCCAGAGACAGGTCAATTCCTCAAAACAAGCCCAGCCCATCATTGGTTTTTGTACTTGCATGTGGGCCTATGAAAGGAAAACCCTAGCATGACTGGGGAGCACAGGTGAGGTGCCTGATGCATAGCTGGCACTCTAAATATATCAGTAACACAATGTATTAATGAGTTGATTTGGCAAAGTCTAACGGTTGAGTCATCTGAACGCGAAGACATAGCTTGTACTATGACAGTCCTGATCTCCAAGGATCATGATATAAGAGGAAACAAGTTGCTACCATTTCCCACAAATTAGTCAGGAACAGACGAAAGACTTCTACTAACAAGTGTTTCCCTGGCGTACTTCTGTGAAGAATGAGGTATGTAGAGGATACCAGGCATTTCACCTCTGGGGCTCGTGGTGACGGCATGTGGTTATGATTCATTCCACCAGATACATGGATGGAGCTTGCCCGTTCTCCAATCAGTTGTCCCAGAAAAAATTTAAACTACTTTATGTATATGTATATAGTTTTTTTTGTAAACTATAAACTATAACTCTTGGGGGGATGATTTCTGATATAAAATACAAGGTAAATTCTGCCTCATGAAATCTCTTTAAACTCCTGTGTTTTAGAGAGAATTGATGTGGGAAAATAGTAGGGGCTTGTTAAATTGTATAATGTTGAAGAGAAGACATCATTTGATTACACATTTGGAAAAATACTGATCTTAAATTTGAGAGATCTGGCTTGTGGTCTCAGCTTTGCCACTTCCTGACTGGTGACTTTGGGATGTCATTTAACTTCCTTTTGTCTCAATTTCTCAACTGTCAAATTAAGATGACTTAAGTGGAACAGAAGATTCTTGGATAAGTCGTTTTTATGTTCCTCTACTTTATTAGTAATTTATTGTTCTATGAAATCGAAGCTACTTCTCCTTTGCTTTCTTTTTAACATATAACACAATTATCATATGGCTTTAAATTTAATGTATTTGAATAAAATAAGCCAATTTTTTCACCTTAAAGGTGACTGTATAATATGTAATTCTGACATTCAGTAATATTGCTGGCCTGTGACATGTAAGTCAGTCCTGTCTCTGAAAATGGAGCTATAAATCTGTACACTATAATTCAGGTATAAAAGCTTTCTCTACAACAAACACTACAGTCTCTTGAGTTAGAAAACTTTTGGGTTTGAGTACAAATAGTTTTAAGCAAGAGTACATGAGGTCTGTCCAGAAGGTATCCATCCATGTAGTATGAAAATAGAGACATTTATTGAAGAAGATGCAAGATACAAGAAACATTGTATACAGGACAATGATGCCTCAGTCCCCTTCAAGGTAGGCACCTTGGGACTTCACACAGTTCTCCCAATCACCATCAGCTGCCCAAACCTTTTTTCCTGAATCTCATTGATGATCTGAAATCTCTTCCCTTTCAAAGGTGATTTTAGTTTTGGGAAAAGCCAGAAGTTGCAGGTTGCCGAATCTGTACTGTAGGGGGGCTGAGTCACCTGAATGATTTGGTGTTTCACCAAAAAATTCTGCATGAGACACAGGGTGTGAGTGGGCACAATGTCGTGATGAAGCTGCCAATCACCAATTGCCTGTAGCTCCCACCTTCTGAATCATCCAAATAGTTTCTACAAAGAAATGTTCAAGCTTAATACAAAATCTGATGCAGGTTTGTTGCTCTACTCAGTCATTTTGAATGTGATGGCCACACAGTACACGTGCTCACTCAATGGCATCTACCGCCCCCACTGACTAGTACAGTGAAGTCATCATTGTTCACACATGTGCATTCCAGTCCACTCTCCTTGGCTGCCAGATTACATTGATGTCGTACAAACCATTCTCATTATATTAACAATATATGAGGTCTGGACAGACCTCATATAACCTATACATGGAGCCTGTTCCTTTAGTTTGCCGTAAGTTGTACTAGGATGGTGGGAGTAGTTTTCAGAGCTATGAAAAAACTCAAAACAAAGCAGGATTATGTCATAGAAACACATCCATTCTGGCACCTGGATCCTGGTCATTTTTGTTCCTGACTCTTTACTCTTTGTTGGGTTCGTAAGTGGACAAAGGGACTTGTTCCAAGACAACCAGATAGAAAACATAAGCTCAGGGAAGCCTGAGAATTGTTTGATTAAGTGCCACATGCAGCAAGGTGACAGTGCCAAAAACAAACTGAAATTCCCCAAGCCATGAAAGTGTCATCTATGTGCTTCTGGGGGTTTCGAACATACAATATTGTCACCCATCTAAGTTCCAAAAAGGAAATGCAGCTCCTGCTCTGTGTGTGGAAAGAATTGGCATCGCTCTACTTCCAGCTAGCCTCAGTAGACACCAAAGATGAATAGAATAGGGTCGCTAAGCTAAAGAGTCACAGAAAGCACCATCTTGTTCTCTTTCATTGGGAAGGCAAAGTACCCACTCTCCAGGGAGCAGAGTTCTCTCCAGAGATAACCCTAACCATTACAGTAATTCTATGTGCATGGTAATAATTTTAACAATGAGAATTCGCCCGTAAGCCCAGTAAACCAAGGAAAACAGTAACACATCCTGCCATGGTTCTTTTGGTCTTTACCACAGTGGGAGAACCATTCATACATAATGAGCCTTTTTATAATGCATTTGCATTGCCCTTGTTCTGAGAATTTTCTGAGGAAAAGCTTACATCACGACAAAGGAATGTCCTTATTCCCCTCCACATACATACAAATACATTACTGAAATATAGGTAAAAGGGGGAAAATCTGCAAGAAAACAACCATATTGAGCAATTAATACCTGCTGTCTCCTATGTAGCATTTGCTAGGGGTCTGGCAGTATGCTAAGTGCTTCAAGTGTGTTATCTCATTTAATCCTTATAACCTTGTGAATCAACACAAAATTATCATTTCCATTTTGCAAATAAAAATCTGAACCTTGAAGAAGTTGACTGCAAGGGTCCCAGGTTCTCCTGGTCACTGGCCTTCCTCCTACCCACATGGTTTTGCATGTGGTACTTGGGGCAGACTTGAAGTGAACTTGTTGGTTTTCATCTAAATGAGAAATTCCCTCTGAATTAAAACTGACTACTTCTAGGTGTTCTGCAAGGAGGGGAATGCACATCAGCAGAGCCCAGGTGTTGACTGGATGTTAATTGTCCTGGATGTTGCGATTATCTAAAAGTACATGGCAAGTGGCACATGCCACACTCTTTTTCAGGTCTCATCTTTACCATGAGTGGGCCAAAATGCTGTCTTAGCCACTTTTCTCCCTTGAATTATTATCATTTCATTAAAAATATTTTTCTTCTGAGTGTTAGAACAGGGCTTACATTGTCACAGAAGTGATTTTCTTTTTCCCTTTAAAATCTATTTATTTATTTATTTATTTACTTATTTATTTATTTATTTATTTTTAGAGAGAGATTGGAAGGGAAGGAGAAAAAAGGGAGAGAAATACTGATGAGAGAAACACTGATTTGCCTCCTGTACACACCTCAACTTCAGACTGAACCTGCAACCCAGGAATGTGCCCTGACTAGGAATCATACTAGCGACCTTTCACTTTGCGGGACGACATCCAACCAACTGAACCACATGGGCCAGGGCACAGAAGTGATATTCAAGGTCGTCATGAGTAAACACCAAGCTCCCTTGAACCAGGCACATTTACCAGAGGTCCAACTGGGCTCTTTATTCATTTCCTAGAAGCAGATACCGATCTGGAAGTTCCTGGATGTTGTGAATACTTGAACCACAACTGAATTATAGACAGAGAAAGTAACAAACTGGTTTTATAAGATTACCTTCATGGGATTTTCATTTTATATCATAAGCAAATTGAAATTTAAAAACTTGAGATCTTAGCAAAGACAAAATTATGAAGTTGAAAGAACATGATCATCTTTACTTCAAATTCTACAGAAACTGTTACCCAACTGCATTCATTCCTTAACTATATTTTAATATTTCATAATTCTTTTGGGTGACACCCCTGAGATTTACTACCATTCAAATAGTATCCATTCCGCATTTTAAATCTTACTAGAGAACTCTCTAGTATTAACATTATTTTCCAAGCTATGCCATTTTCTGTTATTGTAATCATGAATAGAATTTTGTGGGGGGAAAAATCAGGATATATGGTCCAGCAGAATATATTTCTGATTTATGAGTTTATTTCTGAATAAACAAAATTTGATTATCTTTTTAATGAGTTGCTTTTATTCAAAAGCAGATGGAAGCACACAAGTAGATGGCTGTAGGAAATCTGATTTGCATGGTTACGGGCCTCTTTCCTAATCATTAAACAACAACAACAAAAAAAAACAAATACTTCTAAGCCATTAAAAAAGGAAATATTAACCTTTGTGACAGCAAGAATGAACCTTGGAGAGTATTATGGTAAGTGAAATAAGGCTGGTAGAGAAAGATAAGTACCATATTATTTCACTTATATGTGGAATCTAATGAACAAAATAAACTAACAAACAAAATAGAAACAGACTCACAGACACAGAGAACAGACTGACAGCTGTCACAGGGGAGGGGGGTTGAGGGGTTGGGTGAAAAATGTGAAGGAATTAGGCAAAAAACACCTCATCTACACAGACAACAGTATGGTGAGTACCAGAGGAAAAGGGGGGAATATGACAAGTAGAAGGGGGTAAAGAAGGGGTAAATGGTGATGGAAGGAGACTTGACTTGGGGTGGTGAACACACAGTACAATACAGAGATGATATGTTACAGAACTATACACCTGAAACCTATATAATTTCACTAACCGATGTCACCCCAATAAATTCAACAGTTTTTTTAAAAATCCATAAAGACAGCAACCTCAATATCCTAATAGTAAAATGAAAGTAATTCATTATCACCTTGAAAGTAAGGAACACACTTAACATTTACATTACCAGTCTAAGTAATTATTTGAGTTTAGTAAGGTGTGATAGTATTTTTATCATTAGCTATTAGTTAAAATATTTTGAAATCAGTATATCAAGGTTGCTTTTAAAATACAAAGGACACTCATATATTAACCCATTAAAGCATACAAGAGTCACTTAGAAATTCTTTTTTTTTAATTCTGTCTATATAATCGATTATTCAGGGTCTTCATAGCAGAATATCAGAAAACCAACGAATTTTGTTCCAAGCTACTCCCACTTAGATGTAATCTGGTTTCACTCTAGACACTGCTCATACTTGCTCTCTACTTCCTTATAGTGCTGTGACCGGGCGTGGCAGGAAGCTGGGTTTTACAAATCGTCAGGAAGCAATACAAAACTGGGAGGGAGAAGGAGTATGGAAGACCAAGGAAACAATCTGCTCTGTGGTGTCTACCCTGCCTGGTTTCAGGAGCCATAACCCCCCATGGCTAAAGCTGAGTGAGAAACCTCCCAGAACTGGGAGGCCTAAGGAGACAAAACTTATTTCCCTGAACATGGGCACTGCCTGCTCTGCTATTCCCTTCAGCTTGGTCGGATAGTCAATGACGGGCAACCATTCTCTGGAAAGAATGGACCTAAGACAGACACGATCACATGGGAATAAGCCA